>CM044437.1:71962961-72012161 GCA_024363595.1 Xenopus borealis
TGCCTATATTGTATTACCTCGGTTAGACCACCAGAGGTCTCTAATATGCCATGCACCATTGGATTTGAATTATTTAATATTTGTCCCTTGATGCCAAACTTTTGAAATATTTTTACAAGATAACAACTGCCTGGTAGATCTAAGAACAGCACTCAATAGTAAAAACCATGTCCCACTGCGTACTATTCAGTTACATTGAGAAGGAAAAAACAACAGCCTGCCAGAAAGCAGTTCCCTCCTAAAGTGCTGGTACAAGTTACATGACCGGCGCAGCTGGGAAATTGACAAAATGTCTAGCCCCATGTCAGATTTCAAAACTGAATATAAAAAAATCTGTTTGCTCTTTTGAAAAATGGATTTCAGTGCAGAATTCTGCTGGAGCAGCACTATTAACTAATGTGTTTAGAAAAAAACATGTTTTCCCATGGCAGTTTCCCTTTAAATGGAACATTGACCTTTTTAGCCACTCCATTTTTAGATTTGGACTTGTGTGTACCTTAATTGTCCTACTGAAACTTAGATTTTCTACCAGCTTTTAGTATATTTCTACTATTAATGGATATGTTTTCCCATGACAGTTTCCCTTTAAAGTCTTTAAACAGATAAACCCTTCTCTGTTTACTAACACATGTCCTGGAGCGTATATCTCCTACTCTCACTCTACCACATTACTTACTTTAGTATCTCTTTATCTTAAAAAAACAAATAGTATTCACAAAATGCATTCCATATAATCAAGTACAGATACTGGGCTCCCATAACACCAAATCCCTTGTGCTTTATAATATTGTATTATAAACCCCTTGTAATCAGTGTAGCTGGAGCTGATACTAACTTTATTTAAAACCAGGTTAGGTTTTCTGATTTACACAGTGAACTGTGCCAGTACAAAATGCCAATAAATCCAATGAGCATGCTTATAAATTCTCAATGATGTAGTAAGCGGGTTAACAGCTCTTGCCACTATAAGTAATTGAAAAGGAAAAAAGTGTTCTCAGTTAAAATGTGATGGCATAATTTGAAAGAACCCAAGTGCTCAATCCTAATCCACTTTAAGCAGGTAGAACAGAAATTACAGTCATTGAAAGCAGCATTTAAATTGTTCAGTTTAGAAAAAAAAAACAAATGTCTCCACCAATCGTAAACAGATATCCAGCAGCCAGAGCTCAATTATGCTCAAGTTGAATAGGGAATATCAAAGGTCTGTTATTGTGCACCAGGTATTGGTTTATAAATGGAATATCAATGCCTTGACGGTAAAGGGCATAAGCCAAGTTGTGAGCCTGAACAAATAAGTAGAAAACAGCAGGTTTCTTTCTAATCCTACGCTTTAGTTGATATGAGAAATGCATAAACAATTTTATATTAGAGTGTGATGCACAAATGAGTCCGACATGTTAACACTTTGGAAAAGTGAAGGGATTTGCAAGAGTCTAATTATTATCAACTATTGTGGCAGTACCATTCCACGGGGGAGAATTCAAACTGCACTACAAACAAACAAGTACACATAGGATGCACAATATTATTCCAGCAAGTTCCAGCATTGCAGTCAATGAACATTTACAGACACAGGAAGATTTATGAAAGGCTGGCATTTTTATAGGGTTTGTCCAACAGTTCTAATATTATTGCGTTTATTAAACTTTTGATTTTTTTTCTAAACAATCTTGCAAATTTATCCAATTTCTCTATTTCCCTCTTCCTACAACTATGATCACTAAAACAACAGAAAAAATATCCAAGCTATGCTAATATTAACCCAGTTCAAGTTATGGAGACTTTGTTCAAATCATTTCCACACTTCCACGTCTACTGCAGATTCACAGAAATGAAAAATGATGAATATGCAAATTTTTCAATGAAATTGTACTAGCTTGCTTATCTTTAGGGATTAAAGGATAAGCACATCTTTAAAAATCAGAAAAATGCACTTGGTGAAAAAAACATGGCCATTGCGTCTGAAACTGCACTTTACTCATTGCATCAGGGTAAGTGAATGAGTCTATTGCTGCATTATGTTGTAATGTGATATTCAGATTTTGAAACTCTACTGTATACTATATATTTTCTAAAAATAAATGGTTTTGTAGACTTACCTTATTGTCATTGATTTTGTTACTTTAAAATGTATTCAATGTGAAAATGCATATGCACTATTTACAAGGTAGATTTTGTGTCTCATAATGCAATATAGTTGGATTATCATAATCATATTTAAAGGTTTCCAGTAGACAACTGGCATTCAAATCTGAGATTTTTTTTATGCTGGATCATCTTGCTTTTTGATTTCCAAAATCATTGTACAGGGCTTGTGTGACACATAAAACACACATGGGGCTCATTTATAAATACTGGGCAAATTTGCATCTGGGCAGTGTGTTTGCAAGGGCTGAAGGATCAGATATAAATATCAGAATGTATGTATTTCCTTTGTGTTATAAACTTCCTGGCCTTTAGCTTTTTAGAATATTGTCTTTGTACCCAAAATCATATGAGAGATATACCCCTATATGTAATATAAGGCACTAAGTTTGCCCAGGGGCAGTAACACATGGCAACCAATAAGATGCTTGCATTTAAACAGGTGACTAGTGAATGCTACCTGCTGATTGGTTGCTATAGGTTACTGCCCTTTGTCAAACTTGGTGCCTTTTATTACATAACCCCAATAGAATGCTATATGTATAGATATAGGCTAGTGAAGTATATTTATTTGTTTTAAGTTGTATTGCAGTGTTTTTTATTCAGTAGGGTGTCTACATTTACAAAAAACATACCACCATATGCAATAAAAGGCGCTACGTTTGCCCAGGAGCAGTAACCCATGGCAACCAATAAGATGTGTGTTTTTAAAGAAGTGATCAGAACATTCGACCTACTGATTGGTTGCGATCGATTTCTGCTCTTGCGCAAACTTTGTTTATTATATCACCCCCATAGTGTTTGAGGGGAAAGTACATTTGTCCTGTGGTGTTTTACAAATCTATTTTGGAAAAATTTTGGTATCTGAAGTGTCAAAGTCAAGACTTATTCAAGCAAAGGTGTGTGTTACTGCACATAAAGATATATATATATATATATATATATATATATATTTATATTTATTTATATATAGTCCAAAAGTGAAAGCACTCACAGCTCACTCCATCGATAGTAAAATAGTAGAAAACTCTTTATTCCACGCTTACATCTATGCGTTCCTACCCACACAGGGTCGTCATCAGGATAGTGCAACAAATGTGGTGTTATACAATTATTATTACATTATTTATCAAAAAATGTTAACCCCTTATTTCCCAATAGCTCTATACATAGTAAACAATGATATAGCACCCTAAACAATCATCCATTGTTCTTACACGTGCTTCCTATATACTGGGCTCATCTCAATATTAACCAAAATCCTACTCCCATACTCAACTCTGCACTTATAGTAAGTGGCCCTTTAACCAGGGTCTACCCCACATATGTGGAACTCTTCACTATCCCAATTGTTAAAAAGCATTCAGTTGTAAATAAGAGCCCAGTACGGAGCGGATAGTAAGTCAATGGTTTCCACAAAATTTAAAATCACATAATAATATCTAAAAAGATATATGAAAATTTATATAAACAAATGAGCAAAATATGTGACCGGACACAAAAGGTCTGATTCCATTCCCCTCAAGTACTGAGTAAAATAATACACCTACAAAGTGCAAATATAGTGCTATACTGTAAAAGTGCCACATGTACATATTATAACTCGTATTGTATCATATACTAAGCATCCAGTGCTTTTATGAGCAAGTGCTGCTACTTTCCATTTTTGTTCTTTAAGTACTTCTTGTCTATCCTAATATTCACAAAGCCATTAATATATTTTGGGCATATAGTCATGGACAAGACAAACACACAACAAACTCACCAGCACAGCAATGATTATGGAATAGATTTGATTGAAGATGCCTGTGCTTCAAATTCTTTTCAGCATTGCAAGTGCTAACACAATAGAAGCTGAAAGGTAACGGCATGCAGTGATGTGTAAAATGAAAGTATAATTAGGATGGACCGCTATCTCTTCAAAAGCACTGAACTGTTATGGCAATAGTTGGCGAGCAGGGAAAACTCTGTCATTCTAAATTACTTTTCAGCTTACACCTAACATAGTGGTGTGTATTTTTGTAGCTCTAATTGAACAGCATCCTGAAGCTAACAAGATGCATGCCCTAATTCTAATCAGAGGGATTTCACACTTACGCTGTACTTAAAATAATTATAAGTTATAGTCTTGAATATTGCCTGATAATATAAATTAGTCATTTAAAGTATATACAAACCAGAACCTGTATAAATATAATTAGTTTTAGTGTTTCCCTGTCTTTTACCAGTCGCTGCTCCATCTGTATGTACGTTAAGGACCATAATAATCATCCAACACAAATATGGTTAGCTTTTTTCAACTAATCGCAGTAGAACAAAGAAAGCAAAACCATGATTTGAAGTTTGGTTGTCAATCGCCATGGGTTACTGCCTAGTGATAGCGGGTGATCTCAAATCCTAGATCTCAGCAAGGGTGTTTAAGGTGTGATATGCATATTTATTAGTACCTCCCAGTTCTTTAGGGTTGGATTCAGACAAATGAGGATGCTGAGCAGAAAAGCAAATAACCTAATCGAGCAACAGGTACTGTAACTAAAGCTGCCCAAATGCAAAAATAATGACAAAATACAAAAAGTACTTCTGTAAATCACAAATGTATTTTATCGTCAGATTTCTACCCATAATACTACAAAGAAACAATAGATGGATAATATGTTTTTTCCCAGTTCTAGTGACCCATAGTGACTTATGAACAGGCAAATTTACAGCTTATACATTTTATAGAAGAACAACTCCCCCATTCTTTTCCCAATAACTTTTTGAATGTGGACTGCTGCAAGTTCCATTAATTACCAAGGATATATTCATAAGGGATGTATCTGACGGCAGTGCCAAGAATAGATAAAGAATAATAGCTTCAAGAAATGTGTTTCTGCATTTTCATAAAGTATCATGATCATTCAATTCCTTTATTATACTTTGCTTGCTCTCTTCTTCTTGTAACCTTGCCCCTAGCTTCTCAACATGAAACATCTCAATAAAAGTAGCACATACAGTACAGTAAAGGATTGTTGGGCTGCAATGTTAACTTAAAGGGAACTGCACCCTAAACAGGTCTTTATAAATAAAAAGCACACAAAACAGTTCATATGTAAAGCATTGTTCCATATAATTCCTTTTCATGACATATACTTTACTAATAATATGTACCACTGCATAATCCTTGATAGGAAAATCATGTGCTCTCACACAGACCAAGGACACACTGTCACACACATGTTAGGTTACATTAGCCAATGAAAGGACAGTTGTCTTTAACTCTAGGGTTGCCCCCTTTCTGTACTGCCGGGAATGGGCAGGGGGTGGGACTGTGACATCAGTGGGTGTGGTCATGACATCAATGGATGGGCTGGGCCGTATGGAGGAGTGGCTATGATGTCAGGGGGCGGGACAATGACGCGGTGATCGGCCAACTGCCGTATCTATCAAGGTAATCCTGTCCGGTTTTCCTTATTTGGAAGGACAGATGGCAACCCTATTTTACTCCCACAGTTCTTCCTGTTACAGTAGCACTATTTCAGGTCAGGTGATCTGTGGGGGAGCACACAGACCCTCACAAAATTGTGGCTCAAGGCAGAAGATAAAAAAAGGCAATGTTTATTCATGGCATGTATATATCACTTTGTTAAGATTTTGTAATAGGACACTTTTATTAATTAATGATAGGACACATATAAATTATTTGTTGGTTAAAGGAAAACTACACCCCCAAACAATGTAGGTCTCTATAAAAATGTATTGCATAAAACAGCTCATTTGTAAAAACCCTGCTTCATGTAAATAAACCATTCTCAAAATAATATAATTTTTTAGTAGTATGTGCCATTGTTAATCCTAAATAGAAAGCTGCCTGGTTTAAGGTTATACTACCTTGCCTTTACCATTACCCATACCACATATCCTTACAAGCATTAGGTACAATGATTATTATCATCATTGTGCGGGTTAGACATGTACAACTATCTTTTCCAAGTAACAATGTAACTATGTGATTTTTTATATGCACAGAGAGTGAGACTGAGGGAAAGTGAGGGTTTGTGTTTGTTTATATTAAGCCTAGCACAATCCTTCCTGTTCTTATTACACAAATTCCCTTAATACATTACCGTTTCTATATACTGCAAAGTAATGCATCATTGCTCATCCGTTAGCAGAATCCTGGCAGATTTTTAAATGAAACTTGACAATCTCCTGCTTTACTGTAGATAAAACTTCTAAGCTATTCTGGATAATACAAGGTATTGAAGTTCTGGCTACAAACCCTGCTCTTGCATTCTCAGCACATAGAGTTCTGGAAGCATAGAACAAGATGAAACTTTAATGAGCATTTTACACAGACCAACTGAAAACAGTAGCCACATGGTAGGCTAAATAAAATCTATTCTGCTTTTTTTTTACCATTGTCATTTATAATACCAACAAGCCACAAGAAAACAACTCAAACGGAAAACCAGAACAACAAAATAACAGCTCATATATCTGTCTGTTAAATACCACTGTACTGTAAACTGTACGATCATTCGTCAAAAACGACGCGCGACTCGTTTTTTTTTTGGCGAATGTTCGCTGGTGTTTCGCGAATTTATTCGCCAGCGGTGAATCGCGGGAATTCGCCACAAATTTGCCCCTGGCGAATAAATTCGCCCATCGCTAGTTAGCAGGAATTCATTATGCAGGGGAATAATCTTTGCACTGGTACTGTATCTACTTCACAAGGACCAAACATGGAGTAGCTTCAGTTTGTTTTGTTTAGCTCAAGTAACAAAAAAACATATACAGTATTTTCATGATTAAAACAATGAGCTAAGGGGCCGATTTACAAAATTCACATTTTCATGTGAATAAAATCGAATTTGATCAAATTCGATGGAATATTTGATCGTAGGTAGTGATGGGCGCGAAATTTTCGCCAATTTCGGTGGAAATTAGCGAATTTTTCAGCAAAGCGAAACAGGATAGATTCGCTCATCACTAATCGTAGGATCTATTCGATTGGTCGAATATGCAAATTAGGCATATTCGATCATCGAATAGCGAATGATCAAATGATCGAATAGATTCAAATGATCGAATATTCGATCATTCTATCATTCAATCATTCGATCAGCGAATAAAATAACGTTTTTAAAATATTCCACTGCCTACTTACCCAGATTGGACCTAACGAATTGCAATAGAAGCCTATGGGAACCCTCCTAAGTCCTGATCGAATAGGATTCGAACGATCGAAGTCTTAGATCATTCGAATCGTACGAATCATTCAAACGATCGAATGATTTATTCAACTGATCGAATAAATTGTTCGACTGATCGAATAAATTTTAATTCGATAGAATGATCGAATATCGAATAAAAGGTAGCCTAATACTATTCGATTAGCATTCGACGATCGAATGCTAATCGAATATCGAATTTGGTCGAGCTAATTATGGGGAATAATAGTAAATGTGCCCCTGAATGTATGTTCAGCAAAAGTCATACTGAAAGCCTATTGAACAAGGGTTTATGCTATTTCTTTAAGGGCCAAAATTATGCTAGCAAAAAAAAATAGAAAAAAATGGCTAACTCCAGATTTTGTTTTTTTTTTTAACTTGTAGAGATCTGGTCAGTGCTGATTACTGATTGATTGCTAATGGTAATTTTACCAGTGCAATCTGTCACCCAAGTATAACAACCCCCTTGTCATACTAGCTTTTGGTTGGTTTCTGATTGTGTATCTAAAATTCCAGCTGCAAAACACTAAAGACATATTGATTTTTTTAAAGGTAAGAAAGAAAACACAGTATGATATAGACTTGAGCTCTTTATTTTTATTAATTACATAGCATTAAACAGGGCTACTTTAAATGATACAAAAAATACATTGAGCTGACAGAGAAATACAGTCCAGGTTATACTGTATTTTAATTCAGTATTCAGTACTGGATGATCCATGATATAAGCTTGCCAATTTGTATCTCCTCAGCAGATCTCTCACAGATGATAAGATACACAAAATTGACTCTTCATTTCGCACAGAATCAGGACAAGTGGGGGGGGGGGGGAAGGAGCACAGAAACAAGTCTGGTGTCATAGAACAGGGAAAGGACTCCGGAATGGTCAGGGGCAAGCTGATAGAGGGTCTTAATTACATGGTGACCTACACATGAAGTGTGTACATGAAGAATAAAGTCCCACAAATACAGACACCAGAGTCTGAATCCTGGTTGGCAGGACAGGACAGCCCACTAAATACTGACTTTCTATGGCACCTTAGAGCAGCCCCTCTGGCATTTGCCCACAGATTGCCTGTCCTGGCCTGCTGGTTGGTACTGACAACTATGCACTGATTAGAACTGATAACATCACTAAGCACTGTTTATAAGGATATCATTTACAGGATATTCATGACTCTTTTGTGTTATATAGTGAATAAAGTACCCCCTCTTGTAAAATATAAGGATATTATAAGTTACCGAGGAGTTTCATGACCATATAAAAACACGAGGCCGAAGGCTGAGTGGTTTTTATACAGGTCATGGAACTTCGAGGTAACTTCTCATATCCTCATATTTTGCAACTGGGGGTACTTTATTTATTATAATACACAAGTTTCAGTGAGTCATGTGACAGAAATGACATCAGAACTCACCGTTTATAACTGATGACATCAGAACTCACCGTTTATAAGGATATAATTTACAAGATATTTACGGCTTTTGTGTATTATATATACATACAGTTATATATATTTATCTATTGGAATATTAGATTAATATTAGGATAATCGGTTAAAGGGATATGAATCTATGTACTTTATTCCATTAGATATTTGAACATAAGCAAAGACGTACCATTTCTTAAACGTGAGTAGTGATGGGCGAATTTATTTACCAGGGGCGAATTCCCGCGAAACGCCAGCGAAAATTCGCCGAAAAAAACGAGTCGCGAAGCGCCGAAAACGATGCGACGCGCAACGGAAACGATGAGACGTGCAACGAAAACGCAGCGACTCGTTTCGCGAATTTTTCGCCAATTCGTGAATTTCTCTGGAAATTTGAGAATTTTTCGGCAAAGCAAAACTGGGGAGATTCGCCCATCACTAAACGTGAGCAGTAATTGTTTTTCTGTGTGCTTCCTAGTTACAATTCATTTTTCCTTAGCTAGTAACCAGTTCAAAATGTATTTTAGCTTACATATTTATGCATTATTTTTTTTTTTTTTTTGCTTTGTCCTTGCTTGTATTGTTTTAGTTCTTTTTTAATCATAACTGTCAGATTGGATCACTAAAGGCAGCGCTACAATTGGGGGTCAGGTGGGAGAGGTGAGAACAATACAACTGACAAATCATTATGAGTAGAGGGTCTGCCATTTCCTGAGAATTGCCCCTGGCGTGTCTACTGGGTACCTTTATACTTGTATATTTAAAGGCATTGTGCATACCCTTGAACTGATTTATTAACTGTGAAGGTTAATGTGACTCTACGTGTAAAATGACAGATGCACACAGTGCCAGATTACATTACACAATACTTTGTTTACATGGTCTTTTATTTGTCACAAAATTATGCTAAGTACTGTTTTGTGGTTATGGATTGGTAAGGTTAAGCAAAGTTTCCAGTGTGATGGCAAATATCTAAATTTGCAGGTGTTGAATTAATAAGCAAACGACCAATGAATGAACACTGATCACCTATAATATCCCCAAACTACATGGCTCATTGTTTATCAACAATGATCTGCAGAGAAAACGGGCTTCTAAACACAGGCAGCAGACACCTGAACAATTTACTGAACTGTTTTCTAATAAGTCATTTTTATAGCAGAGCTTTTCAAACATTTTTTGATTCATCTTCTCCTTTGCAGTATAGAGTTTGTAGACCCGACAAATTCATAATAGGTTTATAAAAATACATTACGAAAAGAATCTAATGGGACTACTTATTGGTAAGGAGTCTCCGAAAACCAAGTCATCAAGACAATAATTCAGTCACAAAGAGCAAAATATTGAGCACCAATAAGATTAAAAATCCACATCTCGCAATGTAATATTGTTCCTTAAACGGTTAATGCATTGCGAATCGTTATTGCGCATTGCGAATTGTAATTGCGCACTCTTAAGAAGTGCTTGAAGGTGTCGTAATCTTTTGGAGCAAACAGCAACTTTTTCAATAAGAAGTTTTATCACATTGACAGCGCATTAGCGCAAAGTATAAAATTCGCAAACGGCCTTCCGTTGGCGTAAGTGGTCGCTAAACAGTTTCCGGGCTCACAAAAGTTATTTTGCATTCGTGCAAAGCAAAAATTTTTCGCGCAAAGGCTTATCTTTTCGCATTGCGAATAGTTTTTGCGTTACCGACTTATATTACATAATTTTCATCCTGTCATATCTCTTATATAGGCTATCCAAGATGTTAAATTAGCATTATTCCAAACTTGCCTTCAGTCTGGACCCCTTTGATAATTATTTGGCGTAGGGCGTGACCCACACTTTTGGAACCACAGGTCAAAGGTCAATTACCCTAATAAAACTGGATCCCCTTCTATGAAATAAACTTTATAACAATAAGGCCAACAGCACATAAATCTATGCATCATTTCAGCATGAACTACTGAAAACAAATGTAATCATGCTTTTATGGGTGAGCAATATTCACTTTGGTGGCACCTTATTACTGCAAAAATCTCTGGTTAAAAGGGTGGTCTGGACTGTGCATATTATAGGTTTCCATTTGTAACATCTCTCTCACTGCTGTAGGCAAAGGCCATAATTGTATTACAGATATTGCAGTTTGCATGTTTTAAAACAAGTAGACTTTGGTGTACAAACATGAGCCTTACAGTTTGCCAGAGGACAACTCCATGGCAACTCCATGTATAGGTATTTTTTTAGAGTTCTCCTCTTGTGCACTGTGTCTGTCTTCTCACCTTTTAATAATTATGCCCTTTGCTATTAGCATGTTACACTTCCACCCCAACCAAACAGTCCTGGTTATTGTCCTCTTTGACTGTCAAATTTGAAAATAATAAGCTTTCCAAAGATAAAATATGCTGTAGCTGACCTGTCGAGTTTCCTTGCAGCTTCTGCTGAAAGTTTAGAAAGAATATGTCCAATTAAAATATTCTATGCAACAAGCAGAGGAAAATGTAGGACACTGCAGTAAGGTTTCTAGATTAAATAAATCATCTGCAGAGTTGTACAATAAGAGATTAACCCTTTCCCTCAACCAGACATTTCTAGTTAACACATCCATATTTTTATTTAAATTTATGCTAATGCTATACATAAGTACTGTACATAGGCTATTCTCTTAATCAGGTTATCTAACTGCAACATAGTGAAGAATAAAGAAGACCAAAGTTATTAAGTACAGGTATGGGATCTGTTATCCGGAAACCTGTTATCCAGAATGCTCTGAATTACAGACAGGCTCTCCCCCATAGATTCCATTTTATTCAAATTTTTTTTTTATTATTTCCTTTTTCTCTGTAATAATAAAACAGTACCTTGTACATGATCCAAACTAAGATATAATTAATCCTTATTGGAGGCAAATTAATTTATTTAAAGGGATACTGTCATGGGAAAATTTTTTTTTTTTTTCAAAATGCATCAGTTAATAGTGCTGCTTCAGCATCAGTTAATAGTGCTGCTCCAGCAGACTTCTGCATTGAAATCCATGTTCTCAAAAGAACAGATTTTTTTTATATTTCATTTTGAAATCTGACATGGGGCTAGATATTTTGTCAATTTCCTAGCTGCCCCAAGTCATGTGATTTGTGCTCTGATAAACTTCAATCACTCTTTACTGGTGTATTGTAATATGATATCATCATCTCCCTTTGCCCCCCTCCCAGCAGCCTAACAACAGAAAAATAGGAAGGTAACAAGATAACAGCTCTCTAACACAAGATAGCAGCTGCCTGGTAGATCTAAGAACGGCACTCATGTTCCACAGTGACTCCTTCAGTTACATTGAGAAGGAAAAAAACAGCCTGCCAGAAAGCAGATCCTTCCTAAAGTGCTGGCACAAGTCACATGACCTGGGGCAGCTGGGAAATTGACAAAATGTCTAGCCCCATGTCAGATCTCAAAATGGAATATTAAAAAATCTATTTTCTGTTTTGAGAAATTGATTTCAGTACAGATGTTTGATGGAGCAGCACTATTAAAGGGAACCTGTCACCCAAAAGAAATATTCAAAATCCTATTATATCACATTAGTCAAGCAAAATTAACTTTATTTACACTATATAAATTATTTGAATCTTGTTTCCTTCAGTCTGGGGATTCAAAATTATATCAAGCAGGCAGGAGCCATTTTGTGGACACTGTTATTAAGGCAAGCCTTGCATCATCTCAGAATCTTGTTTGTGCACCAGAATGGGGGACCTGATGTCTATCCCCATGCCCTGGCTACACAAATAAACAGTGAAGAGAACGGGGGAATGTGTGGAGTGACATCTAGGAAGTGCTGAATGGAAAGTGAAAGTAATTGTCTTCCCAGCCTCTATGCCACTGGCATTGACAGCTGATATGTTTAAATGAGCTTACAACAGTTATGAATTCTTTAATAAAAAATACAAATTGTATTTCATGTTTAATTTGAAAAGAACTTTTATTATACAGATTTTTGTGTCTGGGTGACAGGTCCATTTTAACTGATGCGTTTTGAAAAAAAAATGTTTTCCCATGCTTTTAATGCTTACATGATTTTCTAGGTATGAAGATCCAAATTATGGAAGATCCGTTATCCGGAAAGCCCCAGGTCCCGAGTATTCTGGATAACAGGTCCCAAACCTGTACGTTTGGTGTTTTCCTATTGTACTTGATATTTATACTGACCTGATTTACATATGAATTTTAATTGATGCACTGCTTGAATTAATCCAGACTATGTACATTTCCAGTTAATATGTGGAAAAGGTAGGAAATCTGTTTCCTAGTAGGAAATCTGTCTGGTCCAGGACTTTCACCCCTCTGAAGCTATGTTATAGCTAGATTTACTTCCGGTGGGGTAAAGGGTTTTTCTAATTCTTTAGATAGTAATTTGAAAAGCATTAATTATAATTGCTCTATTATGCCTGGTTTCTAGGTGGTCTGTTTTACTGTTACTCATAAAATGGTTCAGATACCTTGGCAGTTTGTAGTTTTCAGATATGTGTCCAAGAACAATTTGCAGCCATACCTCCAACTAATTTACACTTCTGCAGTGGTAGCACAGCCCCAGAGGTGGGAGGCACATGTTACACAATGCAAGCAGAAGGGTTAAAGAATTCACACACAAACACACAAAATGATGGAAGCAGATAACTTACCTCTTTTGTTATGACCACCAGTGCATCAATATTTGAGGAAAACAGGGTGTGTGTGTTTTTGTGCAACTTGGCTATCAGTAATTCAGATCATGAAAAGTTATGTATCTGTTCATATTCATACTAGGGTTTCCACTTGTCTCGTATGTTACTGGCCCTGCCAGAAAAAGGCTATTTGGTTCCAATGTTATTGATATATAAAAATAAGAACTAATATAGTAATCTGAGTTGTTTTCGGCAAACACTAGTGTATGGTGCTTTTTCATGCTTGTAGCTTGTTCTCTTTGTTTTGACTCTGCCTTTGAATATCTGTGTTGCATTAATTCTTAACTTTCCAATTGAATCTTCCTTTTCTGATTTGCTACTTTCGGGGTATCTCATGCTTACTTATGCCCATCAAAGCACTGAGATTTTCCAGTGTAATTAAGTTCTTAAGGTGCTGCCTAGTTTGGGCATATATTGCTTTCTTTAGATGTTGAAATGTTGTGCTGATTAGGCACTTAACATTTTGCCGTGACGCAGCCTTATTTTGAAGGGTGTCATACACACACTGATCGCCCATGATATACCAATAAGGCTTACATCAACCTTAGTAGTACTACTAGGACTAGTACTTTTGCATTCAAGAATAAAAACCTACCCCTAGCAATGTACATTAAACATTAAACTTTAAAGTAAAAATACATTTTAGGCAAGCTTATAAAGCTTATAAAGCCTTCAGGGAATTAATATTAATTATTATTAATTATTGGAACCTTCCCAACATGAAGCAACAAGATTACTGCTAGCTCAAGATTAAATTCATGATTCCAGTTTTTTTTTGCTCTAGAAGTTATTCTGCCATATATATACATTTTTCTTGACAACCTGTTTCTGATATGAAATTTTCTTGGGTGATGAAGCTGAAAAATCACAATGAATATTAAATTTATCACATACTGCTTTTTGCACTACTGAGAATGGGTGTTTTAGGAGAGACTAAGATTTATCTATTTCTGATACCAATGAACTTGACAACAAAGATAAATCTGTTACCTTACAGTGCTTATAATATACGCGGATATCTTACCAACAGAATGCTAGGCAATGTTTTGAACAATTACAATAAAGGACATGACAGGTGAGATCAATCCGGTCCTTAGGCAAAGTGAATGAATTTTAGTAATAGCTCTAAAATGTGAATAACAAGATTGGCACCAGTGCAGAAATCATAGAGCGGGTGCGTCTGCTTTGCTTAAAGATGATAACACTGCAGAAGAAAGGGCAGGGGAACAAGCTCTCGACACATGAAAAGAATATTTCTTGCGATAAAGCTGACACATGGCTCAAATGGTAGACAATGAAACATAATTACAGAACAGGCAGATAAAGATATCATCCAGAGAAAAGGTCACTAATCAAGTCAGACACAAGAGCAAAAAGCATGGCTTTATCCAGACTAACTGTATAAAACCTAAGACCTAAACATAAAACAAGAAATTATACAGGTGCTGCAAAACATATAAACAGTGAGCAAATTTGCTCCTGCGCTGTAACCTATGGCAACCAATCAGATGAATTCTTTCAGTGCTTAACCTGCAGCTGGCAAATCACAGATTGATTGATATGGGTTACTGCCCAGGTGCAAATTTGCCCAGTGTTTATAAATGAGCCTCAATATATATCATCATTTCACTCAAACAGTGCTAATTAAAGTCTTTTGTGAATATAGCTGCTTATCATATCAGTGTTATTCTGTCACTATATCACTAGCAGCTCAATATCACCTCCATACTTAAACACTGTGTTTCAATTTTAAAGACTTCATTGATAAATACATATAAAATATATAGCTAGTTTAATTAATATGATATTAATAATAATATTTTAATTAATATAATTTTAAATTAACACCTTCCAGTACCCCTGAATAAAAAATATTTCAGGCCCTTCTTTACCTCTGTCTCTTGGTTGACCCATGATTTTCTCCCATTGTTGGTCACCCTCCCACTACTATACCACTATACCCTCCCCACACCCCTGTCTGTTCTCCATGCCCCTCTTATGCTGGGCCACAACACATGCTCTTTGTTGCTTTAAATATGTTGTGGTTAAGATTAATGTCAATTTGTACATGATAT
This sequence comes from Xenopus borealis, assembly GCA_024363595.1. Taxonomy (NCBI): domain Eukaryota; kingdom Metazoa; phylum Chordata; class Amphibia; order Anura; family Pipidae; genus Xenopus; species Xenopus borealis. The sequence continues at coordinate 71,978,522 of CM044437.1, forward strand.
TAGCAGTTTTATGGTGTTAATATAATGCTTTTTCCATAGCAGCTCTAAGCTGTAGTGGCCAAACATGGGCTGATAAAAGCTGCTGATTCAGTCCCTTCAGACTGAGTTATCAACTTAATGGTCAATGTATCAAAAATATCAGTCAAGTAGTTTTAAAAATCCAGTTGGATGAGGAGTGCATATACAAGGCCTGTTGAGTGCATAAACAAGGCCTGTTGACCACACTTGATGATTTGGTGCAGTATGGGTGGCCATATCAGGCCGAGATCCTTATGCTTATATGCTGGCATATAAAACTGTGTAAATAACTGGGTATTTTGGCTGTGCAAAATATTTTTTTTCCCCAATAGTTAGCCAAAAATATAACCTATAAAGGCTGGAGTGAATGGATAATAGCCAAAACAAAACTTACTCCTTTGCATCTCTCTAACCTCTAAATTAGTCAGTGATTTGAAGGGGAGCCACATGGTACATAACTGACCTGTGTGCTAAGGATAAAAAGCAAACTAACTGTTATGTATCCTGTGGCCCCTCGTCAAGTTGCTAACACCCCACTGAATAAGCCTTTTCAAAGTGTGGCATAGACCATGTTTTATGTGTGTTTTTGCTATGTTTTTTTTTAATCTCTAATAGGTATCCATTCAGAAAGAGAAATCCCATCAATAGGTCTTTTGAATTTTTTTACAGTATCAGTTAATCATGAATCCAATCACATTATACTAGTGTTAACAATTTTAACACCTTTCAAAATATACTTTAATGGAATTTTATCCACTAGTTACATGGAATCTTGACTGTATTTTCTTATATCTGATTGATGCAAAGGTAAAAGGGGAAGGTACAGCATATGCTCCAATTGTTTCTGCCAATAATAAAGGATGAATCGCATGGTCATGGGCCTTAGTGGATATGACCAGTACCAGGCTAGCTGTATTGACCTTCTCTGCCCAACCTAAATCACAGTCCCTCCAAATTGTTGTGTGTATAACTGCTTGTTGAACTGAACTCTTAGCAAAAATCTGTATGTAATGTATTTTGCTATAGATAGAGCATCCCTTTGATACTAAAATTATGTCTATAAAGTCCTATAGTTATGTGCACTACACTGTTTGTTCTATCCACCACGTACAGCATCAGACTGAGACACCAAGGATCCACCAGAGAACCTCATATTAAGGGCCTACCAACCACTAGTGAGCCCTAAAAGATTTTGTTTCAGCTGAGAAAAACAATGAATAAAATTTTACCTGGATTAAGCAAGTTTGAGAGCATTTATGGACTCACGCTTTCTGATTTTGTGAATCAAATCCCTTGTGACTTTTCAGGGTTTTTTTTTTAGCATTTCAGCCTTCTTTGTATGAAGTGTGTGCAGACTGAAATCTTTCCAGAAAATGAATTGTGACGATGGATCTTAACCATCTATAGTGGCATGTATGATGCTCATAGCATGTGACAACTTAAGAGTTGATAAATTAATGATCTTCCATTTGTCAAGCAATACATTGGTGTAATCTTCTACAAGATATCACTACAATACCAATTTTCATGTGGGTTATGGGTGATTTGACTGGGTACTGACAGACTGGGTCCAGGGCTCACGGAGAAAAGTTGGACCCATTTGTTAAGCTTGGTGCTAGTTGTGATAACACTGATGTAGGTATACAAGAACTTGTGGCTACTTGAAGCTTTTGCATGCATTTAAATGGGCAGAAAATACTTAGGAGTAGCGCATTAAGGGAACCCTAATCCTACCAAGCAGCATTGGTTCACTGTTCTTTGTGCCCACTTCCCCATAGCACCAGGAAACAGTGTTTTATGACATTAAAGGGGTTGTTCACCTTTGAGTTAACTTTTAGTATGTAGAGAGTGATATTCTGAGACAATTTGCAATTGGTTTTCATTTTTTATTGTTTGTGGTTTTATAGTTATTTAGCTTTTTATTCAGCAGCTCTCTATTTTGCAGTGTCAGCAATTTGGTTTCTAGGGTACAAATCACCCTAGCAACCCTGCATTGCTTTGAATAAGAGACTGGAATATGAATAGGGGATGGACTGAATAGAATGATAAGTAATAAAAAGTGGCAATAACAATACATTTGTAGCTTTACAGAGCATTTGTTTTTAGATGGTGTCAGTGACCCTCATTTGAAAGCTGCAAAGAAATATAAGAAAATTGCAAATCGTTAAAAAACTATGAAAAATAAATAATGAAGACCAATTGAAAAGTTTCTTAGAATTGGCCCTTCAACATACCAAAATTTAACTTGAAGGTGAACCACCCCTTTAAGGCAAACAGTAAAATTATAAAGGGCACTAATAGGTGCAAGCATTTAAGTGAATGACTGGAGTGGCACAGTTCTATAGAAACATATGCTTCTAGCACTGCACTCATCTCTTCTGGATCTGTTTTTGGGTGAATTATAGAATGTGATGATTTTAGACTATCCACTCAGCAAGCTGGATGTCTTCTGGTGGGGGATGGCGGGTATGCAAGTATTTTATAGATTGGACCTAGGAAGTTGCTTTCTTTTACTTCATATGTATGTTTATTTTCTTATTTTTTGATGTTGATGGTGATGAGACACAACATCAATCATACAACTAAATGATATTTTGTAAAATGAAATCAACATATCAAAAACGAACATAATTGTATCAAATGTAATTACTGTATAAATTTCTAAGCCAATAAAAAAGTGAAGAAAAAAAGAGCACTGTGTCTTTGGTGGGGAGGAAGATTCATAATGAAGAAATAACTATAGCGGTATGATTAATGTTGTCCTAATTTTGTGCCTGTGTGCTGCATTACATTATTTACCCCCTGCTTGGGTTTTTACATAGTTACAGGGCTCCTGGTGAGATATAAATTAAAGTTGGGAAAACATTGCAATTACAAGGTTAGAAATTTAGGGCTTGTGATGCTCAAATCTTATTTATTTTTATTATTTCCAATGTTACCCTTTATAATGGTGAAATAACAGGGCCAGCTGGAAAAAAAATGGAAAACTATCAATTCCCTCTACAGCACAGAGCTGATTTAGTCTCCTATTTAATAAAAGATTTTTCTTTCAAGTGTGACCATACACAATACATTCATAGAAAAAAGTCTCCCCTTGCATATATCAGTAAGAATAATTAAAGTCACCATAGTTGTTAACAAACCTGATGCACAGTAGGAGATTATAGATTATTCCAGCTGTTATATCTTCCTTGCCCACATTTACATATAGTGCTATATTTGTAGCTGGGGGATCAAATTGAATTTCTTCATTTGAAGAGCTAATATAAACTTTAGCATTGCTTCAAAATGTATGAGCAACTTCAGATACTGGAAACTTGACTAAAATTTAAAAGGATAATTTCAAATCCATCCTTTATTTTTTGCCCAAGGGACAGTATTTATTGACTTTTGATAGGCTCTGCTAGTATGTTTGTACAGTATGTATAGCATTATTTATAAAGTGCTACAAGGACACACAACACTGTACAACCTTACAATGTATGTACAGGGAGGATAAGTAATCTAATAAACACAATATGTATAAATACACAAAGATTAAGTACCATGTGATATGAGGCACAGTAGGAAGGAGGTCTCTGTCCCTTAGACTTTAAAGCTTAAATAGCCAATTGTTGGTAGAAAATTTTAATGTCTTAAGAGTCTGAGCCCATTATTATTCTGAAGCATGTTTTTAATAAAGATTTGACTATGCTGTGCATCATATGTCCAGTTTTGTACAGTGAAGGAATATACCTGTACCCTGCTCCTCTCCTATAGATAAGTACCCAGTGCTTGATGGAGGGGGTCGGCACCTCTCCTATATATCATCAAAGGAAAAAATTCAGGCACTTTGGGTGAAAAATGCGGGGAAGTTCCCCTGCTGTTTATTCAGTCGAGTGATGTAACGTTTCGGGGGCCTGCCCCTTCGTCAGACATCGACTGAATAAACAGCAGGGGAACTTACCCGCATTTTTCACCCAAAGTGCCTGAATTTTTTCCTTTGACAGTTTTGTACAGACCATCATCAGAAACCTCTTGCCACAAATGTAAAATATTCCTTTGAAACCCCTGTGCAAGTCTAAAAAACTTGTTGAAAAGCACTCTGAATCAAGCTAGAGTGATGATGATTATTATTATATCTACTAATTAAAAACTAATGTTTCAACCTCAGAGTAATAGAGTTTTCCTAGTTTGATTTAAAATACACATGTAAATATGAGTACATGTACGGGACCCTGGCCATAGACGCAAAGATCTGCTCGTTTGGTGGATCTTTTCCCAATCTGCCACTAATGGCAGGGTTTTTTCATGGGTAATGCGAATGTTCGGCCCTATGGCTAAATGATTATATTATGACAAAAGCAATGGGCTCCGATGGGTCGGTCGGGAGAAAATCAAACCTTCCCGATCGATATAGTGGTCAGCTATCCATCAGGAAAACCTGTTGGAAGCCCAGATAAGCTGTCAATCTGGTCTAAACGAATGATATCGACAGCTTTATCTGCCATGTATGCTCACTTTTAGGATCCAAACTAGAAGGAAGATCATCTCCCACACAGTAAATCCATATCTGTGGAAAAACAATTCTATTGCTTTTTTATGTTTGAATGTTTTGTCAAACTTACGGTATGGATATCTAACTGATGCAAAGACAGCTTATTTTGAAAACCCTAAGTCTTAGCATTGAGAATAATAGATCCCATAAATGAAAATGTACTTGCCCTGTTTTATTTGTTGAAAATACCTACTTCACTTTAATGGTCAGTATATGTATACTTAGTTTAATTGTATTGGTATAAGCTACAGGGTGCAATATAACATAAATGATTTCTGAAGTTTATTTGATTTTCTATGCTGGCTGTAGTAGTTCAAAACTGGTTCATATGTCTTTGCTATACAAATACCTGGTTCTGTATTCCTGTAATCAAAAAATACTCTGTGGTACTGAATGTCTCAATTTCACGCCAGTGGAGAAATTCTTATAAAAAATTATCAGAATGAGACTTATCTAATTGCTTTAAAGATATAACATGTAACATAGTAAGTTAGGTTGAAAAAAGACACACGTCCATCAAGTGCAACCATTTAACTTTTTTTAAGCTGCCTAACTGCTAGTTGATGCAGAGGAAGGCAAAAAACCCCATCTGAAGCCTCTCCAATTTGCCCCAGAGGGGGAAAAAAATTCCTTCCTGACTCCAAAATGGCAATCGGAAGAGTCCCTGGATCAACCTGTACTCATAACCCTGTATTCCCTCACTTGATAAAAAGCCATCCAACCTTTTCTTAAAGCTATCTAATGTATCAGCCTGTACAACTGATTCAGTGACAGAATTCCACATCTTCACAGCTCTCACTGTAAAACAAAACCTTCCGAAGGGAACCTCTTTTCTTCTATACAGAATGGGTGACCTTGTGTCAGCTGGAAAGACCTACTGGTAAATACAGCATTAGAGAGATTATTAGATGCTCAACTTATATATAATACATAGTTATCATATCACCCCTTAAGCACCTTTTCTCCACAGTGAACATCCCCAATTTGGCCAGTCTTTCCTCATACCTAATATTTCTCATACATTTTACCAGCTTAGTTGCCCTTCTCTGTACCCTCTCTAATACAATAATGTCCTGTTTGAGTGATGGAAACCAAAACTGTATGGCATATTCTAGATGTGGCCTTACAAGTGCTCTATGAAGTGGAAGAATGACCCCTTCCTGCCATGAATCAATGTCCCTTTTAATACAGCTCAATTATTTGCCCTTGATGCTGCTGACTGGCATTGCTTGCTACAGCCAAGTTTATCATCTACAAGGACTCCAAGGTCCTTTACCATAATGGATTTGCATAGTGCAGTCCCATTAAGGGTATAAGTGGCTTTGAAATTTTTTACATCCCAGGTGCATGACTTTACATTTATCAACATTGAATCTCATTTGCCACTTATCTGCCCAGATTGCCAGTTTGTCAAGATCCTGTTGCAAGGATGCCACATCCTGGATGGAATTAATTGGGCTGGATAGTTTTGTGTCCCCTAAATCATTAATTAACAATTTAAATAAAAGTGGACCAAATACTGAGCCCTGAAGGACCCCACTAAGAACCTTTCTCCAAGCAGAGAATGTACCATTAACAACCACCCTCTGTACCCGATTCTGTAGCCAGTTTCCTATCCATGTGCAAACAACTTCATTAAGCCCAACAGACCTTAGTTTAGAAAGCAGTCATTTGTGGGGCATGGTATCAACCCCTTTGGCAAAATCCAAATAGATCGCATCTACTGCCCCCCCACTGTCCACTGTCTTACTTACCTCATCATAAAAAGCAATCAAATTTGTCTGACATGATCTATCCTTCATAGAGCCATGCTGATTGCTGCTCATAATGCCATTCACTAGGACAAAATTTTCAATGTTATCCTCTAACAAGCCTTCAAATAATTTGCCCACCACAGATGTCAAATTTACAGGCCTATAATTGCCAGGCTGAGATCATAATCCCTTTTTAAATATTGGAATGACATCAGCTTTTCTCCAATCCATTGGTACCATACCAGATCAAAGCAAATCTGAGAAAATCATAAATAGTCGCTGGTCTAAAACTGAACTAAGCACTCCTAGAACACGTGGGTGTATACCATCAGGCCCTGGAGCCTTATTTTCATTTAAAGCTTTATGAATCACATCCTGAGTCAGCCACTGACTAGACCGAGCTGAGCCATCAGTGCAGCTATGGAGTGAGCCTTGACAGAATGCAATATCCAAGTTTGATGTTAAAGTGATGCTGACACTAAAAAATGTATTTTCAAAATATTAATGTACATAAAAAGTTACATATAGGTCATGTTGATTGTTGTTTGTTGATAGTTCTGCTTTTGTAAGTAATAATTACTTGAGTTCCTAAACCTGACTGTTTTGCCATCCTGACAGTCCCATCTCAGTCTGTCAGTTAGAGTTTCTAATGCTAACCGACTGCTGCTGCACAAATATGGCAGTCCCCTCATAGAGGAACATGGGGTTAAGAAAGGCATCAGGCAAATACTTTTATGGCAAATTTATAAGAAGCATTCAAAGATAATGTTGTGATGGATATAAAAAAGGTTTTTTTTCTGGTGTCAGTATCTCTTTAACCTATGTACTGTATCTGGAGCCTTTCTTCATCAGGGGCCACCACTGGTATACACTATATTTATCTGGCAACATGTTGGGGAGATTTAAGTGTGCATACCAGGGTTATACTGAGAGTTATTCTTAATGAGCTGTTATTTACAGTATTAAGATGTTAATTAGAAATTGTCCTGTTATTGTTCACAATATCTAGCCATATCTTTCTTGCAGCTCCAGCTGTTTAATAAAGTAAGGTAGTGGCTGATTACTGCATCTCTGGGGTGTCACCAGGGTGCTTTGCAGTAGTATCAGCACATGTTTGGGATACACCCATGGGTCTGATACACCTATAATACACAAGGGGCAAATTCACTAAAGCGCGAAGCATCTAATGCTAGCGCTAATTCTCCAGCGTGACGTCAATTCGCAACTTTGCAAATTCACTAACATGGACTCTGGTCGAATTTGTGCTAGCGAAGTAGATAGACTTGCGCAACTTCGCACCCTTACGCCAGGCGAAGTTGCACATTGATGAGGGGGTGTAACTACGCTAATTCACTAAGGTAAACATGTTTGTGAACAGTACCTCTTACGCTAGACATTACTTTGCCAGGTCAGACCTGGTGAAGTTCAATACAATACATAGGAGTTAGAAAAAATTTTTTTCTAAGTCCCAAAAAACACTGGCGTAGGGTGATAGTCTGAAAAATAGCGAAAATTTTTTTGGGGTTACCTCCATCCCCCCCACATTTCCTGACATATGGCAACACAACTATACAGGAGGCACATGTTTAGGGCAATAGGACAACTTTATTTTATATATTAAAGGTTTCCTGGGCTTCTGTAGTGTAATGTAGTGGCTGTAACATATACTTCTATTATACGCTTATGCAAATTAGGCATCACTAGCGTAAATGCGCTTTGCCTGGCAAACTAACAGTAGAGCTACTTCGCTAATGTCTGTCGCCCTGAGCACAAATTCACAACTTAGTGAATTTGCGTAGTGCTGGCGAAAATTTGCCTGGCGAAGTGTGGCGAACGTTAGGGAACCCAACGCTAGCGAATTTTCGCTGCTTAGTGAATTTGCCCCAAGTTGTCAAAATAGGGTTACCAAAGAAAACCTCTCAGTTTACTGTACCAAAAGTATTTTGCAGGTTTTCCTAGCTAAATATTCCTAGCTAAATATTGGCCTCACAATGCTGGGCTAATTTTCGTTTGGGACAAATTAATTATTGCAAAAGCATGGAAGAGTAATCAATACCAGCAACTCAATTGTAATTGAAGGATGGAGATAACCATTTTATTATTTGTGGTATATTTTGTTACTCTTTTTTTACATTTTCCTTTTATAAATATTATAAATATTATGTGTATTTCATTAAAATAACCAAAAATCTTCAATAAAAATAAATTGCTGGAAAAAAAAAATGTTGGGTTAGGGTTAGGATTTTACTACTGAGTGCTGTTCTTAGATCTACCAGGCAGCTGTTATCTTGTGTTAGGGAGTTAAGGAGTTCAAGCTTCAAACAGCAGCCTGAGTTAACTGAAGCAACATACTTGTGCCTAACACATCACACACAGAAGTCATTTGATGGTGAGCACCAAAAAAATATGATGTCCAGACAATTAATATTTTTTTGCACAGTTGCATCAGATGCAATTGTGCCAATCACTACTCGCCCTTGTGACTGTAAAAATTGTGCCAATCACTACTCGCCCTTGTGAAAATCTGACTTGTGTACAATATTGTACTTTGCATACTGTACTTGCAAATGTGCCCCTATGTCATGCTTCTTCACAGGTCTAATCACCCTGCTTCCACTACAATAACAAACAGTGTCTTGTACAGCAAGGGAAAGACAGTTTGTTTTCAATTGCAATTATGTTTACAAATAACCCTAAAACCATTGAAAGTTGTTTCGAATTATAAATGCTTTCAGTAGATAAAATTGTATTTTGGGGTTTATAAACCCATTAATCTGTGGATGTGCTAAATTGGCTACTAATAATAATGCCTTCTTCCTTCTCATTTACTGAGAGATGTGGTTTGGCTGCAAAGATATTTATACATCTTGAATGCCAACTATTTATTCTGTATTTATTCAGCTGTGTAAGTGTAAAATTAATAGATTTCCTCTTCTGAGATCAAAAAACATGTTTTATATAGCAAATGAGAAGCAATGGAAAAACTGAAGATATACTGATACTGAGCATAAAGCAATTTCTATGTAAACACATTAGATTCACCCAGAGAAACAGGTGGCTTTGTGGCCCACAAATCAGAGCTCCATACTTTATCACAGAGCAAACCAGGGCAATCATACAATGAAAAGGCCTGCAATATACAGCAGTTGTGAATAATATTGTATATCTTATTAGACATACAAAAATATTGGATTAGCTCATTTGTTTATATGGTGATCAGTTTAACAGATAATATTAATATTTGCTTCCACACAGTGGTAAGTGCAAATAGGTTGGGTTAAATATGACAATATTATGTTCACTGTTACGCAGGTTTACTTGTGAAAATTTACTGGTGAAATTCTGCATTTTGCCTTCTTCAAATTTTTACTGAAAACCAGAAAACGCAGCAAATAAATTCCCATTGATATTGTGTTTCACACATTTTCACAGTTTTGTGTATTTTCCCAAGTTTCTCCAATTTTATGGAGAAGCAAAACTATTAGCTTCCTAGATGCAACATCATTTCTGCATGGGTCCTTGTGTGATCACACAGCAAAACTTGCTTCCATTAAATGTATAGGCGTCACCTCTACTACAGGCAATAGTAATTAAAGGGGGCATATAATTGAACAAACACAACAGCAGGAGGTTCTTATGTTACAAATTTGTGATACTAGCAGTTTAAAATGGTTAATATCAGAAAAACTAAAAGAAAAAAAGTTTATACTTTTAACATTGGTCCCTAGCAAACAAAATATAGCTTTCTATTAGGTGAATGTAATATAAGTCGGTAAAGCAAAAACTATTCGCAATGCGAAAATTTAAGCCTTTGCACGAACAAATTTTGCTTTGCTTGAATTTAATATACCTTTTGCAAACCTGGAAACTGTTTATGGACCACTTCTGCCAGCAGAAGGCCGTTTGCGAATTATATAGTTTGCGTTAATGCGCTGTCAATGTAATAAAACGTCTTACTGAAAAAGTCGCTATGTTTGCTCCAAAAGATTACGATACCTTCAAGCACTTCTAAAGAGTGCGCAATTACAATTCGCAATGTAATAAACGTTTAAGGAACAATATTACGTTGCGAGATGTGGATTTTTACTCTTATTGGTGCGCAATGTTTTACTGTTTGCAAAACATTTCCTCCCTATTATGTTTCATGTTTCCACAATATCAGAATCTTCATTCTGCTTATCTAATTCTGTTAACTCATTCCCCATTTCACCAGCATTTTATATTTCATATTATTATCATACTGTATATATATATATATGGTACATATATTAAATACTGCCACCAGTTTGTATGTCTGCCTTTTAGTTCTCCCTATTATATTTGCTAGCAACATCCAAGGGGTTGGAGAGCAACATGTTTCTTGCGAGCTACTGGTTGGGGATCACTGTTCTACAGGAAGGGACATGGGGCGGATTCACATAGTGGGCGCCCCTAGGCCCACTGCTGTTCGTTGCCCCATACTCTGCCCTTTATTCACAAATTTTCATCATCAGGACCGAGGTAATGGGGATTGGTGCATGGGAAATTAAAAAAACTATTGTATCTGGTGCATATCCCCAGTGTTTCTGAACCAATGTGGGTGTTGTTGGGCAGCATGTCGACCCCCTAAAATCCTGTCACCCTAGGCCTGGGCCTAGGTGGCCTTTCCACAAATCTCGAAGGGACTCTACCTGTATCTTAAAAATCATTCTTATGTATTTTCATTTGCATTTATTGCATTTATGCATTTATTGCATAAAACCCTTATTCAATAGAAAACCTTGGGGATCTTTTAGCAGAACCTGTCAATTTTTTTAAGGGGGTTCAGTTCTGTATTCAACAAACCGATACATTTACAGTTTACGGTAAAAATACAAAAGATCTTGTGAGTCAGATGTATATGTATTAAAGGATCTACAGTGTAATTTTCTCAGCATGTGCACTAAAAATTTCACTGTTCATGTATTTCTTTTTCAAATTATTGAGCCAGGCATAATTTATTATACAGTATGGAAGGTTAAATAAACAATGACTGACTTGGAGACCTCTTTTCATCTGATATTAATAAGAGTCTTACATAATGTGACTCTAGAAAGCTCATGGTGCTGATAGCTCACAACAGATGGGATCTTGACGTTCATTTCAGTAGACATTTTTCTGTTTTTTCACCTACAAAAATGGTTTAATATTTAACACCGATCACAGAATTCCATCACCAGTTGCGTATTATAGGACTGCTTTTTTCTTTCAGATTCCACATTTGATGATTATACATGTTATCTTGTAAGAAAAAACATAGCTTATCTTACTTGGACATCAAGTGCTACATTCACCTAATAATTATCAGAGCTGTTTTTTTTCAGCAACCATGGGCAGGTTCTTGGACAGTAGCTTCAGGGGGCAGGCTGTATACAAGTCTTTTTTTCTTTTTTTCCACTCTCAGTTGGCCATTGAACACACAATCTGGTCATACAGCTGAGGGGGTGCCCCTTACTTACTGGGCTGGCTCATGAATAATACAGTAGGATAAGGGTTTTTTCCTAGGCTGAAGGCACACATTAATGCAGCTCTGATTAAAAACCTATTTGCTTTTTAACTGTACAAAAGAAAATATTGCAGTTTAAAAAGCAATAACATGCTAATATGCAGAGATCTGTAAATTATGTATTGAAACGCATATAGCAGTTATTCATTATTTACAGCTATTGGAATAATGATGTGCAATGCACCTATGAATTATGTGTATACATATTACACATGTCACAGTTAATTAAATGTTTTCCATTACTGCCACTACACACGGCTTTTTTTATTTTACAGTTGCTTGCTGCTTGTAATTATTCAGAATAGTGTTCACTTATCAACACCCAATATCACTGTGCATACATGATAATATAAAACACTTGATTCTGCTAAAAAAAATACAGGTGTACAAAACAATTAGTTATATTGCAATGGTGGATATCCACTTAACTTTTCTAGGCTTTTCTAGGATGACAGTAACAGCTCAGCTGAAGTGTATCAAATCAGTAATCAGAAGCATAATAAGTGTGGTATTATTGGATACACTCACTTCTTTGACTGACCTCAATATGAGAAGTGCTTGTCTGCTGCATCACCTTAAATTAGCCATATATATATATATATAGAGATTCAACATGTTGTTAAGATTACCAAATACTGTATACCCAAGGTTTGGTTGCCTGTAGAACGTTAACAGTCTTTTAAATAAGCTATTGGGGCCAGGTGTTCATACCACAGATCATCAGCTACAGGGCTTTCACTTCTAAATAACCAGTAACAATAGGCAAGCACTGAAGGTTAGACTGCAGATTTATCAGGTTCAGAGGAAAAGTTGTATTGTTTAGCAAGTGCTTTTCAACTTCTGCGGTATCAAGGGCTGAAATGTTTCTGGTCTACATGGTGGAGGGCCAATAAAGGAAGCCAGTGTTAGCTACTTGTTGTTTTAGACCACACCCACTTTAAACCACACCCACATTACAACAAGACCATGGCCACATTTAATAGCCCGCCAAAAAAAAACCAAATGTGCTCACTACAGGGATATCACTCATATCTAAAAAAAAAAGTTGTCATATTAAGACATACCCTTAAATCCATATGCCTCATCCTTCCCTGTGGATAACACAGTACCCCGCAGCACATGATTAAAACACCTTAGGGGCCCATAACAATTTTCAAATACTAACAAACCCCTAAAACATATACCAGGCTTATGTTCCACAGGCAGAGCAGGGCACACACAGGGAGCAAAGAGAAGGCAGAGTATGGCACACACATACAGAGTATGGCACACCCAAGGACAACAGTGCAGGCAGAGTTTGGCACACCAGGTAGCATAGGGCAGGAAGAGTATGACACACACACACAGCATGGGGCAGACAGAATAAGGCACATACAGGGAGCATAGAGCAGGCAAAGTATGGCGCACACATGGAACAAAGGGTAGTCAGAGTATGGCACACACAGGGAGCATAGGGCAGGCAGAGTATGGCACACACAGGCAGCATAGGTCAGGCAGAGTATGGCACACACACAGAGCATAGGGCATGCAGAGTAAGGCACATACACGGAGCTTAGGGCAGGCAAAGTATGGCACACACACACAGGCGGCATATGGCAGGTAGAACATGGCACACACAGGCAGCATAGGGCAGGCAGAGTATAGCGCACATAGGAAGGATAGGGAAGGCAGATGAGGGCAAAAGACATGGAACCCCATCAGGATCACTCTAAGATGTACTATATAGTGAGACAGTGCTGGTGCCCATTTAGCCTTTTGTGTAAGGTGTGAATAGGTGAACAATGTGGGCAGTTTCAGTCTGGGTCTCAGGTGTGAACAGTAAAGGATTTAAGGGGAGGGAACAAGAGAGGTGTCACAGGTGTGAAAAATTCAGGGGTATTACATGTGTGAACAATACAGCAGATAACAGCCTGAATTTGAGGGGCCAGTTAATCTCTGTAGTGAGGCCTTTTAAAGTTTACACATTGTAAGCAAACACATCTGGCAGACTTTCATGTGGAGGTCCACATAAGGGGGAGGGCGGGGCCACCAGTTGGACAGCCCTGGTTTAGGCAATAATATCCCAAAACACAACAAAAGAAAGCCTAGGCATAAACTGAGTTTAGGTTAAGTGGCTCTGTTAGGCAGGATTTCTTTTGTTGTGCTTAAATAAAACATTTTTGTAGTCAAGTGTTCCATGCCTGCCAAAGGAATGGTGCTGATCTGATTGTATTGCCTTCAGGATAACAATTGGGTAACTGATTTCTGTATATGCAATAAAAGGCACATAGTTTGCCCAGAAGCTGTAGCCAATAGCTACCAATAAGATGTTTGATTTTAAACATGGGACCAGTGAATGCTACCTGCTGATTGGTTGCTATAGGTAATTATAGCTGTAGTAAACTTTGCAGTCATGGACCACATACATGAACCAATATGGCCCTCAGCCAATGGATTTTTCCACCCAGCATCATTCATACCTGAAATCAATCAGGAGGGCATTATTTCAATACCATATGAAGCAGGACTGGACTGAGAATTAAAATAGGCCCTGGCATTTCAGGTACACAAGAGGCCCATCAGCCCACATAGAGGCCCAAACAGCCCCAACCAGCCCACTAAACACTGACTTTCTATGGGACCTTATAGCAGCCCATCTGGCATTTGCCCTAACCCACAAATGGCCAGTCCGGGCCTGATATGAAGGTCAATCAAGCACATATGATAATAACTACAGTGGTGCTGTTCTGGCCTTCAGCAGTTTTCCCTCAAGTTTCATGCTGTCTGATCATTATTGCCTATTGTCAGTGACTTCTTTGCCTTGGCAACAGTAGAGAGAGCACAATAGATTTACTTCAGTGATGAAAAGTAGTGTGGTGATGATAGAGGCCAGAATGCAAGTGGGACTAAATAAAATTACAAAGAAAGTTAGCAGGCAATGCAAAATATTTTTAAGTTACCCTCTGTCAGGAAGACAGGGGCCCACATTAAGAGTAAAGTAAGCAATGTTAAATCACTAAAAATGAATAAGCACAGCAATGTTTAATTTATACAAGTCTGTCAGTAAATTTGAAAGGAGCAATCTATGAGATCCCAATAGGCCCTGCATGTCCCTTTATTAATTATGATATTTACTGACAATTAAAGTGTTTTCCCAGAAACAGTACATTGCTTTATAAAGCGCCTATACAACCAACACCCTTGATTACCCTAGCTGCCCTCAGGCACCAACACATAGCAAAGTGCTATTCAATATACCAGCTTCAGGCTTGATCTCTATATGACCAGTTTCAAACGAACACCTCAGTCCTACTGAAAAATACAACAAATAAATATTCATTCTTCTTGTCTTGTTGAACTGATATAAAGAATGCATCTTTATTTTTAAAACTGTGCCACAGAACAGATGGTGAGAAAGAACAGTGCATAAATGAATCACTTAATACTCAGTAGGATCTTTAATGTGACAGAGCAGAAATACCGCTGAACATTTAACTCTGAAAAAGCAAATTCTACCCCAATAGCTTTTCATCCTTTTCCTTTTATGTATGTATTTTCCAAGACCCATCGTATTGTTTTATACTGTTTTTTTTGGTTAATATTAAAAACGTATTCAGTCTATACTGATTTTTCAAGATAACACAATATAGCACATTGCTATTAATGCCAGACTTACTTGTCTTAACATTGAAATGCAGGAAACCAATTATAAAAGAGTTCCTTAATTAGGGTACCCCTGATCAGTTCTAGTACATAAGCCATTACTCACTGTTACTATATTGGACTGAACACTTTGATCTTTTTATGCCACCACAGAATATAAAACTGTTGCCCCTGAACACCCTGTAGTAACTTTTCACTAAAAAAGTAAAATATACTGTACATTTCAATTATGTTGAAGGTGACACGATAAAACAACCAAGCAAAGCAAGACTTGCACTCACTCCCTGGCCCTCCTCTACTGGTGCATAGTCCTCTAGGGATTCATCACCTGACGAAGGGGCAAGCCCCCGAAACATTGTGAATTGCTTGACACAATAAACACTTAGGGGAAGATTTACTAAATTCGTGTGAAGGATTCGAATATTCGCTCAAATATTCTCTATTCGATTGTGTGACTATTCAAATATGCAAATGAAGTATATTCGATTATCGAAAATAGAATAAATCGAATAGATCGACTAAATATATATTCGATCATTCGACTATTCGCCAGTCAAAGAACTTGCCAGTCAACTGACTACTTCGCCAGATTGAACCTACCGAATTGCAATAGAAGTGTATGGGAATCCCCATTTCGAACATTCGATTCGTACGATTTTGGCAAATATTCGAACATTTTTTCTGTGACTTTTCCTAGAATCATTTGATCGTACGATTCTGGCGAATAGTCTAAAACGCACTTAAAACCGGCGAACATTTTATCCGATTTTGGCGAATATTTATTCGCAAAATTTTGCGATTTCACAGATTTTTAGGTGTTGTAATAAAAAGTAGGGTGTTATAGAATGAAAAGAATTTTAAACAATTTTTAAAAAATCTTTTTTTTAGAAATTTGCGCCTAAAACTGGACTTGTGTTGCAAATGCTAACCTCACCAGTTTCTGACAACTGTTTGGCACCCAAAACTAGGGATGGCGCGAACGTCGGAAAAAAAGTTTGCGAACAGGTTCGCGAACTTCGGGAAAATTGCGAACGGTTCGCGAACCCCATAGATTTCAATGGGAAGGCGAACTTTAAAAGCTAAAAAAGACATTTCTGGCCAGAAAAATGATTTTAAAGTTGTTTAAAGGGTGCAACGACCTGGACAGTGGCATGACAGAGGGGGATCAAGGGCAAAAATGTATCTGAAAAATCCATTGTTGACACAGCGCTGCGTTTTGTGCTGTAAAGGGCAGAAATCACACTACTACTTGGCCAGTTCATGTATAAATACCCCAGAGTTCACACAAAGATGGCAAAGTGGCCAGTTCATGTATAAATGCCCCCAGAGTTCACACAAAGATGGCAAAGTGGCCAGTTCATGTATAAATGCCCCCAGAGTTCACACAAAGATGGCAAAGTGGGCAGTTTATGTATAAATGCCCCCAGAGTTCACACAAAGATGGCAAAGTGGGCAGTTTATGTATAAATGCCCCCAGAGTTCACACAAAGATGGCAAAGTGGCCAGTTCATGTATAAATGCCCCCAGAGTTCACACAAAGATGGCAAAGTGGGCAGTTCATGTATAAATGCCCCCAGAATTCACACAAAGATGTTAAAGTGGCCAGTTCAGGTATAAATACCCCTAGAACTGGAAAGTGGACCAGTAGCCAGCACATCATCCAGGCACAACTAAAATAGAAAAGCAGAGCCACTGACCATGTGGGTGGGAGGGTGGTGAGCAGACTGCAGGCTGCAGTGTTTGTATAGCAGCTCCTTCCTTTTTCTTTTTCCCTGTGCTGAAATCAGGGAACTGTAGGGCAGTATCAGTGCTGGGCTGGCCAATCTGATCAACAGCTGGATCTGGCTGCAGGGAATGTGAAGGGAGGAGCGAGCACCAAGGGAGCTTCCATTGGAAGGGGAGTCAGTGGTCCAGGGGGTGTGGGGGTGGTCCAGGAGGGAGAGCTTCCTTATTGGCTGCCATGTATCTGCTGGTCTGGGGTGAGAGGGCAAAAAAAAAGCGCAAAATTTGGCGAACCCAAAATGGCGAACCTTGCGCGAAGTTCGCGAACTTTTGGCGAGCGCGAACACCCGATGTTCGCGCGAACTAGTTCGCTGGCGAACAGTTCGCGCCATCCCTACCCAAAACATAGCACATAAGAATTGCAACTCGATTATGGGTTTAAGGCAATGACTGAATGCAGGGGAGTGACAAAAGGTATTTTCCTGTAGCCAAATGGTCACACAATGGGGGAAATTCACAAAAGTAACTCTTCTTCTTGTCCTCAGCTCCATATTACTTTCTCCAATCTCCATTCACTCATCTTACAGTGGCAGTATAAGGGAATTTAATTGCATAGTGGGATTAGCAGCCTATTACTAGTGTAAAGGCACTCTTTTCTGCCAAACCCTAGAATAGCAATTTAACAAGAACAAACAATAAAAGTGTATTTTATGTCATTTTATATATGAAAGTAGCTTTTTGCTAACATAAAATAGGGGTCAAAATATATTTTACCTCAAATTTGCACTATTTTCCTTTCCTTATCTGAAACATACAATCATTTTCAGTATCATCAGTTATCATCAGTGAATTTCCCCCTAGTATTTCAGGGGTTATTTACTAAAGCTTAATTTTTCTCTGGTGGAGGTTTTTTGGGGGAAAACACAAATATTTAGAGGGGAAAAACCCTGCTAAGGTCATGTAGAAGTCAATAGCAGATGTCCCTTTTACAATTTGAAAATATTGTGATCTGCACTGGGTTTCGGCCAATTATCTGAAAAATTTGGTTTTTGGGCAATAACCTGAAAAAATTGTGAGTGATTCAGGCATCAATTATGAAAAATTTGTATGATTTGGGTTTTTTCTTGATTCTTGAAACATAAGATGAAATTGTGTATGGGAGTTTATTTATGAGATAAATTTGAGTTTTAGTGAATAACCCCCACAATATTGATAAATGTGATCTACTTGTAAATGGCTACTACACTATATTTTTCTGCAGTTCTCTGCAGTCTGTTTGAAGTTAGTACAGTATGTCTCTCCCAGAACATACCCCTGAATTACACCACCTGCTAGACCCTTCTTTTTTACTATAATGTAAGGGTTATGGGAGGTTGTAATGAATGTTGGGGAGGCCAGCCTGAGCCAATAACAACCTAGATAAGACAACCCCTGCAAAATATGTCTGTAACACCTTCAAAGTTGGGAATTGTAAAACTCAGTTGCACATAATGCATTTTTAAGGCATACTTAATTGAGATTTTTTAATTTAAAGTCAACCCCAATTTCAGTAAGATTTATTACACGCATACACGTTTGCACATAAAAATTTGTTCCCGTTTTACATATTTTTCCATTGAACAGCTTTTCATTACTTTCTCCCATAGCCTGTGATTGTTTAATTTTATAATAGTTTATTGATTATATTTTTATTCAGTCCCTCTTCTAGTTATCTTCTTTTTTGACTTCCTTTTTTGATTGGTGGCTATGATAATTAACAATTATAGCAATTATAAAGCAGACCAGACAATAATGTCCTCCAAGACCAAAGACTTCACACATTGGAGCTTCCTCTTATTCTTTGGGGGTTGCATCAACATTTTAAAAATGATTTTGCTGCCTAAATTCCTGTCCGTTCTATGCAACACCCACACTTTACTCACTAAAGCACAAATTAACTAAGTTATACTTCCATTTGAATGAAACAACAAGTGCTTCCTCCCAGGTCCATACAATCAAAATTGCCTGTTACAGACATCGATCTTGGAATCTAAACTTCCCATACTGCTATAGCAATGATGTTGGCTTTTTACCCCCAACTCAATCTCTTCTCACCCCACACAAGTTATGGCAATCCCCCACAAAACTCCTGGGACACACCCATCCACTATATTCCACTAAACTTCTTTTATGAGGTAACTCATACTTGGCCAGCTTTACAAATCTCCAGGGGTTCATATTCTGGCCCTGAATAGGACTCAAAAGACTTAGGGCAGATTTATCAAATTTACATGAATGACTCGTAGTTCGATCGAATTTTTAAAAAGTTTCGAATTCGAATTTTCGAAGTTTCAAAAAGTTTGATCAAATAAAAATATTCGATCGAATGGTTAATTCTATTAACTAGTCTTATAATGGTGAAATATACACAAGTATACACAAGTTGAAATATACACAATCTTGTGCCCTTTTCAACCACATCTCTTACAATCTATATGAGGTGCAAAATGATAAAACCACTTATTCATCTGAATTTGTCAATTATATTTGTATTCAGACATTCAATTACAAAAAGTTCCTTTTTTCAGTTGACTTACTGTGATAATGAGACCTTTTTCCTGGAAGTAGTTGACCAGCGGGACTGCATTCTGCTTGAAATTCATCAGTCTCCGCTGGATAGCTTTGAGATTATCATCTGGCCGCCCTTGTTGCTCAGCACGTTTCTGTAAGCGTTCTTTCAGTTTGTGACTGGCACAGGCCAGGAATACCACTAAATCTGGAGTGCAGATCTACCAAAAAAAATTCAAACAAATGTAAGTAAGCCATTTAAAAGCATATGTGTGAGAATAAAGGCTAACATTTTCAAATAATTATTTAGCAAAGTTGAGGTTTAAAAAACAAAAGCAAATGATATGTGCATATATATATATATATATATATATATATATATATATATATATATATATATATGCATCCATATGCATCCATATATGTATTTTATATGTTTAGAATACTTTCTGCAAATAATAAAACAGAACAAAATGCAATCAATACTAAAAAAAAAAAAAAAAAATTGCCAATGGCCTTCTGTAGTCAGCTTCTGAATTGCAAAGGGAAATAAAGCAGAACAGCTGTGAAGTTTAAATTGCTTATTCCTAATCTAAATAACATATGTGAAAGTAAAAGAAATAAAACAGAACTATTTTATATAAAAGATAAAGTTATTCTGTGGGTAATATTAAATATAAGAGCAGAGACCTAATCTATCGAGAAGTCCAGTGTCTTACCAGATTGAATACAATTTCTGGTGCAAGGGACAACATTTCTTCATGCAAAATAATAGAATGACCAACACTCCATTTTATTGTGAATAAATTGTGTTTTATTTTATGTGTATCCAACTTTTCGGCCCACATTAAAGGGCAAGGAAAGGCAAAGAAATAAAATCCCATTTTTACTTTCTTTAATGATAAATCTATCTCCAATATACTTTAATTTAAAAATGTGTACCGTTTTTATAAGAAACTTGACTGTGCGCAGTGAAATTCTCCCTTCATTTAGTGCTGTGGATAGGAATTGTCAGACAGTCCCTAACTTCTGGCAGGAAAACAATCATACTTATGAACAGCAGGGGGAGCCCCGCCTTACTTACCAGCCATGCAGGACTCAAACAGCTTTGTTTTTTTATCATTTATGACGATCCCTAAGCAGCAAAGACCATACTGAGCATGTGCAGTGCCAGTGTCAGGCTAAGATGTATAACAAAGTTACAAGATGACAGCCCCCTGTGGCCAACTTTGAAAGCATAAATCATTTGTTTGATTAGGCTTGTGGTGCAGTAAGTTCATGTTTATGTTTAGTATACAAAATACAGCATTTCTAGCCTTATTCTATTTTACAATGTCCTTGCCCTTTAAGGCCTTTCTCAAGTTATTCTTTGTTTTATAGGAAGCCATGATAATAACTTACAATAAGCAGGCATGGGGCCTGTACATTTTTGGATGAGAAGAGGATAATTCTGGCAGCAGTAAAAAAAAAAAGGCAGAGGTAAAAGTGTAACGCGAGTTTAAATAATGAGTTAGAGGGAAAAAGATAAAAGAAAAGATAGAAAAGGGAAATGTGTTTTGAAATGTTTCTTTTTGGAAGGGCACCTTTCTACATTCTAACTAATGACAGGTTTTAGTACTGTACATCAATTTCCCTACTCTTTTCTATGTTTTTAAGGTATTTTATTCACTGCCACAAGTTTATAATTGTTTGCAGCCTTTTTGGCCATTGAATCCAATATGTGTTGCATATAGTTTACTGGACTGGTCTGTAATTACAAACATTTGAGGCCATTGGCATTCTCTGCCGGGACTAAGTGACATGCACTAGCTTGTACATTTTAACATTTAGTCTCATTCTGCTCATTTCCTATGTGTCCAAAAACAACTTAATTAAAGCTTGACCTTTAACAACAGTGTTCATTTCCATAAGCCCATTCCTGATTTCCACAAATTGCTTTATTACAAGTAAGAGTAACATCAGTGTTCCAGTAGGATACTGGCAATGATGTTGTCCATTAATCCCTGAGGTTTTCCTATAGCATCTTTGGAACTTCACTTAGTGGTAATGGCAAGTCCCTTTGAGTGCTTCCATCAGTATGCAATACCTGTTTTGTATCAGGTGCCTTCTAGGGTTGCCACTACCTGGTAAAATGAGCTCTGATACGAATGTTATTAATAGGTTAAAGGTGGCAAGCCTAATGCCTTCAGGTGTGTTGCCCTAAACTACCAAATGCTGAAATCAATAACTTGAGAAAATAAAAACACCAATGGCACTACTGGTACAGTTAAGCTGGTGATGGATGTTTTTTTGCTCATAAAGTAGTGGAAACATTTCTGGCATACACAAGGTCCATTATCAAGCCTAATGGTGTAATATACACAAAAACCTAAACAGTGAAATGGAACTCAATCCCATCTCCAGCCCCACCTATAGAAAACAAAAAGTCCAAAAGTCTTTCATGTCTATACAAATTTTAATTGGTTGCGTCCTTCATATTCTGGCTGCACTTAAGAATGAATCCCACTTGTAAAGATGTTAAATTGGGGACATGGGGCCTTCCTGCCATAGAGGCCTGCTTGAGTGACAGCTCCATACAGCCCAGTTGAGGGCAACAGTTCCATTTCTAGTCCAAAGAGTCTGTGCAGTAAAAGGGAATCTTAGACCAGCCTATCAGCCATAGGCACAGTTGTTGTAAAAGCTAGGTCTGGCAAGCCAAGAAAAATACAGGAATGGCATATGCAGAGGATTGTGAGAATGGTTACAGACAACCTAAAGATCACCTCCAAAGACCTGTAAGAACATCTTGCTGCAGATGGTGTATCTGTACATAGTTCTACAATTCAGCACAATTTGCACAAAGAACATCTGTATGGCAGGATGATGAGAAAGAATCCCTTTCTGCACTCACACCACAAACAGAGTCACTTGTATGCAAAACCTAATTTAGACAAGCCACAGTCATTTTGGAACAAAGAGCTTTGAACTGAAATTGAGTTATTTGGTCATTGCAAAAAGCACTTTGCATGTCGGAAGAAGAACACCGCATTCTAAGAAAAACACCTGCTACCCACCGTCAAATTTGGTGGAGGTTGTGTGGCTAAGTCAGGGACTGGGGCCCTTGTTAAAGTTGAGGGTTGGATGAATTCAACCCAATATCAACAAATTCTTCAGGATAATGTTCAAGCATCAGTCACAAAGTTGAAGTTAAGCAGGAGGTTACTCCAACAAGACAACGACCCCAACACACTTGGAAATCTACAAAGGCATTTATGAAAAGGGAGAAGTACAATATTCTGGAATGGCCATCACAGTCCCCAGACTTGAATATCACGGACAATCTATGGGATGATTTGAAGCAGGCTGTCCATGCTCAGCAGCCATCAAATTTAACTGAACTGGAGAGATTTTGTATGGATGAATGGTCAAATATTCCACCATCCAGACACTTATCAAAGGCTATAAGAGGCATCTATTTGCAAAAGGAAGCTCAACTAAGTATTGATGTAATATCTCTGTTGGGGTGCCCAAATGTATGCACATGTCTAATTTTGTTATGATGCATATTGCATATTTTCTGTTAGTCCAATAAACTTTATGTCATTGCTTAAATACTACTGTTTCCATAAGAAATTTTATATATTAAAAGGAAGTTGCTAAACTCCAAAGAATTATGGATGAGGCCCAGCTTCAAAGGCTTGGTTCCCAAGGAAACAACATGTTGCAAAGGATATAGGAGTAGGCAGGAGGGGGGACTCTGCCCATTGCCCAGTTAGTAGTAATAATAATAAGTCTATTTAATTTCCAGGTGTCCCATATTCCAGTGTATAGCTCCATCTGGTTATCCATTTGGTATTGCAGTTCTTTTCTGTGCATTTTCTTTACTTCTACAAATCAAAAGTGTTTGTGTATTTATTGTGTGGCCCCAGACAATTTGTCTTTTTCCAATGTGGCCCAGGGAATCCAAAAGGTTAGACACAACTGATATAGAATGTATTGTACCTCATTCCTATACATTATTAGGGGTTGAAGCTGTCTGTCCTCAGACACGTGTTATGTACTGTACCAAGCAAGACTCTGAGATATTATTAGGTTCCTCTAGACAGGGGCTGAACTACCAGAGGTGTGGGGGACTATTGCACCCAGGCTCACACCTTCTTGGGGCCCTCTGGACACTCATCATTATAATCATCCGAAAAGCTCACACCTCATTTTGTGAAATGGAATTGCTCAACTTTAAAAAAGTTAGTTGCAAAATTAAAAGTTAAATCATTTTTTTTGAACACTGAAATGATGAGAGACAGATCTAATAAATACAGTAGTAGCTAGGCCACCCAGACATAAAAAAACTAAGCTTTCTTACCATAAACTAAACACCAATTAAGCTTCACTAAACCAGAACATAATAGTTTTTTTTGCAGAATATAAATGGCAACATGCCATTTTACACTGGGAACATTTCCCATTCAGATTTTAAAGCTTCTTTTTATGCATCACATGGTATTATGTTTGGCACCCTCGGAGTATCTCTCTAATCCAAGAATGCCCAAAAGAAGTGTTACGTACACACTATCTCTCCAGCTACCAGCTCACATATCTACCACCCTCTTTGTAATATTCTCTAATTTGATAAATTCTAATTTCACTACAACCATTTGCTAGTATAAATTAATAGCAGGTGCTAAACGATCGATCGATAAAATTGTTCGGATCGAACGATTCAAACGATTTTAACCATTTGATCTAATTTTTTTATTCTATCAAAAATAATGAAACCCAATTCGGTAGCTTTGATCTGGTGAACTAGGCAGTCGAATAAAAATTTAGAAGGGAAGAACTTTCAACTGTCAAATAGTTGAATATTCAAATAGATTTTTATTTGAATCCTTCGTTTCGATCGAATTTTCAAAATTCACTGGTCGAAGTGGTCTTCAAAAACATTCAAAAATTCGAATTTGAATCTTTTTGAAAATTCGATTGAAATTCGAATCCTTCATGTGAATTTAGTAAATATGCCCCTAAGTGTAGCAGACTTTTACCCAATTGCCCATGAATTATATAGCTAGGAGTCAACCTTCAACCTGTAGTCAATATAGACCCTTTCAGATACCAGAAAGCCATATATTTTCCAGTGCACTTCCAAGGGGCAGATTTACTAAATTCACATATATTCACATGAGGGATTCGAATATTCAATAACATTTTCAAAAAGATTTGAATTTTGAATATGCAAATTAGGCAAATTCGGCCAAATTCGACCATCGAATATTCGAATATTCGAATTCGAATGATTTGAATATTCGAATTCGAATGATTCGAATATTCAAATTTAATTTTATTCGAATATTCGAAAATTCGATGGTCGAATACTTCCCCTTTAAATTCGATTCGAATTTAATTCGAATTCCATCGATCGATCAAATTTTCACTATTCGATCATTCGATCAATTGAATTGCGCTAAAAAAATTCAAATTTGAATTTGAATTTTTTTTATTCCCCAATTATTCCCTGGTCGAATTTCGAATTTTTTTGGCATTCAAAATTCTACCCTTAGTAAATCTGCCCCCTAGTCAAAATACATGGTTTACATGCACATAACATTTTTATTAAAACAATAGGGTAACTTATTTTTCACCCTAATCTTATTTATTGAACAGGAGATTAATAGGACTAATCTTAAACTGGATAGTTTATTCTTAACAATATGTTAACTGGTCTTCATTTTTAATTTTTATGGTTTTTGAATCTTACTTTCTTCTTCTGGACTTTCTGGTTTTGAAACGGGGTCACTGACCCCCACAGCCAAAAAAAAAATGCTTTGTGAGGCTACAATTTTATGTTGTTAAATTTTATTACTTATGTAACGTTAATCTGGGCTAACCAGACCACAGATAAGCATGGGTTACATTGGCTCTCTCTTCAGGGTCCAAACCATCGCTAAAGATGCTATGTAACTACAACTCCCAGACTACTGTGCATACAAAATACAAAATATTTTGGGCGCCAGGAGGTTCTTATGGTGCAAACAAATAACTGTTTATTAATCATGGACAATATCCCCAGGTTTACTCATGTATGCAGATGAGGTATTAGCATCAGACACACACTACACAGCTCACAGGCAGGCTCACACAGAGCTCATATTATAAAGAGAGACAGAGACACATAACTCACTCCAAGCTTCAGGTAATAGGTATTCAGCTGAGGAAGGACTCCATTAGGCCTTTGCAGGGATTCAGTACACCATTCCCATCCAGTGCACTGTTCAGGCAGCTCACAGCTAACCTAACACCTTCTTCACTGAGGTATCTACACTGGAGGCATTCAGACAGAGCCTCTGGGAAGCTACTCCCTGCTGCAAATCCTTGTTGGAGCGTTAGCTGCTCATTCTCTTTTATCCTATCTACCTTTCTCTCCTAGAGAGACTATTACAAGTCTGCCCTATCATAGCTTAACCTCATTCACAGGGTTGCCTGGTCCCCAACTTCTTTCCTCAGAGCACATGACTTTCAGGGCCTTGCTGTACCCAGGCCCCCCTGGGTACAGCAGGCAGGAAGTGGTCATTATACCTCTAACCAATAACTACTGGTTACACAGACTTGTGCCTAGTAACTGAAAAAGGAGTAGGGATTTAAAGCCATAGGGACAGTTTAACCCTATGGGTCCCTACACTTATTTTTCTATTCAGAACATCTCTTCTTCATATTTAATTTTTATTTGCTGGTTCAGTTTAAACAAAGCAATCATATAGCTGGTGAATGGATGAACATAATGCTAAACAATTTTAAAAACATAATGTAGGCTAATTGCAAACTGTTTGAAAATATCGCTGGTGAATATCACCTTTCAAATATAATAAAATTCTACACATACCCCCTATTACTTTTAAGCCTTTGCTGTGCTTGGTAGTCAGAAATAGGGGTGATTGCTGGGGGGTTGGGTCCAGTGAATTAATAAAAGATGCACAATTTAAATATATGCAATAGATTTCATATTCCTGGAGTTATAGGAATCTATATGTGAAGTGGTTAATGGACAACAATGCAAATGTCCTATGCTTGTCACTCAAAGCCCTGATCCTGATTCATCTTAGAATTTGTGACACTGCTCAGCATATTTAGTAAGAGTGAAAGTGAAAAACTGAAGTAGTACATTTCAAATATACTAAAAGAGAATACAGGGATTTGTGATCAAGAAAGCTCCAAATGATCAGAATGCCATAGACTCCATTTCAATAATATAATTTCAAATTTTAAAATATATTTCCTTTTTCACTGCAACAAAAACCAGTAAGCAGTACCTTGTACTTAATTCTAGCTATGATATAATTAATCATTAGAGGCTAAACAATCCTATTGGGTTTATAACTGGATTTTATAATGCTAAAATGATTTTTTTAGCAGACTTAGAGGCACATTTATCAAGGGTCAATTTTCGTATTCATGTGAGTTTTTAAAAACACCCTTAAATTCAACTTGGGAAAATGTATTAATAAAAGAGAGTTTTTAAAAGAGTTTTTTCTCCAAAAAAAGCTTGAATGTCAGGAAGGCTACAAAAATCACCAAATTGATCCCTGGACCTCTCCCATTGACTTATACATTAATGTGGCAGGTTTTAAGTTGTGAATAGTCAAATTTGAATTCTGAAAGGGCCAGAGTATAATAAATCCCAAAAATCAAATTTGAATTTAAAAAAACTTAAATTGAGTTTGGATTATTCCCTAGCCAAATTTGACAGTTTTGACCATAAAAAAAAATAGCATTTTGACCATAAAAAATTCAAATTTTAAATTTGACCCTTCATAAATCAGCCCCTTAAAAAAATACTGATTACTTATCAAACAATACACATGCACAAATGGCAGTGAGCATTGCAAGGTACATTGTTTTCTTTTGGCCCGGTAGATCAGGGAGTCGGTCTGGGCTGGTGGGGGCCCATGAGTGCCAGAGCCCACCAGGTTTTTTCCCGGCGTTCCACTGGCCCAGTCTGACCCTGGTTAGAATTCACTATTTGATACACATGGTTCTAAAGAATCCATAGGAATGAATAGAACGTGGTGACTTTTTATTTGTTAAGTTCTTTGGTGAGGTTAGACAAGGAGAAAATGAACTTTAATAACTTCCACTAATATTAAAATGAAGGAGCAAAGATGTGAAGCTGAATAAACTTTAGCAAATCTGCATGGAAGAATAAGTCATAATCACTCCCAAACAGCATGCAAAATGGATGCCTACTTACCCAAAAAGCTTAAAACAAGTATTGTTCTATGTGTCTCAATCGTGTATTTAAGTATGGGCAGCGGGTTTTCAAGGGCAAATTTACAAGTATAAATATTACTGGTTATAATAGCTCTTAGGGTTAATTGTAGTTTGTGTATGTACAGTAAGCTAATGTACTGTATATACTGTATATATGTGTACATATTTATATGTGTGTGCACATAATTATCATACGTCTTTTTAAATATATATATGTTTATATGTATCTACTGAGAGTAGCGTATATTTTTTTTTCCTAATTTGGGTCAGTGATGCTGGGAGGATCACATGGATGGATTGAATTTGATGGACAGTGCCTTTTTTCGATCCAGATGAACTCTGCAACTATGTAATTCATGCATGTGTTTTAGAGACATACTTCTTGGTACTTTGTCCACAATTTACTTTCCGTAAGCTTAAAATACTGATGCCTAGCCATATGGAAAAATACATGCCCATCCATTTGGTATTATTTGCTCACTTGGTTATAGCTTATTACAGGAGGAAAATATAAATCCCCAGAAATTTAGAGCTTGGTTCAGCTAACCTTCAGGCTTAAACCCTCGGCCCAAGCATAATCCGCAACTGAGTTAATCTTTTAATGTCTGTTTCAAGGTTGTTTTAATGTGCATTCTACTTTCCTGTTCACTACCCTCTTGGGCAGCTGTGCAGAGATATACTCTAAAGTCATATCATGATCTCTTCTTCTAGGATTTAACTTTCAAAACATATTTGAAAAATGAAATAACCATAAAAGTATAGCTCCTTATGTGCAGCACTGTATATGTTATGTTTGGATCTGCGTGACTAGATTTCCCACAAACAATTAGGTTAGTTTGTTGCCATTAAAAGAAAAACTACATCAGCCTGGGGCTTGCCAGTTGTTCTATACTACACATCCCAGCATCACAAACGACACAACTTCTTTTATGAGCTGAGGAAGGAGACCTTGGCATTAATGTTATAGAGGGTTATAGCATGAGTCATGAGTCATACAGTCATTGCATGAAACACCACCTGCATCCACCCATTGACTTGAATAAGAAATAGCTGGCAGTTATAGTATTGGTGCTTTTTGGCCTAAAAAATACCACTGGAACAACAGTACTAAATCTGTTTCCCATTAAATTCAAACAAAGTTGACTTACCACTAAAAAGTGGCCATTGTGTGATCAGCCTGTCTTAGCTATCACTAAAGAATCTCAGGGCCATAGAAAGACAACAAACAAAGTGTCACTTGCTAACACCATTTCCTAACTATATAAAAATATCATCTGTGCTAGTAATGGCATCCTGTAAGGGGCAATAGTGTTGTTACTTGGGCTTCCATTAGAGTTACTGTATAATGTAAAGAACAAACTGGATTTTTTTTTTCCAATCTGAAATAATTGGAGGCCCTGTGCTGACAGAATTCATCAAAATTCATCACTTTGCTGTACAGGCTGCCATACACTGGGTCGTGATTGCTTCATATAAATTGATTCACAAGACAGAAATGTAAAATGATCAGAAAGTTCCACACAACATTCTGCAAACAGTGCGTATCCAAGGCCACCACATTCTTTTCCTATTTTCACAATTTTTACCTTGCTTTTCAGTGATCTTCGTGTATGTAGAGTATTTTTATCATTTTAACTGTTTCAGTGACATTTAGGGGGCCATTTATTATTGTTATCAAACCCCAACGCGTCTAAAATCCGATCTGAAAATATGCCATCTCAAACATGTTGAGGTCATGTATAAGTCAATGGCAGATGTTCTTGGAGTTGTTTCTTGGCATTGTGATCTGCTCTGGATAATCCGATTTCAGTCAGGATTTCATCCAATAATTAAAAAAGTCGTAAGATACAAAGTGTTAGGGGTTGCCTGTCAGGCAGATTAATTACCTGGGGTTTTGGCAGCCAATCCTATTCCATGGGAGGCTTTTTAGGGTCCGTGTTCACCTGACCATTCAGCCTGAGCAATGTGTTGAGAAAGGAGTCAGATGTTAGTAATTAGCGTTCACTGAGTTAGGAAGTTAATTATTGATTGTGTGAAGCCAAGTGGCTAAAATCTTTAAGTTCAGTATTGAGCCAGCATGTTG
Organism: Xenopus borealis; assembly: GCA_024363595.1. NCBI lineage: Eukaryota > Metazoa > Chordata > Amphibia > Anura > Pipidae > Xenopus > Xenopus borealis. The sequence continues at coordinate 72,008,587 of CM044437.1, forward strand.
CTGCCTTTAAGTTTTCTGATTAGAGACTGAGTTGCCTAGCCAGAGGAATCCTTGTTGTGATATAGCACAGGCCCAGCATGATACATTGTTGTGAGTCCAGCACTTGCAGGGAGAAAGGTCCAGCTGGATACATTGTTTCATGTTTGATACTTCCCGGAGATTAGCCAGCAGTCTGCTTCCTCCACTCGGGCTTCTCAATAGCGATTTCTGTTCACGGCTTCTTCCGATGATTGGATGCAGAGAAGGTACTTGCATGTTTGTTCGGATAGCGGGTCCAAACGGGTAAAAATGCGGGTTGCGGGTCCAGGTTGCAGATTGCAGGTATGGGTCAGGTATGGGCTCCAAAAAATGGACCCGCACAGGACTCTAGCACGGAGGGGAAATTGGGAGAATTGCTGGGTCACATTGTGGTTGTCAGTACTCGGGGTGCTCTTACCCAGCTCACTTCCTATGTAAGTGTCTCAATATACCACAAAATTGTGAAGACACAATATTCTGCTTTCCTGGTCATTTAAACTGTGATTTATTCAGAATATATGCTGTTAACTCCCTTCACCAGTTCAGCTAAAAATGAGACATCCCTATTTTTTTCCCCAATATCTAAATATATTAAATCCAGTTAAAAAACACACAATATATAATGAATATGTTTCCTGTACTGGGATATACCTTGGGTAATGATTATATACCACACACACACACATACACACAAACACATATATATATATATATATATATATATATACTGTATATTGCTAAACACAAGTCAGACATTCAGGAACATTACCATATTTCAAGATGTGGAGAGACCAATAATTTCAAATAGTTACAAATGCATTTTCTCTGCAAGAAGAGACCCAATTTCCAACAATGCCCCATGATCATGTCTTTCTCAGATTGAAAATAAATTGAAAAATCTTGACATTCCTTGCATGCTCAGTATTGCATACATTAGGAAAAGAATTACTTGGCATCCATCTGATGCAATAAGATCTAGTAAGTTACATAATGACAAAACCATGCTAAACAGCCACCATCACTCTGACTGGGCAGCAATCACTATAGGGTGTCTTTCAAAGAAGAATCAGAATAACATTGACTTTTTCTAACAAATTATTTCCACTTCTTTCCCCAATGTATATATATAGAAGCAGCTGCAGTCCATAGAAATAATAGCTTTTTACAGAATTATAGTCTTAGTTTTAATCAGTCTCCGTCTACTGCTTGAGTCTGACATTACAGGACCTAAAGTCACACATATTCCCAAATAACAGGTCTGTGAACAACTTTTTTTCTATTTGAGGGAGTCTACAAAGGTGCACACTAATTTGAAAGTTCCGCTTATACATTATTTTAATATCCCTTTCTCCCCTCATTTATACTCTATTTTATGCTCTACACTCTATATTTCTGGACCAAGAGGGAAGAATTTGCAATTTGATGGTGTTCAACTTCCTTGGCCTTTGGAGCCTTTTTCTAGAATCACATACAGGACATGAACTTAAAGTGTTTTTTAAACCTTCAGTATAGCTTTCACACTGCACCCCTAACTTTCTAATTTAGTTGACCAAAAAGGTAGTTATTGATGTAGAAATATTAATAAATGTGAATGTTGTTTTCCTATGCCAGATATCTTTCTGTTATATTTCATTCAGAGATCATTGTTTTATTTTGCCATACTTATACTGTAATCATTACACTGCCAGCTTCAGCTTCTTTGGTCTTTTCTTGTAAGGGACCACCAACACTGAGCTATTTGGCACATGTGCAGTTGGAGCCAGACCGCTATCCACGCAAACTGTGCATAGGTGAAAAAGTTCAGAGAGAAGTGCAGAAGAGAAGGAAGCGGATCCAAAGGAGACTGAAGATGTGGAAGGTGGTGCCCATGAGCTCCACTGGGCTACTCTGCATGGATATGTGAGCATGATATTCAGGGATACTTTTTGGAATAATGTGGTCATAATGTGGTCTGCAGGGAGGAAGCTGGGAGGGGGACTTTCTAGATAAGTGGAGCTTTTCTAAGTAGGGGGAGTAGTTCTCCTTAAAAGTATACAACCTTGGACTACCGCTCCCAGCATGCATAAGCAACTGCTAAAATGTACGTGTATACTGTGATTTAAAGGCTGGCAAAATGTATGTAAAATATGGATGAGAAAACAGTGTTTACATGCCTTTTAACATGGCTGAAAGGAACTTTCAGACACGTTTCCTGACAATTCATAAGGAAATAAAGTAATAACATGAAAAGTCGGTCTGTCTGGGAACTCATAGCAATAGAAGTTTGCTCAAGTAACTGTAACCTACTGAGCAGTTGCTATGGGTTATTAGAAGTGGAACAAACCTTGCATGTTTTATTATGGAGCCCTGACAGTGCTTTGAACAAGGACTATTTTTAGAAAATGTATGTCATAAATTAATATAGTTTGTGGTTAATTGGGAACATTAACAGGTAAAGAAATAGCAGCAGATTGTGTCATGGTTTATCTCATTAACATATCAGACCTCAGTTTCACTAGACCCTTTATTAATGGAGTTACCTTCTTTAGGGAATTCTGTCTAAATTATATAAATAACATTCAGGTAAAAGGAGAACATGATTGTTCTTACTTGATCCTCAAAGGAGAGCGCCTGAGCTACATCTCGAGGAAATCCATCTATAACAATGCCTTCAGAGTCTGGTATTTGCATCAGTTGTTGCTTTATTTCAGTAATGGTAGTTTCCTTTCATATGGAAGAGAAAGAAGAGAAAAGCCATTCATTAGCTGCCACTGTCTTCACTGAGATAAGGTTAAGTGAAATGACAGGGCTGTACCTGTGGTGCTAATTCGCCTGTTGTTATTATCTTAGCAATTAGGCTCCATTTTCTGTTGCTGCTTGTGCTGTGGATCTTCTTTCTTAACAACTCGCCCACTGATATGTATTCAAAGCCATATCGCTCTGCTATTTTCAGGCTCTGAGTTCCCTTTCCACTGCCAGGACCACCTACAGTTAACGAAATGATGGTGTCATGTTTTGTAGACGTTCTAATTAAACAGATGCATTTTTTAATAGTCATGACAATATAGTTATTCAAGCTTACTTGATGGTGTAATTAATCACGTGACAACAGTTGCAAAACAGTTGTAAATAATTGTATAGTTTTGAACCCAAGTGGTTCTGTGTAGGCTAAATCCAGCTATATGTTCTGTCTTTGGATTATGCAAGAAAGGCATAAAAGCTAAGGCCAAAAGAGGAAAGGGGAAAAAAAAACACTCCTCATTTTGGAGAAAATCTTATATTTTACTGTTGGGGAAAATGACTGTTAACCTACTGGCACATAAGTGGCATCTGTCTTTTTTTAAGAGATGTAGTTAAGTCCCAATTCTAATAATACATCTAATGATGCATGGTTCACACATGCTGAAATTCAAAAGAGACTAGAACATGTTAAGATAAACAAAGGTCCAGGGCCAGATGGGATTCATCCCAGGGTAATTAACGAGCTTAGCTCTATGATTGCCAAACCTCTCTAGTTAATTTTTCAGGATTCATTGAGGCCTGGCATGGTGCAGAGAGACTGGCGAATTGCTAATGTG
>CM044437.1:72015362-72041351 GCA_024363595.1 Xenopus borealis
TTTAATTTGGAGGGGTTGAACTTGATGGACTTTTTTCAACCCAATTTACCTATGTAACTATGTAACCCGCTTGTCAGAAACACCAGCTCCTTTATATAGTGTGGGTCCTATCTCAGGTTTAACAGAGCCATTCTTGGATGAAAACCTCTCATCCAAGTGTTGAATGTAAAATTCACTTGCTGTTTATATGGGGTTGGTATATGTAATAAAAATGAAAACATATTTTAACCATTCATTGGCAAGAAGTGGTACAAGTAACCTGGACTGGGTCCTGCTGAAAAAAAATCTTTGGTGGGCCCGGCATAACTCTGGTGTTGTTGCTAGTTGTTACTGAGCCCAAATTAATTTTAGGACCCACACAACAGTTTTAGCCATTTATTGAGGCTGCTTATTAATTAGTGCCCTACTCATTCCGTTACCTTGTGGGGCTCCCTGCAGTCGCATGACTTGCTTCCTCTGTAATTATACCCCAGGCTATACTCTCCTCTGCTTAAGGAATACAAAGATTGTTTTATAAAACAATTTAAAAATGTCTTATCTGTGAATTTTGCTTACATAGCAGGAAACAATCCAAATTATGTTGTAAACAATAGCATTGCTCATGAATTAAACACTAGCATTATTAATTTATAATGTATGAGAAATTTCCTTTAGTCTTGGTTTTGTTTATTTGGTGAAGAGGGAAACAATGACAGGTACATATAACCCAGTTCTAATACACAAAACTCTGGTAGAGAGTGCTAGCAATCTAGATTAGAAGTAGTGTGACTGGTTTTGGCATCCTCACAGGAAACATCCATTCTCAGCATTTTAATCATTGTTTTACAAATGTGTTTAATTGCAGTAGTTCTACTGCCACTACAGTAAATTAACAACTTCAGAACAGGCTTTATTTATACATTTTTGTACTATGGCAACAGTGCAGGTAGAAGTGACGGCATTATCATTTTATCTGCCTTATGTACCAGCATCAGTGCTTGTATATAATGAGCATCTAACAGCATCCATCTGTATTAGCACTCTTCGTACCTTGAAACAGACCCATGGATGGCGTAATGTACAAGGTGTGTAAGTGCAACCTCTTATCTAATGCACAATACAGTTACGGACTGCCTGTTAGCAATACTGTTGCACAATAAATTTTACCAAATGTGCTACTCATGTCTCTTCCTGCAAATACTCATTTACTATATATATATATATATATATATATATATATATATATATACACATATATATATATATATATATATATATATACATATAAACATTATTAGCATGCAGAAAGGATACAAGACATTACAAAGCAGCCCTGCATGATGTGACACAGTTTAATTATTCTTTATGATGGGAAGTTTATCCTTAGACAGACATCTCATTGGTTATATAGATTATAATCGTAGACATATTTGCTGATTTGGATTATATCTAGAATAAATAGTTCTGCACTCCACATAAACCAATAAATTACATTCATATTTAGGCAGTTTTTCCAGGATATTTGAATGACAGTATGCTATACACTGATCTGGAAAGTTTTGGTTCACAGATTCCACAATAGTCTGGACAGCTAAATAGTAGTTTTAGAATGCCAAAGATCTGCATGAGTTTTTAAAAGACACTAACACAAATATTGACCTGTTTTGTTTGAAACATGACATTCATATTGTAGCAAGCTAAAAGAAACAGACAATAATATATAGTTGTTTGAAGCAAACACAGAGGTGCAAATATGTTATAGTTCAGTTAATTTGCTGTCCTTTATTATGTTGTGAAAAAAAAACAACTGATAAGTAAGCTTTTAATATATAACTAGCAAATACAAGCAGGGTGCTAGGTATACTAAATCATTAGCAGCATAAAAATTAGCTTAATAACATGTATGGTTAAGGCCGTTAGTCTTCATTTTATTTGCCTCTCTGAATGAAAGATGGCTCTGGCAAAGCTAAAGAGTCAATGACAAGTGTGTTCTGCCATATTTTTAATTGCACCACTTTTGTATTGATTATGAAATTATTTAAAGCTGTATTTTCTTTCCATGGCTTTTCAAGTGATTAAATTGTTCATAAAATCTAATGATTCCCATTAATTGCAAAAAGACACCTTAAGCAGATGCAAGAAAAGTCTAATTTAAGTATGCAAAGTAAATTTAAAGACATCCCACTATGCTTTTTACTTTTACACCCTGCCCTGCACTTTCAAGAACAGTCATATTCCGTTGCACTTTGTTGCACCTATGGCACATGGTAATGTAATGCTAATTTGGACTAAAACTGCAGGTAGGGCCTTCGCTAAGTGGAAGCATTCCCTCTAAGGTGTAGTGCCACTACAACACCCAGACTACTGTGCATACAAAAAATGATTGGGCGCCAGGAGGTTCTTATGATGCAAACAAAGAACTGTTTACTAGTCACAGACAATGTCCCCAAGTTTACTAACGTGCACAGATGAGGTTTGGCACATGACACACAGTCAAATCAGGTTATAGGTAACACAGCTGAGGAACAGACTCCATTAGGCATTTGCAGTAACTCAGTACAACCATTCCCTCCAGGAAGTTGTCAGGAAGCAGCCTCTACCCTACAGTCCATCTTCACTGAGGTCCCTGCACCCCATGCATTTAAAAAGCCTCTGGGAAACTACTCCCTCCTGCAAATCCTTTTTGGAGCTTCAGCTGCTCTTTCTCTTTACCCTATCTACCTTTCTCTCCTAGAAAGACTATTACAAGTCTGCCTTACTATAGCTAAACCTCATTCACTGGGTTGCCTGGTCCCCGACTTTACTGGACCTATGCCCAGGCTCATCGCACACATCCGTCCTGCTCCTTAGTTGGAAGGCAAAGAGGAAGCTGCCACTCCTTTCCCGGCACTATACCAGGTTGAGGCAGGATGTGGTCACAGTGCCACCTGGCCAATAGCAGGGGATATGCAAATAGGAATTAGATACCTAGGCTTCTGCCTAGTAACTAGGGAGAAGGAAAAAGGATAGGGCCTTAAAGCCATAGGGGCAGATTAACCCCTGTGGGTCCCTATAGTAAGGGCAGGGCTACCTTTCACCCCTGATTTTTCTTATGATCTGGTAACCTTAAGTGGGAACTATTGTGAAAATGAAATATTAATATAAGCATAATCACACTGAAATAACTTTCTAAATATCATCAATTAGAAATTATGTACAATTTGTGATGAATCAAGTTACTCTTCACTATCCCCCTCTCAACATCTATCTCTTCAATCTTTATACATGCAGGAGTTGGAGTCAGATTCTTATAAAACATCCTTGGGGGGGGCTTATTGTGCCTAGAAGAAATATTAGAGGTTATAACCAGAAATAACAAGAAATCCTGTCTCTAATGCAGGACTCGTGCTGGGGTCAGTTATTTTGTTAGATTTTGTTTGTTTGGAATCAGTTATTTGAGTTAGCAACTGCTGGGAAAGGGAGCTCCCCTCAAAAAAAGGATGTATTAACCCTACCAGTCAATCACAAGCTGACCCTGACTCCTGCATGAAGAGAGAATGAAGAGAGATAGATTGATGATGTAAAGATTGTGAAGAGTAAGTTGAGTATTTTAGAAAGCAACATTTTTTTATAATTTTTTTATGAGATGAAGCTTATATTACATTTTCATTTCTGAGATAGTTCCCTTAGCTGCTACAAGCAAACTAAGTTGTTAACAGTTGCAGAAGAGTTGATCAAACAAAGCCATTGACAAATCTATAAGCCCTTGAAATTGTAACCCAGAAAAAACATTCTGAATGCTCAAAAAAGAAATATGGATGTATCTGTATTTCCATCATACCTATGACAAGTATTATTTTTGGGTGAGGCCTGGAAGGATCAAAGACTTCATATTCTTCAATCAGCTCTGCGGTTTCTGAAAGGTCTGTATCACTTTCTATGGAGAACTGATGGATTGGTGGCAATCGATCATAACGACGATAAGGGAAATTACCTCCTTCCGGCAAAACTGAGAAAGAATGAAAATCACACAACTAAATAACAAAAGAAGCAAGCAATATAATGCTTTGTATTTGTCAATATTTAAATCTATTTCTCCTATTATTATTATTATTATTATGCTAAACCAGTATTCAGTTAGAGAGGCTACAATTAATAGGGTATATTATCTGTGCATACAGTTTTAATGTCTAAGTGATTTAACTCAGTATTTGTGTCAGTGTTTGCAATAATCCCCTCTCCTTTAAAGTAAATCTCTTAAGAGATTAGTTTAATCCTATTTGTAAAATGTTACAACTTTAGTCCCCTTAGTGTCAGTACAGAACCCATTTATTAGAGTTTTGGAACACAATGTTTTGATTTATGCTACCAAGCAGCAACAATGAAAATTAACACAATTACAATGGGTAGTGAAGTGGGGGATTTGGTAAATTGGTGATTGTTGGAAAATCCTGGTTGAGAATACAGCCCATGTTCCATCACCCTTAACATTTCCATTATGTAATCCCATATGGAAAATAAAAAAGGTGTAGCAGACCTTTAAGAGGACCAACTGACAATGCTAGATTGTTATGATGTAAATTTTGCTTAATCCTTTACTTATTTAGACTAAAACATATCTGAAAGGATGCCAAAGCATCTATTTAAATGCCGTACTAGGATAATTAGAACAGACCAGCAAAGAGCAATAACATTTTCTCTCTTTTTTTTTAAGAAAAGAACAATATATTCCCTATTAATAAGAAGGGGTTTTTGGTAAAATATTTAATTATACGGCTTCAAAGGCATTAAGCAATTGCAGTATGGTGTCCCTTATGGGATACTGGCATTCATTCACTACTGCAGCCATGTATACTATTAAGACCTTCTTCAAGTGGTAAAATGCTTACTTAGTCAAAGCATCTCTTATACTTTTGATAACTTTCTTTTAGTCACCATAATTAGTCATCTACAGAGATGTGACAACCCTTTTGCATGATTCTTGAAACTGACATGAATGACCAAATCCCAGGCCAGTACTGGATAGTCCATTGTCACTGTTCTACAGGGATCTGATAGATTTTGTCTTGCCTTAGCCAGGGCTATTTAGGTGTCTTTGTTTGTAAAGCTACTAATAGATACAACGGTTCTAACCTAATTTAGTCATTCAAGATGTAGACCAAAAAGGCGTATTTGATTGTTTAGCCTTTGTACCAACATAATACATATGTCCATTACAAGGAGGACATATGAATTGCAGTCATCCTTTTAGGGGCAGATTTACTAAATTTACATGAAGGATTTGAAATTCGATCGAATTTTCAAAAAGATGTGAATTAGAATTTTCGAATATTTTTTAAGACTTTTTTTTAAAGAATTTTGAAAATTCGATCGAATCGAATGATTCAAATAATTTGAATAAAAATGTATTCGAATATTCCAATATTCGACAGTCAAATAACTAACCCTTTAAATTTTTATTCGACTGCCTAGTTCGCCAGATTCAACCTACCGAATTGGATTTAGCCATTTTTGATCGAATAAAAATTTTTATGCAATGGTTAAAATTGTTCGAATCGTTCGATTCAAACGATTTTATTGATCGATCGAATTATTTCTATTCTATCGTTCGATCGATAGATAGAATTGAGGTAAAATTTCAAAAAGATTTCAATTCGACCACAATTCGATTGGTCGATTTCGAGCGTAAATTCACCCTCGAATTCGACAAACAGTAAATCTTCCCCCTAATGTTTTCACAGCCCTAGACAAAACAGGTCTTCTAATGGACCAGAATACTGCTTGTCCATCATTAAGAAAGCAGTTCATTTTGGTTTATCTATGGAAAAGAAGTAGTAAAATAATTGATCAATTAGTTCTTTTTTGCCATTGGCAGATAGGGGCACTACTTTGAAAATATCTTCCCAATACCACTGTCTGCCATACATTCCAGTCAGAATAATCACTCCCTTATTGTGCAAGTATTCTAAAATGTACACCATTCAACACACAATATCTGCAGTGGGAGGGAAAATGTTGAACTATGCTACAAGTAACGTCTACTAACATACTAGACTTGCTAACATGTTAGAGCCCTTATAGAAATATAAAGTATCTGCCCTTAAAAGGGACTTAAAATTCTATTTGTGCAATCAGTGACCAATTTTGATTAAAAATATCAGAACTGTTTATTTATCAATGCCACCTTTACTGTGCACTGTGACCCTTTAGGAGAGAAGAAATAATATTGGGTTTTATAGTTTTTGGAGGATATTAGTAGGCAGTATGGAAGTCTCTATAGAACTAATTCTAAAATGTATACTGAACATTAAAGTGAGGAACTGAACCAATCAGCATAGTTCACATAGTTCTTCTTTCAGTAAAGGTTACTTTTTCAGTTATACCTGTGTTTATTCTAGCGATTTACTATTTAGTGGCATTCATGCACTAAAAGCCTAGATTTCCAAGTCATATAAACATCCTTTGAAACTATTTTAACTCAGCCTGCTCTGTCAGATTCATATTTCTCTGCTAGTTTTTTTTTCCTTATCTGTAACTGATATCTTCTAGTCTTTTTACTCCCTTATACCTTGTTATTTTCTAAAGCCAGTTATTCATTATGCTCCATGCTCTATTACATGGTTGTAATTTTATCAAACATCAGCAGCCATATTTAAAAAGCACTTTGTAAAAGTCCCAGCTCAAAGTTGCATTTAATTATTGTTCATAACTATTCAGTCCGCACTTCGGCTGTTTGCTAATACAAAGCACATAAAATGACAATTCAAACACACATGACATGCAGAGACATTGGTTCTCAAACACTTTTAGTTCTATATCACCCCCCTGGCTTAGAAATGAGCAATTTCACTACCTAGCATTTATTGCCAGTTTTACAGGGCAAGTTTCTCAAAGCACCCACACGGGCATGCAGATGTGTTGCAAATAGAAAGCAATAAAGTGTCTGGAGTGAAGAAAAATAGGAAATAACAGGGGATGTTACTGGAACAGGTAAGAATAGGTAAAACAGATGTGACCAGGGACAGGAGCATTCAGCATTTACAATGGTAAAAACATGACATAAAGAAGTGTCAACCAAGGTAAGACAACATATTCAATAGGGGTCAGAATAGAGAACAGACTAGAAAGCACTAGAAAAATTAGCAAACAGACAAGACAAGAACAAGACGATGTAGAATCAAAAAGCTAAAACAAACTCAAAACGCCAAAACACAAAAGTATGAAGTGTCCTAAATGGAACAAAATGATATTCCAGGAATGTCAAATGTGCCTTATTTGTTTACTAGGTATCCCCTCCTTTCCATAAACAGAGAATAAACATATATGGACACCACGGATGTTGCTTTTGTACCTTACCATTTCTGAAAAAGGATCGTCTAGTTTGTCCACCATTGAGTGGGGGTAAATTCCTCTTGTCAGGACCAACAAAAGTGTCCCATCTTACTTTCTCTGTGCCTCCCAATTCCTTCACTTTCTGCAAGCAGTTTTCCAAATAATCTACTGGATCATCTGGTCTATAATACATTAATCCATTCAAAAGTCCCTGTAACATAAAGAAATGGACTTAGTGAGACATAAAAAATTTTGTGAATTTATTAGAAAAAAAGCATCATGTCTTATATTACCATTTCGTTTATCTATATAACGGCATATCAATTTAAAATTAATTCTGCCCAGGTCCCTTACTGCATACTTACATTTATATGCTTAAGTGACTGCAGCCATGTATAAAAGTCTTTACTTAGAATAATAAGTCAGCATACACAGAGCTGTCAAGGGGGTCACTGCTATTGCAAGGAATTGTAGTTAAAATTAACTAATGCTTATTCTAACAAAATATAAGTGAGCTGCTGCCAGTAGTTGTAGCAAGAAAATATTATGAATCTGTGCTTCCATAGGTTATTGAGATAAATAGTAATAAAACAAATCTCCTGACCCCTTTCAACTTTTAAACCTTCAAAAATATGAATCTGCCGATCACATTATTACACACGGATATACACACACATAGAATAATTCAAACATTAAAACTGAGGTCCCTGGACCTCCCCATTGACTTGTGCATGAACTCGGCAGGTTTTAGGTGGTTAAAAAAAATAGTATGGAGTAACACAGATGAAGGCCCTGGACACACAGAGTGAAGTCAATGCTCTGTGGGATGAGGACAGGTAAGGAGAAGGCAGAGAGGCATATCTAAAATAAATAAGGCTCAGTGCTTTAAGCTGGCCATAGATGCAATGATCTGCTCAAATTAGCGTATCTTTCCCCGATATGCCACTAACTTGCAGGGTTATAGCGGGGTAATCCGAATGTTTAGCCCTATGGCCAAACGATCGGATTTCGACGAGCGCAATGGACTTCCGACAGGTCAGTCAATAGAAAGTCCAACCTTCCCGAATTATATCATATCCAGATATTGGTCAGTCAGACCCGTCGGAAGCCCCATACACCGGCAGATAAACTGTCAAATCAGTCTAAACGGCGGATATCGGCAGCTTTATCTGCCTGTGTATGGCCAGCATTACACCTTCCTTAGCTGTGTTGCCCCAAGCTCTTTTTTTCCATCCTATTGTTACACATCCATAGTGAACCGTGACGTTTTAGCAGGTAAAAGTCAATTAATACAATATACCATATGCTAATCCCTGCATCATTCCTAAATATAAAGACAGCAGTTTCCAGTGTCAGACTGTGTCTCCTAGGGCCCACCATAGAAGCTGACACCCTGGGCCCATACTCTTGGCAGTTAGTTACAGATTGCGCCAGATGGTTTAGGTTTTCATTTAAGGCCAAATTGAAAATAAAGATGTGATGTGAATTCTGCTAGGCTGGGGAACCCTATGGACCCTGGAAGTGTGCAAAAAAAATAACAAATTCCCTTCTACCATTAAACTGGCAAACTGGTATTATACAGGTTTTATTTATAAACTTTTAAACGTGGGAGGGAGTGGGGATTAGGAGAGGGATACAGCAATTCAGGTACATTGCATGTATATTAGAAGTCTTCAAGGTATAATAAACATATAAAAAATCATCATACAGGGTAGATGCCTGGTAGATAAACATCTACTATCTGTTTTTTCAAAATTTCTCATACTTCCCAGGACATCCTCTTGACATATTTGTCAATCGGATTAGTGGGAGCATTGATCTGATTGAACTAGGCCAGCTCCCTAACAATGGAGTGCTGGCAGACCTCCAGTTAACAACTATCAATTTCCTAGCCATAAATCGGAGGGTTCTCCATAGGTCCATTTGTGCATTGGTTGCCAATTGCCACAACCTCATCAACAACTCTCAATAAGTACTGTAGATTTCAATTGAAAGATTTTTGGGGAAGCCTGCCTTATTTTGTATATAATCCATAACTATCTTCCAAAACCTGGCTACCTGTGGGCATGTCCATATCATATGAGTGAAGATTTTTTTGCTCCCCAAATTTGGGACAACTAAGGTTATCTTTGTTTTTCATGGGGCAAAGACTTAGAATAGGTAATGTACAACTGATTCAGTATCATAAAATGTATTAATCTGTCTCTGGCCACTATTAAATAGTGATAAGCGTTAGTCATTTCTTCCTCACTCACATTTGGAAAATCAGGTTTACACTTCTTATATGCTGAAGTAAAAGGGGAATAAAAAAGCGTTTAAGAGGTTGGCTTAGAGATTCCCAATTAAACTTTTTAGGGATTAATTTCTCAGGGTGGCCTCAATAGTCAGCCTCAATAGGACCTCTCTGCAATGCACGTTTCCATGATTCATATAGGTGGTAATGAAAATTGGTGGGGGTGTCAGCTATTTTGCTAATCCACTTTTAAATTTATTCAGTTTATAGAAAATTATCCATTCTCCCAAATAAGAATGATGGAGACACAGTATGCAGTAATCAGTGTGCAGCACCTCTTTAAAACTAATTTGTAGACTTCAATGTTAAATTATTTATTGTTTTTTGGTGTGTTGCTCTAAGACTTGGAATTAATTACCCTTTTAAAGAGGAGACTTTGAAAACTTAATTGGAAGAACACGTGAGCAAAATAAGCAATAAAATAAATAAGAATAGCAATAAACCTAAATCTTCATATTCAACCTGTTGTCTGGCTGCTGAAGTCAGTGACTCTGAAAATTAGATATTTTCAGCTGCAGGCTGGAAAAATCCACAATGGTGTGGCTAAAATATTATTATAAAAAAAAAAAAAAAAAAAAAAAAAAAAAAAAAAAGAGACCACTTAAAGGGATACTGTCATGGGGAAAAAACATTTTGTTTTCAAAATGCATCAGTTAAATAGTGCTGCTCCAGAAGAATTCTGCATTGAAATACATTTCTCAAAAGAGCAAACAGATTTTTTTATATTTCATTTTGAAATCTGACATGGGGCTAGACATATTGTCAATTTCCCAGCTGCCCCAAGTCATGTGACTTGTGTTCTGATAAACTTCAATCACTCTTTACTGCTGTACTGCAAGTTGGAGTGATATCACCCCCTCCCTTTCCCCCACCCAGCAGCCTAACAAAAGAACAATGGGAAGGTAACCAGATAACAGCTCCCTAACACAAGATAACAGCTTCCTGGTAGATCTAAGAACAGCACTCAATAGTAAAAACCCATGTCCCACTGCGTACTATTCAGTTACATTGAGAAGGAAAAACAACAGCCTGCCAGAAAGCAGTTCCCTCCTGAAGTGCTGGCACAAGTCCCATGACCGGCATGTTTATCAAAGAGTGATAGAGTTCACCACAATTTTCCAGGGGGGACTAAACTCATGAATAGCTCTCCATTCATGATTTTAAGGGGCATTTTTATCGTTGGGCAAAATTAGTATTTGCTTTATTTTCAGCATTTAATATTAATGACCTTCAAAACCTACAGAAGTAAATGAAAGAGGGCTAAGAATTGTGGTATTTATAAATTTGTTTATATCCTATAACTATTTATAACAGCACTGGGTTGTGCCAATGAAACCTGTATTTCTGCTTCTTCTTTTTTTACACAAATTTATAAAAAAAATGGCAATGACACATTCTGAAAAAAATGAATGGAAACACTCTAAATCCCATCTCACTAACTGCATGACAATAGGATGTACATTTGACTTTCATGCAACTCCATAGATGATTATGTTCTTGTCTGTCTTAAAGTTTTGGCCTAACTAGGTTGAAGAAGGTTGAAATTACATTTAAAACACTGATTTATCTGATTTTCAGATAAAAATAGGTGCAGCTGTGAATTGTACCATTTGATTTCATCCAACTGACTTCCATCACAATTGCACCATATCCTGCAGCTTCAGCATACAGTAGTCATCAAATCCACCCTTTTGGAATGTGCCATGGGCCTAGTAGACATATTAAATGATTTAAAAAGGAAAATGCTGGGTAAATAAAATGCATTTGTGGTGGTAATATTCAGTATACAACTTGTGCAGACTCCCATTTGCAAGTACTCATAGGATATTTTTATACATATATTTGTATAATTGTAAGCTTATTTTGAGGATGAAGTTATCACTGTCAGGACTAGTCCCACTTTCCCAATACACCAGCTGCTTATCTATACCATAATATATTATATAAATTGTTTTATTGCAGGAATTTAACATCAGACTCTTTCATCGATATTTTTCTACAAATCTTACTTTAGGATTGTATACAGCACATTACTTCCTAAATTCACTTCCCTGATGACATGGACACAGGCAGAGTATTAGTATAGGCAGCAATCACACAGGCATCTAGCCGCAGAATATGTGGCCTCACAGTGGTGCTTCTCTAGTGATCTCTCTCTATCCCTGAGTCTATATACTTGAATCCATAAGCAGGTGGCTGCCACCTAGGGAACTAGCACTTTCAGCTTTTCCTTGAAGTAGTCTCTGGCTCCTCAACTACCCTCATCATAGAATGAGCTATTACAAGGTTGTCCCTCAAACTTATCTTGTCTACCTTTTGTTTATTGATTTTGATTTTTTGAAGCACACCAGAGTCCTTTGATATGACAGTCATTACACATTACACAGTGTTCACACAATCAGTCAATTTTCCATTGCTCACAATCCATTCTTCAAATGGGCAGTTACTCACTTTCCCGTATTCCATGTCCTTGGGACTCAATCTCCACCTAACCGCTTCAGTGGTCTGATATTTCCTGCCCCCATATCTCTCCACTCTCCAATAGTGGTCCATTATCTTCTGGGTATAACTCCTCCACTCTCCCAGATTATATTTCCTCAAGGATCCTGGCCAGAAGCCTCTGTGCTTTTCATTACTAACCTTATACTGAAAATCGTTCCCTAACTAACATTGCGTCCTCGCTCCTCCTTGGGGCCACATCTGCCCATTCTAAACACACCTCTCTACCTCATGCACCTAGTGCTCGCTCCTTATCTCTGCTTATGGTGCTAGCTTTTCCTATCCTAGTGACAGCCTTGACTCACCCACTGCCAGCTAATAGTAACTTGGTCATGCCCTCCTGTCAAGAACCTGTTCTTGGGTGATGGTATTCGTTTTATACCCTTTAACCTACCCTGCCCTTTTGTGTCTGGGGTAAAAACTACACTTAGAAAATAAAATACTTTACATATTGCCCTCTATTGGTGACTCACACATACTGTATAACATTCTTACAACATTTTTTTCTTATACATTCACAGAATCCCACTAATACACTCACCCAACCTTCATTCCACCTTTACCATCTCTTTCACCTTCTTGTAAACTGACCCATCCCATAGCTTGATTTTACTATATCCAGCAGAGGCAGCATTAAATATTCACCCCCTGTGGGTTCTGGCAAATGCCAGAGGGGCTGATGTATGATGCCACAGCTGTTTGGGCCTCTGTGTACTTGGAATACCAGGGGCTATTTCTGACCACAAGTCCAGGTAACAGTACAGCTTTCCATTCTTAGTTGTCATTTCTTGACAGTTGTAAAACTGGTTATTGACATGCAGAAGAAAACTTTACAAATATCTATTTTGCACAGCTGGCACAAGTAACTGGACTTCTCAGACTGGATAACATCTTGTGCTCCCAAGAGTACACTTCTAATTCAGATGCAGATGACAGATACATGATGTTGGGATTATGTTATTATTGTTTTAATAAATACTGCTGCAGACTTTAATTAGCGTCTATCAATCATTTTTCACTAGCGCCTGCCAATCATTGTGATGTACAAGTAAACATGGAACTCAATGCAAAATTAAAGATGTTTCTAATGCAATGCACATATAGCACTCACAGCTTTTGTACATGTTAAAGCATTATTTGCCTTTTAATGATGCCATTCACTCATTGCTTGCTTCCACAACTAATCCTCTCAGAATTTACTAAGGTGACATAAAAGAAAATTGGTTGCTCATAAAAGTAAATGTCCATTTCATTTTGATCTGTGAACTCACTCCGGCTACAGTTCATTGTAGCTTTTAAGCGAGTTACCTGATCATGTGAACATAATCTGGGACACCTTGAAAAGCAACTAAAAGGACAGCACTGACTGCACTAAACCGAAACAATATCAGTTTGCAATCATTGCAGCTCTGCAAGGTACGTGTATCTAGTTGTGCTTCAGTATGGGTTATATGTGAGGCTGCAGAAGAAAACGTGCTTGCAATTGTGGATAACAGTCACAAGCATAACAATCAACACATATCTCCTACTGAAAAATATTCTCTATTTGTAAGTTGTTCACATACTGTAGGTTATTTAATGTCTCTTGCTGCTGACCAGTATATTTGAATTATAGATATGTGAGACCTGACTTTGCTGCAAAATGCCAAAGGTTTCCTAACTGTTGCTTCCTTAGGGGAGCCCAATCATTAGAAATAGATGCCACTTTGAGAGCAAGTTATGATTTTAAGGTGAACAATTATATTTTGTTATAAATATTTTTATAGTTATAGCAGGGTATGCCACTATAAAAACTATGTTTTTATACATATTTGACCTTGTCATGAGCTAAGGGGATGGCATGAATAAATACTTATCATCATTAGGAACAGTCTGAAGATGATAAGCCTGCAGTCAAAAGCAGTAATAATAATAATTCAACAGCACTTGCAAAAGGGTGAATACTTTATTAAATGGCAACATTTTGAGCCCCACTAAGCCCTCCATTGAAGGATTTGTTCATCTTGAAATTAACTTTTAATATGATGTATATTAAGTGATATTCTGAAACAATTTGCAGTTGGTTTTCATTTTTTATTATTTGTGCTTTTTATTCAGCAGCTCTCCAGTTTGCAATTACAGCAATCTGGTTGCTAGGGTAATTTGGACATGCAATGATTTCAATAAAGGCATGGAGCATGAATAGGAAAAGGCCCAAATAAAAAGATGAGTCATAAAGTAGCAATAACTTTGTAGCACTACAGATCATATGTTTTTAGATGGGGTCAATGACATCCATATGAAAGCTGGAAACAGTAAGAAGAAGGGAAATAATCAAAAAACTATATATTCAATATTTTGCTTAGAATTAGCCATACTATCACATACTAATCATTAACTTAAAGGGGAACCACATACAGTGCAAAGCTTTATATAGCTACAGGAAGAGAAGCCGTTAAGGGACACCTTCACCCATTACCCATAATGCATGGAACCAATGCATGACACTTATTTGAAATTTTTTCAATATATAGAGCCTTGTTAAGATCTCTGGATGCAACCAATGCTACAAAGATCATTATACCAACTGTTTAGTACTATATTTGCATATATTTCAAGGAATAAAAAGTAATACACATATATTGTCTAAGAAACCTGGAGTATACATACTGGATGATAATAATGTAATACAGTAATAATACCATCACTCTTAAAAGGGCAAACAACCAGTCTATATCCAGTAATTTCATCCAGTAATTTTCTCGACTGTCTGTATTATTCTAGATCAGTGATCCCCAACCAGTAGCTTGTGAGCAACATGTTGCTCTCCAACCACTTGGGTGTTGCTCTTGGTGTCCTCAAAGCAGGTGCTTATTTTTGAATTTCAGGTTTGGAAGTGAGTTTTAATTGCATAAAAACTATGTATAGTGCCAAGCAGAGCCTCATGTAGGCTGCTAGTACACAGAGGGGCTACCAATAGTCAATCACAGCACTTATTTGGCACCCCAAGAAACTTTTTCATGCTTGTGTTACTCCCCAACCCTTTTTACATTTGAATGTGGCTTACGAGTAAAAAAGGTTGGGGATTCCTGTTCTAGATGTTACTCCCATGCTGGAACGAACCATTTCAATGTGGAACATCAGTTCTATTTTGTAGAGCGTTAACAATCATTAATGCTCAGCAACACTTATTGATCAATGATAAATTGGCCCCTTAGTGTCTCCACTGTGTATTGAACTCATTTAAATATAGCCAAGGCATTGTGCCCCTCAGCAACAGTTCTGCCTGCACTCTCAACACTGTGTCTACGTTTGCCTAAATACTGTGACTCATCAGTGTCACTGTAAATTAGCCCACAGAGTTACTGCAGCTCTCTCTCGTGTAATACACAGTCTAACAGTAGTTTTTTTCCTGGGAACAGCAGCCTGTAATTGTATATTTATTCTGTGTAGTATGTTCCCTTGTGTATAGTGTTGTCCTGGGTCACTGGGTTTTCTAAGTGAAAGTGCTGCCCAGCATACATTGTACCTTACTGTTATTCCTGTCATGCTCTGTGTATCTCAGCAGTTATAATTGTTCTACCCAAAAGATGACATTACCATTTGCAACAGATTACTATTTAAGCAAGCATTTTTGATTTTTGATTTTGTCTGCAATAATTAGACAATACAATGCTCTTGATTATAGCTAAGCAAGCACAAATCCACACTGATGGTAAAACTATTATTTTTAAATAGCTTTAATACATGCTACTCCAAATTCCATATCCAGGAAAACCTAGTATTCTGGATGAGAGATCCAACACCTGTAATTCAACAGCTTAACTTTCTGCACACTTTGTTCCACCCCTTCTGTTGTATCTTACTGCCACATGCCTGTTCTAGTAATTGTACTTCAATATTAGCCTAGCTGTCCTGTTTTTCGCATTCCCTGATAAACTATACATCAGCCCTCTTAGTAAAATATCTTAGTAAAATATCTGCAGTTTCTCTCTGCATTTGGTCTTGTTGTCATATTTTTACTCTATACAGGATATCCTGCTGTATTTTCCATGTCTGCTCTGTATTTAGTTCCACAATAATATTGAGTCTTGGGAATTCTAATCATATTTCTGCCGCTGCATAACAGTGTCAGGTTCTGTCCTCTGCATTCTATCTCCCACTCACATTTCTGTTCTTTTTATTGGAGTTTCCAGATGTATTAATGCATTCTGTAATAAGTCTCTCATTGTAAAATCCCAGTTTTCTGCATTGTGTTCCCCGGTCACATTTCTATCAAGCCTGGGAGTGTAAATTCTGATTTATTGTTTCTCCTCAGTTAAAGATCTGCCACCTGGGATATTACTTCACAGATGTGTTCCAAAGGTGTTTCCTATGTATTGTGTACCCCTCAGTGAAAGCTTTGCTCTTTATTCTATTAGGCCAGGTGTTAAGTTGCATTTTTACAGATTTGGAGACAGACAATAGAACAGAAAACAAACATTTACAGTCTTTGTGAGCACTAAATACTCTGGCTGCTAATAATATTTTCTGGTAAATGCATCAGAAAGCCTTCTAGCTAAGCCATCTGTTCACAGGCAGCTCTTGCAGCTCTAAGCTAATACGAGTGAGCAGGCTACTGTGGATAACAGCAGTGCCATTAACATGAGTAAAGGGAGCTTACCTCAAATAGCTGTGGGATTTCTCTTCTTGCCAGGTATTCCTTGGGATCACCGCTGGTCATGCCTTTACTCTTTGAATGAGCTACAATGGAAATGAAGATGCTGCCACTGACTACTCGTGTTGCTGGTTGCTTTTAGATTTAACATACTTGTGAAGACGGCTGATATCCAATGGTGTAGGGAGGAGGGAGGATGAAGCAGTGCTGACAACCGATGAAGTATATGGGGAGGGGATAGAAAGGATAATGAGTTGTTTGGAGGGAGTATGTATAAGTGTTGGCATTGCATGAGAACTGACTGAAAATCGCAAGACAAGGATTTTGGAAGAGAATGTCCAAAAATATACACCAAACAGGATAGGTGTTTCCAGTCTCCTTAAATAATTTTAACATATGTCTTTGAAAATATGTAGAGTATGGTAGTAACTATTGTGACTTATTATGTTTGTTTATTACTTGTAAATAAATGTGACAGAATGTGGATAGGTTTACAAAACAAATATCTTATCTCCCTTTAATCAAACAAGGCACATGTGCAGCCTGCCAATCTTTGCTGGATATTCCAAAAACGAGTGTAGAGCAGAATCATCAAATTTATTAGTACAGACTTAAAAACATAGCAAATTCACACGGATGTTGCGGGCAGGGGGGGAACAAGGCTCTTCTGAGGAAGAGATGAATACAGTCACAAAACCCATCAAGCCTTGCTCCCCCCTTGCCCACTACATCCGTGTGAATTTGCTATGTTTATTCTATAACATACTTAAAGTTAACTTAAAGGTGAACCACTCCTTTAATAATATTTGGTACTGAGCTACTGACATTTTTTTTGTTAATGACATATGCTGATATCACAAGTGTCTCACATTTCTTTTCTTTTGCACCGCTGTGTGTTTATTTTGCTCCAAGAGGTATACACACTAGGAAACAATAGTACTAATAGTGTATGTCACCAGTTTAATCCCATCTCATGATCTTGTTTAACTGTTAGCTGCTACCCATGTGCACCACCATTACGGATAGGATATTAAAATTTCAGCACACATAAAAACTCAGTGAAGGTCAGGTGCTACTAATTTTACCAACTGACTAACCATGAGATGGGAAGCACCCTGACAATAAGATAAATAAAATAAAATATACATCACTTGCAAATTGTAGGCACTGTGTTATTTTAAAATAGAAGTGCTTGCTTCTTTTGGCTACTCATTCCTTATTCAGCAGAATAAAGTAAGAAAATAGTCTTACATTTAAAACAGTAGATACAAAGATTTAGAGAATCAAAAGTCCAGTCTTATGGGGAGAAGACTGGTAAACAGTTTCCTTGTTTAGAGGATTAGATGAACCAATGATGTACACTCAAATCCCCGAATGTACATGTGAGAAAAGGAAATGTTTTTACCATATTATGTGAGAAACTGCTTCCTGTAAAGTATTTCAGTAGTGTCCTGTAACTCCCACAGACATCCCACGCACTTTATTGGGCTAAATGTCAACCTTTGAAACATGTATGATATGGTGCCAATCAATTCACAACAATTTGAGCTAATTTCGACCATGACTGCATTGTCTTGCATCAGCTGACATGACTAAACTTCTTAGTTCCACTTTATCATGATATGGATTAACATGGTAAGCACTAGATGGTTATGATAAATATTAGGCACTATTGCCATGCAGTGTTCAGTAGCGTTTGATAAACAATCTCCTGTAACCTATTGATACCAGTTTCTGCATAGAGTAACTTGAGAAGGACTGACATAAGCTGCTTCTATAGTTTAATGGTGCCATGAGCCATGCCATACTAGAAGACTAGTAGCTAATCACACAAATTGCCTGACATTAAAGAAGACATTTGTTCTTGAGGTACTTACTTCTACTCTCAGTGCCATTATCTTAAAAAAAAACTAATATGTATGATACAGTCAACCAGTCAACCAAGGACTGTTTAGTGGGCTCACATTGTTGACTGTTACATACTAAATTAAATGTCTTGTCTAAAATTCAATAATGTGCCTTGCTAAATAGGAGCCATTAACCACAGTTTGAATGTAATTGTATTAGAAAATGTCTGTTGTGTCATTATCCTAAGTTGATAATGATGACAGCACAGGATAGAAAATTTGCTCTTGTCCAGTGACCCCTTTCAACCGTCAGCAGAAAACTAAATGAATTATCGGTTGCCTCAAAAAATAATGTAAAATATTTAAATACAAAATTTTAAAATGTATATAAAATAATGTAATGTAATGTAAAATATTTAAATACATTACATTGTATGTGCCATATAGTATATGTAATAGATAATATATATTTTACATTAAGGTAAGAGATATAAAATACTGTTTTCTATAAGATCCCTACCAGAATATGGACTGTTGCCACAAAGAAGTATCCTAGAATCATTGTTGCCTTCATTCTTCTGTAGTCATAAGAAGCAATTCTGAACTAGAACATTATACTTATCCTTCTCTAACCAGCAATGTGGTTTAAACTATTATAGCTAGAGTGCATAACTTGGAGACAATTATGGCTAGAGGTATTTAGAATGGCCTGGAACTCAAATTGTTGGATGATATCTCTTGGGATTAAAAGGTCACTATACCCCATTCTTCAATATGACTCCAATGAATAGAGCTTGTGATGAATACACTTGTTTGCCTACTGTTTAACTGATATTTTGTTAGCTAAAGTAAATAGGGCAAACTGTTTGGTTCTGCGTTTTTCAGCAGGTAGAGATCTGTCACATGTGGCATCAGGGATTATTTACATTTAAATATAAAACATGGAGTAGCTTTACTCTCTATTAGACCTGTTCAGCTCAATAAATAACATAGATTGTTCTTAATAAACTATAGGTAAAAGGATGTTCAGCACAAGTCGGATTCCTTAAAGGGCACACTGCCTCTTTTAAGGAGAACTAAAGCTTAACTAAAGAAGTAAGCTAGAAATGTTGTACATTATGTTCTGGGCTTCTGTACCAGCCCGAGGCAACCACAACACATTAGCAGTAAAGATCTGTGTCTCCAAAGAAGCCTCTGTAGCTTCCCATCTTCTTTTCTGCTGATTCACTGCACATGTTCTGTGCTGCTGTCACTTACTGAGCTTAGGGACCCACTCACAATATACAGTACACATAGAATAGAAATGTCACAATATAAGGCTGATTATAATTAATACAGATAATTACTACATGGCAGCACAGAAACCAGTGCAATTAGCATCAGCATTTAACAATAACTTTTTGTAGCACAAGTTTATATTTCAGGTCAATCTCATTTTCTGCTTGATAATTTGCAATGACTCATAAGCTTAGCTACTTAACAGCTGCTCAGAGTCCACTGTGAGTGTTGCAGAAACTTTCCAAGATGGCGACCCCCTGTGACAAGTTTGAATTTCTGGATCATTGCTGCAATATTCATTTTAGGGGTTAGTTCTCCTTCAATAGTCCAAAGCAATTTGCAGCATACATAGGGGGTAGTTTATCAAAGGTAGAATTTTAGAGCTTTGTTAGACCTTGAATGAACTTCAATGAACAACTTGAATCGTTTCTAATTTCAGTAAAAACTTGAATGTACAAAATTTGAATCAGTGAATTTGGGATTAACAACCAGAAAACTTGAATTGATCAAGTTTTCTGCAAAAAAAAAAAAAAAAAACATGAATCGCTCGAACTGATCAAGTTTTTTCGTGCGAAACTCACCCAACTACTTGAACATCGTGATGGCTATTAAAATTCATGAAAATTCAAGTTCTGACTGAAAAATATCCTAGAAAACTCAATTTTTTTTGGCAAAAAACAACTTGACCTTTGATAAATATCCCCCATGATCAGGGGCGTAACTACAGAGGAAGCAGACCCTGCTGCTGCTGGGGGGCCCTTGAGGTGTAGGAGCCCCATGAAGCCCTAATTCATATACAATTTCAATAAATATTGCTAAAACAAGTCAATCTCTAGACATTTTGGGGCCTGCAAAATAATTTGCTGTGGGGCCCAGTAACATCTAATTATGCCACTGCCCATGATGTACAGTATTCACAAGGGAAATTAATCAGCTATGTGCTAAATAGCATTATTGTGCAAGATATTTGAACCACCTGAGCACCACGTTTCTCTGGCCTGCCGTTTTACATATGACTTCTTTACTTCTCCTGGTAACCCTGGTTTTATTTTTATGTTTGCTTTTAGTTCTCTTTACTGGTATTTTAAGTGTTAGCTGGGTATCTGCCTAATTATTTTAGATGCCTTGCCTGTTATTGATTGGCTTTGTATACTTTTTGCTGAACCTTATATTCCTCTTGTTTCTATGGAACTAGACTGCTCCAATTTCAACATCCAGCATGCCACACAAAGGAGCTCATTTATCATCACTGGAGAACTTTACATTAGTGAAGTAACCCATAGTTGCAACACAGCAATAATCATTGACCTACCTGCTGCAATTTAGGAGCTGAATTGGTTGCCATAGGTTACTTTATTGATGCACAGTTTCATTGTGATAGTAAATGAGGCCCAGAGAGTTGCCTATAAAAGCTCACTAGTTCTTAATAAGTCCACATGAGAGTGTTCACTGTTAGCTCTTGAATATGTTATCATCCTGGCTTGCTTTTATCAGAATCCCAGAGTGATCACATAGAATCTCAGCGAAAATGTAATTTTGTAAGAAATGTATGTTTATTAGTCTTTTCTCTTGTAACCTTTGGCTAAAACAGGCCTTGTCCAGCTAGTTAAAATAGAACAGGATAGAACAGAAGGGTGTTGTGCAACTACACCTCTCTAGCTATTGAGTAAGTATATCTTGCTCCCCAACTTTCACCAGGAGGGTTGTCCCTGTAGGGCAGAACAGCTTTACTGGGCCTTGTAGATCCAAGGCTCCCCCCACATATCCTCCTGGCTCAACAAATGAAGGTCAACAAGTGCCACCTCTTTTCATTATAAAGTGTGACAGGAAGTTGTTAATATCTCTAACAACCAATAAGATGGATAAGCTAATTATAGAAATGAGATGCATGGGTTTCTGTCCAGTAGCTATGGAAATAAACTAGTAGGAATTCAAAGGAGGAGGAAAGGTTAAAATTAAGTAAGCTTTTTTAGAAAGGTCTATATAAATACACCAGTAAATCCTAAAAGTAATGCTGCTCAGAGTCCTCTTTCAAAAGAAACACAGCATTTCCTGCTATTGTGTACACATATCATATCAGACTTCCTGTTTTCAGAATAAACCTCCAGGGCTAGGGCTCGAGCATGCCCAGTTTGCTCATCTCCCCCTCCCTGCTGTAATCTGAGCCCAGAGCTATGAGTGAGTAGGGAGAGACTCCGGCAGGAAATGATGTCACACCAAGCTAATATGGCAGCTGCTATCCT
The DNA here is from genome assembly GCA_024363595.1 of Xenopus borealis. NCBI lineage: Eukaryota > Metazoa > Chordata > Amphibia > Anura > Pipidae > Xenopus > Xenopus borealis. The sequence goes on from CM044437.1 coordinate 72,037,449, forward strand.
AAACAAACCAAGATTTTCTAGAGCTTTTTCAGTTAGGTAAAGCATTCTACAGAATAAATATAGTGTTGCTTGCATCATTATTGGCTAATCTGTTGGCAATAAACTGCCTTAATAGCTTTCCTTCTCCTTTAAAGTCATAGGAGCTATCAACACTATGGGGCAGATTTACAAAATTTGCGTGAAGAATTAGAAAAAAGTTAAATTTCAAATTTTTTTTTAGGCTACTTCGACCATCGAATTTGCAAAATTCGACTATCGAATAGCCCAAAATTCGATTCGAATCGACCAAATTCAAAAATTCAAATTCGATTGTCGAAATAAAAGCCCTTTAATAAAAAAAAATTGATATAACAATTCGGCAGATTAAACCTACCGAATTGCTTTATAACCCTATGGGAAGCTTGGGATTTTCCCAAGTTTTTTTGATCGAATAAAAAAAATTTGAATGGTTAAAATCATGATTTTACCTATCGATCAAATTTTTCGTATTCGATCGTTCGATAAATCCAATCAAAATTCGAAGGGTTTTAATTCGATACAAATTCGATGTTTAATTAACCCACGAATTTGACCCTTAGTAAATCTGCCCCTATGGGTCCCTACACTTGCTTGTGGCTTTCAGTGATGATATGTTAAATCTGGTACAAAAGCTACATTTTGTGCTGTGCAAATTGGGGAAGGGTGAATAGGCAGAAACAACTGTCACTTATTGCAACAGCTTTTACCTGTTCTTTGCAATGTACAGCAGAAAAAGAGGAGAAACCCATACCTTGTCTACCAAATAATTCATTTTCTGTTCTGTAAATGCTGTCAGTAGCACAGAAGATGATAAACTACCAAAGCTTGGAAGAACAGAAAGTATTCTAAGGTCTGGCAAGGTGTTAATGTATTCTGCTGATCTTGTGCAACAAGAAATTAATTTGTTCTGATGCAAGATCTATTTAAGAGAAGCACTTGAATAAGTAATTATCACTTTTTTTTAAATTTGTACATGAACAGCCTAAATGCCAGAGTTATTAATCTTTATTACATTAAACAAGAAAGGCTACAAGGTCAAGTTCAGATTTTTGTCCTAAAGGTTAATACTGTGTGGACAATATTATCTCAGTTCAGCTTTTACTATCAACTGGTTGGATCTACTATTCTAGTATACAATCAAGTTACTAAGTTTAAAACCTGCTAGCCTGTTATTAGGTTGCAAAGAGCCTGTTTCAAAATGTTCCCAGTAATTGACTAATGTGCTTACAGTGATTAATTCTTGGCAAATAAACATTATCTAATTGCCTTAGAGAGAAACATGTATTTATATCTGTAACGTTGTAGAGACTATTAATTTGCCTGTGTGAAACATAAGTATAAAATTCATGGGAGAACATAGGCCATACATACAGCATGTCAAACAAAAACTGTTGGTTTACTATTCAACATCATAAAACATAAAATCAACTTCATTTGTTGAAGGATAATGTATTTACCCCAGAATGCTTCCTTTATCAGCAAAACCATATTTATCTCGGACAGAATGGTGTTGTTGGTATTTTTTAAATTGGTGACAATGCATTTTTCATGATTGTGCTAAAGGTTTGCAAGATGAAAATTCCTTACTTCATTTGAAGGTGAATTAAATTATACTTATACAGTATCATTGGCTAGGATTGCTTTAATATGTCTAGTGTACAGCAATCCTAAGCATCACTTTTTAGACAGCAGAACCTCCTAACATACCTTCTGGGCCTGATGTGCTTCCACATTGTTTCTAAGCCCCCAAATAAGTAAATTAGTAAAAGTAAAAATGAAGTACCCCTTAAATGCATGCTATGCCCCTGCAAACCAAGTATAACTTGTCAACCCAGCTTCTGGGTTCAGGTGGCTACTGTACATGAAGAATGACACATTAGAAAAATGTTAGTAGTTCACCTTATTTTTATACCATGTTTTTAACTCATAGTTAAAATGTAAATAATGCAAATTTTCCTACCAGGGTTTGTGTCTCCTTAATATGGATTGAGGCAAAGGTTCTATCATTTGCTCCATGTGTATATCATACTTAGTAAGTTTTATTTTAGCCCTAGCCTACACCTTTTTCTTTGTTTTTTTTTTTGTACCAGTAATGGAAATGTAAGTATATGTTCCATATCTGCCAGATAATGACACCTGCCAGTTTCCATCCTACTTAGGTTACATACTATTCACTTAATATTCAAATCATTATCTGATGTACCAACTTAGAAATTATGTGCAACTCTTTCTTTTTATTCTTTTTTACATTTAACACATACGTTATTATCTTTATTCTTTTGTTATTTCAGCTGTACTATCATTAGTAGCATCATCTTGTAGCAGCCCAATTATATCATGATTTCATTGGCAAGCTACAAGAATTTAACAGATTGTAAATGTCATTTGGATGAAACCATAGCAAGAATTTCCTCAGACATACTGTTCTGTCAGACTTAATTGAAGGCAAGCTTTATATCCTCACTGAAATGTAAGGGAACTGATGGAAAGTTTGCCGTCATTTTATTTTTCGCTTACTTGTTTTTGCCTTAAACTACAGTTAATTAATGAGTAGACTCAAAAAGATGCATAATTAGTTTTCTTGTATCCTATGGGCATTTTCAGTATTAAAGACAGCTACATTTTAGCTGCTTTCAGACCTGACTGCATTCTGCCACTGTTATCAGATTCCAGACAGTCTGGTTGAAACTGGACCCACAAAAACTGACTTGTGCATTAAATATGATGCTGGAAGATCAGTCAGATACAAAATTGAGATCAGCATCCTTAGGCACGCCTGCATTTTTGTATGTTGGGGCAAATCTTATTATTTTAGATAGAAGAGTACTGTATTTAGTAATATGTATGCTAAAGTAATGTATTTGGTCATTTGTATGCTAAAAAGAGGCAGGAAGCCAGAATGCAAATTGCAGGATTCCATTTGAAAAAGACAATATACTGTAATCATCACCCATTCAACTGAATAATTTTGAATTTATGTTACCACAATGGAGAAATCTACACCTAAACTCATTTTTCAATAAATAAATCATAGGAGTCATTTTCTAACTTTCACAATGTAAATCTCTTCATTGTCTGTATCACGTTCTACTGTGCAGGTGTTTTTTTCTGCACTGGAATATACCAAAAAAAGTTGAATTGTTGTTCTAAAATGTTCTCTAAAGTTAGAAAACTGACACTGGACTGGACATCTTATGTCAGTTTGACATGTTTTTACATTTTTTTTCATACATGTGGTTTCTTATCTGAGCAACTAGCTTTTGAGTGTTCTCCTTTAACTTTGTAATGCCAAAACTCTATCTCCTGGATAAACTCTCCATGAAAAATATTTGATTAATTGGTAGCTATTGGTGACTGCACTTGTGCAATTAAGCATATATGTTAATAAAGGTGCCCCAGTGTACCAGATGTAGAATTCCTGGATTTTTATATGTTACCAGGGTGGAGGAAGCTGTTCCTCCAAAATACATTTCATTTTAAAATATAATTTCCTATATACAGGGTGTATATTTCGAACATACAAATTTTGTATTTTTCTATATTTGTTTTCTGTACTACACGCTCAAAATAATATGTGATTATATAAGATAATGTTATCTTTTCAATCTTCACTCTGTTATAGCCAACATTGTGTTAGGGTGATGCACCGGAGAGGTGACTCAAACACGGATGTTCATTTTATTGGTGATATGTGAAGTATATTTACATGAGTTCAATAAATGTCACATCATTGCAATATGGGTTTGTGCACATATTTGAAACTGGTAGGATTATAAGGCTATGGCCCATCTGAGAAGAAATTAGTAGGATGCAGGAAATAAGAAGCATGAGATATATGGAAAAGTTGGGAAGATAGATATATATATATGTATATATATATATATA
>CM044437.1:72043351-72084056 GCA_024363595.1 Xenopus borealis
ACAAAGACAATAGGTCCTCTGCACTCAACCCATTATCAATATATTTAAGACATTGAGACAGATTGCAATGCTGTTTATATAGGTTATTGCAGTTACAGGGGACAGCTATGGGATCTAACGTCGCCCCTACCTATGCCAACATTTTTATGAATTATTTCGAGAATGAATTTGTCTATATGCATGACCTATATAAACAGCATTGCCTCAGATGGTGGCGCTATATCGATGATTTGTTGGTACTGTGGAGAGGCGACGTTACATCCCTCATGGCATCTAAAACACATTTGGATTCGTGTCTACCAACTATTAAGTTTACCCTAACCTTTAGCCAGGAGGCTGTAACATTTCTTGACACAAACATTTATCGCAAAGGGAGACTACTGTACACGGATTTATATGTAAAGCCGACGGATAGGAATAATCTGTTGAAATATGAAAGTATGCATCCTAAAGCCACTCTCCTCTCTCCCTAGATCCCAAATGTTACGGGTCAGACGTATTGTTACTTAGGAGGAGAAACTCAATGTCCGTCTGGATGAAATGACCACTAAATTTAAACAAAGGGGATACCCACAAGGGTTACTTGAACAGGAAGCCACCAGAGTTAGAAGGTTAAACCGGGAGTCGGTTATTCAAGACAAAACCACACCATACCAGTACCAAAACCCGTATTCCATTTGTGCATACATACCATCCTTATGTGAGAAAAATTCATCAGGTCATCCATAAACACTGGCCTATACTTAAAAAAGCATATCCTAATATACCAGAATTTTGTGAACCGCCACTTCTATCCTATAGACGCCCTAGGAGCCTACGGGATAGACTGGTGAAGGCAGATATAGGTGGGGAACGTGAGAGTACCCAAAGATTACTTGCACCATTGAAGGATGGTATGTACCCTTGTGGCAGATGCAATCAATGTTCCAGTGTCATTAAAACCAATGTATTTACGCACCCACACACAGGCAAAACATTTCAGATACGAGGCCATTTTACATGTGACACAGATTACGCAGTATATATGCTTAAATGTCCGTGTGGATTTGCCTATGTTGGGGAAACTATCCAACCCATTCGAGACAGGATCAGTCAACACAAGTCCACAATCAGAAAAGAGGTGCTGAAACTACCGGTACCTTATCATTTCCATACAATGAGACATTCGGTGGCTTCCCTCAGGTTCCTTGTGTTGGAGTCTGTTGCCCCCCCCTCGTCGGGGGGGCAACAGACTCCTACAACTCCAAAAGAGGGAAAAGTTTTGGATTCATAAATTACATACATTGCAGCCACTTGGGCTCAATAGAGAATATGATCTGTATAATTTCATTTGACTGTATAGCTTACTAATTGAATAGTTCTCCAGTGAAGGGGTAGTTCTGGGTTTGTTGTGCAAATTAGACACACCTGCTATTATGTATACCTTTAATCATTGGAATGTATCACTTGTTTTCCGTTGGTGTCAATCACAGCACATGAAGGGTTACTCTATGAATGGGTGTGTCTTTAACCTATACCTTTAAATAGGATGTGATGTCATACTCTGTATACATACTTGACAAAGAAGCGGGAGCTTCGAAACGTTGCAACATAATCTGACCTGCTTGGTAAAGATTTTTTTCTTTCATTGCACCAATTTGTCTGGACTTTTTTGTTTGTATATATATATATATATGTATGTGTGTGCTCATTTAACCCTGCTGGTGGTAGAGTATTTTAACTTTTTTATCCAAAACACTTCCCGCTGAAGCAGCATTTTTGATCTTCTCTCCATGGAGTGGGGATATGGTCAATGGCAATGTAACATAGTGTGGGCAATCTGTGGCCAACTTCAAAAAAGTGATTTGCCACCGGTTTATTAGTGTGGCCATCTCGGAACGCTGTGCTAATAGCTGACCAATGTCCATCCATCCGTAAATGTTTGGTCAGTTTTACCTAAATAAGACAACCCACAAGGGCATGTAATCATATAGATAACAGGAGTTGTTATACATGTGATATGGTATCTTATTAAACAATGTTTTATAAAAAATTTTAAGTTTTATAAAATTTACAAAAATGCTGTTGTACTCAAGTGACTTTTGCAGATAAAAAAGACTTTATTTAGATCAAAGTTTCAACCCTCACTGGGGTCTTTATCAAGAGAGATCTTGATAAATCCCTTGAGTGCAACAGCATTTTTGCAAACTTTATATATATATTACTTCTATTAGCACTGAGGCATTATCCTCTCTGAGGTGTGTGCAACAGTCTTATGGACCTATAGCACAGTTGCGCTCATACTTTAACATACCCTGGCACAATTTATGATTTCTTAACCATTTTTCAGAGAATATGAATGATAACGCAAAAACTTTTCTTTCACTCATGGTTAGTAGTTGGCTGAAACTATTTATTGTCAAACAACTGTGTTTACTCTTTTTAAATCATAATCACTACACAAACTACCCAAATGACCCTCATCAAAAGTTTAAATCTTTGGTGGAATGCCAATAGTTCTTTTCCTGATGCTGTCATCTATATACCGTAAAAAGGTTTAGGCCTGATGTTGCAGAAAGCCAGGAAATTTTCCTCTAACTGGGCCATAAACAGATTGGCATTCTGAGGTGCCTTTTTGCTTCCTATAGAACTTCCCATCAGTTGGAGGTATATGCAATCCCTTAATGAGAAGTAGTTGTGTGTCAGTATAAATCTGATCAGTTGTAGAGTTGGCACTGTGGACATATGATTTTTTTTATAGGAAGTGCTGGCAGGCTACAATACCATCTTCATGTGTGTAGAAAACATCCTGAAGCCAATTATAAGAAAAACATCCAGCTTCATGCAAGACACCACTGACCTTTTAAACAAACTGGCCAATATAGGTCCACTTCCAGAGGGCACCATCCTGGCCACCATGGATGTGGAGTCTCTGTATACCAATATCCCACATAGCAGATAATGCATCACAATCTTTCTGCATATACAATTGATAATACTACAATAAAACTCATAGCATGATGACTGGTGTGGCATCAACAAGAGCTTTAAGAACTTATAGTTCAAGCTACCTCTTTTGTCCTCAAGCAAATAACGGCATCACAGTCAAGCAAGTACAAGAACTATGCATGTGGTTCAAGATTTGGACCAGATGGCCGACTTAAACAGTTAAACATTTCCATAAAATAATGCCTGTATACTTTAAATCAGTGATAGCTTAACATTTAAATCTTTGCCCTAGCATGATCAATAGTTAATGGCACACATATTATCTGGTTCTTCAGCACATACACTTATTCATTTCTGGCAGTGACAAGAATAGAAAAACAGTAGGCTTTGTCTGCAACGGTGTGGTAACATGCATAAACTTACTGACACTTCCAAGGCAACCGCTCGGAATGCAGATTTGTGGGAGCTATACACAAGATTTCTACAAGAGAAATGTCTAGCTTCACATCTTTAAAGTGGACCCGTTGCCCCAAAAAAATATTCAAAATCCTATTTTATCACATTAGTCAAGCAAAATGAACATTAATTACACTATATAAATTATTTTAATCTTGTTTTCTTCAGTCTGGGAATTCATAATTATAGCAAGCAGGCAGGAGCCATTTTGTGGACACTGTTAGTAAGACAAGCCTTGCATCATCTCAGAATCTTGTTTGTGCACCAGAATGGGGGACCCAATGTCTATCCGCATGTCCTGGCTACACAATTAAATGGTTAAGAGAACTTGGGGAATGTGTGGGGAGCAGTGACATCTAGGAAGTGCTGAATGGAAAGTGAAAGTAATTATCTGCCCCGCCTCAATGCCTAAGGCATAGAGGAGTGGCAGACAATATTTGATTGACAGCTGAGATTTTTAAATGAGCTTAAAACAGCTACGAATGCTTTAATAAAAAATTGAAATTGGATTTCATGTTTAATTTGAAAAGGACTTTTATTATACAGATTTTTGTGTCTGGGTGACAGGTCCACTTTAAAAAAAGACATTGTTGCCTGCAATCACTGATTCATTTTTCATTTTTTTACCAAGGGTGGGGTTGGTGCAAATTCCATAATTTCAATTTGACTTGGCAATTGAAAGGAGATACAAAGATTTGCTTATTTAGCATTATAGCCTTTTGATGTTTCCCGCTGCACACACTACAAAAATCCACATACCTATAGTGAAGTACAGTGATAGCAGCATGTGCTGTTGCTTTTGAGAAGCAGTGTCTGGACATAATGCTAAATTAGAAGTATTAATTGGTGCTGCACAATGTAGGTGAAATATTGCAAAGAAATATACTAAAAGCTGGTAGAAAATCTAAGTTTCAGTAGGACAATTAAGGTACACCAAATCTAACAATGGAGTGGCTAAAAAGGTCAGTGTTCCATTTAAAGGGAAACTGCCATGGGAAAACATGTTTTTTTCAAAACACATCAGTTAATAGTGCTGCTCCAGCAGAATTCTGCACTGAAATCTATTTCTCAAAAGAGCAAACAGATTTTATATTCAGTTTTGAAATCTGACATGGGGATAGCCATTTTTTCAATTTCCCAGCTGCCCTGGTCATGTGACTTGTGCCAGCACTTTAGGAGGGAACTGCTTTCTGGCAGGCTGTTGTTTTTCCTTCTCAATGTAACTGAATAGTACGCAGTGAGACATGAGTGCTGTTCTTAGATCTACCAGACAGCTGTTATCTTGTGTTAGGGAGCTGTTATCTGGTTACCTTTGTTTTGTTGTTAGGCTGCTGTACAGCAGTAAAGAGTGATTGAAGTTTATCAGAGCACAAGTCACATGACTTGGGGCAGCTGGGAAATTGACAATATGTCTAGCCCCATGTCAGATAAGAAATATAAAAAAAAAAGGTGTGCTCTTTTGAGAAATGGATTTCAATGCAGAATTCTTCTGGAACAGCACTATTAACTGATAGATTTTGAATTTTTTTTTTTCCCATGACAGGATCCCTTTAACATTTTGTTTTAGACTGTAAGCTCTTCTAGGCAAAGCCTTCTTTACCTCTTGTATTAATAACTGATTTTGTATGTTTTCTTGCATGTTTATTGTATTCATCTATGTATTGCATTAGGAATGTGTAGGACTGTTTGCCATCTAACTTACCTCAATAACGTGAAGAAAACTTCTAAAAAAAACAGGCCAAACTTTAGTTCTACCTAGTGTGCATAGCTTATATGTACTGTACACAACCCAAAATGCTTTTATACTTTTATTGTTACAAAACGTGGCTCTAGAAATATTAAAATGTGTGGACTGTACTTTTGCAAACAGCATATTTAAGTGTTTCATTTGTTTCCTGACGTAACACAACATCATTCAGTTTTTCAAATAAAAATAACACAGAGAACACAATTTCAGTGTAATTAACATTTGGAAGCAGAACCTGCCAAGATTGGAATTTTACTCACATTTGTGTATTCCGTTTCTTTTGTTATTTTAAAACTCAAAGTAGCAGAGAGGACAGAAAGAAGTAGGGAGAGAGGAGGTAGAAAAGAGGGAACAAAACACTGTAAACACTGTGAACTGAAAAAGGGTACCCTTCAGTAAAAAACAAGACAAGACCAGTTGCTGAAAAGACAAATAGGTTATAAACAACATTATGTTCAATTTTATGAAGGCTTTGCATGGAACACATCCTTTATTTGCACCTGCTTTAAGAACTATGGACACAGAGTGAATACACCTGAAGTGTGTTATATGTGTGCATGCATTTTCTGTCTGCCCTACAATTTGTAATGTGCTCTGGCCTAAAAACATACACAGCAGTGACCAGTTAATAGGGAACAAAAGTTAATGAAAAAGATCAGGAAAAGGGTTGCTGTCTTTGCCAGCAATGACATCACAGGATAGGTCCAGGTGAGCTGGAGATGTTAAATGCAAAGGGAAGTGGAAAAAAACAGGGGAATTGTATTTGTTTTAAAATTCAAGTACATTTTTATTAGACATAAACTGCAAAAGAAAAATCTGAAGGTAAGGTACAAAAATGATATTAAGTAAACATAATTTAGGGGCTCCGATCAATTTAAGTTACATATGCCACTTTATCTAAGATTGCATACCAGTAGACTTTGAGCTTGATAAAAATCACAAAACATATATATATATATATATATATATATATATATATATATATATATATATGAATGAAGGAACCCCTTTCTAAATTGCATCTGGTACATTGGTCGGGGAGGGGGGTCTGCGAGGGGAGTGTTTTTTTTAAAGTATGGGCTTAGTTCTCCTTTAAGGAGATCCCAATGCCTCCTGCTGGGAATGACAAATTTAAAAGATAGTACATTATGGGTGAATTTGTGCTACTGGCCCTAGCTTTAGCATGTGATTTAAAGGAAAGGTAAATACAAGCGTGCTGGAAACCCTATGCACAGGAGAGAAATAGAGAATAAAAATAAGAAACATAAATAAAGAATGATGGTAAGTAGCAAGAGACTACTAGAATAATGTAATCCTATCAAGTTTGAGGGAATCCATATCATACCTCCCAAACGTCCCTCTCAAAATGGGACAGTCCCTCTTTTGATAGCTCAACCCACAGTCCCTCATTTGTACTGGAAAGTCCCATTTTTCTCTGCACTGAACAGCCAAAAAAGATACGTTTCTAACATAATTGGCTCTGGGCAGAGAGCCCAGAATAGATACTTACGATACATTTGTAACAGTTTTGGATAAGATAAGAAGTTAGACCCACAGCTTAAAGAGCAATTCACCTTCATTAGTAAAACTGTAATAACACATAAAAACCCCAGAAATGTGTTCAAACTTTCACAACCTGCCAAATTTTGTAAAATGGGAATGGAAATTAGGGGGTGTGGCTGCAAAAAGGGTGTGGTTAAACATTTCAAAAGTTTTTTGTCCCTCTTTCCATTTCAAGAATGTTGGCAAGTATGATCCATACTTCCATAACATAGGTTGCAGATGAGGGTCCTTTACTGTGAAAAAGTAATGAAAAACCAACATCTGCATCTGGGCAATTGGGAATGGGTGCCAATAATTTCCCCCACCTAGCTACTAGCACACTACTACCCTCTGTATGTAGTGTAGGGCTTGCCTTTAAAACTAAAGCTTGTCAGTAATAGAGAAGAAAAAAGAGAATACAGACAGGGCAGTATTTTTTCCAGAAAAAGTGCCAACGCTCTCTGCGCATTAAGCGGAAACACTGACTAAAAACGAGAATAAAAGAGACAAAACTGTTTAGGTCTAACAGATTCTACATCAGTATCTGACACACAATACTGAACTCACTCATGAAACACTGCAACAATAACAGCCCTCAGTAGAGTCCCAATAGTCAACATCGAGACATAGCACACGACATCAGTCATATGTAGGGTTGCCACCTTTGAAATTTTTTTTTACCGCCAGTGGGGGGATATGCGGTAAGAAAGGGTTGTGCCGTTATGTACAAGGGGCGTGTTATGATGTAAAGGGGGCGGAACCACGACCCAACCCCAGGAAAAAAAGGGTACGTTTTTAGTGGATTGGGGCGTGCCAGGGGCCTTTCATAGGGGTATTACAGATTTACTGGCAGCTACATTGCCGGTATATTTGTAATACCGGCCCTGGTCTTGGCCAGTGTTTTCCCGGCTAGGCTGGTAAAATACTGGCTGGGAGGCAACCCTAGTCATATGACGCAGAAGTTTTATTCTGCCCCTTCCAGTTGTCAGCTAGAAGACATGGCGTTCTGTTATAGTGCCTGGTTACCGGGAGCCGTACTACTCCTGGCTGTCTGTAATGGCCGAAGGCTCCGGTGAAGTAGCGGACCAAGGAGGAAACAATAGTCCGAAAACCAGTCCAAGGTACACGGTACAGACAAGGATCAGGAAGCAAGACGTAATTGAAATCCAGGCAAAGGTTAGGTTCAGGCAGCGAAGAATCGTAAGTCCAGGAACAGAAGCTGTAGAAAGGTCAGGATAGGCACACCCAGGAGTCACAAACGTGAACCTATAATCGGGCAAGAGTCCAGAGTCCCAGGCACTCTTAAATAGGCCCAAATTGGCGCCATACAGGTGCTGGTGTGAAGTCAAGATGCACGCGCCCGTTCGGACGTGACGCAGGCGAGTTCATGTCTGCGCGTCTGTGCATCTGCGCCTGCGCCCAACCCGACGCAGGCGAAAATTAGCAGGAACCCTTACACTGTCATTGATGTGAGGCTGACAGTTAGTGCTCAGCAGCTGGATGTAAGCATTAGGGCACAGTGGTGTGTACGTCTCTAATCTTGTTTTTTATGATGAAATGTATGCAACCTTCATTATACAATTTGAACTGACTATAAATATCTGTTCCTCTTCAAAAATAGTTATGTATTGTACTTGGCAAATGGAAGGGTTTTTCTCTATGCATTTTGTTTACCAGACTAGGGGGCAGATTTACTAATTGTCGAATTTTGAAGTGAAAAAACATCGAAATTCGACCATCGAATTTTTGGGGGGTAATTTTTGATACAATATGGCAGTTTTCGATCGAATAAAATTTGTTAGAACGATTTTGTACAAAATCCTTTGAATTCCTAGGACTGAAAAACATTTTCAGGACAGGTTCTAGGAGGTCCCCCATAGGCTAAAATGGCAATTCGGCAGCATTAAGCTGGCGAAAACTCAAATTTGAAGGATTTTTAAAGGGCCAGTACTTTGAATTTTCAAAAGTTTTTCAATTCAAATCGAATTTTGGGCTATTTGATAGTCAAAGTTGTCCAAAATGACTTCGAAATTAGAATTTTTGAATTAGAATTTTATTTGAATATTCACTTCGACCCTTAGTAAATGTGCCCCTATGAGAACACACACTATTAATGCTCAGACATTTGTTGCAGACTGAGGCAATAAAGAGTGCAGGACTATTTACCTTGTCCATTTTATTCATTAATAGCTGACCAAATCACTGTTCTTCATCATTTTTTTTCATGTCTTCTTTTCTGGAATTTCTGTAATTTGACAGATTTCCCCAACATGCTACCATGAGTCTGTACATTGGGCTTTTGCATTATGTCTTGTGAGTAAGTGGATTGAGCAACAAAAGTGGCATTTTGTGACTGGATTGGGGGAGTACATATATAGATATTGTCCAATGCATGATTATCCCATTATCCATGGGTGCAGGGAACTTTACTTCACATCAACCACAGACTGCAATGTTAGCTTAAAATTCTCCTTGTATCACCAGCAACATTGCTGTGGTCTGTTAGAAACACATATTGTCTTGTGTGAGTCTTGTGTGAGTCTGACCCACATTTCACAGCCAATAAAGGTATCACCTACATACCTTTTTGTTATTTTTTATTTCAAAAGGGTTTCCCAACTACATCTAAAGCACATTAAGACCAACCTATGATCACATTTAACGGATGGAAGTCTCAACGCCTGCATGAAACTTAACCTCACCACGTATCAACCAGACTACAAAGCCATCAGCAAAACCATGCAGCACCAGAAGTCGCATTAATGATAAGAAGTACTATTCATCACTGGCTAGCAACAGCATAACAACGTTATTAGAAATAATTCAGAGACTTATTGTACTTTAAAAGTGTTGGCCTTACATAAAATGCACACATTTACTTGTATTTCGTTTTAAACATATTGTATGGCTCTCACGGAATTACAATTTAAAATATGTGGCGTTTATGGATCTCTCAGCCAAAAAGGTTCCTGACCCCTGCCCTAATGGTCTCCAGCATTCAAATTAGCATAATTCATTTACACTAATAGTATCAGACACTGTTGTGTCGTGTAATTGTATAGTAACTATATTTGCACTCTCAGTTTCATAGCAAACAATAAAATGTTTGCTTTTATGTGTTTTACTGCTGTCAACTATCCAAAGCTAATTACTGATTGGTTGCTATGCAGTAAAACTCCAGAATACAGTTTGCTTCAGTTTGTTGATCTGTTGTAGGCTGCACTCGGATATTTCACCTAGCTGTGTTGCATACTTGGTATTGGTGAGCTCAAATAAGAAGTTATATACAACTGTGATTGGTTGTATTTAGTGATGGCCAAATTTAGCTCATTACTTCTGCTTAAGCTAATATATATGTCTGCTTACTTTTTCAGTAGACAAGTGATTTTTTTTTACATAAAACATACAGTACCACTGTATTTAAAAAATACTTGGCACAGTAAGAAAACTGTTTCATAAAGAGTTTGCATTATTATTATTCCCCTAATATATAGTACAGTTTGAGGGCATAGCATGCCTGTTTGATTTTTGTTGGAGCAGAGGCAGTGAGCACAGTGTCGGACTGGAATGCCAGGGGCCCACCAGAAAACCTCAGACCAGGGGCCCAACTTTCCAAACTATTATTCATTCTCTCCTCACTTAACCTCTTTATTCTCCTAGAATTTTAATCTACTTACTATACTCTATTCTTCCATTATTAAGCCTCTTTTTCCACATAAAGAAATAGGGAATGAACATGAAATAGGACACATTGTTAGAAGTAAGAGGGCCCACTGACACCTGAGCCCACCGGGAGTTTTTCTGGTATCCCTGTGGGCCAGTCCAACGCTGAGTGAGCATACGATGTAGACACCTCTGTGAGGACTTCACAGTCATAGGGAGAGTAGGCAAGCTCAGTAGTGGCAGGGCTTCGTGTTAGACAAGGAAATAGCTGAGAGAGCTGCAGTTGTGCTGCTTGTGATACAAAATCTATGTGACACAGAATGCAGGGAGAAAGGTGTGTTATTCTGGGGCTGTTTAGAGTAATTTTACTGAAGCAACGAAAATACCTGAAGTCCCGAAAGGAGCCGACACTGAAGTCCTGAAGCGGCGAAAATACCTGAATATTTTTGGGACCCCAATTTTTTTTTAACTTTTATGGTGGGGCCCTGGTGCCAATTTTTTTCAACTTATAAGGGAGCCCGGGGGGGGGGGGGTTACTTTTTTAGCGTTGATGTCTGTTTGGTCTTTTAACTTTGATGTGGAGTGGGCAGGGATCAGGGGCGTGGCTTGGGTTCCTGTGTGGGTGGGGCCCAGGGGGCCCTGACAATTTTGTTGTGTGTGGCCCCGTGATTTCTAATAGCGGCCCTGGCTGGATGCATAAGTATGGAGTATGGGGCATTCCCCCAGGGGGAGGAGGGAGGGGGTCTACCTGGGGTGGGGGGTACAGGTTTTTTTTCCCCACAGGTTGAATTCTCCGTTAAGGTTGCAAAATATAAAAGCTGTTTTTGAGGTTCCTTGCTCTATTTTTAAGGAGTAACCATGGTAGTAAATAGACATTAACTGAAATTGGTTTAGAGACTGAACTATCCCACCAACTACTTTGAGCTCTGCTAGGGGTCAACCCAATAGATTGAAAAAATTATTTGTATCATTTTTGTATCTGTATCAGTATCAATTTTGTATCTGTCTTAACCTAAATACTGGGAAATTCTTACGGGTTGTAAAAGCAGTTATTCACCTTCCAAACACTTGTTTGATTTACTAAATTCACATGAAGGATTCGAAGTTAGATCGATTTTTCAAAAACATTTGAATTCGAATTTTCTAATGTTTTTGAAGACCACTTCGACCTAGTTCACCAGATCAAAGCTACCGAATTGGGTTTCCTTATTTTTGGTCTAATAAAAAATATATTTTCTATTTGATCGTTCGACCAATCTAATTGTGGTAAAATCCTTCTAATTCGATAGTCGAATTCTAAGGATTTTACTTCCCTAACTATTCACATGGTCAAATTTCGAATTGAAAAAAATTCCAATAGTAAATCTTCCCCTTTATGGCTGTCATGATTTTTGCTGATAGGCAAGTGTTAAATAAATGAATACATTTATGAAAGCATTTATTGGTTTAATCAATTCATTAGAATTAGTTGCTTTGAGCAATCGGGCTCCATTATGTTTAATGGGGTCTTAGACTATAATGGAAGGCTTGAGCTGTAGCACCACATAACAGCCCCATAACTAACACTTTGTTAGTCAAAGTCAAAGGCTCTTTTTAGCTCAGAACAGGGTTTTTTGTAAATCTTGTAAAGCAGTCTGAAATTTTTGCCCAAGCTGTTAATTTGGACATAAAAAATAAAAATGTTACAGTAATTACTTTAATTGGTTCCAGGTTAGTAGTTAATTATAAGTTTTGGATTTTTTGTGGTGTATATATATATATATATATATATATATATATATATATATATATATATATATATATATATATATATATATATAAAAGCCCTTAAAGGGGTTGTTCACCTTTGAGTTAACCTTTAGTATAATATAGAGAGTGATATTCTGAGACAATTTGCAATTGGTTTTAATTTTTTATTGTTTGATTTGATTTTATAGTTATTTAGCTTTTTATTCAGCAGCTCTCTAGTTTGCAGTGTCAGCAATTTAGTTTCTAGGGAACAAATTACCCTAGCAACCCTGCATTGATTTTAATAACAGACTAGAATATGAATAGGAGAGGGACTGAATAGAATGATAAGTAATAAAAAGTGGCAATAACAATACATTTGCCCCCAAATGTAATAAAAGGCAGTAAGTTTGCCCAGGAGCAGTAACCCATAGCAACCAATAAGGTGTTTGCTTTTAAACAGGTGACCAGTAAGTGCTACCTGCTGATTGGTTACTAAGGGTTTTTGCCCCTGGGCAAACTTAGTGCCTTTTATTACATAACCCCTTTGTAGCCTTACAGAGCAGACCCCCATTTGAAAGCTGCAAAGAAACAGAAGAAAATTGCAAATCATTAAAAAACTATAAAAAATAAATAATGAAGACCAATTGAAAAGTTTCTTAGAATTGGACCTTGTACAATATACTAAAAGTTAACTTGAAGGTGAACCACCCCTTTAAGGTATAAGGTAGCTGATTAGAAATGGTTTGATTGCCAATAGCCCAGCAAATTTAATTAATAGGTATATTTTCTCAGTATGAAAAAAATATCATTTTGTGAGATATAGAAATTACTGTTTGAATTGGAACACCTTTTACATTTTAAAAAGATTCATTTGTCCCCTTCAAGTTGTTTTTGTAGCATTCATTAAGACTAAAATGTTTGATTAATTTCACAAGTTCAGTAGACTTCCACCACAAAAAAAACCCAACATATTTTTTGCTTTTATTTTGGTTTGTATGTCTCGTTTCTGGGTCAATCATCGGTATGCTGCAAACACACTGTCCACGTAACAGAGTGTTAAAAGACTTGGCATTCCTCATAGGTAAGCTTTTTTCCAATGGTTTAATTGAGAGCTCCTACACTGTATTTGCTTTGGCTGGAGGCAAGCTGCCGGCAGTGTTGGATTTTAAGAACAAGAACAGCAAAGTAAGGATTTTAAAGTTGTTAAAGCTACCTGCCTGGAAACATTTCAACTGCTAAGGACTTCTGTATGACCTTTTAATAATGAAACCTTTAGGTAGTAGTACAGGTATAGGACCTGTTATCCAGAATTCTCTGTACCTGGGGTTTTCTGCATAACTGATCTTTCCGTATTTGAGATCTTCATAGCGTAAGCCTACTGGAAAATAACTTTAAATAAACCTAAAAGGCATGTTTTTCCTCCAATTAGGATGAACCATATCTTAGTTTGGATCAAGTACAATGTACTGTTTAATTATTACAAAGAAAAATGAAATAATTTTCAAAAATTTGGATAAAATGGATACTATGGGAAAACAGCCTTCACATAATTCTGAGCTTTCTGGATAACGGATCCCATACCTGTAACCTTTATGCCTCTCTGTGTATATGTTTTATTTACAGCATGGTTTTTTTACAAAATAGGGTGCTGCTGTAGCGCATAAATATGAGGAAAGTTTAATGTAACTTAAATGAGGGGCATTTTATTTTAAGTAACTTAAATGAGGGGCATTTTATTTTAAGTAACTTAAAGGAAAACTATACCCCCTGAACAATGTAGGTCTCTATAAACAGATATTGCCTAAAACAACTCATATGTAAAACCCTGCTTCATGTAAATAAACCATTTTCATAATAATACACTTTTTTAGTAGTATGTGCCATTGGGTAATCATAAATAGAAAATAGACATTTTAAAAAATAAGGACAGCCTCCTGGGATCCTAGGATCCAACGGTGCACACAAACATACCAAACAAACTATAAAGTTAGATCACATGAGCCAATTAACAGACAGAGTTCTGTCTTTTGCTTCAACACTTCTTCCCTTTACAGTTAGAGTTGAAATATTTCTGGTCAGGTGATCTCTGAGGCAGCACACAGACCATCACGAAATGGTGGTTCAAGGCAAGAGATGTAAAAGGGTAATATTTACTTATATATATATACCAGGTAGGTAAGATTCTTTAATATGTCACTTAATTTGATATAAACTATCTGTTGCTCAAAAACTCATTTTCGGGGTATAGTTTTCCTTTAAATGAGGGGCATTTTATTTGAAGTAACTTAAATGAGGGGCATTTTATTTTATGTAACTTAAATGAGGGACATTTTATGGAACGACTAGGCGTCAATAACATTTTAATTCATTTCCCTATCCATAATGATAATCAACATTTTCTCCATTTCTTTGAGGCTCACATTAGCTCTAGTATTTATATGGTTGTGGGCTATGGAAGAAAGCAGCTTTTGTGACTAACTGAATTTATAAACAATGTGTACCCACATTTGTTGCATTCATAGTGTCCTCTATCTGTTTGTTCAATTGTTTTTTGAGCCTGTTTAATTTTCTTACAGGTGGTATTAGCTACCATTTCATACTACTGGTTCAAGGTGTTTGCCTGTTTTTTGTGTCAGTAAAGATTTTGTAAACAACATTATAGTTGTGATTATTGTTGATAATATAGTATCGAATACTCTGCACACCCGCCTCTTCCTACTATGGCCATCTGTGTATCATCATGTAACCCTGGAAACAGTTTTTTTCAATGCTGAAACAAACTGATTAATAAATAATTTATGCTTAATAGCAGTGTGTGTTCTTGTAAATCCATGTAATCATTTGTGATTTATTTTTTTGGCAAATGTCTCACACTATCGAACAGGAAAAAAAACATTGGAGTAAAAATTATGCTAGGGGCTAAACTGAAATAAAACACAAAGAATCCCCACATATTCTGTATTTGGGAGGCCACAGCTCCCTATAACCCATACTGGTAAAAGTTGAGTGAATACATTCTGCTGAATGTTTTATATATTTTTACACCCACACAGCCCTGCTTTATAGCACATAGAAGGCAAGAATTGAACAGTTTTTGTTCCTCTGAGACTTCACTTGAAAATGAAAAAATAATCACTCTGCAGCAGCTGGAGGACATTTTACATATTTACTGACTTCCTACAGTATATTCAAAGGTCAGATAGTTCTAAAATTCCATTGAATTCAGAACTAGATTGGTTTCAGAGTTCCACTGAAACAGATGCCACTGAAATAATTAGAAATCTTGAACTGATCACTTGACATTTGGGACAAATCTGTTCCTGCTTTACAGATTTACTCAGCTTCCTATATTTATTTATTTTTACTCGAAAAAAGGATTAACTATAATGACACATCTAACATAATCAACAAATTGCTTGGTTATATATTTTTTTTATGTTTTATTATATTAAATAGTATGAGAAGCAAAATGTGAAGTATCCATGTATGATAAACTCTCATTTAAATAACTGGGTTATTTCTAACACATTTAGAATGGTACGATAACCAGAAACCAGTATGGAAAACCAGAAACCAGACAATTCTCTTTTCTTATTCCTGTTTAAGCAATAAAGGGTTAAGCCTTTCTTTCTTTTGTCTCTTCCTTTTTGCTTATAGAGTAGCAGAGCAAACATTAACGTATAGTAGAATGTGGAGCGGATGATTTCAAAATAAGATTAAAAATTTATATTTTAGAGCTGAAAGCTTGAAGCTGCTGGCTGCTTAAGTAAAGTAACTGGTTTAAAAGCCTTTTTCTACCCCATTGAAAGAAATGGTGTTTTCAGCTGCACTTGATAAAGTCAATTTTTCTTTATCTATAGAAAGAAAATATATATGTATATAATAATGAGGAAAATTACAACAGTGGTTTTTCTTTTTGAAAATATTTAAAATGTTTTAGTAAGTCTTAAAGTTCTCAGAAGTCATTTCCTGTACATTTAAAGGATCATATTAAATTAGTTCCTAATTTAAATAAAGTAAAATTAGTGATTTAAAATAGTAATTTGTGCAAATCAAAAGTCTTGCTTTAGGCGTTTCTCATTGTTGCTTGTTGGGTTTCCCCTCATAGTCAAATTGTTTTGATGCTTGCTGATGATATGGCATGCAATTCAGCCATAAAAACATGGAGCTGAATGTCTATGGGGATGACGCTGAAGTTGACTATTAAGGATATGAGGTAATTGTTACTGGAGACCACTTGATGTAAAAGGCAAAGCTTGTTTAACAAGAGCTGTATGGATTCTGAATAGTGATGGGCGAATCTGGGGCATTTCACTTTGCTACATTTTTTCGAGAATTTCTAGAGAAATTCACGAAACGGCAAAAAATTAAAAAACCGCCTCCGTGTCTCGATTTGGACACGGGCGTCCATTTTTGGTGCACATTGCCAGCGTCGAAAAAACTTACTTCAGAGTCCAAAAAAGGATGCCTGCGTCCAAAACGAGATTTTTGTCAGGCAAAAAATTTTTACTTCGGCGAATCGTAGGAATTCCCCGCAAATTCAGCCCAGGTGAATAAACTCACCCATCACTAATTCTGAACTCAATAAGGGCATATATATTATGCTGTGTAAAACGAACTTCGCTGAAAAAGCTCTAAAAAGCTGCGTTAACGGTGTGTATAATTAACCGTTATTTTACATTGCTTCCAGCGGTAGAGAAAAAAGAAAAAAGCGTACAAAAGTTGATGCCTGGCATATTATCCCACTGTTTTTTTTTTTTACACAGCATAATAAATATGCTCTTAAGAGTTAGGGGCAGATTTATCAAGGGTCGAAGTGAAAGTACCAATTAAAAAAATTCGGATTTCGAGGTATTTTTGTGTACTTCGACTAGGGAATAATCCAAATTTGATTTGAATTTGCAAAAAATTTAAATTTCGAAATTTATCATGTATTATCTCTCTAAAAATTTGAATTCTACCATTCACCATCTAAAACCTGCTGAATTGCTGTTTTAGCCTATGGACTTCCTTGAACCTATATGGAGTCAAAAGTTTTTTTTTTGGAAAATCTTTTAATCAAATGGGGTAAAAATTCGAATCGATCGATCTTAATTCGGACCTATTGATCGAAAACCAACCTATTCGATCAAAAAAAAAATTTAAGTTAATTTCAGTTGGTCTTTTTTAATTCGAATTCAAAGTTTTTGCACTTCGAAATTCAACCCTTGATAAATCTGCCCCTTAAAGGGCAAGGAAAGGGTAAAATAGAATAAGGCTAGAAATGCTGTATTATTTATGCTTTCAAAGTTGGCCACAGGGGGCTGTCATCTTGTAACTTTGTTAAACATCTTAGCCTGACACTGGCACTGCACATGCTCAGTATGGTCTTTACTGCTTAGGGATAGTCATAAATGATGAAAAAACAAAGCTGCTTGAGTTCTGCATGGCTGGTAAGTAAGGCGGGGGCTCCCCCTGCTGTTCATAAGTATGATTGTTTCCCTGCCAGAAGTTAGGGACTGTCTGACAATTCCTATCCACAGCACTAAATGAAGGGAGAATTTCACTGCATACAGTCAAGTTTCTAATAAAAACGGTACACATTTTTAAATTAAAGTATATTGGAGATAGATTTATCTTTAAAGAAAGTAAAAATGGGATTTAATGTATTTGCCTTTCCTTGCCCTTTAATGTAGTCTTTTCATGGTCACAACACACAAAGACAAGTTTATAAGAAACTGCTCTCAGAATGTTACATTGCAGCTCTGAACTCAACGACATGGTAAAATGTAACCATGAAAGTCTTGAAACAGCACTCACAACCAAAGGGTGCTAACGATGCTGCAGGTGAAATCTGCTGCTAAAGATTTTACTCTTCATTTATGGCAGCACTAGTTTATATTTTAGATTATTTTTACATACTCACCCAAGGTATACAGTTATAGAAAAACAAAAAACAACAAGAATGCGTCAATGCATTATACTATTTTAAATATATAAGTAATGGGCTTGAAAAAGTTGTGTTTTTCAGGCTGATTAATTGAAAATGGATACAAAAATTAATCTATCCCACTATTTGTTGCCTCCATTCCCAGGCTGAGGAGCCAGCTTACACCATGCATTTCAGTGTAGAATAGGAACCAATCAGCAGCTATGTGAAACTGATAGGGATCTTTTCTTGTGTGACTGCAGGGCTGTTATTGGCTATCCACTTCCTTGAGTTCTTCTGGCAGATATCTTTAGAACATGCCTACCCCTGATTTGAAATGGACAGGAGCCAGAGAGGTTCTATGGGGAGTTCCAATATAGGGGCCATTTTTAGCTAAATGATCATTTTTAGCAGAGAAACCTGCATCATAGAGTGAGGGATTCACTTATGTTTAATTCAAAGTGTGGGTGCTCCAAACTTTCACAATCTGATATTTGTACAGAATTCATCCAAGCACCCAAACAATTACAATGTAAAACTTTATTAATAGTGCAGGAACTGCATTATTGTCCATATTGTACTGAACAATAGATCATATTATAGAAAAAAAGAAAAGAAAAGTGCTGCAATGAGTCTGTGTTAGCATCATGATAAATTAGTCATTCGGGAAACTACTTCAAACTTCCTACTGACTCATGCAACTATTTACATTTTTAACAATTGAACTGTAGATTGTGTGTAGCATACCTAATCCTTCTAGCATTATTGCTGGGCCCATAGATCACATTGAATATACTTCTTTCGTATTCAAACACCTTAGTATAGCAAAAGAGAATCTTTGCCAGTGCAAGTCATTCAGAAAACATCACAATGCAGCTCACTATTGATCCTTTTGCTAAAAAGGTCTGTAGATAATCCTATTTATATTTAAATGGCCCTCTGGCTTACTTAAATTGAAAAAGCTGCTCTTGTGGTTATGAATTCTGTTCCTTCACCACATCAATGTATTTAGCTGCACTCATAAGCCTACAGTATTCCCGTTAATAGTCTCTTTTCTTCATTTTTCCCATCCTGTAAGTGCCCTTGTCCTTTCTTAATTAGTTTTTTTCTTGCTTGGTTTAGCAACAGTGAAAAACCTACATATTTATAGTTAGAAAACTCTTGCTGTTATTATGTAAATCCAGTTAATGTATTGGACAGTAAGGAAACTATTTAAAAAAAAAGCAATAAGGCTTTCACATTTGTCTACTGGTTAAAAAAACTGCAAGAAATAATTTCCTAACTGAATTTTCTGTTTTTTTATTCTTGTCTCACTGTGACTGCAAAAATCCTTCTTCCTGTTTATGCATAATTGTATTCAATTAATATAAAGCTTCACTAAGCTCATCAGATGGAAACAAAACCCTGTTTGTCAACATGTAGGAAGTAATCTCTTCTTTAGACCCTGCAAGGCTTTGATGGTTTTATTGTCAGATAGAAAGTACAACAGTAATCCACAGTAACTCTTTGTTAGTTGCAGATTTGAGTTAATTGTGTTAGATTTACCATGACCTGGATGAATGAGAATCTTCATAGTCAGTTGCAGATTTGGTTTTCCAGTGCTATCATGGGGTCCTCCACCTAAAAAATTTACTAAACAATGTTGTATATCAATTATATGTTTAATTTGTGAATGTAATTATTAAAAGCTGTACCTGTCTGGTTGTTTATGTTCTGTGCACTCCTGGTTTTGTCTCCAACTGATCAACACACCTGCAGGAAAAGGTGAACAGAAATGGTAAAATAAATACTGCTTTAAGCTGGCTGTAGACGTAACAATTCCGATCTTTCTTGGAAAAGATCTTTCGTTGCAACACACACGTGTAGAGCTGAATCATCAGATATACAGGTAGAAACAATAGAATTTTACCAGTATCTGACGATTCAGCACTTAAAATTTTCCGTCCAGCCCGATTGACGAGCCGACCGATATCCAAGTCTTCTGCTCATTTTCCACCACACACTAAATATCATATGAAAATTTGTTCTGTACGATATTAACTGTGCTTCTAGGGCCACCTTTAATTCAACATTAAATCTACAAATAACTTTAAAGCCATTAAAGCCAATCTGTGATTGGTCTTTTTCAAAAGACCAATCAACGATTGGAGGGCAGCGGTGGCATCACAGGAGATCATCTGCTGACTTTTAACTACCACTTTAAGTATGAGAGTGAATGCTGTTTGCAAATTCCCGAATAAAAAAAGGATTTACATTGCGACATTCTGTAGGAAAGGAAACAAGCAATCATTTCAACAGTCCCTTTTGACGAACTACAGTTATAAAAAGTGATTTGTGAGGAGTGTTGCCGAAAGCTGTGGCTAAAAAGCCAGTCAAAATGCATTTTTATAGTTGACCTTTGTAGTAGGGAAAGTCATGGCCAGGCATTAAAATGCAATTGCTTCTTGTGATAGTGATACATATGTATGATATTTTTCCAGGTTACTGTAGAAACTTTTCTTTGAGTTCTAACTGGCAGAATACCTCCAAGCACCCCTTGACTGAAAAGACTACTTTCAGATGATAGGAATAACATTCTTATCTATATGACTGGTAATTATTGGTATCCTATCTATTTGACTGCCTGGTTATTGGCATCTCATCTTTTTTACAACTGAAATGGGAAAATGTACAATAACTGTTTGTCAATCACACCTGCACCAGTCTGTCACCCATGAAAATCAGAAGTCCTGTGGGCAAGGATTTCTCATGATTATGCCAAATCCCTGCATGTAAAGTGTTTTGCCTGTGGAGATTTATATACTTGCAAATGTGATGGGATTTTATCACAATTTGTCACCCACAAGACCAGCGATCTCCTGCACCCATCAAATCTCTGCATGTGCCACTGCCCTTTAGCGTATCCTTTGTTACTCGCAATGCATAAGCTTTAACTTGTGTAAAAAGAAATTTTATGCATTGCAAGCTACTTTACAAAAGTGTTAGAACAT
The DNA here is from genome assembly GCA_024363595.1 of Xenopus borealis. Classification (NCBI taxonomy): domain Eukaryota; kingdom Metazoa; phylum Chordata; class Amphibia; order Anura; family Pipidae; genus Xenopus; species Xenopus borealis. The sequence continues at coordinate 72,064,317 of CM044437.1, forward strand.
ACCCACTCCAAATATTTACATCTTAAAAACAGAAATAATCTCTGAATTTAGTTAAGAATAAATAAAATTTCTTTAGACAAATCTTTAAATAAAACTACTTAAACCGAATAGTTTGACATTTGGACCCCAGATATCAGACAACTCACAGTTTCCACCTTCCGTTATACCCCATGGTATGACTTAGAGGCCCATTTACTAAATTTGTGTCCAGAATTCGAAATTCGATCGAATTTAAAAAAAAAATGTAATTCAAATTTAGAATATGCAAATTAGGTCACTTCGAATTTTCAAAAGTCGACCGATTCGAATAATTCGAATTTAATTGTATTTGAATATTCAAATATTCAATGGTCGAAGTACTTTAAAAAAAAGATTCAATAGGCCAGTTTGCCAACTTGGACCTACCGCATTGCTTTAAAACCCTATGGGAAGCTCCCATAGGTGTTTTAAAGTTTTTTGTAATCGAAGAAAAAAATTTGATCAAATTTTTTTTATTGGTCGAATTGCGTTAAAAACATTTCGAATTCGAATGTTTTTGCAATTCGACCGCTTCCCCTTTAAATTCGAAATTTTTGTAAATCTGCCCCATAGAGTGCCTACAAGACAATAACCCGTTAATCCTAACTACGTACAACAACCTCAATCTGACGAAGACAGGAACTGCCTCCCAGGGTTGACCAATATATGGATAATTGTGGATGCTCCACATCTTTACATCCATGGCAAATAATGGGCATATTTGATTTCAAGGTACATTTTTTGTTTGTGTTGTTATTATTGTTTTCAAAAAAAGATGAAAGAAAACGAAACTACCTATTTTACTTTAGGTGTAGTGGTGTATGCAGATGTGTAAATATCACTACCTCATCCTAATAATTTCAGAATTTCACTAAATACCCTTTTTTTTCTTTTTCTATCTATTCATATAATATATATATATGTGGGGGGAAAACATGAACATTCAATAGTTTTATATAAAACACTGTTTTATTGAATATGTACACATATTTAACTTCTAACAACATGAATGACTAATTGCATATGTAAACCATCTGTTTATTCATGCTGGATATCGAATAAAAAATTAATTTGAAAAAAAAAAAAAACAACAGAATTAATTGCGTATTACAAAAATGTAACCCTCCTCTCCATGTGTAAGGTCCATATACCACACTAACAATGACATGCTGCAGTGTTTTTCATACTAAACAGACCCCCCTCCTCAAAAAGTTATGTACTGTTTGAAAATGTTAAAGTGTTTCTCAAATTGTTTTATATCTAGGACAGCAAATATGTTTACTTAAAATATCATCCTGACTTTAAAGCTGGGCTTCCAAGTATATCTAGGAGCGCAAATAATCAGCCTGAATCTCACTGTAACTTTTTGTTGCATACATATATTTTCTTAAGCATTACAAACATTGTACAACTATACAAAACTACTGTTTAGCATGTGTGTGCATACCTGAATTTATGATATGTATGTAAATGAACGGTCTGCGGGTCATGGAGGAAATGGTTTTCTGAAATTTCAAGACTCTGAAGAAATTACAAATGTGGAACTAGCTGATGCATTTGAAAAGAAGGTACAAATCTATATCTGTACCCAATTCAGTGGAGCGCAGTGTTTAATTTAAAGGATATGCAAACCTCAATGAAAATTATAATTACAAAAGTTATTGTAAATGTTTCCCGAGTTAAATTTTTTGTGTTCAGCTGTTTTGTGGTCAATTGCAAAAGGTATAAAATAATAGGAAGAATGTCATAAAGTTAAAGGGTTTTCCTATGACCCCGCCCCTTTTGCATCACTGCCTGACGCTTTCGTTCCCGCCCCCCACCACTAGTCGGTAAGTTTTTTTTTAAAAAAGGTGGCAACCCTACCTACACACCAATATTAAAACTAAAAAAATACACTTGTTGGGTTAGGAATGAAATTTGACATGGAAGAGTGAATTATTTTCAGTATAAACCATGTAATTTAGAAATAAATCATGTCCGAATTCTGTTAATGGACAAAATATTCCTAATGCAAAACGTTTTCCTTTTGTGTGCATTTAATAGAGCTTTTGCAAACCTAGTATTCAGTGACTTTATTTACCAGTGGAAGAAAAAGTGAGAATTTTCTATTTTGTAATTGATATTAGTATGTGTTTTTTTCACTCTTTCTGTTCACTGGTTTTGAAATAATGTAACATAATTCCATTCTCATCCAAGTCTGTTTAATAGATGCTGTCGCTACATTGTTTCAGTAGTCAGATTTAGTAGTACAGCGAATGTAAACAGTCTGCCAGGTACTCCTTTCAATAGAAATTAACAGTACATTTACAAATAATTAAAAATGTTTGATTTATGTACTGTTGAAGTTGTTTAGAGTTGCATTTTAAACCATTTAAAGATAGTTTTTGATTGGAGATCCTCTTTAAGGCATCAAGGCCTTCAGATAGGAGGGACCTAACACCATGCTAGAAAGTAAGAAAAAAAAGCACTTTATTTTATGTATTTGTAATTTATATTACTGTAGGGTAACTTCTTTAGGTATATAGGATGGGGAATTTGATTTTGGTGTTTAAGATGCCCATCTTTGTTGCATATTATCATGCAATTAATAACTAAAGTCATGGAAATTAAATTCTATTTTGCTCTTTGCAAGGACTGTTTAGAGTTGCAAATTAATCTTAAGGGTCTTCTGGTGCCCTTACTTTGGCAGCATTTTATACCAGAAAACTTCCCAAGCTAGGTTATTGACCTTGTTAGAGGGGTGGTGGTTAGAACATACGTAAAGTGCAGATCCATAGAATACCTGTAATATGTTCTTGAAATAACTGCTAACTATACATATAGCAAATATATTTTACTTGTGTCCATTGGAAAAGGAAGAGGGGAAACCCGTTATCCAGAAAGTACCAAATTACGGGAAGGCCATCTCCCATAGACTCCATTTTAATATACTGTAATAAAAGATTTTCTTTTTCTCTGTAGTAATTAAACAGCACCTTGTACGGGATCCAAACTAAGTTATGATTAATCCATATTGGATACAGAACAATCCTAGTGGATTTCCTTAATGATTCAATGATTCCTTAGTAGACTTTGGGGGTTATTTCTTAGTTGTCATGTTTTTCCTGAACATTTTGAGTAAAAGCTTGAATTTTTCGGGTAAAATTTTTTTTTTGACCCTCACTTTTTTAGAGATGTATTATGCCCTGAAGCTAGAAATAGTTTGAATCTGAAAATACTCCACCTAAAACCTGTCAAGGTCATAGAGAAGTCAGTGGTAGAAATGACTTGAACCATTTGAAGATGTTAAGATAACCTTCATAGTGTTTGGGTTTTTTTTGGTGGTTTGCACTCGAAAACTCGATAATTTCAAGCAATTTTTTTTTTAATTTGAGTCCTATACCTGTATATACTTTTTTCATTGAACAACACATTCATCTTTTACAAGAATAGTGAAAAATCATAGTTCTTGGTTGAATGCCAGTATACAGAGATTGGCCTTGGAATGGGATGCTTTAATGCATGTTTTTCCTTTATCAGTTTGTCAACTCAATTTTAGTAGCATGAAAAAACATATATGAACTGTTGGTCACCTCCACCCTATTATTGCCTTTTTGCCAAGGGTATATTATATTGCTGCATTTTCTCCGTTCAGCACTGCAGCAGCATTATCAATTCAGTGAGGTGACAGTGTGACCGATGCTGCTATTTATGCTGATATTCATTGCATTACTACTTATTCAGAGCCAAAAAAAACCTGTTTATACCATCCTTATAACTGTTTCTCATAGATAAGTCTACCGTGAGTAACACTCACCAGGAGATGCAAAAGCTCTTTTTTTTTCATAAGGCCAAAGCTGTCATGAAACATTGCTATTTCTATAATGAATGCACATTTTTGTCATTTTTTAATGGCATACCTTCTTTTAAAGCCATTAACTTGTCTCTTTTTATACACAGAGTTTTTTGCCTGAGACATAACTGCTTTTATATATATTTTAAAGTTAATACGAATGATTAAAGTAGCTACGGGCACTCTGCTACTGCTCATATTTAACAATCTCTTTGAATACGTCTGATGGCTGTTGTCAAAAAATAAACCGAGTCGCGTGTCGTTTTTGACGCGACGCGCAGTGAAAATGACGCATCGAAAACGACACTATGCGTCAAAAATGACGCGACGCGCGTCAAACACGTGCTGTGACTCGTTTGGCGAATTTTTCAGCGAAACAGGGTAGATTCGCCCATCACTACTGATGGAAAAGAGTGGCCTAAACTCTTAGGGGCAGATTTACTAAGCATGGGTGATGGATTTGAATGCAAAAAATTTGATTTTTGATTTTTTTTTTGGGTCTAATTCAACCATCGAATTTGCTAAATTAGATCAGATCGAATGATTTGAATGAATCATTCGATAGAATTGAATGATTTGAATAAATCATACGATTCGAATAAGAAAATCATTAGGCCATTTGATGGTCGAAGAACTAGCCCTTTAAACCAGATTAAACCTACCGAGTTGCTATATTTACCTATGGGAAGCTCCCATAGACTCCCAAGTTTTTTTTCATCGAATAGAAATCATCCGATATTTTGAAAAAATCGTATGAATCATGAAATCATGATTCGGGTGAATTTGTACGATTTTTTAGTTAAATAGGATGATTGTTATTAGATTGTTCGATAAATTGAATAGCAGTAAAATCCTACTAATTCGTTATTCGATTTAGTTGGATTTTAATTTGGGAAAATTTCGAGGGACGAATTTGAGGGGTTTTAACCCTCAAAATTCGACCCTTGATAAATTTGCCCTTTAATCCACCTTACAAATACAAAGGGGCAGATTCACTAAAATGCGCAAATTCGATTGGGTTGGCTTCGCTAGCGTTCACCGCACTTCGCCCGGCGAATTTTCGCCAGCACTATGCAAATTCACTAAAGTGCGAATTTACGCTCAGGTCGGCGAACTTCGCTAGGCAAAGCGTTGTTACGCTAGAGAAGCCTAATTTGCATACGGTGGGAACTTTAACTTGTAATAGAAGTATATGTTACAGCCACTACATTCCACTACACAAGCCCAGGAAACCTTTAATAAATTAAATAAAGTTGTCCTATTGCCCTACATGTGCCCCCTGTATAGTTGAGTTGCCATATGTTAGGAAATTTAGGGGGGAAGAAGGGTAACCCCCAAAAAACTTATCGATCTTTTTCAGACTATCACCCTCCTATGCTAAAATACGCCGGCGTTTTTTTGGGACTTAGAAAAAATTTGAAATTTTTTTTTTCAACCTCCTATCTATTGTATTGAACTTCGCCTGGTCTGACCAGACGAAGTAACGAATAGCGTAAGTGCTAACGTTGAGTAAAATGTTCATCTTAGTGAATTTGCGAAGTTACGATCCTTCATCAGTGCGCAACTTCGCATCTACTTCGCTAGCGAAAATTAGCCAGAGTCCATGTTAGTGAATTTTCGAAATTACGTCACGCTGACGAATTAGAGCTAGCATTAGACGCTTCGCGCTTTAGTGAATCTGCCCCAAAGAGGGTTGTGGGAGCACTCCTAGGGCTATGTAAAAATGTATTCAAGTATACTCCCCTGTCTCATAAGTAATTCAGTATATAAGCAAATGCATAAGTTAACAAAGACAGGGGTTTTTTAGTTACAATATTATGATCATAAAGTTGATAAGCCACCATACCACATCAAGGTAAACCCCACATGGTGGTCCCTAACTTATTTACCTCTGGTCATAGTATAAAGGTCTAGTGCCTCTCTGCATAATAGCATAAATTGAAGTAGATTTTTCCTGAAGTAAATGACTCTTGAACCTTGGTTTAGTATAAGGGCTAGATCCTCCCCCGCCACTAGCTAGTGGCTTTTAAGAGAGAGTAATTGCCCAAACGAACGCCCAGTTTTTAAAAAAAAAATGTAAAACAATAGTAAAGGCTAAGTAAAATTGAATATATAAGTGAATATAAATAAGTATAAATAATTATTTGGAAAAGTGTACATTTATGTGGTTGTAGGTAAGAATAGAAGTGAAAATATATGTGTAAGCAAAAGGAAGTAAATGAAACCAAGTTAAGTGGAGTAATAGATGTAGTAAGTATAATAAATGGGACCACCGTGTGGCATTTACCTTGACGTGGTATGGTGGCTTATCAACTTTATTATCATAATATTGTAACTAAAAACCCCTGTCTTTGTTAACTTATGCATTTGCTTATATACTATATTACTTATGAGACAGGGAACTATACTTGAATACATTTTTAAATAGCCCTAGGAGTGCTCCCACAACCCCCTTTGTTTGTATCGCTAATCCACCTTTGCAACTTCATTTCCATTTTGCAATTTTGCATTGGGGATTAAATATTTGTAGTGGTGTTGAGTCAAGTGTTGCTGCTGAGCTCTAACAACTCACTTAACAGAATGATGCCCAACTACTCTACAGAGTTGAACACCTACTAACACAATGATGTGCTGTGATTAATATATCGGTTCATTAATAACTTTTCCTGGCTGTCTTGAAACATTCCTGGCAGGATAGTGTTTGGTTGAAAAAATACACCATCAAATACAACCTTTTAAGTCTATATATATAACCTGCCTAACTGCTAGTTGATCCAGAGGAAGCCAGAAAACACCATTTGAATCCTCTCTAATTTGCCTCAGAGGGGGAAAATTCGGACTAGTCCCTGGATCAACTTGTACTATGAGCTATCTTCCATAACCCTGTAGTCCCTCACTTGCTAAAACACCAACCAACCCCTTTTTAAAGATATATAATGTATCAATCTGTACGACTGAGAAATCCACATCTTCACATCTCTCACTGTAAAAAAAATCCCTTCTGAATATTTAGCCGGAACCTCTTTATTATAATCAAAATGGGTGCCCTCTTGTCTACTGGAAGATAAAGCATTAGAAAGGTTATTGTAGGATCCCCAAAAAGAAAGATCCTATTTTCTTCTTGTAAATGTACAAATAAAACAGGAAATCTGTCAAATAAGCAGAGAATATAACAATAACATCCTCCAGCAGCTGAAGACAGATGTGAGGTGCTGAGAATATTAGTTTTATAGATAGTACTGTAGATTAAAGACATGTGATTTTCATTGTGTCCTTAAGATGGGGTCTTCTCGTATTCCTGTTGTAACATGGGGAGCTTTCTCTCCGTCTCCACCTTTTTTTTATTTTATTGTGTTTGAACTATATATAACATATATGTAATATTTAATTTACAGGTACAATGAATTGTTGTTCGTCATTGACACCTGTCAAGGCGCCTCCAATTTTATTCTTCAAATATTATGGCTCTTGCAAGTAGCCATGTTGGAGAGGACTCGCTGTCTGTAAATATCTCTTCTGAAAATCTTTAATAAACCTACTACCTAAAACAGAAATTAAATTGGATACAAAAGTGATTAAATCGTTATGTGTGGGGACTTACCCCAGCACTATCACCAGACATTGTTGATATGTTTTTGTATGGTTGGGATTATGCATACAATAGATAATTTACAATTTCTATTAATTTCCAACCAGAATCTGAAAAGGAAATATTGCTTACGGTTTGGAGGGTATATGAAGCCTCCCTCACCATAGTGTTACAGCTTGCTGAAAGAAACACTTAGGGGATTATTTATCAAAGTTCAATTAAAAATTTAAGATTATTGCCACAATTCAGATTTTTTTGCACAAAACTTACAAATTCAAATAGTATTTTCACAAAACTCGATTGTTTGATATTTATTAGGCAGAAATCTTGACTGTAAAACTTCAGCACCTAAACGTTTGTGGGTTCATGAGTCAATGTGAGTTTTCCTAAACAAAATTCAAGCCATTTCTTTAATTCGAGATTTTCAAGTTTTTTTTCAGCCTGTAAACTCACAAATTACAAGTTATATTTTTTTCCAAGATTGTATTCAATCAAGTTTTTATATTCACATTTTTTAAATAAATAGGCCAACATTCGACTTTTTGTAAATTGTAAACCTCACAAGTTTTAACCCAACTTTAAGTAGCAATTTAAGTACATGGTGTCTATCCAGTTACTAACTATATTCTTGATATGTGGATCAGTGAGATGGAGGGTTTTTACAGGAGGCAGGGCCAGAACTAGGGGTTGGCAGAAGAGGCAGCTGCCTAGAATACAATAACTGGGCATTTACCTCTAAAATTTTCTTCTGCCTTCTATGTTGTCATTACTCCCTCCCCTCGGTCGCTGTCCCTCTCCTCTGTGATTGTCCTTCCCATTCTGTGCCTCACCCTCTCCCTCCGTTGTTCGCTCATAAGCACACATGGGAGGGCAGGGCTTGCCGGCCGGGTTGCCTAGAGCTCCCAACTCTGACAGAAGTTGTGTGCCAAGGGGTAGGCACGCAAAGTTAGGGGGGGGCTCCAGGCATGTACTAGCCATGGCCAAATGCAAAACTTTTCAGAGATGGCCATCATGGTTGAAAGATGTTTGTGTAAAGAAATTCCACAGTGACAAAAATGGTAAATGCTACATTTTTACTCTTGCACAGTATAACGATAAAAATCTCACTATATTACAAAAAGCTAGACTGAAAATGAAGCTAATTATCTGGCTCAGTCTATTATATGTTATAAAGTAAGCCATTTATATTTTTATATTTAAATTGTGCAAGAGTAATATTTAATTACTTTTTGCAACCAAAAATTTGCCCTTCATTCTGTGACCAATAAAATTACATTGGATACACCACACACTCCAATTTGAACAATGAGAATTTGCCATCAAATAGTATCGGGGAAATACTTAGCAGAGCATTGTGGGTTAATTGCTTATCATGAACCTATTTGTAAAGTTGCAAAGATTCAATCTGCCACTTAAAAATCACACACCTTCCATCTAACCAAATGGTTGCTCCATTCCATAGTATCATAGTACAACTCTGTCGTATATTGGTGCAAAGGCTAAACCAGCTATAGGATCCGGACATCTCCCATAAACTCCATTTTACTGAAATAATTACATTTTTTTTAAATGTTTTTCTTTGTCTCTGTATAATTAAGCAATACATTGTACTTGATCCAAACTTAGTAATTAATCCTTATTGGATACAAAACAATTCAATTGGGTTTACTGTTTAAATGATTTTTTAGTAGACTAAGGGGCAAATTCACTAAAGTGCGAAGCGTCTAACGCTAGCGCTAATTCACCAGTGTGACGTCATTTCACGACTTCGCAAATTCACTAACACGGACTCTGGCGAATTTTCACTAGCGAAGTCGATAGACTTGCGCAATTCGCACTGACAAAGGATCGCAAATTCGCAAATTCGCAAATTCACTAAGATGAACATTTTCCTCTACGTTAGCACTTATGCTAGACGTTATTTTGCCTGGTCAGACCAAGCGAAGTTCAATACAATAGATATGAGGTTGAAAAAAAATGGTAACAATTTTCTAAGTCCCAAAAAAACGCTGGCATATTTTAGCATAGGAGGGTGATAGTCTGAAAAAGATCGATTTTTTTGGGGGGGTTACACTCCTTCCCCCTACATTTACTAACATATGGCAACTCAACTACACAGGGGGCACATGTAGGGCAATATGACAACTTTATTTTATTTATTAAAGGTTTCCTGGGCTTGTGTAGTGGCTGTAACATATACTTCTACTATAAGTTAAAGTTCCCGCCATATGCAAATTAGGCTTTACTAGCGTAACAGCGCTCTGCCTAGCGAAGTAACACTAGCGCAACTACGCTACCGTTCTCCGACCTGAGCATAAATTTGCACTTTAATGAATTTGCGTAGCGCTGGTGAAAATTCACCTGGCGAAGTACGGCAAACGCTAGCGAAGCCAACGCTAGCGAATTTGCGCATCTTATTGAATTTGCCCCTAAAGGTATTGAGATCAAAATTACCTAGACACATTATTTGGAATTCTCCATGTCTCAAGCATTCCGGTAACAGATCCATACCCCAAATAAGCAGGGTTTTTCAAGGAGATGCTGCACTTATTCATAGGGGCCCATTGACCTAATTGTGTGAAGAATTCGAAATTCGATCGTATTTTTAAAAAAAATTGAATTTAGAATATGCAAATGAGGCAACTTCGACCATCGAATTTTCAAAATTCGACTGATTTGAATAATTTGAAATTAATTGTATTCGAATATTCGATGGTTGAAGTACTTCCCCTTTAAAAAAATTCGATAGGCCAGTTCGCCAACTTGGACCTACCGAATTGCTTTAAAACCCTATGGGAAGCTCCCATAGGAGTTTTAAAGCTTCTTTTGGTCGAATAAAAAAAATTCAATCGAAGGGTTAAAATTGTTCGATTCAAACTATTTAATCGATCAAATTTTTTTTATTCGATCATTCGATTGGTCCAATTGGTCGAATTGCGCTAAAGACATTCAAATTCGAATGTTTTTGAAATTCGACCACTTCCCCTTTAAATTCGAAAATCGAATTTGAGGGTTTCTTAACCCTCGAATTTGATTTTTATTAAATCTGCCCCTTACAGTTGAATTGTCTCAAACATTCTGGATAACAGATCCCTATATTAGCAGAGTGTTTCAAGGATGCTGAACTTAATTATACAGTTTATTTTGTTTGAGACCCTGATTAGTTTATCAGACCTTGCAGGGTACCAACTCACCAACCTATCTGACCAATTACATTACAGCATTTAATATTTTGCACAACAGAGCACTTTAATAGACACAAAAAGTTATTCTATTTCCCTGGCAACACAGAATACGTCAGCAGTATTCTAGGCATTTTAATGCGTGTATTCAATTTTTTCTTAAGAAAGGCAAAGCTGCTAGCAACAGTAATACAGTTATCAATATTTCCTCTTTTTAATATGTCACTGTTCAAAAGGGCTCTAATCAGAACTTGTCCTATTAATAGCATTTGGAAATTGTAGCTCATCACTTCTGGCTTGGTAAGAGACTTAATTGCTCTGTTTCCTATTAAAAGTGGCATAAATGTATTTATTTTTGGGGCTGGAATAGGTAAATTCTATACATAGCTTGTTTAAAATGTTACACGTTATGTTTGAAAACTGTGTGAACAACCTAACTTTGTATACAATGGTAATTTTATTTATTGTTAGTACTTGCCCTTTTAAAAATCCTTCAACTTTGACAATTCGCCAGCTTAAAGCTTCCGAAAAGTTCCAAGAATTCGAAGAATTTTGCGGAGAATCGTTTGAATCGATACAATTTTTTATTCGATCAAAGATGGACCTATTCGATCGAAATAGGTTCATTTTCAATCAAAAAAGCCCTTTGTAAATTTGCCCCTTAGTCAAGCCTGCTTTTGCAAATGTAACAGCCTCTAGAAGCCTCCTATAACCTTTGATGAGTGGCTGGTTTCTGGATGGCTGTATTTTTGACCATTCGTCCATACAAAATCTCTCCAGTTCAGTTAAATTTGATGGTTGCCAAGCATGGACAGCCTGCTTCAAATCATACCAGAGATTTTAGATGATATTCAAGGATTGTGACGGCCATTCCAGAATATTTTACGTTCCCTCTGCATAAATGCCTTTGTAGATTTCAAAGTGTGTTTAGGTACATTGTCTTGTTGGACTATCCAACCCTTGCCAAACTTTAACTTTGTTACTGATGCTTGAACATTATCCTGAAGAATTTGTTGATATTGGGATGAATTCATATGACCCTCAACTTTAACAAGGGCCCCAGTCCCTGAACTAGCCACATAGACCCACAGCAAGATGGAACCTCCACCAAATTTGACAGTAGGTAGCAGGTGTTTTTTTTGTCTGTTATGCAAGTGCTTTTCATTATGACCAAATAAGCATTCTGGAAAATAGGTCCCATGCCTGTATATGTTCCTGGAAAATGAAAGACATACCACTGTTATCTTTTTTTGTTGAAAATGGAGTAAATTATTATGCAGGTTGAATATATATATATATACATATATATATATATATATATATATATATATATATATATATAAATTGAAAAAGGTCCCAATGGGGATCGAAACGTTGGAGATTGATATCATGCAACAATAAAAGATAATATTTCACACAAGGGAGTGCTGGTCTGGAAACAATTGATATATATATAAATATATATATAGTTCATTATTTATTATTATAGTTCATATAGGAGCAGTGACCAGCTACCTGTTGTAGCTCCCACCCCTCCCACTGGTGTTAAATGTATTGCATTATATGGAGAAACTGTCTCTGTTTTGTTTTAAGGGTAAGGCATGTTTTAGTAGCTGTATGCACAAAAATGTCTCAATGTCTTAAATATATTGATAATAGGTGCAGAAGACCTTTTGTATTTGTGTGTATATATATATATACTGTATATATATATATATATATATATAAACACAAAAAAATAACCGCACTCCAGGAAACTTTCTCAAGTGAAAAAAATTATATTTAAAGAAGTTGCTTCAACGTTTCGGCACTAAGACTTGTGCCGTCCTTTCCTGAGCAACTTCTTTAAATATAATTTTTTTCACTTGAGAAAGTTTCCTGGAGTGCGGTTATTTTTTTGTGTTTATTTAAATTAGTGTTTCCAGCACCCAGGCGGTTGATATTCAAGTTTTGTGTGCACCTGTTTATGACTGTCCGCACTCTCAGGTCTTAAATAAAAATAAAAGTGTTTTGTTAACTAAAGGACTAACGTTTTGGCCTCTCCGATGCCTTTCTCAAAGTATAGAAAAGCACACAGGGAATGCAATAAATACACATGATGTGGGGAAAGTTAATTGGCTAACGTGTCATCATCATCATCATCACCATGCATCAAGTATTCAAATTTCACATATATGAAACATATAGAACTATAAAACAAAAAAACATACTTTTAGCTAATTTTAGTGGTAACTAAGTTTGGTTTTTTGTTTTATAGTACTATATGTTTGGTATATGTGAAATTTGAATACTTGATGCATGTGATGATGATGATGACATGTCAGACAATTAACTTTTCCCACATCATCTGTATTTATTGCATTCTATGTGTGCGTTTCTATAGTTTGAAGCAGTAACAAATAAAGAAAACTTTTTGCACATCTACAGTTTGGTTATACCCACTTGTAGAGTATATTTGACAGTAAATGGAGAAAATATATGCATTTCTAAATACCCATTATTTTTTAACAAAAATGCATAAAAAATGTAATTCTTATTTGTTTCTGTGCTCCCTCTTGTGTTGCAAACTGGAAGTGCTAATACATAAAGTTAGTAAGTAATACATAAAGTTATTTTTTTACTGTAAGATTGATTTCATTCTACAGCTGCTTTATTTAAATTTTTTAACACACCATATTTTCATGCTGCTGAAGTAGTTTTTGTTCACCAAATCTGTAGTGTTTTTTTTCTAAATGCTTCTGCAATTCATTAAAGACTGCAAGGTTCAGCAGATAAACTGCTTGACCTGTCAACTCAAGGTTCTAGTGTTTTGATTTTAATTCCAAAGAGAATGATGTTTACTTAGGGGCAGATTTATCATTGGTCAAATTTCAAATTTAACAAAAATTCAAAATTCTACCATGTGAATAGACGGGAAGTAAAATCCTTCGAATTTTATTCGAACAATTTTAACCCTTCAATCGAATTTTTACTATTCGACCATAATTCGGCCAAACAACTTCAGCAGATTGAAACTGGTGAACTAGGCAGTCGAATAAATAAAAAGGGGAAGTAATTCGATAGTCGAATAGTCGAATAGATTTTTATTCGAATCATTCGATTCAATCGAATTTACTGAATTCACTGGCCGAATTTACCTAATTTACATATTCGAAATTCAAACTCGAATCTATTTGTGCTTTCTTCATACTCTCTTACACACACCATGGTTAATTGTGTATTGATGGAATTGGTGAGAGAGTGTGTAAATAATAATTCTGCATCCAATGTTTGGATAGCCCTGATATATTTCACATCAGTGATTATACTTTGTTCATGTTTAGACACACACTATGTTAAATTTTAACTGGAAACCAAGCTGTATGTTTTTGGGTGTGAGAGGAAACCGATGTACCCGAAGGAAACCCACATGGGGAAAACAAACAATATACTCAAGTAGCTTTGCTGGCATCGAACCTAGGATTCCAGCGTTGCAGGACCTCTGTGCTAACCACAACACCACGATTTTTTAAACGTATTTAAACTTGTATTGCTTCCAGTGCTTCACTACAACATTTTTATGCAAAATAATGCAATGGATACTATATGGCACCTGCATCATAATTTTACACCGGACCACACTAACAAAATGTGTTTTACACAGTCCACGTACTATTGTATTGCCAGATTTCCCCCCCCCATAAATATAACCTGTAGTTCCTTTAGGGAGACAAGAATATCTTGTGCAATGCTGCAGGCATTTACACTGGTATAATACTAAATTCAGACATAAGAGCAGGGTAGAGATGAGAGTTAGTACCTTACAGTATATGCACATAAAATATGTAGTCACAGTTTCTATATAGCCCTAATATTGTTCAGTATTTTAAACCTTTCTTGTTTGCTTTAAGATGTTATTGGAATATAGAGATTAATAAAACAAAACAACTAGCTTGTTTTGTGAAGTTTATCTCTAAAAAAGAGCACTGGACCTATATCCGGTCCATTTGCTTCAGGAGTGAAGCTGGACAAGGAATTGTCTTTTGAGCTCTTCCACTGATCAGCAATGAAATCAAATGCAGCAGAAGTTCTCAGCACCAGAGGGTGCACACGTTCAAGATATATAACTACAGGATTTTTCTCAGTGATTGTTAAGTTCAGTTATTTGGTAGCAATTCTAGATAAAAAAAAAGTATTGAAAACACTGAATTATGCAGGCATTATGAATTATGAAGGCATGTTCAACTTCTGCCCTTTTTACTTGTTATTTGAATAGTGCATGCTGTTGCTTAACAATAGTTTCAAGGCAGCATGATGAAAACTAATGTACACATATTCAAACTGCAGAATCCTGAAAGATTTCAGTTCATCAGAAGCAGTGGACCCCCATTCTGTTTAGTGGGGAACAAAGTGGCTGCCTTGAGCCGAACACCCTTTGAATAGGTAATGGGCAATACAAATACAAGTGGGGATTTATGATTCAGATGATATTCTGAGAATTCTGAGAAGAATTCATTAATTAGATACACTTTTCCAATTAAACTTCGTGAACTAGTAGTAGTAGTACCAACTGGCAAATGTGTCCTACTGCGCATGCGCCGCAAATGCTGTTGGGGCAACTAAGCCAGTGAGGCAGAAGATGGCGCCCGTAGACCTCCCAGAAGGGGACCTGCGCTTTGAGGTTATTTACATGTTAGGGGCAATAGCCTGGGGGGGAGTTGGCTATGGGAGGGAGGGGGAGGGGCTTTAGTGCCAGCAGGGTTGAATTCACAAGTGTGTGGGTTTGATAAAGGACTGGGGTTGTTACCTAAAATCTTTAACAGAATAAATGGTTTTTTGCAGCTTTTTTAAATACTTTTATATGGTTGTCCCCAAAGTATTGCCACAAAGAAGGAAGCATAGCATTGTTATGAATGTCACTGTACGCTTTTGCTTTTCACTAGAACCCATATCCCTAGCCAAAACTATGGGGTAAATTTACTAAGCAGTGAAAATTAGCCAGCGACGGCTTTGCACCCATCGCAACACTTCACCAGCTGAAAATTCTCTGGGACAATGCAAATTTACTAGAATGCAAAGTTTCGTCCTGGCAAACGCACGCTGGCAAATTTCTGCTAGTGTTAGTTGGGCAATGCGAATAAATCAAAATGAAGATAATGAAAAGTCACCTAGCAATAGAGTTTGAATCACTGATAGGGTCTATCTATTTTGCTAGCAAAGTGACTCTGTGTGGGCCGTAGCATTAGTCACTTCTCCATTTAGTAAATCTGCCCCTATGAGGTACAGCCGTTGCCCACAAAATTTATTGTAAGTATTCAGGCAAGTATTGTTATTCTGGCATTTGCTAATGCTTGTTTAACCTTCAGACTGCCAGATGGTGAAGTACAATTCATCTCTCCAGAGTATGTGTTTAGTTTTAGAGTCCAATGGACGTGACCTTATGGCTCTAGAAGTTTAACATGATTATTTTAGGCTTTTATGTGGCTCAGTGTTGCCAATGATGCAAGAACATAAATAATTAATAAGAATTAACACAATCACTTCATTTCAGGGGCTCAAAAGTAATTGGACTAATTAAAAAACTGAAAACAAATTGTTCATTTCTAATGCTTTGTTGAAAACCCTTTGCTGGCAATGACAGCCTGAAATCTTGAACTCATGGACATCACCAGATTCTGGGGTTCCTCCTTTTTAATGCTCTACCAGGCTTTCACTTGCTGTTTTTGGGCCTTTCTGTCCGCAGTTTAATCTTCAACAAGTGAAATACATGCTCAATTGGGTTCAGATAAGGTGATTGACTTGGTCATCCAAGAATATTTCCCTTCTTTGCTTTAATAAACTCCTGGGTTGCTTTGGCTGTATGTTTTGGGTCATTGTCCACCTGTATTATGAAACTCCTCCCAATCAATTTCACTGCATTTAGCTGGATTTGAGCAGACAGTATGTCTCTGAACACCTCAGAATTCATTCGGCTGCTTCTGTCATGTGTATCATCATGGATAAACACTAGTGTCCCAGTAGAGTTCACTAGTGCTCTTGTATGGGTTTTTTTCTGTTTTTGCAGCTTAAGGATGGCTTGTTTCACCTACATGGAGAGCTCCTGTTCATAGTACAATCTTTTACTTACAAGCACCCCCCTCAAATCAACTCCAGGACTTTTATCTGCTTAATTGATAACGACATAATGAAGAAATTGCTCACACCTGCCCATGAAATAGCTTTTGAGCCCCCGAAATTAAGTGATTGTGTTAAAAAAAGGCTTTAGTTCCTCACATTTTTATGCAATCTTTTTGCTCAACCTGCTGAATAAAAGCTAAAAGTCTGCAGTTCAACTGCATATGAGGTGTTCCAAAAAAGTTGCTGCTGTCCAAATATTTATGGACCTAACAGTATATGCAGAGAATCCGGAAGGTAAAATTGCCATTAAAGATGAAGAAACTATGAAATCATGTTTACTGGGTACTAATGTGGCATCACATGTTAAGGGAAGGGAAAAAGGAAAGGAAGAATTAAATTCCATTACTTACATTGTCCTTTAAACACTTCATCTATGCCATGTTAGTATCCAGTAAAGACTAATGTGGTGTGGATTTTATGCACACAAATACAGATGTTGGTGTTGCATCTCTTATTTTGAGATTAAATCATCCTGTCAGTAACCTGGCCTGCAAATTAGTTGTGCATGCAAGCTGTAAATGTTAATAGCTCATAATGTTATTTATAATAATTATGTTCTTTGTTCTAATAAAGTAGAACAGCTTGGCATTATATTTCACAGTGCCAGACAACTTTTTTCCAAGTCCCTTTTTTTTCTAGCAAGTTAAAATATTAAATGTATTCTTAAAACTGTTCAAGAGTTTTAGAGGGAAGTGCTGTGTTCCCAAACTTACATATTGCTGTGAACAATTCCCAGAGGAATGCATGGTAGCAGATGGTATTATTTAGTTGAATGTTTAAGATCCATAGCAGTAAAAAAGAACAATGTTATATCAATGGCATTGTAAATCATAGGCATGGTCATGATGTTACTAAATTAGTCTATGAGAGAGCTACATGCTGAAAATCAATATTATGAGGCAAAAGAGTAGATAGTAAATGTCACGGAACTTATCCGATGTTATACCAAATAATGTCTGTTGATTAGAACACTTCTACTTTCATAACCTATTCCCTTCTGAAATTATCTTCAACTGTGTTGCACAGGACATTAAAGGAAAACTATACCCCTCAAACAATATATTGCATAAAACAGTTCATATGTAAAACCCTGCTTCATGTAAATAAATTATTTTCATAATAATATACTTTTTTAGTAGCATGTGCCACTGGGTAATCATAAATAGAAAACTGTCATTTAAAAAAACAATGGCAGCCCCCTGGGATCATATGATTCACGGTGAACACAAACATACCAAACAAACCATACATGTTAGGTAACATGAGCCAATTAATATTTAGGGGCACATTTATTTAAAAAATTTTAAATTTCGCAGTAATTTTTGGCTACTTCGACTACCAAATAGCCCAAAATTCTATTCGAATTGAAAAATTTGAATTTAGAAGTACTGTCTCTTTAAAAATTAAAATTCGACACTTTTCCACCTTAAACCTGCTGAATTGCTATTTTAGCCTATGGGGACCTCCTGGAACATTTAAGGAGTGTTTTTGAAATTTTTTGAAATTAGAAGAATTTTTGCCAAATTCGATCGATTCAAACGATGCATTTATTCGATTGAAAACAGACCTATTCGATCCATTTTCGCTCCAAAAAGCACTTTTAATAAACAATGGCAGCCCCCTGGGATCATATGATTCATGGTGCACACAAAAACACCAAACAAACCATACATGTTAGGTAACATGAGCCAATTAATATTTAGGGGCACATTTATTTGAAAAAATGTAAAATTTTGCAGTAATTTTTGGCTACTTCGACTACCGAATAGCCCAAAATTCTATTCGAATTGAAAAATTTGAAGTACTGTCTCTTTAAAAATTCGACACTTTGCCAACTTAAATCTGTTGAATTGGAACATTTAAGGAGTGTTTTTTAATTTTTTTTGAAATTAGAAGGATTTTTGCCAAAATCATTCGATTCAAACGATGCATTTATTCGATCGAAAACAGACCTATTCAATCCATTTTCGCTCGAAAAAGCACTTTAAAAAGTAAAATTTTCGAATTTTTTACAATTCGAAATTCAACTCTGCCCCATAGAGTTCTGTCTTTTGTGTCCACACTTCTTCCTGTTACAGTTAGGGGCAGATTTGCTAAGGGTCGAATTGTCGAGGGATTTTAGCCCTCAAATTCGACTGGTGAATAAATATTCGCCAAAATCGAATAAAATCTTCGCCGGTTTTGAACGCATTTTCGACTATTTGCCAGAATCGAACACTTCTATGAAAAGTCCCAGAGAAAACTGTCAAATATTTGCCAAAATCGTACGAATCAAACGTTCAAAGTGTTCGATCCGATCGTACGATTAAAATTCGCCAAAAGACCGATGGGGGCTTCCCATAGGCTTCTATTGCAATTTGGTAGGTTCAATCTGACAAAGTAGGCAGTCGAATAAAAATTTAAAGGGCAAGTTCTTCGACTGGTGAATAGTCGAGCGCTCGAATATAAATTTATTCAATCTAGTCGATGTCGCACAATCGAATTGAGACTATTCTCGACTATTCGCGCAAATATTCTAATCCTTCACATAAATTTAGTAAATCTGCCCCTTAGAGTTGAAATATTTCTAGTCAGGTGATCTCTGAGGCAGCACACAGACCATCACAAAATGGTGGTTCAAGTCAAGAGATGTAAAAGGGCAATATTTACTTAAATATATATATATATACCACTTTAATATGCCACTTAATTTGATATAAACTATCTGCTGCTCAAGTATTCATTTTAAGAGTATAGTTTTCCTTTAAGAAAAAAGTCTAATGGCAAAAACCAGATTCTGAGAGTTTGATTCCTACAAACCAAAAACTTGACTTGATGGAAACATTTTAATTGATTGAATCAAGTTTTCATTTCACATTTTCAGGCAAAACCTTCTGAAAAAAAAACTTGAACATTAAGCAGGCTGTTTAACATAGTAACATAGTAACATAGTAAGTTAGGCTGAAAAAAGACTCGCGTCCATC
>CM044437.1:72086614-72142129 GCA_024363595.1 Xenopus borealis
TTTTTTTTTTTTATATGTTAACCTCTTCAAATAGTTCCAGAGACCTCTGCCATTGACTTTACAGAACCTTGACAGTTTTTAGGTGGTGTATTTTCATATTCAACTTTAATTATGACTGTGTGAATGTCCATCCTACCGAAGGAGGCAATGGCATTGTTCAGAGTACCAAAACAGCAATCATTGTTTCTGACCAAAAGCGTTAAAACAACACAACACAAAGGCACTAGAATGCTGTTTAAATGTTGACTGTAGGGGAGTACAGTCATATGAAAAAGTTTGGGACCCCCAAATAATTATTTGGGGTTTTGTTTATCATTGGCTGAGCTTTTAAAGTAGCTTTTCAGTATATAGCATGCCTTATGGAAACAGTAGTATTTTTTCTTGGCTTGCCCGACCTGGGGTTTACAGCAACTGTACATTGAGGCCTTCTATTTCCTGATTACCTGGTTACACTCCTTACAGTTGAAACTGACAGCTCTGAGATAGCTTTTTGTATCCTTCCCCTAAACCATGATACTGAACAATTTTTGTTTTCAGATTTTTTTAGAGTTGCTTTGAGGATCCCATGCTGCCACTATTCAGAGGAGAGTCAAACAGAAGCACAACACAATTGGTCACCTTAAACACCTTTTCTCATGACTGGACACACCTGCCTATGAAGTTCAAGGCTTAACAAGCTAATCCATACAATTTGATGTCATCAGTATTGAGCAGTTACATGCATTCAAATTAGCAAAGTTACAAGGGTACCCAAAATTTTGCACAGCCAGTTTTTCACAATAGATTTAATATCATACAACTGAATACTGCTTTACTAAAAAGCTTTGTTCAGAAAACACCCCAGTACTCAGATGTTCCTGGGAAATGAAAGACATACCACTGTTACCATTTTTGATGAAAGTAAATTATTATGCAGACAGAGAGGGGTTCCCAAACTTTTTTATATGACTGTACTTAGTTAACAAAAAATATAATAAACCTGAGGTTTGATTGAAGTGTAAGGGCTATGTGACATGAAAACATTTCTTACCGTAACTTTCCCAACACACAGATAAAATGACTGGAATATTCTTGTTGAAAATTTATTTTATTTTTATTACAATGTACCAGGAATTTAAGTCTCCCCAGTATATATTTGTGTGTGTGACTAAATTATATTATTTATAATGCTAAAATCTTACAAACAAATATTTCTGACCACCAGCAATTGGACTTTTTGCCAGTATTTTTCTGTAACACCAATTTGTTTTGCTTAGTGATTAAGCTGTATTTGAATGAATTTTGCATCTGGGAACATGTAAAACTAAAGATTTTGTTTTCCATGTGGGATGAACATTATCACCAATCATTTTATTACTGTATTAATAGTCATGGCTGTAGAAGTAAGAATAACATGTTTGACTTGTTTTATAAATGAAAAAAACTAGTTATTAAAAACACCACAAACTGCCTCAGTTACTGCTAGATAATTAGTGAATTCCCTAAACATTTATTCAATTTACTTTCTGCTCTTTAAATCTGACCTCTGTTCACCACATAGAAGTATTTCAGTATTTTACTAAGTAGGGGTTTTACAAACTGCAGGACAGGGTTCTATGGGGTCTGTTTACTAAATTGCAGTCAAAATTTGCGCACAAAATATAGACAAATTTAACGCAGAATATGTTTTCGCAAGTTGCAATAACTGGCGAACAAATATTCTTGCGCAAGAAAATTTGCAAATGTATATTTACCACAGGGTAAAGAATATTTGTTCGCCAGTTATTACATTCGCTGAAAATAACGCTACGTACACATTAACACCTGGTTTACTAAACAGCGAAATTTGTGAAAGACAAAATGAATGCTAGAATATTCGCAACATTTTGCCGCCATCTATATAGTGATAGCGCAAATGATTTTGTGACATTTATTACGTTTCTGCCTACAATAGTTTGGAAAGTGTATATCACGTATACAGTTTTTTGCCTAAAAAGAAATGCAGTACTTATTTAATCAAAACGTCAAATGAACGCGAAAGTTTTAATCAAAAAATATATTTCGAAAACTCAAATTTTCAAGGGAAAATCTTGAACCGTAATAAATCTTTCCCTAAGTAATGGAGTAGTTCAGCTTAAAATTAACTTGTAGGCATAGATGTTCAGAGACAATTTGCAATTTGCAGATCTTTATTATTTTTTTGTAGTTATTTAGCCTTTTATTCAGCAGCTTTGCAGTTTGGTATTTAAGCAGCTATTTGGCTAGTATCTAATCCTAGGCTAGGGTTGTATTAACTCTAGTAACCAGGTAGTGGTTTGAAAGAGAGACTGGAATATGGATAGGGGAGGGACTGAATAGGAAGATAATAATTAACAATAGCATTGCAATAGAATTCTTTGTTTTTGCTGTTGGAATCAGTGACCCCAACTTGAAAGAGGCATAAGAGGAAGGCAGATTACTTTAAGTATGACTTTAATGAGGCATAGTTTAGGCAAAGACAAAAAGCTTCTATTGTTTGTGTGTATAAGATTCATATTATTTGTTTTGCTGGTATACTGGCAGCACATTGGGTCAGTGGTTAGCACTGCTGCTTGGGGTCTGAAGGATTCTTATCTGGGCGATCGCTAGATGGGGTTTGCGGGTCATACAGACAAGTTAATTGGCTCCTGATGAAATTGACCTGAGAGTATGTGGATCATAGTAACCATAGATTTGAAACTATACTTGGACAGGGACTTATGTGAATGATGAACAGTCTCTGTAGTGCACTCCATAACCATGTCACTGCTAAATAAATAAAGGTTATTAAAGAAAATGGGCTTTTTTTAACCTTTTATGAAACAATTTTGAAAAGTGAAGGCTGTTATTTTACATTTTAGTAGTAATACATACTTTACACTTAAAAGGGTTTAAAACTTGTAAAATCCTGGCAGACTTTTATTTCAAAACTAAAGTCAACAGTGTTCATTTAGTAAAAGTCACCCTGTATGGCTTGGGGTTTGTAGCTGTGAAACCCACAGCACAAATAAGGAGATTTTTTTCAGTTGTCAATTTGCTGGGTTGTCTTCCTAATGTAATGAGATTTACAACTTGCTGAGCCTGCTTTACTTTAATATTGCCAAAGGCAAAGCACTAAATTACTGCATTGGTTTGGAGCCGTGGCAGTGAAAAAATTTGTGCCAGGACGTGCATATCCAGATAAAAATAAATTTACGGTAGCTTTCTAACAAATTACAGTAGCCATTAGTTACTCCCTAACTTTCCTGTGGTAGCCAGAGGGCATTCAACTTAAAGCACCTTTAGTTTTGGTTATGTTCTTCACTAATGAGTAAAAAATATTCACATTTCTACTATAATGTTTTCAGTCATTTTTCTAGTGACTATTTTAAGTACCAGCACATGGATTTGTTTTAAACACAAACAGAATAATGATGTACATCTGGGAGATCCGTACAGGATATACAAATTATGTAGGAACTATGTTATCCAAATCTAAATAGTTTTTCTTAAAAAAAATTTTAAAGCGAGATTTGCAATATTTTAATCACACGATATCAGGTAACAAGAGATACTCTGACTGAAATTCTTATTCTGGGTATCCAGTTCAATTGAAAATAACCAGCCTAATACAATTGGATTGGAAAACAAATGCAGTTATTAGATCTGACCATCCATGTGCCACTGTTTTCTTCATTTCTTTTTTATATTTTCTTATATTCTTTTATATTCATCTTCTGTTGTTTTCTCCTGGATTTCACGAATAAATGGCCATGTACATATACTGGTGTATTAGCCTCTTTTCCAGGAAAGGCAACAGAAAGGCAATATTCCATACATACCGAACAGCAGGTTATGACAGATGTTGCTTTGTTGAGGGGATCTGGCAAGGATTGACTCACTCTGTTAAAGTCACCAGCAACTCTGACTCTTGACATACAGAATTTGTGCCAAAGTGAGTTATTTTTTTACAGCTCACTCAAATAATTGATTCCAGTACAAACAACATCTAACAGGGATGACTTTAAAAGGGAACTATCGCGAAAATGAAAATGTAATATAAGCTTCAGCATTCTGAAATAAGGAGTTTTCTAAATATAATCAATTAAAGATGCTGTACTGTTTTGGAAATGATCAAATTTATGTTCACTATCTCTCTCTCTCAGCAGCTGTTTCTATTCATTCTGTCTTCATACAGGTGTCAGATGGACAGTTGGATCCAATATATCTTATAGTGGGGCTCCTTTTGCCTAGAAGATGTATTTCAGAATATTTCATTGATTGTATTTAGAAAGTTTCTTATTTCAGTATGATGAAGCTTATTTAAAATTTTTCATTTTCACAAAAGTTCACTTTTAACAGTTGGCCAGATATTGCAATATATTGACAAACAATCCCCGTTTTGGCATTTTTTTTAGTAGCTTTCTGCACAAAATGTCCTTAGTATAGCTATAATGGCAATGGCTTTCTTGTAACAGTAGTTACTACAGGTATGGAAATTGTTATCCGGAATGCTTGGGATCTGGGGTTTTCCAGATCTTTCTGTAAGTTGGATCTTCATACCTTCAATATTCTAGGAAATCATATAAACAATAAATAAAACCAATAGGCTGATTTTATTTTCATTTAGGATTAATTATATCTTAGTTGGGATCAAGTACAAGCTACTATTTTATTACCACAGAGAAAAAGCAAATAATTTTAAAAAATGTGGATTATTTTGATTAAATGTAAATTCTGTATACATCTTTTTGGAGTGTTTGCTATTATACACTGTGCAAGGTGCCTAATTATATCTCACCGCATTCACATAAGCAGAGTCATTAAAGTGTGTACTTGAAACCAAACTACATCAATAAAACTGTGTAAATCTTTCCCTCATGGTTTATTAGAGAGCATTCTAAACAGAGAACATAGAATAAACATAGAGTGCCCGGAATTTATTACCTTATCTTCAATGTTTTTCGTAACAATTTGTTTGATAATATGATTTATAAGTGTATATAACATGTCGTGCTTTTTCTATTGCAGATTTCTTTTAACTTTTATAAACTAAAAAAATCCAAACCACATTTGCTTATTTCAACAGAATTTATTTAAAATCTCCAGACCAATATGAGCACAAAATATTAATGTGTAGTTTTCTTAATTATAAATAATACTGAATCATTTTAAATCCCTATACATTTGGCAGTCAGTCCTGCACAGTATTTCTTTCCTGTCCATGCTTTTTGAGATCTAAATGTCGCACTCAGCCAATTTAAATGGCAGCTATTTAGCTGATTATTAAAAAGTTAATTTGGAACACATCCTTTTTATGAAGCAGTAAAATAATTACCATATTCCACTATGGAAAATAAATGTTTGAGCCCAAAACAACTGCTACTACTCGGTAAAAGAGTACAGATAATTGCAGATTCAATTGTTTTCAGCAGGAATACTGACCACTAACACCCACCTAGAAAGTACTTTAATAATACAATTCCTTTTTTCCCCACATGTGATGTACATCTGCAATTTTAATTACATCTCCACTGAAAATGAATCTGTGTTAAACATATTTGGACAAATTGATAATCTATGTGCTCTGATCAGTGTCAAGAAGATTATTCAGAAAGTCGGGAAGTTGATAATAAATGAGAAAAAAGGTAAACTGCTGAGAATCCATAATTAATTGTTTAAAAGGATACTGTCATGACATTATTTAAAAAAAATACATCTGCTGCTCCAGCAGAATTCTGCACTGGATTCCATTTTTCAAAAGAGCAAACAGATGTTTTTTATATTCGATTTTGAAATCGAACATGGAACTAAACATATTGTCAGTATCCCAGCTGCCCCTGGTCATGTGACTTAGTCACTCTTTACTGCTGTACTTCAAGTTGCAGTGATATCACCCCCAGCAGCCTAACAACAGAAAAATGGGAAGGTAACCAAATAGCAGTTCCCTAACACAAGATAACAGCTGCCTGGTAGATCTAAGAACAACACTGAGACTGACTCAGTTACATTTAGGGGCAGATTTATCAAG
The DNA here is from genome assembly GCA_024363595.1 of Xenopus borealis. Classification (NCBI taxonomy): domain Eukaryota; kingdom Metazoa; phylum Chordata; class Amphibia; order Anura; family Pipidae; genus Xenopus; species Xenopus borealis. The sequence goes on from CM044437.1 coordinate 72,092,622, forward strand.
GCTCTAATTTCGTGCAAAAACAATGAATTCAAAAAGACTTACCAAAATTCATTTGAATTTTTTTTTTTATCGAATAGGTCAATTTTTGATAGAATAGGTCCGTGTTCAATCAAATTTAAATAAATCAATTACAATTTTTATCGCAGGAGTCTTTTCCTCTGTCCATAAGTGCTAGTGGAGTATTTTTTCAACCACTAATACAAAATGTATCTCCAAAAGAAACTGGGGAAAATCCAGGAACTTGTCACTTTTTCGGGTTACTCACAGTGAAGCATGTACTTAATAAACAAGGAAAAGTACAATCAGTGTACTCTTGTAGCTGAAAACTGCACTGACCAGGAGCCTGGTTCAAGAGGAGCACTCCACCAACTTTTTAAATCTTTTCTCTGTCCCAGTCCTATTGCATGCACGTTAAAATGAAAAGCTGAACTTAGAAGGAAATACCCAGCTTTTCACTTTACTACTTCTCACTACTACTTCTACAGGAAAATATCATGATAGGGTGCCTCTAAAGAAGCACCCTGGGTTGGTACAGTTTTCAGATAGGAACACCAGGGTCTCAGGTAGACTATTATAATAGCCATGTATATACGGTAAATGATATCCTTAAAATGTTGCTTAGTGATGTCATCAGTTATAATCAGTTATGATCAGAGCTTAATGATGTAATTTCTGCCATATGACTGAAATGTGTATATTATAAATAATGTACTTCCTCTTGTAAAATATGAGGACATTCAATCTCAGAGTTCCATGCACTCAGCCTTGTACCTTTATATGGTGATAAAACTCATTGTTGACTTATAATATCCATATTTTACAATGGGGGGCTACATTATTCACTATGTAATCACTTGGGGTGTCCAATATTTAACACCCCTCAATAATTTTACATTTCCTTCTCCTTTAAGCCATTTTACACTGTTTACCTTGTTTTGCCTGTATGCTTATTTTTAAACTGGTTCCTTACAAATACAGAACATTGTTCAGTTTGTAATAAATTAAATTGTTTAGTATCAGTATCCGCCTAAGGTCTTTTCATTACAGATAGCTTATGTAATCCTGTTCTACTTTCAATGGCATTTACTGTTTCTAGTGTATGGATTTACTATAACTGCTCTGTGCAAAGCCTTGTAGTAGAAATCTGTTTTTTCTGGTTCACCCTGTTGCCTGATTCTTGAAAATACATTTCATCTGGGATTTCTGTGATGTTGGGAAATTTTGTGGAGCATCTATGCTAAAGGAGAACTAAACCCTAAAAATGAATAGGGGTAAAAATTTAATGTTTTATATACTGAACTTTTTGCTCCAGCCTAAAGTTTCCACTTCTCAATAGAAGAAATGATCCAGGACTTCAAAATTGTCACAGGGGGTCACCATCTTGGGAAGTGTCTTTGACACTCACATGCTCAGTGGGCTCTGAGCAGCTGTTGAGAAGCTAAGCTTAGGGGTCCCATCCAGATGAAGATTGAATGTCTGGAGTGCAGCTGTCATACTTAAGGACGTTTGCATATACTGGGCCATACTGGGCCCTATTCTGGGTTTTATTTTTGTTACAGTCAAAATGTTTAGGTGTACAAACATTTCATTGAACAATACTAGTCTGGATAGGGTCTCAAAAGTGCTTATGTTACTACTAATACACTATCAGTTGAAAAATTGCATCCTGGCTATTTTGTTATCTTTTGCAGCTTCCTTTATTCACATTAGGCCCTTTAAAACTGTATAAATAAACCAACTGAAATTGTACAGTAAAAAAACTATTTTGAAGATATCAAATATTGCTGTATTAAAAAGTGTATTATGATGATTCATGTAACCAGTATTGGATTTTAAATATCCTCCTGATATGGTTCTGGAACCAGTGGCATATGCAAACCAGCTTTCTTTATAAGAAATAATATACACCAGGTTTTGCTTGTTAAATGTCCTCTTATAATTTGCCTTAAGCGGTAATTACAAAAAATAATATATATGTTTTGTACAAATAATATTTTAAGGGGAAATGTACTAAAAGGTGCAAAGTTTTTTTTTACTGGTCTAAACACCTATACCAACCAATCCATATATATAATTTACTGGCCACCTGCTTAAAAGCAAACATTTGTTTTGGTTGCCATGGGTTACTGCTCCTGGGCAAACTTGGGACATTTTATTATATAATGGGGTTAGAATTTAAAGAGGAATTCTGCTCTTCAACAAGCTTTATCAAGATAAATATAAACTTATGTGATGTTTGTTTTATGAGGCCACCAGCTAAAACCAATCTGTGAAGATAAATTTCTCCATTGATGTTGTCCATATCAACCAGATCTTTGCTTTTGTTTTCTAACTGTTCTAGGTAACTGTTTAATCTCTGGTGATGTTTAGGTTTCAGGCACATGGGAAGATTCAGAGAGATTAGTCGGTGAAACATCTCCCCTTCTTCGGGATGACAGTCCCCCTGAACCAGGGCCGGACTGGCAATCTGTGGGTTCTGGCAAATGCCAGAGGGGCTGCTATAAGGTACCATAGAAAGTCAGTATTTAGTGAGCTGGTGCAGGCTGTTTGGGCCTCTATGTAGGCTGATTGGGCCTCTGTGTACCTGAAATGCCAGGGCCTATTTTAATTCTCAGTCCGGACCTGCCCTGAACTGCCTTCCCCTACCTTCCAGCCATCTAAAATGAAAAATCGTCAGTGGGATGGCACTCGTGGCGACTTCGAAACACAAAGCTCCACGAGTGCCATCACGCTGGTATTTTTCATTCTAGCGGCCGCGAAGGCAGTTCGGGGAGATTGTCACCCAAAAAAAAGAAGAGATTTGTTGCTCTACCATTATGTTCAATGTTAGTAAAAATGCCTCTAATGATGTACCCTGCACCCCTATTTTCTTATTTATTCATCTGTTTACCATGCTGGTGAATGTTAATCAGTGGATTATTTGTCTTCCTGGGCTTTTTAAAATGATTGACAATGGGCTTTTTTTGGGGGGCCGTTAGAGTCAAATTCTGATAAAGTTGTGTAATGTTTTTAAAAAATGTAATCAATTAAATTAATATATCATATTACCAATACAGCTTTACGGTTCAGCATCTTTATAATAGTTATTTTCCAGGCCTACAAGGTTGTACACAGGAGCTCCACATCTTGGATTTTGTTAGTGCTCAGTGTACGCTGGGCAGCTGTTGAGAAACTAAGATTAGGGATCTTTGCAAATCATCGAGCAGATAATGAGGCTCACCTGTCAGAATCTGATGCTACAGGTCTGATTAGTAAATTCTCATACAAATTGCACTATTTTCTGAGCTGCCATGAATTAATTACTATTCAGCCTTGTATCATGACTTTGATATACTATTTTATATGCTCATGGGGACATATTCAAAAGCACATATCTTCAGGGTTGTGCTTGCCTTAGACAGAATCGTACAGACTATCAAAACATAATGTGCAGCATGTCTAGCCTTTGTTAAGTGCTGGTTCTTTAATTCATTTAGTATTTTGATAGGAAATAAATATTTCCTATGTGGCTCCTTAAAAATTTACAGTTTTTGGCTGCTAATTCCAGGCTTTCAGTTGGTCACCCAGTGGCAAAATGTCAGTGATCTGACATCAATCCAGTGCGTTGACTCATATTGAACATAGATAAATGTCTTATTTTTTTGTTCTCCTTGTTGTTTACCAAGTGTCAGGCCAGACCACCTTTGTCTACATTTGGTTGCTGGTTTCTTGTAAAGACTATGGGTATTGATAAATATTTCATATTAACCCAAAAATACAAAAATAAGTGCTGGATAACACATCCGACACAACGTCTTAAAATAGTTTTAAGGTATGCTAACTTTATTTGCTTGGTTACCATACTAGCATTGTTGCAATGTCCTTTATTGTAGGAGGTTAGAATCCTAAATTCTGTTGTGATACTTGTTTTTTTCCTCCACTCCATCCACTTTACATCATACAGATGCAGCCACTGGGATTGGTGAGTTAAATGCGTCGTGACTCAGGGCTAATTGAAGAAACTGTGTTATCTAAAGTTATCTTAACTCATTCAATGCATTTAACCTTTTCATTAGCATACCAAAGCCCCATTGTTTTCAATGGTGAACTCTTTAATTGGATGGGATGCTGTGACACAATATTCTGTGCTAAGTGGGATAAATGGGATAGATGAGTTAAGTTTTTCTGTGTCAAATGTACAATCCAAAGTGGCTTCATCTGTATCTGTTTTTTTATCCAGAGACAAAATACACTCCTCTGTCTCAAAGTCACCATATTAACAGGTGTAAGGTATGATAGATCATGAGAAAAGTGAATATACCTGAGCTGGGACCATAATAAATTAAAGAACAGAAGTGAACACTTACTCACCCCTAGCAAAATAAAGTTCATTCAGTGATATATTGTGAAAAAACGACTTCACTGCAGGTCCACAAATAGATTCACTCTGCCAGATCATCCAAGTAAAGTCAACATATCTGTAGGGAAGTGCGAAAAACAAGCCACTGGTGCAATACCTTAAATAAAGTAAATGATAAGTGATAAAGCCAGAGAGTTTTATTTAGATCAATTTATACCTACACAAGTTTGTATGGAATAAATGTAAGAACTTTTAGGATATGAAGCAATAATACTGGCACATATACACTTTAATTCAGTTAATTAAAGGTATTCCACCAGAGGCTTGTTTTTTGCCCTTCCCTACAGATTTGTTGACTTTACTTGGACCTGCAGAGAAGTCATTTTTCAACAATATATCACTGAATTAACTTTATTTTTCTAGGGGTGAGTAAGTGTTTGACCACATAGGGACTTATACCCAGAAACTGCGAACACTACTGGAACAGGGAGAGGTTCAAATAACATACAGGTTATACTGCTGTTAGGGCCATAAAAACCTTTAAGTGGCAAGTTACAAGGAACTAATGTTTTCACTTCTCTAAATATGATTTTTAATGTTAGATACATTTGAAATGTAAACAAGGTTTAAGATCAGTTAATAATGATTCAAATATGTAAATAGAGAGTATCTTGCCACAGAATAATAAACAATAAAAACTCAACATTCTATATTAAATCATGATCATTTTACAGTATTTATAAATATCCATTATTGCTCCTTCAACTAAATAAAAGTACAGTTCAGAATGGCTCTTTTTTTAATTTATTTTCATCTAGAAAAATCTGAGTTTTTATTTGATTTATGACGAGCTGCAAAATGTACAATATGTCTGCAATGTGATTGGTATGATCTGTGGGGGACAATAACTTTGTATCAAAGAATATCTAAAAATGAAAAGTAAATGACCACACAGTGAAGGACGTGCTGTGTTTAATCTCTTGCATTAAATTTAGCAGAATAAGAAATATCTTTGTATGCACATGCATTTCATGCAGCCATTTCCTTCAAAAGCATAAGGCCTTTTACTGGGTTTTATAGGCAAGTAGCAGAAATTGTCCTTCATGATACATTAATACGGGTTCTATGCCAGCAGATTACCATCAAGAAAAATAACTATATTTATTAATTACAATATTTGACTCTTAGTCTAAAATATACATATTGTGTCTTCTAAAGACATGGTTTATGGACATATCTTTGTTTTCTGTTTGATTCTGAGGACTCTTACTGTTCAGATTTACTTTCCAGTATGTAGAAAACATTTGGCAAATGTTTTATTCATGTGCTACACAGTACTCCAGTCAATGTATGCAACTGTTGGTGAATTAGGTTAATTAAGTTTACGGGTGGCCCAAGGCTGATATCCACTGCTTTATTAGCAGAGAGAATGAAAGCTATCAGGAATTTCTATTGCATTAAATGCCCTTTGGTTATTAATTATCACTGAAGATTGTTTAGAATACTCCTGGACCCTGAATATTTTGTCTGTGAAAGCTTTGTTTACTGAAGGTAATGCCATGGCTGTAAGGTAGCATTATCTATCAGCACACACAAATGCACTTTTTTAGAAGGGAGTATTATTATGATGATGATGATTATTATTTGAAAATTATTGTATTTTGCTTCAGAGAATCTATGCACACTAAATTGAAAGACCTTGGATCGGTGTTATACTGCAGAGCCATCATATTAAAATGTTTTTAAAGCAATATGTTTTAAAGTTGTGCTCAACACAATGTTAACCAAATAGATTAAAAATTAAGTGTGCGTCTGTATGTCCTAGCAATTGTGATTAAAGGAAAACTATACCCCCAAAATGAATACTTGAGCAACAGGTAGTTTATATCAAATTAAGTTTCATATTAAAGAATCAAACTGGTGTATATATTTAATTAAATATTGCCTTTTTACATCTCTTGCCATGAACCCCCATTTCATGATGGTCTGTGTGCTGCCTCAGAGATCACCTGACCAGAAATATTTCAACTCTAACTGTAACAGGAAGAAGTGTAGAAGCAAAAGACACAACTCTGTCTGTTAATTGGCTCCTGTGACCTAACTTTATAGTTATAGTAGTTTGTGTACACCATTGAATCCTAGGATCCCAGGAGGCTGTCCTTATTTTTTAAAATGGCTATTTTCTATTTAGGATGACCCAATGGCACATGCTACTAAAAAAGTGTATTATTATGAAAATGGTTTATTTACATGAAGCAGGGTTTTAGATATGAGTTGTTTTATGCAATATCTTTTTATAGAGACCTACATTGTCCGGGGTATAGTTTTCCTTTTTAAACACACAACAGTGCTGCTCCAGTAGACTTCTGCACTGAAATACATTTCTCAAAAGAGCAAACAGATTTTGTCAATTTCCCAGCTGCCCTTGGTCATGTGACTTGTGCCAGCACTTTAGGAGGGAAATGCTTTCTGGCAGGCTTTTGTTTTTCCTTCTCAGTGTAACTGAATAGTACGCAGTGGGACATGGATTTTACTATTGAGTGCTGTTCTTAGATATACCAGGCAGCTGTTATCTTGTGTTAGGGAGCTGTTATCTGGTTACCTTCCCATTGTTCTTTTGTTAGACTGCTGGGTGGGGGAAAGGGAGGGGTGATATCACTCCAACTTGCAGTACAGCAGTAAAGAGTGATTGAAGTTTATCAGAGCACAAGTCACATGACTTGTGGCAGCTGGTAAATTGACAAAATGTCTAGCCCCAGATTTCAAAAGAAATATAAAAAAATCTGTTTGCTCTTTTGAGAAATGGATTTCAGTGCAGAATTCTTCTGGAACAGCACTATTTACAGATGCATTTTGAATTTTTTTTCCCATGACAGGATCCCTTTAAGATTTTAATTATGCTTTAAATGAAGGGAGATATAGCTAGTTCTGTGACTATTGCACCTTCTTTATTATAGAGTTTGATTATCACAATAACCCTTGGCTAAGTATGCTGTAACGTAACCCAGCATTGCTTTTAGTTAATTTTCCTTTGTGATGGCAGTGTCTTTTTGGATATAGTGCTTCTGAAGGATAAGTATTATTATAAAATCCCCCAAAAGACTCTAAACAAATTATGTATTTTCTAAGATAGAAGCAGAAACCAGCTGTTGAAATCATTGACTTGCTTAGTTACTGTTAAGCTCCACCCCTTCAAAATACTGAGCTTTCCTTGTACTTTGAATAGGGAATCAGCCAAAGAGCAATAGAACGTGTTGCTCTTTGTCACCCTCATGAAATGTTGTGCTAGTAAATGCCCTTCTATTGCAGTGCATTAAGTAAAGCATGTCAGGAAAAATGTGTAATTGCAAGAAAATGTAGTGGCAGACAATTTTCATTTAATAATGTACTTGGGATGGTTTTAATGCATTGCATAAATATCATACCCTGAGGGCAAGGACACATGCAGAAGATCCTCACAGGCCAACACTGTGCCAGTCCGTAACAGCAGATCTGTTTTCTTCTGGAGGATATGCTGTGTGTGCCCTTGCCCTAAAATAGCTGGTCCCCATTATTCTACATCAGTGCTGTCCAACTTCTGTGGTACTGAGGGCTGGAATTTTTTCACCCACGTGATGGATGGAAGATAATGGAAGTCCATGTTGACCACCCCCTGTTTTTAAACCACACCCACTTTAAACCACACCCATGTTATCTCAAGGACTTTTAAAACCACATCCACACTGGCGGTAGCATACCAAGAAATCAAATGATTGGTGTTCACTGCAGGGATATCACTCATCATTCATATGCAAAAAATTAATTAAAATTAAAACATACCCTTAAATCCATATGCCTTCTGCTCCTCTGTGGATAACACAGCTTCACCGAGCACATGATTAGGGGCCTCCTAACATTTCCAAATGTTTACACCCCACCCCCCAACAAACCCCTACCAAGCTCATACCCCACATTTAGTGTAGGGCAGGCAGAGTAGGGCACACACAGGCAGTATAGGGCAGGCAGAGTAGGGCACAGAGTGAGCATAGGGCAGGCAGAGTATGGAACACAGGGAGCTAAAGGCAGGCAGAGTATGGCACACCAAGGGAGCATAGAGCAGGCAGAGTATGGCACACCCAGGGAGCATAGGGCAGGCAGAGTTTGGCACACATAGGGAGCATATGGCAGACAGGGTATGGTACCCACAAAGAGCATAGGGCAGTGTATGGTACACATGGAGCATCAGGCAGGCAGAGTACAGCACACACAGGGAGCATAGGGCAGAGTATGGCACACAGGGAACATAGGGAGGCAGAGTATGGCACAAACAGGGAGTATGGGGCAGGCAGAGTATGGCACACACAGTAGTGTGTTTGGGCTGACCTCAACACTCAATTTGCGGGTCACAGATGGGTTCGTTTTGAGGTCTAATGCTTGCTCTTCCCACCTGTCAGTTTACACTGCCTGCTTCTGCTTTGCTAAGCGGGTCAACCCCTTTCGTGATGTAACTGTCAGGCCTATAAATAAAGGAAAGGAGTTGGGTGCGGGTGGGTTTGGGTTGGGTTGTGAGCAGGTCAGGTGCTTGTAAAAAAAACTTGACCCATGCATTACTAACACAGAGACTCCATAGGGAAGGCAGAGTATTGCACACGTACATGGAGCATAGCAAAGCAAAATATGGCACAGAGAAGGAGGATAGGGAATCAGGGAATCAGGACCATTCTAAGATGAACAGTTCAAACTGTGATACCATGTTGGTGCCCCTCCAGCAGTTTATATGACAGGTGAGGTGAACAATGTGTGCACTTTCAGTCGGGGTCTGAAGTGTGAAAAGTACAGGGCTTTGTGAACAATAGAGGTGTTACAGGTGTGAACAATTAAAATCTATAATATAACCCCCAGGTTTGCGCAATGCAAGATATTAGTCTGAGGAGTAAAGAATGCAGGGGCCAGTTAATCTTTCAACTGATAAGCTTACTCAAAGTAAGCAGTCACAACAGGCAGACTTTCCTGTGGGGCCACACAAGGGGATTTGGTAGGCCGCAAGTGGCCTGCGGCGCACGAGTTAACTAATTAATTTAGAAATGTTCTAATTTACATTTGTATTGACACATTTTCCTGTTCTTTTTTTTCTATTGTGATGCCATTATATCTTACGCACAATATGAGTTAGTGAAAATCTGTCTATTGTGGATTGCAATGTAAGGTTGAAGACCAAATAGAAATGTGTAAAACAGCTTCCCAAAAATGAATGACATCTAAAAGTTAGCGTTGTTTCTGCTGAATAACATGATGCAAATAAAAACAAATGATTCTTGTTTATTCATACACAACCACATATCCTTTGGCTGTTTGCTCTAATGGTTTATCCTCTGTAACCTTTTTAGAGCTTTAAAGTGACCGATAGCCTGCAAATGTCACATTAAGAATTCAGGCTCATGCTGGACGCTCAGGATAAATGAATAAAAACTACAGAGAAGGTAGTGAGCCGATAGACTTTTAACAAATGTGTGCAATGAAACCGTAAGATGCACACAATAGGTAAAGAGGAACATCACAGAATGGCTCCTCACAAATAAAAGCTAAAATAAAAAATACAGAGGCAACCTTTTCATTAGTAGCCCATAGGAAATGTCAAAGCTGTATTTTTCGGAGTAATAAAGTCTTATTTGGTTGCTTCATTATTGGTATCAAAATGTTACTGTCTGTTAATATTTTATCTTTTAGCCAAGAGGATACAGTTTGCTACTAGGTTTATGTGCCCCTCATTTCATGGTGGTTACCCTTTATGTGAGATAAGAAGGGTTGATCTCTCTGCTAAAGGAACTTCCAACTATAAGCATAGAAGACCATTTTTATTTATGGTGTAATTAAAAATTAAATGATAGTCACTCTCTGCAGCCTTGATGAGAAAGCATTCATTTTCAAATCACTTTTTATACAACAAAAATATCAAGTTTACAGTTGCAGTTAGAGAGATTATAAAAGGATATGTTTGGAGAGATTATATGAGGAGTTGTTTGTGCAATTGTGCATAAAACCTACAGTGAGACAAGATGGCAGCCTATTGTGGAGCTAATGGTTTGCACAGGATCACATTAATACAGACCAAAAGAGAGAACCATAATTAGTATTGGGGGGCGAATTTATTCACCAGGCGTGAATTTGCGTCGAAAACGTGACACAACTTGCTGGAAATTCGTTAATTTTTCAGCGAAGCGAAACGGTATAGATTCGCCCATCACTAACCATAATATTCTGCAGAGGCATGCCAAATTTTCCAGCAGGACCATGATCCAAAAAAAATGTATTTAAGATGTGCCAGGGCTGTTTGAAGTCCAAAGATGAGGAAGGAATGCTGACTCACATGGCATTTCCTCTGCAATTTTTAATTTGAAAGATAAAACTGCATTGCATAATGTAATATCAGAAGACTTTGGGATGCAGTAAACAGTTCTGGAAAGATAAGTATTCCTCAAATTCTGCAAAACATGAAGAATAAATGCCAGACAGAGTGCAAATGGAGGCATTGAAACTGTCAATGTACACTATCAAATTTTGTTACATTGCTATTAATTATATGAACTAGACACTAATGGGCGGATTAATCAAAATGTCAGATTATGGCTCACCAAAGAAAAACACCCACATCCTATGCATTTCTGTGGGATTTTTAAAAGTGTAATTATTAAATGCTGAGTTCTAACTTTTAGACAATCAATTCAATGAGTTTACTCAGAGAAAGCCATGAAGCAGTGCTAGCTGCTGCAAAAGTGTTTATTCACACTACGTTTCAGGCTCTAGGCCCTTTGTCAAGTGAAATACAAACATTTATATCCTGAAACAGGAAGTTCTGCCCCACATTGGAGTGTTAAGTGTCCAAAGGTAATTACATTATCAGTTCAAGAATAGGTAAAGTGTGTAGATATGGCATCTGTGTTAATTCTCATTCTCCATTCATGTATATCGCAATTGTGAAATATACCTAAAACAAATTAAGGTACTGCCACATATAGGCCTACCTTAAAGGAACAGTTCAGTGTAAAAAGAAAAACTGGATAACTAGATAGGCTGTGCAAAATAAAAAAATGTTTCCAATATAGTTAGTCAGGAAAAATGCAAACTATAAAGGCTGGAGTGAGTGGATGTGTAATATAATAGCCAGAACCCAACTTCCTGCTTTTCAGCTCTTTATTTTTAAGTCAGTCAGCGAATTGAAGGGGGGCCACATGGGACATGACTGTTCAGTGAGTTTGCAATTGATCCTCAGCATTCAGCTCAGATTCAAAAGCAACAGCTATGGCCTGTGTGGCCTTCCCTCAAGTCATTGATTGGTTACTGCCTGGTCACCAGGGTAACTAGTCAGTGGAAAACAAGAGAGCTGAAGAGCAGGAAGTTGGATTCTGGATATTATTTTAGACATCCAGTCACTCCAGCCTTTATACATTACATTTTTGGCTAACTAACTAAATTAAAAACATTTTTTATTTTGCACTGCCTATCCATTTACCCAGTTTTTATTTTTATACTGAACAATTCCTTTAAGAACACCTAAAAAAGGGAAGCTTTACATTTCAAATAATGCAGTACAGATCATGCCTAACGCCCATCTTACCCATAGGTGGACTCTTACGTTCTATAATTTTTCTGTATTCATAAAGGGCAATGTGTTTAACTGCAAAAGGAGACATACTTGCATTAGTCATTAAGTAACATTTGTATCTTTTACAACCTTAGTTACGGACAATTTTGCGATAGGATTAGGCAATTAAAGGAAACATTTCCAGTTCCAGCTGTCATTCATAACTACTGGATATAATGTATGTAATATCTTTTTATCCACCAAGATTATTTCTGTAATACTGTAGGTACTGTTTCATGTTGCCTCCCCTTTGTGGTGGCTGAATGACTTCCAAAACCACCCATTTCAGTTGTGTTTGGTTTTGATATACTTAACTGAAGTGGATATAGTCGTATCTGTGAGGGTAAAGTTACGGATATTGCCCCTATGTTCTTTGATCCTAGTTTTGATACTCTCGCTTGTCTGGCCTACATAACCTTTACTGCACGGGCATTTAAGCAGGTACACTACATTCTCAGTCTCACAAGTAGCATACTGTTTCATTTTTATAGAGGTTGGGTGTCTCACTGTGTCCCCTTTTATGATGGAAGTGCAACAGATGCAGTTCATACATGTAAGTGTGCCTGTTCTAGGTTTACCAAGGAATCTTTGGGTGCCTGGTCTCTTAGAGGGACAAACCTCTGCTGGGCATAGTATATCTCTAATGCTCTTCCTTTTGGTGTAACTAAATGGAATTTCCTTTCTCAGTGCTTTATCCTGCAATAATAAAGACCAGTATTTAGAAACAATCCTTTACATTCTTTGCTTTGGGCACCAAATTGACTCACAAAAGGTGTACATACATTTTTCTTACCACTCTTAGGTTTATATTTAAGGAGCTCCTCTCTTTTCATGTTTACAACCACTTGTGCACTTTTATCTCTGTTTATAGCCCCTAGTGCAAAATCTTGATTTAAAGGGAAATTCAACCCTGCCTGCGCTACACCCCTCCCCCTTGTAGGCCCCTCCTCCCAGCCTGCCTACCTCCCCCCCCCGGGCTATTGCCCCTAACTTGTATATTACCCCAAAGCGCAGGTCCCTTCGTACATGGTAACAGGCAACATCTTAGTCCACAACATCTTCTTCCTTCTTCTGTCGGCGCTTGGCGGCGAATGTGCAGTAGGGTGCATTTGCCTGTTTGTACTAGATTAGATTAATTTATTTGTCAATACAGACCATATTAACAGTTATACAGCATGTTGAAATTACGTTTCACTCAGCCCCTCCCTCCACTTGGTGCATTAACATAAAGGAAGAGCATTTGAGGATACATGTACTGGGACAGGTGCAGGGAACAGTTATTTTTTCAATATTATGTTAAGGGCTCTGATTGCTTGTGGGAAGAAGCTTTTGCAGTGTCTAGTAGTTTTTGTTTGAATGCTGCGGAACCTTCTTCCAGATGGTAAGAGAGAGAAAAGAGTATGAGATGGATGGGATATGTCTTTTGCTATGATATTTGCTCGCCGTACAAGGTGTCAGACCTGGCAAAGTTCAATACAATAGATAGGAGTTTGGAAAAAAAAACTTGAAATTTTTTCTAAGTCCCAAAAAATGCTGGTGTCTTTTACCTTTTGTTGGGTGATAGTCTGAAAAATAGCGAATTTTTTTTTAGGGTTACCCTCCTTCCCCCCAACATTTCGTAACATATGGCAACACAACTATACAGGGGGCACATGTAGGGCAATAGGACAACTTTATTTTATTTATTAAAGGTTTCCTGGGCTTGTGTAGTGGAATGTAGTGGCTGTAACATATACTTCTATTATACGTTTAACTTTGTGCTGTATGCAAATTAGGCATCGCTAGCGTAAATGCACTTTGCCTGGCAAAGTAACGGTAGCGCTACTTCGCTACCGTTCGCCGCCCTAGGCGCAAAATCGAATTTGCGTAAGCTGGGGAAAATTCGTCTGTGGAAGTGTGGTGAATGTCAGCGAAGGCAACGCTAGCGCATTTTCGCACTTTAGTGAATTTTCCCCTAAGATTCCACTTATGGGTAAGATCTAAATAATTTCTTTACTTCATTATTTGAAATGTAAAGTTTTCATTTTTTCCGGTGTTCTTAAGGTAGGCCTATATATGGCAGTACTTTGTTTTTAAATGGACTTAATAATTTGTTTTAGTTATATTTCACAATTGTGATATACATGAATGGAAAATGGGAATTAACACGGACACCATATCTACACGCTTTACCTATTCTTGAACTGATAATGTAATTACTTATGGACACTCCAATGTGGGGCAGAACTTTCTGTTTCAGGCTATAAATATTTCTTGCCACTGTCTTTGTATTAGGGCTCCTACACACGGGCGTTTTTACCTGCACTCTCCTGTGTTGCGTTTTGTTGCGTTCAAACGCAGGGAAGCGCAGGTATAGACGCACTCAATTATTTTCAATGGGGCTGTACTCACACGAACGCATGTGAGCGCCGAACGCAGGAAAAATGCAGCATGTTGCGTCTGAATCTGCATTCGGCGCATACACGCGTCTCGTGGGTACAACCTCATTGAACAAAATGAGGTGCGTCTAGACCTGCGCTCCCCTGCGGCTGAACGCAGCCAAACGTAACGCAGGGGAGCGCAGGTCCAAAACGCCCGTGTGTAGGAGCCCTTACACTTGACAAAGGGCCTAGAGCCAGAATCATGTAGTGTGAATAAACACTTTTGCAGCAGCTAGCACTGCTTCATGGCTTTCTCTCAGTAAACTCATCAAATTGATTGTCTATTTGCTACACCTGAGGCAGGGGTGTAATGCTGAGATTGAGAGTCTAAATTTCTCCTGTTGCTTAGTCGTAGAGTGTCATCGTAGAGTTCTAACTTTTACCCATTGATAAATATTCTACTAAAAATCCCACAGGAATGAATAGAAAGTGGGTGAGTTTTTCTGTGGTGAGCTCTAATTTCACACATACACAAATCACTTTTTCATACTCATCTGTGCTCATCTGTGGTTGCGCTGTGCACTAGAATGACAATTGCATGAACTTTTGCACATGAGACACAAGCCACAGCATGACTTCATGAGGCTGTAAATACAGACCTTGCTTTGCGTGTTTTACCTACAGGAGGCCATTAATGCTGACTCACAAATTTTGTAATGTAAATAATATAGTCGATTACTTCAAGAAGGTGTAAAAAGTTGTACCATCCCAATTTTATATAGTTGTGACAAGCTTACAGATTTGTGTGTACTCCAAGATATGTGAAAGATATGCAATCTCTCTTGAATTTCAGAAGCTAACGAGTAGCAGTAAAAAATATTTTTTAAAAAGGCGTCTTTATAAGGTCTTTATTTCTTAGATGTTTATGGTATTACTTTAATCTACAAAATCAGAATGTAACATGATCCGGGGGGGGGGGGGAGAACTACAGTATGTGTCTGCTGCTGCCTTTTCAGTTCTGCATAGGTGTTGTTTGATTCTGTCCTTAAAACCTTTTTGGCCAAATGAAAATACTCAAACTGTTATTCTGACTGCTTATTATAATGGGTGGGGGGAAAAGCATTGATTTTAGTGGGGATTTCTGTGATTTTATTGCCTTCTGCATTGTTTTTTGTTACTTATTCTTTGCCCATTGAAATGTTGCCTTCTGTATATTTATTCTGTTTATAGTTTGGTAAATCTATGCATATTGGGCATGAAACTGTTCAGTAGACCCCTGGCGTGATTATTTAGGATGAGTTTTGCTGGTATGTTATGAAATGTGGAGCATATATAGGGCAAGCTTTGTGATAATTTCAGGAAAATATATGGTTTTTTAGGCTCTCCCTACTGTTAAGGCTCATAATACACATACCGGGTGTTTTCTCGGTACCTAATGCTGTGTGGGAGATAAGATGCTGGAACATGGAAGCCTTGAAGTATTTAATCAAAAACGACAATTTTGGTAAAGTAGTTTGGAGTGGAAAGACATGGTTACCCATTTTGGTTTTGGCCACATGTGTACAAAATTATATGGTTTTGGGGAGGTTAGTGTATTTTTTGAACTCCTCAAAAATCCATTTAATGTGATGATTATTCAAGTGACACTGGGAAAATCTGTAATTACAACAGAAGGAAAAGAAGTAAACCCCCCCTTGGGGGGGTGGGGGTTTACTTCTTTTCCTTCTGTTGTAATTAGAATTGCCTAAGTATTACACACACCCTCCTCCTTGGAAGTGAATTTGTTTTAACTAATAGTAAGGTTCCCACAAATAAACCCTTCTTAATTGAGAAAATGTTTATTCACTAACTTCATTTTGGGGTCCCTTAAAGTCAGATACTTTGGTAATCATCAAGCATCAAACTTCTCAGTGGACTTCTGACATTCATATTTAGGTTGTTTTCATATTTAGGTTATTTATTGGCACTGAGTGCAAAAAAAAAAGGGCAATTTTTCTGGCACTTAAATGGTTTATTCTCTCTGTTTCTGTTCAAAAAGCATTGCCAGATTGCTGTATTCATTTCAACACTAGATTTGCATCTGTGTGTGTCCGTCCTACAATCTGTGAACTGGAATAGTGTAGAGACTCCTTTAGAGAAGAAAAGAGAAATGTGTTTTCTGGA
This sequence comes from Xenopus borealis, assembly GCA_024363595.1. Classification (NCBI taxonomy): domain Eukaryota; kingdom Metazoa; phylum Chordata; class Amphibia; order Anura; family Pipidae; genus Xenopus; species Xenopus borealis. Next base: position 72,109,105 of record CM044437.1, read on the forward strand.
GATGGATTATTTTTTATGTAACATCTTTATTTTTACTGTAAACCTTAATTTGCCTTAAATTAACTTATATTTCCAGTGAGTGACTCAAATCAACTACAAAGGGGAGCTTAGTGATTTAGACATCCACGATATAAACCATATAATTAAAAAGAGTAGATTGCAGGCAGAACAGTGTTCTACTTGAAAGCATTATGTTCCCTCCCATGGCGACCTTTAGATTAACAAAATTAGAAAGACTTTGCATAGAAAGCTGTGGAATTAATTTTTGCTTAAGCACGGAAGTGTCAAAAGCCTATTATGTTAATTTTTCAATTTTGCTTTAACCATTCACACAATAAAATTGTTATTAAACCCATCAAATATTCAATCAAATGTATTTTATTGATGCACACGATTGAATATTTGTCACAAGTGCCATTACTATTAAGGGGCCCATTTACGAACAATCAAATTTTAATTTTTCCAAGAATAACTAAAAATTTGTGGTTTTCCTATATTTTTTTAAAGCTCTAAAAAAAGGGTAAAAACCACAAAAACCTCTAATACAAAACTTTGCCAGGTACAAGTTGTCAAGGTTCTATAGAAGTCAGTGGGAGCTGTGCTGATCCTATATTAATGGTTTAAATAATGTTTGGACTTTTTTGCCAGTAATTGTCCTAAAATCTAATTATTAGAGGTATTCGTACTTTCTTATCGGATTGTTCAGGGTAATTTCCATTTCCATTAATTTCCATTAATAATGCTTTTATTTTGGATCTTTTACTACATCATGATAGTGGTGTTAGAGAAAGTAAGTTTAGTCGTGGTTTCATAAACCTCTAAAAACCACTAAAACTCAACCTTTAATAAATGGTCCTCTACCTAGCTGTAACTGCAGCCAATTTTGTGGCCCCACATCTGCACTTGAGGGCGCTAATCGCCCGTAAGCTAAACATTTCCACTGTATATTCCAATTCATGACTGGATGGAGTTTACTATTTAGCCATATGGTTTAAGGAGGATTTGGTATTTCAGCAAAATTAATATTTTATGTATTTGCTGCATGTCTAGTCTGAAGCTTATATGATGCTTATGTGATATTTACAGATAACCTATAAACCTGGCTTATTAACTGCCCTGTAGTATTCTGTATAATATATATGTTTGGTTAAATTTCCCAAGGCACCCATGGCAACAAAAAACCAACACCAGTAATTCCGCCCCACAGGCCACGAATACTCGTATTGGTGAATGCTGCTGGAAAAAGAATGATGGTAAATAAAATACATTTATCTATACTGCTGACTTTGGTGACCGTTGCACTCACTGCTTCAAGGTCATTTTCCATTTATATTTTAATTTTTATTAGTCATTTGGTCACGCATCACAGGCTGTTTCTGTTTGCTAATAGTATTCTGGAGAACAAATAGTTATCATTTTACAAACAACAATTGTAGCTTGCACGTCGTAGTCAGGTCACTGCAGAATGCTTTGTACAAATTTCTAATTTACTTTTTTTGAAATGGAAAGTACTATCAATTCTAAAAAAAACATATTTATAAAGAAATGTAGTCAAGTTGTAAAAAAAATAAAAATATGTCTGCGCAGTATATTTTTATGTAGTGAAAAGATTTCCAGCAATTTCAGGTGCACCCATGAAGAGCATTCACAGATCAAAACATTGTTGTACTGATACAGTTCTAAATTTTAAGAGCAATTTTATAGTCTTTCTTTTTGAGGAAAAGAAGGACACTCTATAGGTTAGGCTGAAATTATATTAAACGCTTGAACTAAGTAGCTATTCTACCATTTGTATGACAATTTGGCTGTCAGGGTAGCTCTTCCTCTGGAGTATATACATGACAATTGATGGATTGCTCTGAGGAAGAGCAGTATCAAAGCCTACTGAATCTCTTACTCTATGGCCCGAATTATCTATGCCATTATAGTTTACTGAACTTTAATAGGCAAATAAAGTAATTTTAAACTCAGTCCACCATGCTGAAAGGATAGGCAAGTTAACACAAACTATCTTAACAATACTCAAGCCGCAAGCGTGGGGAGGATTAATCTCATGGAAACAAAGCTGGGGTCTAGGTTATCTCTTCCCCCTTGAAAGCTAATGGCAGGGGAGGACTAAGCCCTATGGATGAAACCAATGCCCAGGTCGGGAGACCTTTATTTCAGGTAATGCTTTTATGCTGGTCGGCTATAGCATTTGATATGACCAGAGGTAAATAGTTAGGGACTGCCATATGGGTTTTACTTTGACATGGTGTGGTGGCTTATCAATCTTATGATCATAATTTTGTAACTAAATAACCCCTGTCTTTGCATAAATGCATCTGCATAGATTACTTCTATGACAGGGGAACAGGGAATGTGCATTGATCAATCTCTCCTCTTTTTCTCTATGTCTTTAGTTAATTTGTCCAGATCAGTAGCACTTCCATTGTATTTTAGTACATTTGTATTTAGCTATGGCGTGCTCCCACAACCTTTCTTTTTTGCACTTTCTTTTTTACTTTCTTTTTTGCATTTAACACAAACTATGTTCCCCTCCCATGTTCACACCATCATCAGTTCCAATAGTAAGGGTGAGAAAGAGTTATCTTTCCATCTTTTTGTGCTGTGGTGCTTGCATATTATATTCTCAATATTTTAATAAAGCTGTAACAGAAAATATTACTCAATTAGTAACACATTTCCAAGGAAAGCTAACTTGTGTTTATAAATTATAGACGCATACAAGCCCATTTATTAAAGATTACATTTTACTGGTATTAGAGCCACAATCAAACTCATTTTCTCTAAAACCACAAATGCCATGAATCATTAAAAGACCCGAATATAAAAAGTACAAACAAAAGAAACTGTGAACAATGCACAAAAACATACAAAACTTAATGCATTAAATATGAAACTTGTATTTGCCACAAGATTCTCAAACTTATCTTACTGCCAGTTACAAATGAGTTGGCACAGAGATATTACAAAAGGTAAAAGACGCCAACTTTTTTTGGGACTTTTTTTTCCCAAACTCCTATCTATTGTATTGAACTTCACCAAGTCTGACCTGGCGAAGTAACGTCTAGCGTAAGTGGTAATGTTCAGTAAAATGGTCATCTTAGTGAATTTGCATAATTACGATTCTTCATCAGTGCGCAACTTCGCCTGGCCTTAGGGTAAGAAGTTGCGCTAGTCTATCTATCTACTTCAGTGTTAGCGAATTTTTGAAGTTACGAAATTACGTCACGCTGGGGAATTTTAACTAGCGCCCTTTAGTGAATTTGCCCCTTATTGCATTGTGAATTATAATTGCACATTGCAAACCTGCTTAAAGGTGGTGTAAACGTAAAAAGAAGTTTTATTACATGCACTGCACACTGACCCAAACTATAAAATCCTACTGTCATGAGAGGGGCAAAGTGTTTGCGAACATACACATTGTGAACATTTTATGTGTTCACGACCAATGCTACATTCTGCCCTTAGTTGCATATTAGACTGAACATGTCACCCAGACATAAAAACCTGTATAATAAAAGTCTTTTCAAATTAAACATGAAACACTTTTTTTTAAACTTAAAACATCCTTAACAGTGTTCACAAAATAGCACCTGCCTGCTTTCTGTGACGATGTATTTCAAGAATGAAGGAAACACGATTTTAATAAATTTTATAATAAATATTTTAATGGTGCACTTAAAGTCTATTCTGCATAACTAGCACAGTAAAAAAAAATATTTTGAAATATCTCTTAGGGTGACAGGTCCCCTTTAAAATCCTATATTCTGTAAGTTGATATAGAAAAAGGTTTTCTCAATTTTCTATTTTCAAAATAACATCTCATTTTAAAAAGATTTTTTATTTCACATTTTACAGGTTGTTAACATTAAATGGTTACTAAATCTCAAATAGATTTTATGGTATATGATGCATATATAATTAGTATAATACCTCACACATTAAAAAACAACCCCATCAATTTCACTTGCAAGAAGGCAGATTAAATATAAAATTACACAGAGTACCACTCATGTCTAAACAAGCCCATTAGTTATACTGGTTATCTGCCTTATAGTTTTTTTTAATTATTTACCTTCTTCTGATTCTTTCCAGCTTTCAAACAGAGGTCACTAAAAAACAAATGTTCTGTAAGGCTACAAATGTATTTTTTTTTATTACTCATCTTTCTGTTCAGACCCTCTCCTATTCATATTCCAGCCTCTTATTCAAATCAGTGCACGGTTGGTAGGGTAAATTTGACCCTAGCAACCCAATTGCTGAAATTGCAAACCAGAGAACTGTTGAATAAAATGTTAAATTACTCAAAAAATATAAATTACAAAAAATGAAAACGATTGCAAATTGCCTCAGAATATCACTTTCTACATCATGCTAAAAGTTAACGCAAAGGTGAACAATCCCTTAAAGGAAAATTCAACCCTAACTTTAAAAAATCCCTGAGTGGCATATTGGTGCATGTGCAGTTTGAACAATTTTTTGTTTCACGACAACTGCACATGCTCCAAAACTCATGAAAATTGCTGAAGCGCCGGTCTCATTCCAAAGATTTCCGAAGTCACTGAAGCGCGTGAAGGCAGATGCCTGAATCTGCACAGAAAGTAAGTAAAAAGTTAGGGGGATTTGCCCGGGGTAACAGGCTGGAGGGAGGGGGTCTTGGAGGGGATGCGCGGTAGGGTTTTTTAAAGTTAGGGTTTAATTCTCCTTTAAAAATCGCAATTGCAGACAGTAGTGGTATATTAATGTCTCTGCAACCATGTATAATGCAACTTAACTAATTGACCATGCAGCATTTTTTAGGAGACCTATTCAACTAAATATCTATTGTGTTGACAGGTTTCATTGTTGATTAGAAATTGGTTCAGATGTGCATTGCATGGCTGCATAAAAGGTGGAAACCCTTAGGGTAGAATTCCACAGTGCAGCTCAAGCCAACACATCGCCATCCGATGAAACGTATGCGACGTGTCGGATGTCCTGAAGATACAAGAAGTGAAGGAGAAATCACAGATTAAAACTACATTTATCCGACTGTCGAATGAAAACCACTGCAATTTCTCCTTCACTTCCTGTATCTTCAGGACATCCGACATGTTGTTTGCGTTTCATCTCATGGCGATGTGTCGACTCGAGTTCTACCCTAAATGTACGATCTCTTGTTTAGTCAAATGTTATAGAACAGGTGAAAAAAACATCCTAATTTATAGAACTGTACTTAATCAATTACAATTTTTGTATTCAGTATCTTCCAAAATTTTAGAATGATAAGTTTAAAGGTTGGGTTCAGTGTAACTAAACACTGGGAGGCAGTTTTATCGGTTTTCAGGTCTGAAAAAAAACCCACAATTGTGTAAAAATGGTGACAAACCACGAGACACTTTGATTTTTTTGTTTTGGATCGCTAACATAGCCGTGGATACATTTTTCATGGAAGAAAAGTTGCACACAAGTGAAAGTCGCATTGGTTCTTTTTCAATGTTGCTGAAAATCCTGAATGTTTTAATAAACTGCAAAAAAAAAAATTTTGCTACAGAAGGTTCCCATTGACCGATATTTCTTTCAGCAAATGTTCTGTTTCTTTAATAAATCATGAATATTCAACTTAGCCACTTTTTTTTTTTCGAATCAATAATAAAATCAGCCTTTAATGTGATTCCTACAGAAGCAGCTGGGGTCTGTTGGAATTTGAAAGTGAACTTTGAATATGATGCATCCCTAATTACTTTAGCCAGGGGTAGCATTCATGCTTCTCTGCAAGATATTGTACGACAGTGATGTAAACACATCCTGACACAAGCAGTTTATGAGCACAATAGTGATTTATAGAAAGAAACAAAATCCCGTGGTTCAAGTATATGCAGGCCAGTCCTTCTGTGCATACTCAATTCAGCCCTTAAATCACTTTTTTAGCCATTTGCAATTTATGGAAATTGTTTGCATAGAGTCACATAAAATGTCTGTCTCAGCGTAAGCAAATGAACGAAAGATTATTAGTGAAAATATATGTATAGAAACAAGAAATGCACTGCTCATGATTTCCCTGTCAAGCATGAAATTGCTGACATGACACAGCTAAGCACTAAAGAAAAAGTCATTTGTGACTAGAAATTGGTTAAATAAAACCAACATGCAGTTGGTGAATAAACTGGAGACTTTTTGCTGCTTGCCTCCGTATTGTGCTTTTTCGATACAGTAATATCTAGTTTGCACCATCTCTGGGAAAATAGCAGTTCAGTTCTATAACTTGAGTCCTGCTGAAATGGAAAATGTACATCATGTGTCAGAGTCTTCACACCCTCGCATACATTTCATATTCCGCTGTCTAACAAACTTCACTTCAGAATGCGTTTGTAGCAGTGGGATTCAGTTACAAAACCCCCATTGTCATCATGGAGGAATGCTTTTATTAATAATAAAAAAAAATACCTATTTCAAAATTCTTTTAGAAACTAACTTATTGTTTTGCTTCACATAGATTTAAATAGTGTGTAACTTGAAAAAAATGTGATTCTTTATTGAAAAGAAATAATTTATACACTGTAATGGGACACAAGCAGCTTTCCTTTTACAGGCTTTTCATACTGTGACCCGTGCTACAGTATTACCATTTACAATTGTTCCTTACTGCTTAAAATAGTGTTCTTTAAAGCATTTTGTCTTGCACGTCTTTCGTGAAATCAGTACATGCTGTGACACTATTTTAGACAAAACCCTTCTGATGATGGCCATGTATTTTTGTGCTTCAAGCCTTCAACAGCTGTGGAAGCATATTTTTTCCTCATTCATTTTTATATATCTGCAGAATATGTTGCCAGTTTTTAAATGCTATTCCTAATTTTCCCTCTCTACAAAAGTATACATCTGCTATATAGATCAGACTGGGCAAACTCATCCTTAAAGGGAAACTATACCCCTGAATATTGCAAATATTCGTAGAATCACATAAAACAGCCTATATTTAAAATATTGAATAAGCCATTTTGTAAAAATATATATTTTAGCAGTAAATAGCCATTAGGGCTACCATCAGAAACCACAGGTCCTCATACAATGATATTATCAGCCTACATGCAGTCTATTGATTAGAAAATCAAACCACAAGAGCCATGAATATCCTGTAAACTATATTTTTATAAATGGTACTTAGTGATGTCATTTGTTATAATTGGAGCTTGGTGGTGTCATTTCTGTCACATGACTCAATGAAACTTGTGTGTTATAATAAATAAAGTACTCCCTGTTGCAAAATATAAGGATATTAGGAGTTAACTTTGAGTTCCTTGACCTTTATAAAAATACTCAGCCTTTGGCCTCATGCCTTTATATGGTCATGGAACTCCTTGGTAACTTATAATATCCTTATATTTTACAACAGAGGGTACTTTATTCATTATATATATATATTTTTATTTATTTCATTGACAATTTGGGGAAGGGATGTCGATCATTTTCTTCAAACTTTTTTTATGCTTTTATAAATAATTGCGAATTTCTTTGAAAGTAAAACTAAATCCTACAAGCTACTACGGCTATAAATGCTGATCTTATTTTACAACCTCCACCAAGGAATTGTCAGAAATCAAAGCATTAAAAAAGAAGAGGATATGTATATCGAAGCAGTAGATGCCACAGTTTTGTATATTAATCAAATGTGGTCTTCTTTGCTTGCATCTAATGCAAATCTAAAGTCTCACTGGAAGAAGGCATTGGGCTAGTACATAAGCTACACAAATAAGGTATAGCATGGCTAGCCTAATTTGTTGAGATTTACTTCTCCTTTAAAAACATATTGTTAACATTGGGTGCTTCTGTTTGGAATAGGTAAAACTGCAATTCTCCACACAGTACTAAACCTTGCTGTGATAATTAGCAAGTTATCTCATATAGGTGTCCCTAAATACCCCACTTTTAAATATACCTGGAACCCAACTATCCTGTATCTCTTTATTCAGTTAGCAGTGCAGCTCAAGCACAACATGATTATAAAAAGATGCCATTACGGAGCAATGAGTGATGGAAGTATTTTGCAGAATACCGGCAATTAGGAGAAGATTGCACTGACTCTGCCCTTGAATAAAAGTATATCTTAGTTCACATGGCTTTTAAACCTATTATAGAACTATAAAAGGCTACAGAATGTGCTCAGAAGTATTCATCTGACTTTTTAAGGAGAATCCCTGCTGAAGAAATTAAGATTGTGTCCTTCAATTCCACTGACTGCAAATTAAAGTAATTTGTTTACAAGGGTCAGGTGCCACTTTGTGAGAAAGTTTGTCTCAGCGCGTGTGCTAGAAACATTGATTAAATGAGCACTACAGTCTGCAGAAGTTGCACTGGGTTAATTACTGGAATTCATTGGAGACTATTCCTTCGTGCATGGCTGGACTGTGTGAGCAAGCAGGTTTCAACTTTTATAGGTTTATCCCAACTAACAATATTAAAAACGAATATTTTAATCTACTTGACTGCTTCAATTATTGTATTCTATTGAAATGTGTAATCATATCTGTACTATTTGTTCTAGAGTACAACAATAATGTCTTTGATATTCAATATATTATAACAATTGGCACCAGTTATAAGTAGTCACCTCCTAAAGAGTGGGGTGCTCTTATCTCTTAATGCAAAATAATATATAACATTTCTAAGAAAAGGCACTAAAATAAAATTGTCACCTTTCTATTTTTGCTAATATTTGAGTACTCTGTGCCTCCTTTTTTATGATTTACAGAAAGATGATCATTTCAATAATATGGGACAATTGTAGTATCACATTTAAAGGAATTCCCAGCATTCTCGTATAATAAGCTGTTTCATTACCCAGCCGTGCCCCCCAATACAATTTTTACTGTTGTCAAGGGAGAACCACAGCATGTTTAGTAAGAAAATACCTTTATGTGATATAAGTTTTACTTGAGAGAAGGAGGATACATGTTCCAAAATTAAAATACATACATTCAGTTATAACAGCTGGAAATATTGTGTTTTCCCTGTTCTTTCATTGTTGATACTGTAGAAGCAGTGTTGGGAAAGAACAAGATGAAACACCAGGTATCTCCTCGCTCCAATTTGTGAGTGTCATTGATTAACAAGTCCATACCTCTTAGTCTGTACCGTCCTACAAAAAAGCAGTTTCTAATATAATTTTTGGTTCCTTTATCAGCAAAACTAGTTTGCTGGCACAGGATTGAGTAGCCAGGAACTAGATGATGCACACCAACCTGATGAGAGGAGAGGCTGGCTCTTTTGTACAAATACTTTACTATAGTATTTAAACTCCATAAAAGAAAGCATGTCCTCTGTATTTTGATGCTGACTTCAGCAGCATATAGTCGTGGGTTAGCTAACTCCTGTTTTATAAGATGTCCTAGACACTCAAGGAAGTTCTTTAGTCTTCCTACTCCTTGGTGTATATTTTGGAGCATTTTGCTGCTGATATACCAAAGTGTTGGTATTTTTGTCATAGAAATGAAGCTTATCCTTGTTAGTAGGGATGCACCAAATCCAAGATTCGGTTCGGGATTTAACCTTTTCCAGCAGGATACTTATTCAGCATATGCAAATGAGGGATGGGAAATCACTGAACTTTTTGTCACAAAAGAAGGAAGTAAAAAAATGTTTTTTCCACTTTTTACCTTCCAGGCCAAATCTTTCATGAAGGATTCCGGGATTCGGCTGAATCCCAAATAGTGCATTCAGTGCATCCCTAATTGTTAGACTTTTTTTTGATATAGGTGTTATTATTATTAACATGTATTTCTATAGCAACAACATATTGCGTAGCGCTTATTATGTGATCATATTCTTAAAGAAGAATGCAAAGAACGTTATATAAGGTAGTCATTCTGGAGTGCCCGCCTTTCTGAACTGCTCCATGTCTTTCCTGTTCAGAAAAAGTAGAGTAGCAAGGTTGGCAAGCATCATCTCACATATATTTATGTTCTCTTCCAAGTGAACCCCAACCCTGAGCATGTCTAGTTGAAGCCGGTTTTCATTACTCAGTGTTGATGATCAAGCTGAGATGGCTTATGGCAAATCTGTTGTGCTACTATGCTTTTTTTTTTGGGAATAGATAGGGCAAATGCGTCTGTATTGTTTAGTGCAATGGTGTGGCAAGGTGCTGAGAAAGGCCTAGTTTGGTCTAGGATGGGTTTTTTTCTGATTTTGCAGCTTAAGGATGGCTTGTTTCACCCACACCTGCCCATGAAATAGCCCTTGAGTCAACAGTCCAATTACTTTTGAGACCTTGAAATGAAGTGATTGTGTTAAAAAAAAGGCGGTGTTTAATTCTCATTTTAAATAGTGGTAATCTGGAATTCACCAAGTGGTTGTGAAAGAAATTTCAGTGTAGAAATTGTTATTGAATAGTCAAATTATAGGATTTGTCAAAGTTCGGCATTGCTAAAAGTTGCCACAATATGACAAGCATCATTAGATAGTTGTATATTTTCAGATTCTCTAATTGTGTGTAACTTGATGCTTCTGTAAGGTGTTGATCTAAGAATGCTTGAAGCTTCAGGCTTGAGCATTTGGGTATTAAAACCATGCAAGAGATCCTAAACTCTCATGGGGTTTTTTTTATTCAGATACCGTGAATATTTGAAGGCTCAGTATTCTTAACTTAGCCCCTACGTATAGTAAAGTTATAGTTACAGGACCTAAGACATGCTGTACTCCACTGGGTCATGTTACAAATCAATATTGTGTTGTTAATGGACCCTGCTACAGGTATGGGACTTGTTATCCAGAATGCTCAGGACCTAAGGTTTTTCACATAACGGATCTTTCCATAATTTCTTCCATATCTTTCATTGCTTTTCTGTAAGCCACCTGTCCCAGATTTTTTTGAATTTGTCTGGGCATCCACGTGTGATATACGTCAGCTTGTGGCTCGGGAGAATGTCATTAATGATTTTCATCCAAAATGTTAATGTAGGAGGTTCCAGGGCTTTCCATGTGAGCAAGATATGTAAAAGTTGCTCTAGACACAGTCTGTCACTGGTTACGAGAGTGAGACCCTCAATATTTCCTCAGAGACAAAATTCTGGTGTCTGTATAGCTGGGAGTCCCAAAGAAGCATTAATAAACGCAAGAATTACAGTCCAGTATTGTTGAATTTTGGGACACTCCCAAAATACATTCATATAGTCACAACTATCAGCATTGCATTTGAAACACAGGTCAGTGTTCCCCTGCGTGTATCTGTGCCAGCCTATGTGGGGTCAGCTGTTTAGAAACTTGGTGTGTATGTAACAGTCCCTAACTGACATGTTGGTTTCTGGTATTTGTTCAATAATGTCTTTCCATTTCCAGGTTCCTTCCTCAAAAAATCATGTAAACTTTAAATAAACCCAATAGGCTGGTTTTGCTTCCAATAAGGATCAATTATATATTTTTTGGATCAAGTACAAGTTACTGTTTTATTATTACAGAGAAAAAGGAAATCTCTTTTAAAAATGTGGATAAAATATAGTCTATGGGAGACTGACATTCCATAATTTGGAGCTTTCTGGATAATGGGTTTTCAGATAACTGATCCTATACCTGTACCAGAATAATACTTATACAAGTCATAAAATGATCTCTGAATACAGATGTAATCATGGTGACTTTATAGAGTTCTATTTACAGTACATGGGAATATGTTTCTGCAGCTAGACCAAATTATACTTGTGTATGATGCACTTGCACTTTTATAAGTCAAATATTTGTTCTAATTTTACAGAAACCAAAGCAGAAACAGTGGCATCCTCCTGGAGGATTTATTCTAGGACAATGGACACTAATTATCATGATTTTCTTCAAAACATATGGACTAAAGCATATGGAACATGTATTTTAATACTGACTTCTCAATTTCTACTGAAAGCATGCCTGTGTTATTGGTTGACGTTCCAAGGCAGCTATTTCCAAGAAACCTAATAATGTATTATAATGAAACATGCAATGTGAATAATGTGTTTTAGGTCTATTAAGTACTAAGTTGTGTTATTGCTCTGTAATAATTTAACCTTATATGGTGATGTTTGCTGAGAATACTGTGGGTTTTCTTTGGTAAGATTTCCGTGATCTTCCAAATACCTGATGTAGTAAACTGAGGGCTTGTTCAGCAGAAACAAATCTAGAAATATTGATTCATCATGCTTAGTACAGCCTTTTGAATCAAGCTGGAACCTCAGGTAATTATATATATCTAGGAACTGGTGAGCAATTAGAATTTAAAGCAAGTCCTAACAACCCATGAAAAAACCTTCTTTGATTTATTTGCCGGTCATCAAACTAAAGTGTCCAGCAAATTTGGGCTTAGTAAGCAGCTTTCTTGTTCCAGGTTTCAATACAATGTTGTCTTTGGAAAGGTAATGTCTTTCAGCACACATTTATCAGCTTGGGGAAAATAGAATTTGAATTCATTTTCCTCATATGTAAAAGGGTCCAAAAACTATGTAAGAGCAAATGCCTGCAGCTGATAACTCTTGATCAAAATATATGATTTTTGCTACTTTTTATTTATGGTCCATATATATATATATATATACTCTATATATATATATATATATATATATATATATATATATATATATATATATATATATATATATATATATATATATATATATATATATATATATTATACTAAGCAGGATATCAGCACTCACAAAAAAAAGAAGTCTAGAGTTCCTGGGTTAGGGTTGCCACCTGACTGGTATTTTACCAGCCTGGCCGGTATTTTTGATGGTTGGTCCCAATGTTATTAATAGGAAAAAAAGATAAATATATAGGAAGGCCAGTATTTTTTCAGGAAAAGGTGGCAACCCTAGCCTGGGTGCAAACTTAAACTTGAATGGAAATGAAAGAAGTCGCACTCAGGGGTCTTTGCAGGAAAAAATAAAAAGATTTTTAATGTGTAACGTTTCAGCTGACTCCTCAGCCTTTATCAAGACTTTAGTTGCGTTTACAATTTGTTTATATATATCTACCTATATATATCTATATATATATATATATATATATACAGGTATTGGACCAGTTATCCTGGATGCTTGGGACCAGGGGTCTTCTGGTTAATGGATATTTCTGTAATTTGGATCTTCTTAAGTCTGATAGAAACTCCTTTAAATATTAAAATAACCCAATAGGCTGGTTTTGCTTATGATATGGATTAATTATATATATATATTTTTTTTAAATTGAAGAATATAGATAAAATGAAGTCTTTAGGATCTATCTTTCTGGATAATGGGTTTCTGGACAATGGATCCAATATATATATATATTTACTAGATAGATGCAAAAATAGGGTAGAGGGCAGTAGAAAGGAGAGCCGGTCATGGTGTAAATGATTGGGGACAGAACAGAAGGAAACTAAAATTACATATTGGCAGGGTTTGTCATGCATCTCCATAGATGTTTGCATTTTCATACTGATGCCGAGGATTCTTGACTTGCTTTAGATGATTTGCTATTATCTATTATTTATGTTCAGTTGCTTTGATCCCAATCAGTTTATAACATGCCTTTCCTGTGCACAGGCCTTGTTTGTGTCACTCTTTGAACCTTGATATATGCATATGCATAGTTTTGTTGCAAGTCAGTTGATCTGTGAGCAGAATGCTGTACATATATGTATGTATATAGAAACCTTGTTTAATGTAATCCCACAATATAATATAATTTGTATATTCAATATAGAAACAAATTATTGCACTCACTTGAGAAGTTTCATTAGCCCAATTTGTCAGGGAAATCAGAGCAATTGAATTACAAACTCTTAACTTCCCTAAATGGTACTAAAATCTGTTGCTCAGCAATCGGCTGGCATCCCAAACCAAAGGAAACAGGAATTGTATTGAACATAGCTGTACTATAGGGTGGCCACAGCCCAAATAGGAAAGCGGGGACAAACGATGTGCAGAAAAACCAGCTCTTTGTCTGTGACCAAACAGTATCGGTAGCAGCGGACAGGCTTGGTCATAGTTCTGAGCATCGAAACAGTAGCTGTTGTGTTACTGTTCTGTCTTAGAACAAATGAAATAGACATTGGGGTTATAAATAGTCATGGGTCCTATATTCTAGAAGCCACATATCATCATACTATGAAAAAGGAAAAGAATGTTGTGAAAACTTCCTATGATCATTTTAGTTACCCAATAACAGTATCACTAGTGATGGGCGAATCTGTGGCGTTTCGCTTTGGCAATTTTTTTGCGAATTTCCTGAGAAATTTGCAAAACGCATCTCGTTTTGGACCCGGGCGTCCATTTTTTTTTTACACCGGCTAATTTATTGGCTGGCAGAGAATCACGGGAATTTGCAGCGAATTTTATTCCTTAGGGAAGTATAGCAATTTCGGTAGGTTTAATCTGGTGAACTAGGGATTCAAATTTTGTTTTTAAAGGGCAAGTACTTCGACCATCCAATGATCAAATTGATTTTTATTCAATCTATTCAAATCATTCGATTCGATCGAATTTTTTTGAAATTCGATGGGTCGAAGTGGCCACAAAAATTATTCAAAAATTCGAATTTGAATCTTTTTGAAAATTCGATCGAATTTCAAATCATTCACACAAATTTAGTAAATCTGCCCCTAAGTATCACCATTTGTTTTTCATTTGCCATCTTTGATTGACTTTTTCATTGGATAACACAAAACCATACCTTATGCTTATATCTGTCAGCACTACTTCAGAATGAAGTCACAATGAAGGCCTTTTTCATAGAGGATTCCTTTTACTTGTTATTAGCTAGAGGAAATGAATCAAGCCTTTCTTGACCCTTAAATGAATGACAATAGACTGCAGAAAGTTTAAAGGAAATGTAAACCCTCGATACAAATTAATGTAAACTTGCTTCGAGTGCTCTTCTGAGCAATTACATTTTTGTTATAGTTTTCAGGATTTTATCGTTTTTTACGCTACTAATATAAAGAATTTAAAACAGCCACGCCACCTGCTGGTCCATTCGCCAAGTGGACTGATTTATCAGAATGTGAGTTTAGAGATAAATAAATAAAAACTCATACACGTTCTACTCATTTTTCTCAGGGATGGTGCATTTGTGTAGGAATAATTGCCCAGGTCAGGGGCCTTTTTAGCTAAGCGCTGTCCCTAAGTTATTAGTATTATATTTGTATATACTCTTATGTAGTGTGGCTAGTTCAGGGAATGGGGCCCTTGTTAAAGTCGAGGGTCGATTTTGGATGATATGAAGTAAGCTATGCATACTCGGCAGCCATAAAGCTTAACTGAACTAAAGAGATTGTGTATGGACAAATGGTGAAAAACCGCCATCCAGAATCCAGACACTCATCAAAGACTATAGGAGGCGTCTAGAGGCTGTTACGTTTAGATGCACTGACCCAAAAGTCTTTCATTTTCTAACTACCCTACTGCTGCACCTCCACGCCTTTACTCAAGCCCAGTTTTGATTTGCACATACTAATTTGCCCCAGATTTATAAAGTATAATCAACATTAATGCAACTAGAATATCTTGGGTCAATAGTATCTCAAATGGCTGAAGGGAATTATTTTATTTCTCAGCATTCTATGGCAATATAAAACTAATCTTTAATTGTCTGTCATGTCTGTATTGACCAGAATGTGTGTTTTCTGCTTCTGAGAATTGCAGCTTGATTAAAATGTCAGACTGGCTGGGTTCTTTCACTATATGCTGACAAGGAAAAAAAAAAAAAGAGTTCTCAATTCATAGTCCTTGCAGAACATCTGGAAAGGGTAATATTCTGATTTTGTGCTGCAAAATGAGTGCAATGTATCATTTAGGAATCTCTAATTGTAAGCACAAAATTGGGGTACTTTATGTTGCCCTTTAAATAAATATTTAACATTTATTAAACCTTTGACCATATGTAACCTTGTGCAAACATAAATATGGTAGAAAAGAAAATAGTATTGATTTACTCAAATATGATTTTAAATTCCTAGAATTTACAGATAGATTTGGGGTGTCAATGCACCTTTAAAAAAAAAAACAAAAAAAAAAAACCATAATTAAAAATAAAGTACACCACCACACTAGTGCTGCCCCACTAGGCATATATAGTTGTTTCATTTACATTTATAGTTTGCAATTTAAAATTCTCAAACTGTTTTGGTATTGTTTAACCAGCTCCATCCAGTGACATTGCTGAGTACTTAGGATGAACCTTGTGATCATCCTATGCTTAGTTCTGTTTTTATTTGTTACTAATAGTGATGGGTGAATTTATTCACCTGCTGCGAATTTGCGGTGAATTCCCGAGTGCCCTGCCGAAAATTCACCGGCATCTCGTTTTGGACGCACCATCAGTTTTTGGACGCCGGTGCCCATTGCCGGCATCCAAAAAATGGACTCCGGCATTCAGCGAAACGCCACCGATTTGCCCATCACTCTTTACTAAATTAATATTTTTGGATTACAATTTCTCCTGCCATAAAGATCAAGGAATTAACCTTGATAAAACTGAGTGAAAACCAAAATCGCTCTACTTTTTCAGGCTTTTTTCCTGAAAAAAAAAGAAAAGTTCAAATTGAGTTATGTACATCTCCCATTGACTTATACAGGACCTTGACAGGCCTGGAGTTTTGTATTCTGGCTTTTGCTGAATTGGGGTATAAAAGTTTTTTTTTTTATTCCAGTTTTTGCCTCAAATTTGAGGTGTAGTAAATAACACCCTAGGTGTTGGCAGCTCTATCGCCAGGATCCGCTGTTTCTGACTTATCACTCATACACAGGGGTCCGTTTACTAAAGCGCGGTAAATTTGACTATAAGTTTCCAAATGTTATCGCTGAGAATATTTTTCTGCCAGAATATTTGCAGCAACTAAGGGTTACTAAGTGCAGTAAAAATATGTGCACAAAATATAGACAAAATTATCGCCGAATATGTTTTTGCCAGTTTACTAACCTACGGTAAATATAAATTTGCAAATTTTCTTGCACAAGAATATGTGATCGCCAGTTATCAAATTCACTGAAAATAATGTGAATTACTAAACAGTGAAATGTGTGAAAGACAAAATTTATGCGAGAATATTCGCAAAATTTTACCGCCACCTATGCAGTGGCGTGAAAGTATTTTTTTACCCCTCATTCTCTGCTGTAGCCATTGCTGACAGGAGAGAGATCTGTAGCTATTGCCCAAAGGATGTTTTGGCGTCTGCTTCTATCTGATGCAACAGCAGCAACTGTGAATATTCTGGTGGAAAAATATTCGCAGCGATAACATATGGAAACCTATAGTCATATTTACCGCACTTAAGTAAACGGGCCCCTGTGTTTTCTGAACAGCGAAAACATATTTCGGGACAATTTTGTCTATATTTTGTGCTCATATTTTGACCGCACTTTAGTAAATGGACCCCCTAAATCTTACCTGAAGGCTCTTTTTCTTTCGGAGCGAAGTAATCTGCAGAGGCATTTCACATAGGTTTTCCATTTCCTCACTATGAAGTACTGTTTCCCAGTAGCAGCTAGACATCCTGTATCTATGATGGGATCCAATAGTTGATCCATTGTGTTGCTGCAATTCAGCCCATAATGAGCATGCTCCCCAAGCATTCCTAAAGCCTGCCACAGCGCTGTTACAATCTGATGCATGCACACATTTCTCTGATGATGCTGAGAAGTATGTTAACTAATGTATCAAATTTTAATTTGAAAGAAAAAAAAAAGACTTGTCTCAGTGTTAACGGGAAAAGTTGGAAAAAGCTAGTTCATTTTTTAAAGTGTTATTATTATTATTATTATTATTAATAATAATAAAAGTTTTTAAGGTGATCTGTCCCTGGGTCTCCTTGGCGATGCAAAAATTGTATTAGAATTCATTATCCTTTATTCAATTAATATTGAATTAAAAATGATGTTCCAATTTTAAAGGGACACTATACACCTAAAAACACCTTTGGTAACAACGAACATGAACAAATGTTGTGTTAAAATTACATTCTTCCAATTCTTTTAATTTAAAAGATAATATTTTCTTAAACCGAAATCTAGCAGTTGAGTTTTTGTTTTTTACTGGACATCCCACCACTTCCTTTATCAACAAGGGAATTTGTTCATGGCTCCTTGTCTACTTTGCAACAAACAAACCTCTCCCTTCTCTAAGCAGCAGCCTTTGAGCAACTCATTATCAGGGGCTTCTCAGTAGACAAGTATTTAGTTTTCTCAGCCCTTCCTTTGCTCTACAGGAGTGCAAAATTTAAAGTGATTTATTTTTCTTTTGGCTGGAGAAATAACAAAACCCATAAATAATTCTTCATTAAACCAGTAGTCAAAAAGTATGTTTAGCACAAACCTTGTTCTTTCAGCTACTGTTCAAAAGGGTGTGTACTATCCCTTCAAAGGGGATGCTGGAATTGGGGTATTTTAGGATTTTTTTTCCATCACTGAATGGGAATCTGAATTAACTATTAAGGATTTCCCTCACTGTTGCTATATCGCTGAAGATCAAAAAAATCCCTTTCTCTAGTAAAATACATCATATTTTCTGCTATGGGTCACTGCACCTTTTATTACAAACAGGGGCAAATCTTTTTGTGCACAGTTGTTTGTGAGTAAGAAAAGAAAATCTGTTTTGATATTTTTGTAGAAACATTGAATTTATTAGTAAACCATTTTATTTCTCTCTCTAACACACCCACACAAAATACATGGTATAAGACAAAAAAACTACTGTAAATTCAGGCTCTTGATCTTTAGCACTTTGGACAGTTGACTTTTTTTTTTCAAATATTTATAAAGGGCAGAAGTATGTATCATTTCTCTGTGGGTTCCAACAATGCTGATTATATGGAGATGACTATATACAGGTTCTAATAAAGCATACTATTTGTCCTAAAAGCAAAGTAAGGATGGCTCAGTGATAGGATCACAATGTACCCATGAAAAACACAGTTTCATAAAAAAAAAAAACCTATATTTCAGTACAATACATACAACCAATAAAACAACAATTATATAGTGAATTATATGAAGTGTGCAAGTGTGAAAGTGCTCAAATATTTAAGAAATGCAAACTCATACAAAAGAAATCTGTCTGGAAATTAACAAGAGGAAATTGCCTTTTAGTGCACTATTCAAGGACAGACTGCTTTGTGTTTCCTTATTTGCATACAGTGTAGGACTGGGACACCAGGGGCCCCACCAAAAAACCTTACACCAGGGGCCCACTCTCATACTATTATTCTACCTTTTCTCACTCAACCTCTATTCTCTTAGGGGAAAATTCACTAAAAGCAAATTGTCGCCAGAAATCGCATAACCACACTCGCCAGGAAAATTCGTTACCACTACGCTAATGTAATAAAATGCGAAGTTGCATTCTGGGCACTGAACGCTGGTGACTTTTTGCTAGAGATACTTCTTAAGTGCGATCGTTTCATAGCGAAGATTCTCTAGTGTTTGCTTGTGCCTAGCAAGACTTAACAATTAGTCTTACGCTTAGGTCAATTTGAATAGGGGAGGAGCATAAAAGTCATATACATGTCTTTTTTAGAGATGTTGGATTAAATGCTTGAAGTGGCCACTTTTTACTACAAATGTCCAAGGAAGCTTAATAAAGACATAAAAGCTCCTCTAATGCCCTAGACATGAGTCCACCCTAAAATATATATGGAATGTTCCTCAAATGTCAAAAATCAAGAATCTGTAATAGTCTGGACTTTTGAAGGCAATCCCACTTTAAAAATAGAAAATTTGTCAGTGTTTTTTACACTTTTTATGACATTCTGGCATACAGGATATGATGTCACTGACATAAGATTGAGGAAGATTTTGCTTCTTTTTAGCACTTTGGTTGGTCTAAGGTGGCAAAGGAAACACTGGTAAAAGAGGTAATGTTCGGTAAAATCTACATTTTAGTTAATTTGCAGAGCAATGACCAGCAAATGGACGCTGGTGACGGCCTTTTTCGCTAGGGAATTGAAGTCTGCGTCTTTTAGTGAATTGCCGATGTCCCTGCGGATTGGATTACTAGTGAATTTTCCCTAGCGATGGCCACTTTATTCACCCTGTAGTGAATATTCCCCATAGTTTCTTTTCTTTGCGTGCTATATTATTATTCCATCTATTTAGCCTTGTTGTTCTCATAGAAATAGGGAATGGTCATGAAATAGGCCCAATGTTTAGCAGGATGAGAGCCTACTGAAACCCGTAAGGAGTTTTCCTGGTATCCGGGTGGGCCAGTCCGACGTGGTTTACACACACACACAAGTCATCGAGGCACATCACAAACAAAACCAAATGGGCAGATTTCCCTGATTCATACTCTAACATAATTACTGTTTGCTTTTGCCTATTGTGTTTTTATTTTCAACATATTCCTCTTGTTTTGGTGACATTCACTTCTGCCAGGTGCTTGCTTGTGATTTCCTCTAGATGTAAATGTCTTCAGAACATTGGTTTTATGATCCTATGCTTTCCAGAATGTGAGTCTGGTTTCCAGTCTGGTTGAAAAAAGTGAATATTAAAGGTCCGTGCCCAGTTAGCGAAGACACGCTTCTCTGTAATAAAGCGGTGATGACTTCCTTTTCGTCCACGCTCGTGTGAGATATACATTGTGCATTCATCTGGTCCCATCGGCTCGTAATAATGATAAGGTACCAATGTATGGTTGGGAGCTCTGTGGAAAAACAGCAATACATAAATGAGTGCAAATGGAACTTCCTTAATGTTGCTGAAAATCACAAAGCTGCAGTCTTCCATCTATACATCTTTTTAAAGGAAACGCAAACCATTCAACCTTTTCACAGTTAATAGATACAGAAATACTTGCTTTATATAGATAAATAATATTTTCGTTTAAGGAATAAGCAACTACACATAAAATTGTTTTGTTTTTTTTTGTTTTTTGTGATGCTCTCCAACTTTTTATACCTGCCGAGGCTTGCTGGGAAGCTATCGCATTGATTAATGTTCTTTTGAAATCATCTTGTCTCAACTGAGTCCCCACTTCATTCCAAAGAGAATAAAATTTAACTGCCTTTTTAAAAAGAAACTTTCAAGTGACTGGAAATGGAAGTCAAACAGCCAGAAGTCAGATGGGAAAACGGCCTTCTCGGCAATGTGAGATATGTTTTACTTTGCCCTCATAAAGATTATATATAGAATGTACCGTTGCCATGTAGGTTCTATAAATTAAGAAGACATCTAAATGACTTCTATTATACCTTAAATAGCAGGAGGTATGTTTGATGTTTTTTTTTTTGTTTTCTCGCGTCATTTACATAGCAAACTGCATTCTAGTTTTTACAAACAAAGAAAATCAAGTAAATCTAGATGTAGGGAAAGTAACAAAGCCAAAAACCATGAATACAGGAGTGTGATTTCCTGCAGTCAGTTTAATCAGTTTATATTGGAGGATGAGTTGGAGGTGGCTGGGGAAGTTCTGGGCACTTCCCCCTAGCTGGAGTTCCCAGTGAACACTTGAGGCCCCTAGATTACATCCACAGGCTTCCCTTCCAGGCTACTGCTGGGTCTGGTTGCTTACAGAACTAGATATGCATGCACTTGAGCTCTCTATGCTGGGTCACGTCAATGGATGCACGTGCCTTGCCTGCATTCTTGCCCCAAGAGGTGAGCTCAACTGGATCCAGCAGTGCAAATAAAAATAAATATTAAAAGAAATAGCAATTGAAAAATAGCTGCATCACACTGGGCCCCTAGGCTATAGCCTGTGCATTAATCCACCTCTTGGAGTGCGGTAGCTAAAAATGTCTATTGTAGCATAATGTAAAGTGTATATATGGTTTTAGGAATGCATTTGGGGGAAAGTCTAACCCTTGGTGCATTTTTTCTTCCCTGGAGAACTACATTTTTAAATCACTGCATTCACTGTTTATACCTAACCAAGAGGCAATTGTGTACAAATACAATACTGGACTGGATTGACTTTTTTTATGTAGGTAATCACTCTGTGACAGATTGCCAGTGCTTTTAAACACCCTGGTAGTCACACATTTAGAGAGAGGTTTTCACAGGCGGAAGATTGAAAAATAACGACCACATTTTATTCATATTAATGGGTAACAATAATGCAAAATATAATACATATATATATTTATAATTCATGAGATACCATAGATATGAAGCATCAGACTACCCAGTTCAGATTTTAATAAACCTGCCTTTTGTTTTTAAATGAAAGTCTTCCTTGAATTAAAACCCTTTAATGCACACCCCAAGGGGAGGGGGATTCTGTCATTATTTCTATGGTGTAGTTTTTATTACTAAAGTACACTGTGTACATTGGAAATAATTCATTCTACCGTTTAAAAATGTATGTTTGAAGCAATAAATGTATTTTTTAGTTGCATTATTGGTGGCTATGCAGCCATCTCAGGTGATTGTGCCTGGTCATGTGCTTTTGAACAGAGTCAGTACTTCACAATGGACCTGATAAGCTATTGTTTTTCCTAATTAATGGAACAAGTGACATGGCTGAGGGCATCTAGTAAAGTAAGAACATGTCGGTAACCCCATGTCAAATTTAAAAATGGACTTTAATGCAGGATTCTGCAGGAGCAGTGCTATTAACTGACACATTTTACAAAAGAAAGACAGAATACCTTTTATTACAGATTTAAAATTATGCTTAAATAAAAAAAAAAATTCTAGGTCAGTCACCCTGTTTAATAAAGGGAGACTAATATGCAGTTTTGCATTGCTGATATTTCAAACATAATGCATCTTCAGTGGATGTACTCCTTTTTTGTGTTTGGTAACAGACAAACTGTGTTTAATTATGCCATGATTTTTGCAAGATATTGAACATATATATTATTATTATTGTATTTTATATATATATATATATATATATATATATATATGTAGCGCTATAGTAAACTGGTGTGACTATAATCAGTTAAAGCTACCAAATGGTATTAAAACCACGAATCAAACTATTTCTCTCAGGGGTGAGCCCTCGCAGCGAGGTGGAGGAAGGATATAGTTGAACTGTAACCATGTGCGATAAGCACAAATAAGTTGGGCGCCAGTAATTCTTTATGATGAACCAAAACAGCATTTATTCAACAGCAGAGCAATAGAGACAATTCCCACATTGGGATATAGAACAGTTACACAGCATGGATGTAATGTACACAGCAAGAGTAGAGATACATACAGCATAAAGGAGCAAATACTCACAGCACCATACATGGGCTGGATCCCTTCAGGCAAGGGGTCATGTCAGCAGTAGTTGAGCTTTGAATACGAATAGCAATACACCAGAATTCAGCAGTTGTACTAAGTGGAACCTGAGGGGAAACCCTATCCCTGAGGTCTGTACACTTAGTCCCTATTTCTGGGTTATGAGTACCCGAGGATCTTAATCCTTCTAAGTCTCCTGTCGGAGCGTGAGCTGCTCAACTAGCTACCTATATATCACTCCTAGAGTGATCTATGACAGAGTATGCTATACTTTACTAGGGCCTCTGCGCCTAGGGATCATGCCCATTCCCTTCCAGCCTGCAAGGTTGGGCTAAAGCAATGAACACTGACTGCATGGTTCCCATGACCTTTATACTTTTACACAGTGCCACCTTGTGTACACTGTGAGAACTACAGGGGTTGCATAAGCACAAAAGGTCCCCATTAGGACCCATTAGGCGTCCATAATACTAGGGATGTGCCTGTCAGAAATATGTGAGGGTGTCTAATTTTCACATCCCTACATATATATAATTGAAAGATATTGAACTGCTCATTGTAGTTCAGTGGTCTGTTTGTTCTGAAGAACTGGGGAAATGTTTTATCACGTATGGGAAAACTATACAAAATCTGGACTGAAGCCGGCAGTTTGAATTGTGATCAACCTGTTCTGAAAGGTTTCCAACCCTTTTAAAACATCAGCAGATGCAAGCAATGCTTCCAGTCTGTTCTTGCCTACTGGTCTATTGTTAAAGTGCTCAGTAGCCACATAATCAATTACCTTTTGTATTGCATTCACATTCAGTCTGTCTTAAAGGAGAACCAAACCATACTTTAAAAAACCCTCCCCGCTCCCCCCAGCCTACTTGCTACCCCAGGCAAATGCCCCTAACTTTTTACTCACCCCTTGCTGCAGATTCAGGTGTCGGAGTTCACGGCAGCCATCTTCTTCATTTTCTGTAATCTACGTGTCTTCTTTTGGCTCTTCGGCAATTCCTGTGAGTTTCGGCTCATGCGCAGTTGTGCAGAACCGTTCAATACACGAAGATTATCCAAGAAGAAGAAGATGGCTGCGGTGAACTCTGACGCCTTAATCTGCCAGGAGGGGTAAGTAAAAAGTTAAGGGTATTTGCCTGGGGTAGCAAGTAGGCTGGGAGGGAATGGGGAGGAGGGTCTATGGAGGGGAGTGTTTTGTTTTTTTAAAGTATGGGTTAAAATCTTAACCTGTAAATATAATTTTTTTTCAGACATAGGGGGTTATCTATTAAAGACTGAGTTGTGTTGAAAAAGTTTATTTTAAGAGGGTAGCCAAATCTAAAAATACCTCTATCAAGGTCCTGTAGAAGTCAATGGCAGAAGCCCCTTTTCGGGTTTTTTTTCCCATTGGTTTGCACTCGATAAATTCAAGGTATTCAAGGTTTTTAGCCTAGAAACTAAATAAGTTTTTCCCCAATTGCATTCAATCAAGTTTTTTACATTTGTGTTTTTTTATAAATATGCAAACATTGGAGGTAGGAAACTTGACCTATAAAAAATACTGTAACCCCAGTAATGTGTAGACTGCATTTTATAATGTCTTACTGTTAAGAGTTAAGAAATTATGGGATTTGTCCACAGGTTCATTCCGTAGCATGAATATAAGAAAGGGAAATGATGGAACAATGATGTCACTTATATATCAGATGCCTAGGTAACCCAGCAATGGATGCTAACACAAGCTTCTATTAAAACACTTAGTTTTGCTTGAGATTATGTCATGGTCTATTTGACTGGGCTGCTCTTAAAGGGTAGTTCACCTTTAGATTCACTTTTAGTATGATGTAGACAGTGATATGCTGAGAAAAAGGGGCAATTTGTCTTTTTTTGTGTGTTTTGCAGTTATTTAGCTTTCTGTTTAGCAACTATTTGGTTGCTAGGGACTTATTTTACCTAGCACAATAACAATGAACTTACAATCTCTCTGAGCAGCAGTTTTTTTGGTTGCCATTTCAAAGCTGAAAAGACGCAAAATAAGCATTTCATTACATGCTAAAAGTTCATGTAAAAGTGACCTGCCCCTTTCAACAAAATTATACCTCACAGTTCATGTTGGGCACACTTTTTCTCTAGTGCCAAGCATTCAGTTAAACAAGTCTTTTAGGTAAGAAAAAAAAACTGTATAATATAATTATTAATCAGGAATCAATAGCTGAATTACCTGCAGAAATCAGGTGGAACCATTCCATAAACATTTATTCTGTCGCAGAGTTCTAATGCAATTGACATAGTAAACCAGCCAGTACTAAGCCAAGTGTTTGAAATCTTCCTGAAAGGAAAACACATCATATATTCAAACATCTCGCAAAAACAAAATTGCATAAAATGGGGTTTGGGAGGGGAGGAGGGTGGAGGAGTATTCTTTTAAAGGTTCATAATGTAGTAATGTCAAATGTACACCTCTATCCATCTGATTATCAAAACATGTACATTTATTTTAGCCTATATTTGTGACTCTCATCTATGACTGTATTGGCATGTTGCATTTTGCTTGTTAACATGATTGGTGCAAATAATAAAGAAAACAAATTGCATAAAACAATGACCATTTTACTTACGTATTGATTGAGGTGCAATTACAAAGGCCACCAGTAAGGTTCCTGGCCACAGTCATGTTCATGTTTTAATCTCTCATGAATTGCTTACATTGTGGATTTATGGTATATCTGGTAGTCAGCTACGGCAGTGGATCCCAAACTGTGGGGCTGCACCCCCACCTCAGTGAGACCATACCTCCCAACTGTCCCGTTTTGAGCATGAAAGTATCACTTTTCACAGCTAAACATGCAGTAACGCATTGGTACTGGAAAGTCCCAATTTATCTGCACTGAACAGGGAAAATTCTTATTTCTCTTCACTGAACAGCCAAAAAACATACAATGTTTCTAACTTGACAATTGGCAGAGAGCCCAGAATAGATACTTAAGATACATTTGTTACAGTTTTGGATAAGCTAAGACATTAGACCCATAGCTTAAAGGGAAATTCAACTTCATTAGTAAAACTGTAATAAAAAACAAAAACTACAGAAATGTGTTCAAACTTTAATAATCTGGCAAATTTTGTACAATATGCATGGTAAGTATCTTTTTCCATCTCTTTCCATTTCCAAAATGTTGGGAGGTATGGTGAGACCAAGAGCAGTAGCTCAGGAGACCCAGCCTTAAGGCTGTGAACTGTACAGAACGTTACCTCGTTCGCCAGAGTTCCCTTCACACAGCTTAGACCTGGAGAACTGATAAAATGATATCATTCTTATGTCAGTGATATCATATCCTGCATGCCGAAAAGTTATTAAAATGAGAAAAAATACATTTGAGGGGCATGCCACATTTGTTTTAGGGTGGTGTTTTCTAGGTCATTAGAGTATCTCTTTAGTCTTTATTTTGCTTCCTTTGTCATTTTTAATAATAAGTGACCACTTCAAGCAATTTCGCCAACATCACTTATAAAGACACATATATGACCTATATGTACCCGCCCTATAAAAATTGACCTAAGCGCAAGTGCACTAATAAAGTTTCGCTAGGCAGTAACGAGATCGATATGTGATTCTTGCACTGATTAAACAATGCCAGCGAAAGTTCGCCAGCGTTTGGCATCAAATGGGAGCTTGAAACAAGCCCAAAAGCTATTAACTCATAGCTACTATGCTTCTGCCGGGAGAATTAGAATAAGTGTTTGTGCACAGATAAAATAGTCAGTTTGCTCATAAGTCTACCTCCTTCTACCTGACTGTCAATGACAATCTCTAATTTGTTTGTTATATAACATTACTGAATGCCACAGAGATAATGTAAATACAGTAATGGGTGGGAAGCTATTTTGTCTCGCTATCTGACACACAAGACGAGTAAAGTCCATATTCATGGAAATGCATTGATAGGATTAGAATCCTTCACTTTCAGGAAATGACTGAAAACAGCACTGGATTCTACATTCTAATCTCCCTGTACATGGTGAAACACCTTTTGGGTCACTCACTGTCTCATCCTATTGGGGTTTCTAGAAAAAAAGCTTATATACGTTAGTGTTTACATTAGTTCAATGGCCACAAAATATGCTGACCACTTTGCTGCTGAAGTGCGAGATAATGGGCTCAATAATGTTACAGTACATCTTCAGGAACCAATAATGGGTTAAATGCTTTAAAATAAAGAGAATCCATTTAGACTTTCATTACGAGTTGGCATCCTTATCTAACTGCATCTGCTTTTTTGGGAGAAACTTATTTACTGAAATGGCTTTGGACTGTAATGGAATTACCCTGACTGACTCACTGCTCTGGGTTGTCATGTTAGAAGAAATGGCCTGTTCTCTTTGTGCAGTGAGCTAATCTGGTAGGTTTTCTGTAATGTGCACTAAATAACAATTAATGACACCCACAAGGGATATTTGTATACGTAGTATAACGAGATCTACAAGATGAAAATGGGTATTCTTTGTATATCGTTCATGGAAATAATATGTTCCTGCTTATGATATGCTTTCTGCTTCTGCAATGATAATGTCTTTGATCATTCCAAGATAACAGTTTTGTTCTATTGCTTTTATTCAGTGCCGTATATGCAATCCTGGGTATTTTGCTTACTTGCATCTCTCTGTAACATCAGTATAATTAGGGAGGTTTGTTTCTCTTATCCATTTCTCAGCCACTTAATCGTAATATGACTCTCATGTTGTGAGTTTAGGACATACCTCCCAATATTTTGGAAATAAAAAGAGCTGGCGTGCTTAGCGCGGTGATATTTTTTGACCACGATCATTTGTGGTCCCACCCCCTAATTACTATGTTCATTTTACAAAATTTGGCAAGTTATGGAAGTATGAACACATTTCTGTAGTTTTTTCCATTCATTGCAGTATTGATAATGAAGGTGAATTGCCCTTTAAGCTGTCTAAAGTCTCCAAGAGACCTGTTTATATTAATTGTTACAATGACTTATTTGCTTATCTCAAATTTGTTACAAACATATCTTAGTGCACCTAGTGGCTGCTCTGGGTTCTCTGCCAAAAGCCAATAAAGTTAGAAACGTTTCTGGCTGTTCAGTGCAGGAGATGAAAGAGAAAGTTGGGACATTTCAGTACAAATGCAGGACTGTGGGTTGAGCTGTCAAAAGAAGGACTGCCCCACTCAAAACAGGACAGTTGGGAGGTATGGTTAAGGGGTACATGTGCTAGCTCTCAAAAGGGGTCTTGGAATGAGAAAGCCTGGACATTGCTGCTTTACGTGGCCAAAAAAGGAGGCATTCAGTTCATTCATAGACATTCACAATGTGCACAAAAAAAAAACTTGAAATTATTTTAAACATATATATATATATATATACTTCAGTAAGCAACAAGTGTGGCTCTCGAAATATTTTGAGAAGGATTAATGTAAGAAATAGTGGTGGTTATATTCTCAGAGATACATTCCTAACATTGATACATTGATAAGTGAAATGTCATTCTTTGGCACCCGTTTACTGTCACTTTATCTTTAGTATATCTAGTATGGAATTGGTTTCATAAACCCTAAGTACGTCATAAAAATGATGGCTGAAGGGGTAAGAGGATCTGCATATTACCCAAAGGGAAGAAAACAGAAGTAGTCAGTAGAAATTTCAGTCAGTAGAAATGTAATATTAATTTACAGTGAAATAATTACCTTTTTAATAAAATAAAACAAAAAAAATAATATATATATGTATATATATATATACACACACACAATGGTAGTAAGCAAAATGTCTATTGTGTTTGCAAAATATGGTTTTCCAATTTTGAATATTAAAAATAATGACTGACGGAAGTAACATGGTTATTGTTCATTTCTTTAGATTATAGTTTATGTTGAGATCACTACATTTTTTTGTATGAAATGTAATAGCACTGCAAAAGTTTTCAGCTAAATTCTGGTTACCATAGCTAGATGAAAAGGACATGGGAATAACCGGATTGACATTGGCTGCTGATTTGCACACAGTTTATTGGCCTGTGTATGGAGCTAAAATGATCACTTGTCTGACCAATAACTGATTAGATCTCTGTCAGATATCATTTGAAAAGTTTGGGAACTCCTGTGTGTATGGTCAGCATTGGGCCTGCAAATGTGGTCCAATAAATGCTCTGGGGTCCAGAGTATATATAACTATATCTATAAAGCGCTGCTAGGATATATACCACTTCACAATATAAAAAAGTACAAACTGACAACCAGATTATAGTAAACAAAAGTTTATATTTGGGTGGCCAATTCAGGCAAAGATCTGCTCATTTGGTGATGTTACCAAACAACCATATTGAGCTTTGAGCATGTTTTACAGCAACTACAGTGATTGTTTATAAGATCAGAGGGAAAGTAAAAACTAATAAACCATAGCAGTAAAAGACCATTGGGATAAAAAAAATCACTTTATCCAGAAAAAAGCAGCACCTTATTTGATGTGCTGTTTATGCGTGTCTGTTAGTGGGTGTTATAAAGCAGAGTGTGAACAAATGGCAACTGTCTGCAAATTGCTTTGGAAACAGGTAAGATGATGAACACAATCATTTTCTAAAAAAAAATATGAATACAAAGCGTGAAAGCTCGAAATTAAATTAGGTTAAATTACAAGCAGATTATATTAAACCTGTGTCATCTCCCACGTAACAAAATTAAATTTGTTCCTTGATTTTATAGGAAGAGAATAAAGTTGTACCACTGGATATATTGCAGTTGTCAGACTTGCTTAACATGAACTAAATAAATCAGGTTTAGACTTTATGAGCCAAAAGAACTTTCAGATTAAGTTTTGACTTTTTTTTTTTTATTGCAGAAATCTATCCTCTGTTACATTTGCAAATATTTTTCAAAATTTGTGTAACTCTAGAGTTTCTTCCTATTTTGAATATGTTTTCAAATGTAAAAAACGAATGTCTCCTTATTTATTCAAAAATCCAGATAGACAAAAAAAAAAGATAAAAATCATATTTTATTTCATTTTTAATGGAACAAATGGCGAATCATTTTTCCATTACTGAATTTTATTACATACTCCCATAATTGTTTAGATGAATCCAAAATGTATCTTTTAGAAATTAGATCTCATATACATTGACATGGGCTTCCCCAGAAGTAGACCCTAGGAGGCAGATTTTTCAAGAGTCGAAATTGACGTTCATGGGTGTTTTATATAACTCCAATGAACTTGAAATTTGACTCTTGAAAAAAATTGACCAACTGCAATCAAAATTAAAAAATTCCAATTTTTAAAACTCTGGTGAATTGAATCAACCTGCAAAATAAAATTCTATTCCGTTTTTTTCTCCCCAAAAAAGGAAGAATGTCAGGAAGGCAGAAAACAACTCCAAACTGATCCCAGGACGTCCCCATAGGCTAAAACAGCAATTCGGCAGGTTAACGGAATTTGAATTCTTAAAGGGCCAGTGTATGATCAATTTAAAAAATCTAATTAGATTTTTTTTAAAAACTCAATAGAATTTTCAGTATTCCCTAGTGGATTTTCACACAAAAACGCAAAAATTTGAATTTCAAAATTCGAATTCAAAATTTGAATTTTCACTTCAACCCTTGTTAAAGCTGCCCTTAACAGAAGGGGAAGCTTTATTCTTTTTTTTCTGTTATTTCTAGGTTTTGGTGGTGAGATTTAAATTTAGAAAATTTGAAAAGTTCATGGTTCTAGAAAATGGCACGGGTAAGTAATTCTGCTTCACCAAGTCTTTAAAATATAGTGTTGTTCCTACTGGGTAAATATTTTTCACATTTATAAAAGCTTTTCCTAATATTCTAAAAATGTTAATGCCTCCAGAATATAAAGAAATCTCATAAATCTGGCAAAACAAGCAAAAAGCTTCTAAAATGATCAAATGGTCATGAAAAGCTGTCCACTGTTGGAAAACTAAGATAATGCAAGTCTATGGCAAATTCTTGGCACTTAGTAAAACAATTCTACACTTTAAAGGACTAGTAAGCCGTCTATATGGGCAAATGGTAAAGACAAGTGCACAGGTCAAGTACTGAGCCAGTGGTCTTTTTCCATTATGACGTTTTTTTCATTTCCAATTTACTTTTTCAATAAAATCTGCAGCAGCTACTCCAATTACTGTTATTTGTACATTCTGTTCCTTTTCTTCTCATTATAATATGCCACATGATTTGAAGCAATGAAAATTACCACATGCCATTTTATGTTATTCTTGCTACAATCTTTAGTTAAGAAGCAAAGTTTCAGAGCTGCCAAGAACACATTATCCTTCCATTTATATGATATTTTACTCTCTGACAATAATGGACTTATTTATGAAAATTCTACTTTGCGTACTGTTTTTTCTACTTCCAATAAACACTAATGTAAAAATAAATTGAATGTGTACTTAATTGCTAAAAAATCCAAAATTTGGGGGGGGGTGAATTTGAAAAAAAAAATAGCTTGATTTTTGAAAAACTTGCATTGAAAAGATGCATTTAAATTACCATAGACAGCTTCCACTGACTTCTAAATGAACAGATTTTAGATGAAGTTTTCCATTCAAGCTTTAGTTTTTTTTGCAATGAATGAATACAAGGTATAGGATCTAATATCTGGAATGGTTGAACCTACTGAAGTACTATAGGTGTTTTAAAACATTTTCAGATCGAATTATTTCTGTTCGATCATTCGACCAATCGAATAGCAGTAAAATCCTTCGAATTCGATATTCGAAAAGATTTTATTTCCCTTTTAAATTCAATGGTCGAATTCGAGGGTTTTTTAACCCTCGAATTCAACCAATACTAAATCCGTCCCTTAGGCTGGGAGGAGGGGGTCTTGATGGGGATGGGGGGTAGGGTTTTTTTTTTTTTTTTTAAATATAGGGTTGAATTCTTCTTTAAGTCTCCTAAAAATCATCCGTATGTTAAATAAACCCAATAGGATTGTTCTGCCAAAAGAATGTGGCTTAGTTAGCATCAAAACAAGGTAGGTACTGTACTGATTTTATTATTACAGGGAAAAAGGAAATCAGTTATAAAAAATGTTTTTCTTATAATAGACCTTCCCATGATTCAAAGCTTTCTGGATAATGGGTTTCCAAATAAGGGATCCCATACCTGCAGAAGATAATTTTTTTCTTACATTACAGTATGTTTCCAGAGGATAGAGAACCCATGCACTGGCAGCATTGAAATGCTGAAGATCATGGTAGAATGTCATAAAAATGGTACCTGTCTTTTCCAGTCTCTTTTTTGAAGAGCTCATCAAACTGAAGCATCTTGTGCCGTGTAATTATGTGTACTTTTAATCGAGGTAGTATCTTGTTTATGAGCTGTAGGTTGTTATAAAGTAAGCCTTTTCCATCTCTCCGCATGTAGTTGCTTGGGCCCCAAAAGATGAATACAGTCCCCTGACTCATGTTCAAGAGTTCATTGCGATTCCTTAAAATCCGTTGAATGCTGGAGTGTGCAATCACTCGAAGGCTTGTTTTGTTGCCAACATCTTGTCCATAACCCCTTGTGGGAGCATCATTCATTCGTATTACACACTCCGTCTGGTCAATCTTATTACCCTGTTTGCTTCCCAGCAGGTGCCCAGAGCTGGTTACTAACGCACATATCTTGCAGTGCATTTTCAGGGGCTGTAGAAACAAAATATGAATTATCACACAAAACAATGCATTTTATTTACAAAGAGACAGTATACATGTTCATATTGTACAGCCTTCCCTCAATGTTTAATTAAATAATAATAATAATAACATGAAATAACATTTTCTGACCTTCAATATTATTTTTAAATGGTAACAGGAAAAAACACTACTTAAAGGGGTGGTTCACCTTCAAGTTAACTTTTAGTATATTGTAGAAGGGCCAA
>CM044437.1:72151575-72208999 GCA_024363595.1 Xenopus borealis
TATATATATATATATATATATACTGTATATATATAAGTATATAACACAATAGGAAGACTATGGGAAATGATAAAACGATGTGACAAGCCAACAAAAAGGAATGACTGAATAAACAAGGATAAAAATGCAAGCTGAAGCCGTAACACATAGAAGCCAGGAAAAATAACAATACACAACCTTCTTTTTTTTTAAAATATGTTTTTATTTCAGGTGTTAACATAAATAAATAGATATAACATAATACTGAATCAAAAGAATGTGTTACAAGCTTTGTGAGTTACATTATTGCCTGAAGGTCATCATTTATTTTATTATCATGGCATGCTGTTTACAAGAAGTACTGAAATAGAACTATATAAGGCTGATTAGTAAATAATTCAGATTATTTCTACTCAGAAATCAGCACAATTAGCATCAGAAGAATTTTATAATCAGCCTTGTAGCATCAGCTTATATGACAGGCCAACCTCATTTTCTGCTTGATGATTTGCGACAAACCCTAAGCTTAGCTTCTCAACAGCGGCTCATAGCACCCTGAGCACATGAATGTTACTCGATGGGAAACTCCTGTGATAACTCTGAAGGCCTGAATCATTACTACTATAAATATGCTGAAACATTAGGCTGGTTCAATATGTTCAGTATATAAAATATAGCATTCCTAACCATATTTATTTTTAGGGCTTAGTTCTCCTTTAAGTCTATAGAGATTTGAATCACAGTTTCTGATAAGACAAGCCACATATCTTTGAATCAGGCATCCATTAGCCAGAAACACCTTTTGTTGATGGGGTAAAACCATGCTTATAAACTTCTTTAAAAAGGACTATGTTGGGGACAAAAGGCCTTTCACATTAAAGGATACCCATTTTTGCATTTGGATTTAGGAAGGTCACATTAAACCTCTCAGGCTGCCTTAGATAAAGGAAGCATAATAATATAATAGAAAGTTTGATTCTAGGGCAGTGGTCCTCAAACTTGGCCCTCCAGCTGTTAAGGAACTACAAGTCCCACAATGCAATGATGGAGTCTGACAGCCACAGTCAGGCAAATGCATTGTGGGACGTGTAGTTCCTTAACAGCTGGAGGGCCAAGTTTGAGGACCACTGTTCTAGGGGCCTGTCCTGCCCAGAGAAATGTACTGGTTATTTGTCTATTTTCTTAAACCACTTTTGAGGGATATACACTTGGGAATTATGAAGTTTATATAATCTTTTTAAAAAAAACATTTTGATTGGGTCTGCCTGACAAACTGCCCCCCCCCCCACTCAACTGTTTTATTCTTATATTCTTTCATGCTGCGTTAATATTGTTGTATACATATTTATATCTATTTAAGCCATTGACAAACATTGAAATAATTAACCAACTTCATAACTTCAAAAATGTACCATTTTACCATGCCCATCAATTTTGCTTTATCCAGGCTGGTGTAAAGATACAGCACAGAACTTATTATCATATCATTCATTCTAATATCCCTTTATTACAAAGTATGGGGGAATTACAGTAATGCAATTTATCAAATAAAACCAGCAACATCTCAGAACATGGCAATGGCGCAATTACAATTTAAAGTAGGCATGCACCAAATCTGCATATGCAAATTAAGGGTGGGAAGGGGAAAACATTTTTTACTTCCTTGTTTTGTGACCAAAAGTCATGCAATTTCACTCCCCACCCCTAATTTGCAGTTCGGATTAGGTTCGGCTGGGCAGAAGGATTCGGTGCATCCCTAATTTTAAGTAAATGTACAATGTTACTGTGAAAAAAAAATACACCTGTTGTATGGCATAGTTGTATTAGTAAGTACATTGGTAGCTTAGAAAAAGCACCTGGGTCTCAATGTGATTTGCATGCAGGTAAAGAAAATAAGCATTATTCTATATAGTGCTAGAGGGTGTCACTGAAAATTCTGCTGTACCAAGAGAGTGGTTCATTTGAAACAAAGCTCAGTTGTCATGGTAACTTGTTCTGCAGAATACAAAATAAGGAACGCAATCTGAATTTATCAGCTGCAGGTCTAAAGTCCTTTAATTAGTTTTAGATATTCATTATACTAGACATTATTCTTCAATGCAGAATGCAATGTTAGAATATTACTTAGCAGTTCTGCCAGTTATTATGCGCCAAAGTGATCGGATGCAGCAAGCTGACACTGTGACTTTGATTACAATTAGATTCAATATGTATTGACATGTGCAGATTCATAAGAGACATTGTGTGGGAGTCGGAGAGAAGCAAAAGGAAAAGAAAGCAGAAAGCAACTGGGTATGTGGCATGTCTAGGTGGAGCAAGCCTTTAAAAGGGTGGTAAAGGAACGCATAAGAGGGTAAACAGTTGGCCAGTAGAAAGGGAAAGTATAGAAGAAAGGGAAAGTATTCAGGAAGGTAGAATAGGAGAGCATAGCAAAGGGAAAGTCTACAAAAAACAGAAA
Organism: Xenopus borealis; assembly: GCA_024363595.1. NCBI lineage: Eukaryota > Metazoa > Chordata > Amphibia > Anura > Pipidae > Xenopus > Xenopus borealis. Next base: position 72,154,013 of record CM044437.1, read on the forward strand.
ACAGATTGGATAACTAGAAAGAGGGGGCCTGTGTCATGTATGACTTCATTCCTAGCAATGCTCCAGAATGTAAGTGTGTTGTGATGCTTCCATCTTGCACTGAAGAGAATGCTACACAAGTTGTAAACCAGTTTTTTTTTTTTTTTTTAATTACCACCTGGCTCTTGAAAAAATTGCACCCCTTGCTTATCCACACTGGCAACCCTGTGCTGCTGGTTTCACCCAGACACAAAAAGCTGTATAATAAAAGTCCTTTTCAAATTAAACATGAAATCCAATTTTTAATTAAAACTTGCATAGCTGTTGTAAACTCAATTCAAAATCACAGCTGTCAATCAAATATTGTCTGCCCCTCCTTTATGCCTTAGGAATAGAGGTGGGGCAGATAATTACTTTCACTTTCCATTCAGAACTTCCTAGATGCCACTGCTCTATCTACACACATTCCCCTGTTCTCATCAACGTTTAATTTTGTAGCCAGGGTATTGGGTCCCCCATTCTGGTGCACAAACAAGATTCTGAGATGATGCAAGGCTTTTCTTTAAGTGATACTGACACGTCCCTATAAAAATCATAGAAATGTGTCAGTATGAAGTAAATGCTGCACAGAATAGTTAGCCGGCAAAAAACCCCCAACCAAAACCCCCTACAAAGCAGCTCCCAGCCCCGCACACCTGTGTGCAGCAAACTGGCTGACATAGTTAACTGATCATCCGTGTTGCTACAGTGATGCAGGGCTGGGGGCGGAGCGATCCTTCCATAGGCTGAAGTCCTGTTTTGATTCACGATCAGCCTATGGAAGGATCGTGCCACTGCCAGCCCAGCTTTACTGAAACGGTTGAGAAGACAATTTAGCAATTGAGCACAGGTTTGCGGGGGCTGGGGGCGGCTTTGCGGGGGGCTTTGAGGAGAAATATTCCAGATGCAGCATTTACTTAATCTTGACACGTTACTATGATTTTTATAGGAACATATCAGTATCACTTTAATAACAGTGTCCACAAAATGGCTCCTTCCTGATTGCTATAATTATGAATTCCCAGACTGAACCCACCAACATTCAAATAATTTATATAGTGTACTTAAAGTTCATTTTGCTTGACTAATGTGATAAAATAGGATTCTGAATTTTTTTTTGGGTGATGGGTCCCCTTTAAAATCACTAGAGACTATTTAGCCTTATGAGCAAACAGAGGAAGCAGCCATGTAATTCAGTGATAAAACAGCTTTAAGTGTCTAGCTCTATTTCAATGTTATGTTGATCAAATATCAACATACCGTAATATTTTAGAGAGAGAAAGAGTGAGAGAGAGAGAGATCTTTTTAAACATAAAATACATTTGTTTATGTTTTTTTTTTTTAATTTAATCATGTCATCCTCATTCATCAGGTGGATACTTTTATATGCAATATGAGTTTAAATTGCACTGTTTCACTTTGTGGTTGTAAATATATGAGATTTGAAGCATTTATACTGTAGAATGTAGATGGTTTGCATTGTGTCACTTTAGTGGTTACAGTTGTACAAGTTTGGATGGAATGATACATTTTGATACATTTTGATATTTCTTATCCTGAACACTGATATTTTGTATTTTTATACAATGTTACTAAAGTCTTAGTTCCACAGCAAAGACAGGTCTGTTAATCAGCTGCTTGTCTTACATTGAACCATCAGGGCAGAGACTAGAAATGGACAAACACACATAGCACAAGCGTGTATGCTCCATGTTTTTAAGGATTCTACAATAAAACTCAATTTTTAGCCCCAATGATAGTGGTCCGTATTTTACTTTTCTGTTATTATTTTAGGGTTGACTTCCCCTTTAAGGAAATTCTTTAAAACTTTTTTTTCCTTAAAGGAGAACCAAACCTGTATTAGAAAAAACTCCTCCCCTGGGTAGACAACCACACGTGTTGAAGGTCACAAAAATTTTCGAAAATGGTTCGAAATTTACTTGAACTGCACACGCGGCAAAACTTCCAAAAAAAGACGATGAAAGAAGATGGTGCCTGAGTAATCCCATGGCCACAATGTGCAGGAGGGTTAAGTAAAAAATTAGGGGCATTTGCCTGGGGGGGGGGGGGGGGGGGGCAGGTGGGCTGAGGGGGAGGAGGGAGGGGGGAGTCTACCCAGGGAAGGGTTTTTTTACAGCTTTGGTTCAAACAAATATATAGGATAGAATCAACAATGTAGTAACAACTATGGGGCAATAACCATTGCTCAACACAGAATCAGCCAAGATCAATCTACCAGTCTGGAGATTAAACGACCCAGCAGTGTGTAAATATATATTCTAACCATTATAACAGATGCTTTAATATACTTAAAAACACAGTAATAGATATATGGGAAAATACTTTTTAAGATGAACCTAAGGTACTTTAAAATTTATAACTGGAAACAAATATCTGCAGATATTTCAAATAAATCAATAATTTCATGCCTTTTGGCAGTAATATTGGACTCCGAAGCCTTGCATGGATGTGTAGAGAAAATGTAAATATTGACTGTTCTTTGCTATTGAAATCAGGCATGCTTTATTGAACACAACTTCTATTTTGTTTTGTGGTGTACCTTGTTCAAATGGATATAAAATACATTTATTCTTCAGCGTTTCACTTGTCTTAAAATGCGGTCATGTCACTTGTACTTAAATAGCCAGCAGGAAAGTTCTATAAAATACTGACAGACATATCCCTTGGTATAATCCCACACTAGAAATAAAAGAAACATATGCGAGTCCTGCCCATATTCAGATATCATGCCTACTGCATATCATTAGTTGCCCCTCCCCCCACTCTTAGAAATATGAGAAAGGCATAGGAACCCTTTGTAAGATATAAAAATACGGGAGGAATTACTGTACATAATACAAATTGTGTAAGGTAAGTTTTACACAACCAGTCCCATAATGAAAACATGCATTATCATATTGAGTATGAGTAGTATGCTCTCTTGCATAAATGGTGAAGCAATTTTTTTGTATTAATAAATATTTATCATAATAATGTCATATATCTCATAAGCTTAATGCAACAATACAATGGACAGAAGTTCTGAGGCCCACGAAGATGTACTCACCAAGATGTACTCACCAAGATGTACTCACCAAGATGTACTCACCAAGATGTACTCAACAAGATGTACTCGACAAGATGCATATGAGGAAGGATCTCTGTTACCTGAAAACTGCAACTCAAATAGATGTTTTCACTTGATTGCACTGATTGAACTCTTAAATGCACTTGCCAAACTCTTCGCCAATCCCACGTGTCTATGTTTATTGGATCTGCTCTTCTACTCTCTTTTGTTGTTATCTTTCTCTTTCTTCTTGCACCCTTCTACATTTTACTTTTTCTTTCCCTATTTACTTTTCAGATTGCATAGTTAAATTGGGTGAAAAAAGACTCCATCAAGTTCAACCCCTCCAAATGAAACCCAGCATTCGTACACACACATCTCCTCCATAAACTATATATACCTATATCAATACTAATTTTAAATTTTAGTATCACAATAGCCCTGGATATTATGCTTGTCCAGCAAATTATGCTTGTCCAGCGAAATTCGCGAATTGGCAAAAAAATTCGCGAAACGATTCGCGGCACGTTTTCGACACACGACGCGTCGTTTTCGTCGTGTCGCGTCAAAAACGACGCGCAACTCAGTTTTTTTGCAAATTTTCGCCAGACGAATTTTCGGTGGTGTTTCGTGAATCGCGGGAATTCGCAGCGAATTCGCCCCTGGCGAATAAATTCGCCCATCACTAGTAATGAGGTTGTTCTCAAACTTCTCTTCCATTCTTTGCCTTATGTGTTTCTTTTGTTTTACCAATTCTTAATATTCTCTCCTCTAATATTTTATGTTTTACTTTCTCCCATTCTAGCCTCTCTTGCTATTTGTTCTCGTCGAAATGTCTGCTTTAGCCTCCCCAGTTTCAACATTGTTTTCTTTAGTCTGCTTAAAAATAAACATTAAATAATCCAAAATAGGCTGGTTTTGCCTCAAATAATGATTATTTATATCTTAGTTTGGATCAAGTACAAGCTACTGTTTTATTATTACTGAGAAAAAAATTAATTTTTGAAAATGTGAATTAACTTATTACAATTGTAATTCGGAGCTTTCTGTATAATGGCTTTCCAGATAATGGATCACATACCTGTACTAAATTCTAAATGATTATTTTTTTTTTTAATGTAGTTTATAAAGCAAATCTTCATAGAAAAAAAGGCCCTGATGCTATATAATAAGTACATGGATTTCTAAAATTGTGTGACTTTAAAATAAAAATTGCCGGGTTTGTTCCAAGGTAATGAATGTGCAGGCATAGCAATGTGAATGCTTGCTCTATATACAGAATGTAATATCTTTTGAACTCATCTAAGGATTATATTTATACATATAACAACTGAAACATTTGTCTATTTTTACAAAGACACTATTTTTCAGCTCCAGCAATTCTGTAAAAATAATATATTTAGTTTTATTTTGAGGAGAAATTTCGATTTCTGGAAAAAAAAAAGTTAGTAGTTATCTCAGCTGCCATTCGCGTTTGGCTTGTCCATGATAGCTTTCGTCCAAAATGGTTTATTAGGGAATACTGTACAATCTATTACAAATGCTAAAGTAAGGAACATTGCAATATAATGTGGGTCTTAGCCATTCTGCCTATATCTCAGCAATACTGCTGTCATTCAAATCATTTCTATAACAGATCTGACATCATACTTATCCCAGTGTAGCAAGCCAATGCACAATTATTCAAAATTATGCAGCTTTCCTCTTTTCCTTTGGAAATATACTTACGCCGTTGCCCAGCAATTTGCATTTGCAATAAAAAAGGTTATTTGAAATGATTAAAAAAAAAAAAATAGATTCTATATTATCTAAAGATTTACAGTATACAACATATTAAATATCAGACTCGTATATCACTGCAGAGAGAAATTATTCCACTACACGAACTGGGAAAGTCTTGCCACTTCTGACACATTTTGTGCTAAAATTGCATTTCATTAGTTCAAGTGTCACCAATCCTCATCTTGACTATAAAATTGCTTGTCAGAAGGATAGAATTCATTTTGAATTATCCCAGGGTAAAGTTTAATCTGGTTATTTTATCTTTTGTTACTAACCCCAAATATATCTTTTTAGAATGGTTTCTGCAACCTCTACAGTTGTTATAAAGGCAAAGCTAAGTAACATTCAGCATAAAAATGCATATGACTTGAGAAAGATTATAAATAATGTGATGATTTGGTTAAAACATACACCTGTGGAGAGTATGCTATCAGAGCTGAGATTGAAGCTGAGGGGCTTCAGTGTCAAGGGCCTTGAATGTGAGTGTTTGTAATTTGAATTTGAGAAGAGATTGGGAGCCAGTGGAGGGATATGCATAGGGGAGTTGCTAAAGTGGAGCAAAGCGATAGATGAACGAGTCTTGTAGCACTGTTGACTTAATTAAATGTTGTAACATACTGTAGGTGCAGTAGGTAAGCCAGGTAAGAGACTAAATAGTGCTTTAGTTGTGTCTAAGTTGAAGTAAGGTTGTATTCAGGGGTTTTTATCAGAGTCGACTGGGCTGGTGGGACCCTGCAAGTCCAGACCCACTCCTGTGCTCCCTCTTCTTTCTCGCTGCAGTGCCTGAAAAACATGCACCTGCGCATTGGAGGAAGGAAGGAGAATCAGCTGCACATAGAAGTTTGCGGCTGGGGGGGCCCTGTCCGAAATGGGTTTTATTGAGTGAGTGAAACCTGAGAAACAGGGGAAGATGTTGGTGAAAATATTTAGAATTCTGTTTTGGAGAGATTCAGTTTCAGGTGGCACTGTGACATCCAGAAAGATATACCAGAAAGGCAGTCTGTAACTTGGGAAAGGACAGAAGGAGAGAGGTCAGGAGCAGACACATAAATATGGGCAGTGTCGGACGGGCCCACCGGGATACCAGGAAAACTCCCGGTGGGCCAAGGTGTCAGTGGGCCCTCATGCTGCCAAACTTTTGGCCTATTTCATGGCCATTCCCTATTTATATGAGAACAAAGAGGCTAAATAGATGGAATAATTGATTATAGTATGTAATAGAGGTTGATTGAGGAGACGAAGAATATTAGTACTGAGAGTGGGCCCCTGGTGTAAGGTTTTATGGGGGGCCCCTGGTCTAAGGTTTTATGGTGGGCCCCTGGTGTCCCAGTCCGTCACTGAATATGGGTGTCCTTGGCATAAAAGTGGCACTGAAGCAGGGTCGGACTGGGCCAAGACCTGCTCCCCAGATCAGCTGTCCTCTGAAGAAAAAGAAGATTGTGATGCTGTGCAACAACCTGAGGGGGAGTGAGTTTGGCAGTCAGGAGGAGTCCCCCAGTGTTCCAGTCCCATGCTGCACTGAAGTGACTGAATACGTTTTCCTAGAGAAGTAGCATTAAATGCTACTTTTAATGCAGAGCCCTGAGAAACTCCAAAAAAGAGGGAGTGAGATTAAAGTAAATAGAAAAAGCATCTTTAAAGAAGTGATTAGAAAGAGAAGATTTAAATACCATAAAAAACAGTGTCACGTATGCTTGCTGAGTACAAAATGTCTAGGAGGAGTTGGTGGTCAAATGTGTCAAAGGCTTCAAATACTGTAGATGTAGAAGGAAGAGTATGAAATAGTAACAGGGGAAGATCATTGCTTATAATGATCTTAAATGCAGTTTCTGATGAGTAAAGTTTCCAGAAGCCAGACGGCAGGAGATTGAGAATGAAGTCTTTCTAACCGTAACGGTTGGCACCCTAAACTCAGAACCGATGCCAAGCACCATGGTCAAGGTTTATGCTTCAGCCACCTTTCACCTCGAGAGGAGCCCTCGGCTAATTGGATGCTGCCAGGTCTTAAAATGAGAGGTGCAAAGCAAAGGGTTCTGGGCAGACAAAGGGGCACAACTGTAAGCAACGTCTTTGGGCAGAAGGTCATGGTACAAGGCGTTGGACAGAATCGTAGTCAAATCAGGCTGGGTCGGGGCAGGCAGAGAGTATACGTAGTCAGGCAGGCAAAGGGTCAAACCAGGAAGCCAATCAGAGGGTTAATCAGAGTCGGTAATCAGGCAGAGGTCAGGATATAGAAAGTAGAATGGTCAAAAAAAGTCAGGCACGGTCACAACAAGGATTCATAATCAGGAACCAACAATAGAAACAGCTCAGGAGCACCAGATACAAAAACCTGAATGGCATTGAAAAAACACCAAAGACCCCTTTAATATATTCAACTTTTGCGCCATTGCAAGCTGATGTCATTAAGTCAGCACGCATTCACCTATAAAACAGGAAGCGGCGCAAGCCTAATAATCCGGCGCACAGGGAGAAGAGGAGCGGCGTGACGTGCGTCCCTGCCGATCGCGCGGCGGGCGTTCCCACACTTTACAAAAACAAAAGGATTTATGCAGAACAGCTTTTGTCCATATAATGTATGAACACAAAAAATAAGTGAATTTAAAAGAGGCTTTTCAATATGAAGAAATGTATGATAAACTTTGCCTATAAGCTTTCTGAATTCCAGAGACAGTAATTGGCCATGAATACATATACTGCAAGTAATGCTGACAGTTTTGGGGTTATGCCTTTGGTGTAACAATGAGCATGTCAGCCTGTAACATGAAGTGTATCTAGCGTGACATGTGACAGAAGAAGGGCAACCGATAATATGCAGAGAGAATAAACATAAATAATGCAGCAGACCAAAGCTGCTGAGAGCCAAGGTTAACTGGAACATAACAATGCCAAATAACCTGTGCCCTGACAGAATAGCCACAGTAGGCAATAAGCCCTATAAATACTGCTTCATATGTTAAATTAAAAGAATTATTATTAATAATAATATTAGATATTATTATTAATGAAATTGTTAAATAAAATACATTCTAACAACACAAACCAAGCTAACCATCCAACACAAAAAAAAAAATATATATATATATATATATAAATATCCTATTTTTTTTTCCAAATAAAGCAGATACAACAGTAGGATTAAGTTGGCAATGAGACTCCACTTGGCACTCCTCTAAAGCTTCCATAAACAAGCCACATTTAAATAAAAAAAGCAAAAAAAACAGATAAATACCTCTCTTCCTGGCACAATTTGTTACACTGACTAAATTCAAGAAGCTGCTTCTTTTGATGAACAAGGCAGTGTGTCAGAGAGTCTAACTGCCAGGAGGCAGACGTTATGTTTCCTTATTGCACCTGCTTGTTTCTCTGAAGAGCATTTTTGGCAAAGACTTTTGTACCTTGACGTCATCCTCCTGGGCTGAGGCAGATGAAAGCTCAAGACGTACTTTTTGCCATCTGTATATATTTAAGTAAGCCCAAACTCAAACGTGACCCAAATCTCTACAGTATAATAGCACTGCCTGCCAAACCAGTTTGCAGTAACAGGGTTATTTATCAAGGTGAAAAGAAAAAGCATAAATGATCGCAACTAACTCAAAAATGTGGCTATAAACTAACTTCTCTTCTTTATCCATTAATGTTTATGTTCCAGCCTAAACACAATTACCCTGGATTTAAAAAAAAAAAAATCTTTTTAACATTACAAGGAAAACTATAGTACAATTTAACATATAAATGGATCATCAGAAATGCAGTTACTTTCTGTCTCTTTTAATCAGAAATATTTGGGATACATAATGAGAGTATATACATAGCAAGATGAACTAAGCGTGTCATGCAAATCTTCTTCCAACACAGTTAAGTAGGAAAAACAAAAATCTAGTAAATATTCACAAGTAAAAAAAATCTCGATAAATACTCTTGCAGATTGTCATCACCACACACGATTGTAGAATGACTGGTGACCTGTTAGACCTAACTTGTTAATTTCATCAGTTTTGGGGTACTAAGATACTGCATTTTATTATTTTTAGTATTATTAATGATCTTTTGCATTGACAATAGGTTTTTATAGCTGTTCAATATAATATTCGACAAGCTATTCTCCTGGGTGCAGCCATGAATGGGTAAAAGGCTTCTACTGGCCCAATTAGTCTGAAAAAGTTAGTACTCTGTCTGTCCAAAGAAAGTTGCTCTGTATAGTAAAGATACTGAAACTTCTTGCTGGGCTCATTTGCAGCTGGAAAGAATGTGTAAAGAGCAAAAAATAGGAGAAATCCTGCATCTTCGGCAGTGCTGTATTCACATGAGATAGGAGGGGAATATACATAGGAACCCTGTCTCTCACCCTGTCATCTTCCAGATGTGCAATTTAGGGAGCAGTAACGGCAACCGGGGCCTATGCCACCAAGGCAGTAAGAATTTGGCTGGTTTGCATCCACCAAAGCTTTAAAGATGGTGTGAGGCAGGCCCGGACTGGCAATCTGTGGGTTAGGGCAAATGCCAGAGGGGCTGCTATAAGGTGAGGGGGGGCTGTTTGGGTCTCTGTGTGGGCTCATTGGGCCTCTGTGTACCTGAAATGCCAGGGCCTATTTTGACTCTCAGTCCAGGCCTGGTGTGAGGTGCAGAGTACAGTCAATCAGGATCACCTTCAGGAGGCACACTGTACCGGGCCCAGTCCTAAAGAGGGCCCGGCTATTTTAAAAACTGCAGCACAGCTGCCCCCTCCCCTTGGCAGTGGCAGAAAACGTGCTGCCTCTTCGAATATCTTCAACCGCTGAAAAGTCAAAGTCCCTAACTGCTGAAGTCCTGAAATGAGGTAAACTGCGAAAAGATCCAAATTCACAGAAAGAACCAAACTTGAAGTCGGCTTGAAGTTCTGAAGCCTTAGAAAGACCTAAAGTCATGAAAATGTTGTTGTATGGGGCCCAGTGATTTCTAATGACAGCCCTGCAGTCAATTCCCGGGCAGGAGTGTTTTCACTATCAGCATTCTTGCATCCCTAAGACCAGGGCTACAGAAAATGACCTATATTTTCTCTTGAATAGACTTAAAAAGTTCACCCTAGAAGGCTAATCATGACACCTGGAAAGAAGGTTCCTTCATGAATAAGCAGATAAATCACATTCAATTATTATTTCGGATTTAAGTACAAGTGTTTAAGAAACAGGATCATGTTAGACAGATGGTACCACTGGGAACCAGCTTAGTAAGGGAGGACAGAAGGTCCAAACGTTAACAAAGGGGGCAGAAGAAAGGGGTTAAAGGACAAGGAAAGGCAAAAAAAATAAAATCACATTTTTACTTTCTTTAATGAAAAAGAAATCTATCTCCAATATACTTTAATTTAAAAATGTGCATAGTTTTTATGAGAAACCTGACTGTATGCAGTGAAATTCTCCCTTCATTTACTGCTGTTTATAGGAATTGTCAGACAGTCTCTAACTGCTGGGCAGGGAAACAATCATACATATGAACAGCAGGGGGAGCCCCCACCTTACTTCCCAGCCATGCAGAGCTCCAGCAGCTTGCAGTCGGCGACTGTGTAGAGATTTGTATTGGATTTTATTTTTGCCTTTATATCCCCTTTAAGGTTTCCAACTCCAGCAGCCGGGACAATGATCATTTAGCCAGATTTAAACAGATAAACTGAGATTCTATTTGGAAGATTATTTTGCTGCAGCCACTGGTTCTGCAGAGTTGGATAAAGTTTGTATCAAACAATACAAAAACTATAAAATCCACATTAGATTACAACACATGACCCAGTGCAGTCTGTATATTCTTGCTGTATCGGCTTCCAGCAGATATTATTTGACTTGTACTGTTTTGACCATTTATGACAATCCCTAAGCAGCACATACGACACTGAGTATGTGCACAGTCTTGGTCTTGTAAAGATGTATAACAAAGTTACAAGATGACAGCCCACTGTGCCCAAGTTTGAATAAATCATTTGTTTGATTAGACTTGTGGTGCAGTAAGTTCATGTTTATGTTTAGTATACAAAATACAGCATTTCTAGCCTTATTCTATTTTACACTTTCGTTAATAGATAAAGGGGTTAGCACTTTATACTGTATTTAGAGAAGAACGCATCTGCCTTACTCTTTTCCTGTTGTTAGTTAATTTCTGTACCCATTCTCTGAATGTTGAATTTAAAAAGAAAAATAGGGAAGAACAATTTAAAGCAAAATAAAAATCAATCAAGTTACCTGAAAAAAACATTTTAATCACACATTAGATTTTACACCTCGTCCTTTTTTCCCCCCACGAACACAGAATCTCTATCTTTATGGGCTTGATTGCACTGACAGGGTATCGCACTATGTGGGCATTTGTTTCACTGTTAACCTGCCATAGGTTACACAAAATGAAGCATTTCTACAAAAGCACTTGCTGTATTTCAGCCACAGAGTAGAAGATTGAGTTTTTTAAAACCAAATTTTAAAAAGTAACGGAATGATACAATTCTCAGCACGTTGGAGGCTTTCATTTTTTTTTCTTTGTGAGGAAAGCTGAAATCATGCCTTAACACTTCAAATTCATCATGGCTGCTTTCATTTTTTTTTTTTATTTAAGCTGAGTTAAAAAAAAAAAAAAAATCATCTCAACAGGATGTTCGTACAATGGAAATAAAGTTGCTTTGTATTCTTTGTCCATCTGTAAGATAAGTCAAAAGAGACCCTGTTGAGGGCTGCTGATTTTAGCGTCTGCGGCAAGGGATTTACCAGCTGTCTGGAATATATTTCACTGTGTCTAATGACGCATTATTTTCATTGCCATATCATACAAAGCACTTACGTTTCCAACAGCAAATACAACAAGAGAAGCAATAATTTTGCTCAAACACAATACCCGTCATAGAGGTCATATAGTTCTTTACTGGAAGTATTACTATGAATAATGTGGTGAATAATTTATTTGGTGCAATTTGTCAGGAAAATGTTTGCGATTCTGTTTAAAGTACAAAATTTGCAATATCTGTAAATGGGTAATGTACAGGAGATATGAGATTCCTGACATGGCAAGATGTGCATTTAACCCTTTCCAAGTTGCCAAGTTATGTTTGCTTTAAAGGGAAACTGTCATGGGAACACATCAGTTAATAGTGCTTCTTCAGTAGACTTCTGCACTGAAATCCATTTCTCAAAAGAGCAAACAGATTTTTTATATTTCATTTTTGAAATCTGACATGGGGCTAGACATTTTGTCAATTTCCCAGCTGCCCCTGGTCATGTGACTTGTGCCAGCACTTCAGGAGGGAACTGCTTTCTGGCAGGCTGTTGTTTTACCTTCTCAATGTAACTGAATAGTACGCAGTGGGACATGGGTTTTACTATTGAGTGCTGTTCTTAGATCTACCAGGCAGCTGTTATCTTGTGTTAGGGAGCTGTTATCTGGTTACCTTCCCATTGTTCTGTTAGGCTGCTGGGGGGGGGGGGAAGGGAGGGGGTGATATCACTCCAACTTGCAGTACATCAGTAAAGAGTGATTAAAGTTTATCAGAGCACAAGTCACATGACTTGGGGCCACTGGGAAATTTACAATATGTCTAGCCCCATGTCAGATTTCAAAATGAAATATAAAAAAATCTGTTTGCTCTTTTGAGAAATGGATTTCAATGCACAATTCTTCTGGAACGGCACTATTAACTGATGCATTTTGAAAAAAAAAAAAATTCCCATGACAGGATTCCTTTAAGCCAGATTGCATGTTTACTATGGCCTGGCAAACATCTTCTTTTATGGTGTAGATGCCAGGTTTCCATAAATCCATTCATTAAGCCACACTACAGAATACTGGCCTATCTTTAATCATGTGTGCCAGGGATCCAATCCAAAAAAAAAAAACATACCCCCCTACCCAGGCTCAGATTTGTGGAGAGGCCACCTAGGCCCGGGCCTAGGGTGGCAGGATTTTTTGGGGCGGCATGCTGCCCAACCACACCCACATTGGTTCAGAAATGTTAATTTTCTGTGTGCCAATTCCCATTCCTCTGTCCTGATGATGAAAATTTGGGCAAATAAAAGGCAGGGAACAGGCGTCGACAAATGACAGCAGGCAAAGGGGCGCCCGCTATGTACATATGGACCTGACCCTACCCTCCCCCTCCCAGCTTAGATGCTACTCCTGGTAACAGCCTCTAACTTTTTACTTACCCCTCGGTACAATCAGGGCATTGAAGTTAACGGCAGCCATCTTCTGTGACTGCACGCCAAAGCGTTAGAAGAAGACCCAAAGATTTCTGAAGAGAAGATGGCTGGCATGAACTCTGATGCCCTGAATCTGCACCGAGGGGTAAGTAAAAAGTTAGGGGCATTTACACAGGGTAGCAGCTAGGCTGGGGTGGGGGGGGGAAGGAGGGGGTCTATGTAGGGTAGGGTTTTTTAATAAGGGGTTGAATTCTCCAGATGTCAGACAATCACGTTTTCCTAAATCAATGTCATAGTAATGTCATAGTAATGTCATAGAGGATGGATTTAAACATTTAATTTATCCAAATTCATGAAAACTTCAAAATAAATACAATGGGTTTTACAAAACACCTTTTGTTGTTACAGTTTGGGCTCCAGAGAAACAAAAAATGGTTAAGGCTCAAACATAAGAAAAAAAGGTTTGAACAATTTTAACAGTTTATCACATTGTAAATGATAAATGCCCACATACTAATTAGTAATGTTGTAAGTCCTGCTTGGGTGAAACATAATGACTGTGGTCAAACCAGGTCAGAAGAAATTTACAGGCTTCTTTGCATCAGGTTACTTATTAAACTACACATGAATAGCAATACAAAAATTAGGAAGGTGGCCAATGCTATAGTGGCTTTGCACATCAAACCTCATAAATAAATGTATATGCAAGTTCAACTTGACTAATATTGTAATTTTTATTGCCTTGCACAATATTCCAAAATGTTTACATGTAATCTCTTTCAGATATATAAGGAGAAGGGAGGTTTGTCACATTCGTTAGGAAACAAAGCCAAAAGACACTGATGAGCTAGGATGTGATTCCAGCTAATGGTTAATCAGCATAACCACATTCATATGGTATTTCCTGCACTGGGATTTTATGGCCATCATATTACAAGCCTATTAAAGGGAGTGTTCACCTCTGAGTTAACTTTTGGTATGATGTAGAGAGTGATATTCTGAAAAAAATTGTAATTGGTTTTCTTTTTTTATTATTAGTTATTTAGTGGCAGATTTACTATTGATAAAATTTCGAAATTAAAAAAAATTCAAAATTTGACCAGCAAATTTTTGGGGGGAACATTTTCGATCGAATAGGTCCTTTGACAATCATATTCAAATCATTCAATCACATAGTTCGATCGAAGGATTTAAACGATTTTCAAAATTTTTTTTTGATTTTCCAGGAAAGCTTCCAGGAGGTCCTCCATAGGCTACAATAGTATCTTTAAGGTGGCGAATAGTCAGTTTTTTTTAAAGGGCCACTGCGTCTATTCAATAGTCGAAGTAGCCCAAAGTAGTTTAAAAATTCGAATTTTATTTGAAAATTCACTTCGAACCTTAGTAAATGTGACCCTTAGGGGTAGATTTACTAAGCTCGGGTGGAGGATACGAATGCAAAAATGCGATTTTTGAAAATTTTTTTGGGCTACTTCAACCATCGAATTTGGTAAATTTGATCGAATTGAATGATTTCGAACGAATCATTTGGTAGAATCAAATGATTTGAATGAATCAAACGATTCGAATAAGAAAATTGTTCGATTGCCTAGTTCGCCAGATTAATCCTACCGAGTTTCTATATTTGCCTATGGGAAACGCAAGTTTTTTTTTTATTGAATAGAAATTATCCGATTTTTTCGTGAAATCGAATAGTGGTAAAATACTACGAATTAGATATTCGATTTAGTCGGATTTTACTTCGTGAAAATTTTGAGGGTCGAATTAAAGGTTTTTAACCCCCGAAATTCGACCCTTGATAAATCTGCCCCTTAGTGTTTTATTCAGCAAATCTCTAGTTTGCTATTTCAGCACTTAGTTGCTACGGTCCAAACTACCCTAGAAATCCTGTATTGATTTGAATAAGAGACTGGAATATAATTAGAGGGCCTGAATAGAAATAGGAGTTATAGCAGTAACAATAAATTTGTAGCCTTACAGAACATTCATTTTTAGATGGGGTGAGCAACCCAGATCTGAAAGCAAAAGGCAAATAAAAAAAAAAATAATGAACCCCAATGGAAAAGTTGCTTTGATCTGGCCATTCTATAACATAATAACAGTTAACTTAAATGTGAACCAGAAACGAGTTGTCCCTGGCTAGATGGAACTGATGGGGAGTCTGCACTGCAGCCACTCTGTGTAATGGTACTAAGGGCCACATTCTTGAACTTTTGTCTGGGGTCTTCATAAATACCCCATAAAGAGTGTGTTCTTTTTGTCATACCTAACATACATAACTTTTAAGAATCACAATGGCTGCAGCTACAGAAAAAAACTTTTAAAACCATATAATTATATCCCTGTGCCATAGCACTAATGGCAAGGGCAAATTAGAATTTTAACAAAAGACAGTAAAATAAATGTATTTGTATTAGGAAGAAAAGCCATACAATGTGAATCAGCATTTCCTTACAAAAGGCATGTCATACAACTACTGCTCCTGCTCATATTAGCAACTATGTTAGTAATGTGAATAAGTACCCACAGATTTAATGAAGGCTACCAAGAAAAGGGGCACAGGGAATGAACAAACCAGATGTAAATACAGGTATGGGACCTGTTATCCTGAATGCTCAGAACCTAAGGTTTTCAGGATAAGGTGTCTTTCCATAATTTGGATCTTTATACTTTGTCTGCTACAAAATCAGTAAATGTAAATAAACTCAATAGGATTGATTTGCCTCCAATAAGGATCAATTATATCTTAGTCTGAATCAAGTACATTGTATTGTTTTATGATTACAGAGAAAAAAGAAATCAGATTATTAAAAAAAAAAAAGTGAATTATTTAATTATAAGGCAGTCTAGGGCCTTTCCATAATTCAGAGCTTTCTGGATAACAGGTTTTCAGATAACACATACCTCCCACTCCCCCTAATTACCATGTTCATTTTACAAAACTTGGCAGGTTCTAAAAGTTTGAACACATTTCTGTGTTTTTTAAGTGTTATTACAATTTTGCTAATGAAGGTGAATAAGCTGCAAATCGCAGTTTCCACAAGAGACCTGCTTATCTTAAATTGTTACCAGTGTTTCTTTGTTTATCTTAAATTGTTGCAAAAGTATCTATGTGCACCTGCCACCTATTCTGGCCTCTCTGCCAAAAGCCAATCAAGCTTTAGAAACTCTGTATGTTTTTATGTCTGTTCCGTGCAGGTGATCAAAGAGAAAGTTGAGACATTTCAGTAACAATCCAGGACTGCAGGATGAGTTGACAAAATCGGGACTGTCCCGCGAAAAACGGGACAGTTGGGAGGTATGGATAACAGAGCCTACATCTGTACTTGAGAATAATTGCATAAGGACAGTGAGATTGCCATGGCACCTTTCATTGTACAGCATGCTCTGTATCTAGCAATTACATCGCTTAGCAGGGGTGAAAGCCGGCACATTTCCACATCTCTCTTAAATAAACAATGCTGCTATCCCAGTAAGGCTTTATTGTCTCTGTATTTTCTTCATATTTTATTTTCAGCTATTTCTTCTTCCCACTGTTTGTGTTTTTTTACCCTTCAGATTGTAGCAGTTAAATTATCCACCGCGCTTGTATTTTTTCTGCTGAAAAATTACCACTGCAGCAGGATCAATTACCGTCTGTTATACTTTGGGCAGGATTCATTGTTCACTTGTCGCTGGTAATTTATTTTGTCTATATTTATCATAGGGTTGCAGCTAATGTTAAGTGCATGTAGTTTTAATGATATTAGTCCAGCCAAGCACCGTTTATATGGCACCGAATATATTACAATTAAGTATCTTATAGCACGTTTGCTGTATTACATTTGGAAAAGCTTGTTAAATTAGCATAAAATATCAATAGCTAGAAAATTGGCTCTTTTGCTCCTTGTGCTATGTGGATAGGGATTATTTATAACATAAATTGTATCACTTTATAAATCTGGGCACTTTTATTTTACAAGTGATTTGTTATGTTCATTGCTCAAGTTTATCTTGTCTCACATGAGATCCTGTGTCTTTATATTCTTCTTGCTTGAGGGAACAGGTAGGATGTTGTCTGAGTTCTGTACAAATAACAATTATTGACAACCTCCTCCTTATATATATATATATATATATATATATATATACACTATATATGGTAGTTATCCAGAATTCTTTCTGTCTGGGTTTTCAAGATAAGGACAATTGAGTAAATATGGAGGAAGCAGACCCGCAGTTTGGGCCCCCTTTTCTCTGTGCCTCCCAGCGCCTGCAAGGTCTGCTTCCTCCATAGTTACCCAACTGCCCTTATTCGGAAAAACCCGTACAGCAAGTATTCTGGATAACAGCTACCATATGTCTACCAGCACCAAGGTTTATATTTGGACTGGTCTGCTTCCTCTATAGCTAACAAGCTCTGTTTCCTGCAGTGAGGAAGCAGAGCGTGTCGGCACAGGTCAGAGAGGGGGCAGGGTCTGGATGAAATCTGGGTGGAAAGTAGGCGGGGTCAGGGTGGGGAGTGGGCAGGAGGATGGGGATCAGAGTGCACTGGGCTCCTCTGAAGATTTTTTTGCAGGGGGGGGCAGCACACTTTAATTACTCCACTGGATATTGGGGGTTTCCATAACTTGGGCATCATGCAGCAAGGCTACTAAAAAACATTTAAATATAAATAAAACAGTAGGATTATTTTGCTACCAGCAAGGGTCTACGTTAGTTTAGTTATCACCAAGTACAAGAACATTTTCTTTAATGTACAGGTATGGGATTTGTTATCTGGAAACACATTATTCAAAAGGTTCTGAATTACAAGAAGGCCATCTCCCATTTCCTCTTTTCTTCCTATTTTAATCAAATAATTATCCAGTTATCCAGAAAGCTCCCAATTATGATGAAATATATATATAAAAAGTAACTCAAAGTAACTCAGTTATATTATAATTAAATACTTCACATTTTTAATGATGATTTCCTTTTTCTCTATAATAATAAAACAGTACCTTGTACTTGATCCGAACTAAGATTAAATCCTTATTGGAGGCAAAACATTACTATTGGATTTATTTACGTTTAAATGATTTTGTAGTAGATGCCAGGTTTGGAGATCCAAATTGCAGAAAGATCCCTTATACGGAAAACCCCAGTTCCCACGCATTCTGGATAACAGGTCTCATACCTGTATTTGGGTTTCTCCATAATAAGAATTAGAAATTGCATGTCTAAATAGAACATTATTGGAAATTACATTGCCATAGCTTTCTGGTTTAAATTTTTAAATCAAATAGAAATGTTATTTGTCATACAGATTAAAGAATTTTTAGTTTTCTTCTATTTCTATCTAGTACTTTTAGGCAAGCATGACCCAAGCGTAACACAGGATTAGAGTTCAGGGTAAGATGTGACCAGCCAGTTAATGCTATTATCCTACATCTTCAAGGATATCCTTCTAGTATTATACACAGTCATAATAGAGATGAAATCATATTCACTTGATTTTTATTTACAGTTGAGTAAAACACAATTTTTAAAGGGAAAGTTACGGTTATATAACAATTATTTTTATTAATAAGACATGTTCTGTCTAGGGTTGCCACCTGGCCGGTATTTTACCGGCCTGGCCGGTATTTTTGATGGTTGATCCCAATGTTATTAATAGGAAGAAAAGATAAATATATAGGAAGGACGGTATTTTTTTCAAGAAAAGGTGGCAACCCTAGTTCTGACACAGGACTTGGCAGATCGTAAAGGGTACTGCAACTGAATGTCGAATTAACAGCAAGGGGCCCATTTACCAAGGGGCAGATTCAGGGGCAGATTTACTATTGGTCGAATTTCGATTGATAAAAAAGGATTTTACCGCAATTCGAATGATCGAACGATCGAATATAGAAAATTCGATTGTTCTTTCGAATCAAATTCGAATCGAATATTCAAACGATTTTTAAGCGATCGATCGAATTTTTTATATTCGATCTTAGGGAATGATCCCCATTTCGGTAGGTTTAATCTGGCGAAGTAGGTGGTCGAATTAAAATTTAAAGGGGAAGTATTCGACCATCGAATTTTCAAATATTCGAATAAAATTAAATTCGAATATTAAAATTATTCAAATTTGACTATTCAACGGTTGAATTTGGTTGAATGTGTCTAATTTGTATATTCGAAATTCGAATCTTTTGAAAATTCAATCAAATATTCGAATCCCTCATGTGAATTTAGTAAATCTGCCCCTTACTATTGGTCAAATTTCAAATTGAAAAAAATTTGAAATTCGACCATGTGAAGTTAGCGAAGTAAAATCCTTCGAATTAGAAGGATTTTACCTCTATTCGAATATTCGAATTGGAAAAAATTTTTTTTAAAGGGGAAGTACTTCGACCATCGAGTATTCGACTATTCGAATACAATTAAATTCCAATTATTCGAATCGGTCGAATTTTGAAAATTCAATGGTCGAAGTGTCCTCATTTGCATATTCAAAAGTCGAATTTGATTTTTTTTTTTTTGTAAATTCGACGAATTTTGAATCCTTCATGTGAATTTAGTAAATAGGCCCCTTCAAGTGTCCAGAGGTGGGCTTCAGCGAATTTTTGTATTCAAGCATTTAATTTTCCTATACAGACACCCCTGGCCTGCTCCTTTAAAGCTGACACCCTACACACAGGGCCTTGGATGCCTATATATATATATATAGAAATATCTCCCTGATTATATTAAAACCACTGTGTTGTAGGTGCTCAGGGGGAAAAGGTAAAAGAAACATTTTTCAAACTTTGGTAAGTTTTTAAAAAGTTTTTTTTTTCACTATAATGTAAAACTGATGGTTAATCAGATGATATTTATTTTTGTATAAATGGCAGGAGCATGACATTTATGAACAAATAATGATGCATTTGTTAAAAAGATAAAAAACACAAAGCAGCTTATAAATAAAGCAAGATCTCAGTGGAACCAAATCATGAACATAAATTGTGTTCAAATACCATAACTTCCTCTTGCTATATGCCTATATTACCTACACCGAAGATATAAATATGAATCAATTTTTTGA
The DNA here is from genome assembly GCA_024363595.1 of Xenopus borealis. NCBI lineage: Eukaryota > Metazoa > Chordata > Amphibia > Anura > Pipidae > Xenopus > Xenopus borealis. Next base: position 72,174,069 of record CM044437.1, read on the forward strand.
TACAGAACAAAAAGACCTTTGGGTTAATTTAAAATATTTTATTCATTCCAGATGGAAAAACCAGTGCAGATATCTGCAATGAGTTTCTAGCAGACTGGGCTGAATATATTATTTTAGTCTTATTTTCTCTTGAAAGGCAATGACATAATTTGCTCTCGGTTGATTTTCAATGTATTACATTTCTATATTTAATGCATTAAAAAACCTAATACACAAGCAAATGTTTTTATGTAAATGTATTTAAATGTGCAAATATATAGCTATTTGTCTTGCTTTGCATTTCGATACAATTCTGTGTTGTTGCAATTAGGAATAATTATTACCTTTTATGACCAATACCACTGGTCCTCACATGATATCAGTAATAACGTATCTGCAGTACATTTGCCAACCTTTTTATTCTAGTTATAACAGTCTAGACACTTGGGTGTCAGGTTGGAATGACTAGAATGACATAATCTAGAACCACATGTAGATACATACAGTATCATGCTATATCTGCTTGTATCTATCTATCTATAGTTGTGCTCATACGTTTACATACCCTGGCAGAATTTATGATATTCAGAGAATATGAATGATAACACAAAAACTTTTCTTTCACTCATGGTTAGTGGTTGGCTGAAGCCATTTATTGTCATACAACTGTGTTTACTCTTTTTTAATCATAACCACTACATAAACTACACAAATGACCCTGATCAAAAATGTACATACTCCAGTTCTTAATACTGTGTATTGCCCCCTTTAACATCAATGACAGCTTGAAGTCTTTTGTGGTAGTTGTGGATGAGGCTCTTTATCTTCTCAGATGGTAAAGCTGCCCATTCTTGGGCTATCTTGCATGAACTGCACGTTTGAGGTCTTCCCATAGTGGCTCATTGATATTGAGGTCAGGAGACGGCCACTCCAGAACCTTCACTTTATTTTGCTGTAGCCAATAACAGGTCGACTTGGTCTTGTGTTCTGCATCATTGTCATGTTGGAATGTCCAAGTACGTCCCATGCACAGCTTCCAGGCTGATGAGTGCAAATTTTCCTCCAGTATTTTTTGATAACTTACTGCATCTATTTTGCCATCAATTCTGACCAAATGTCCTGTGCCTTTGTAGCTCACACATCCCCAAAACATCAGTGATCCACCACCATGTTTCACAGTAGGAATGGTGTACCTTTCATCATAGTTTGACTTGTTGACTACTCTCCAAATGTAGAGTTTATGGTCGTGGCCAAAAAGTTCAATTTAAGTCTCATCACTATAAATGACTTTGTGCCAGAAGGTTTGAGGCTTGTCTCTGTGCTGTTTGGCATATTGTAAGCGGGATACTTTGTGGTATTTGAGTAGCAAATATGCAGTCATTCGACCATGCAGCCCATCTTTCTTCAAGTGTCTCTTTATTGTGCATCTTGGAACAGCCACACCACATTTTTTCCTGTATTTCACCTGAAGTTATTTGTGGGCTTTTCCTTACATCCTGAACAATTTTTCTGGCAGTTGAGGCAGAAATTTTAGATTTATTGGGTTTGGTTTCAACAGAACCCCTAAATTTCCACTTCTTTATTAGAGTTTGAACACTGCTGATTGGAATTCTCAATTCCTTTGATATTTTCTTATATCCCTTTCCTGTTTTATAGAGTTCAACTACCTTTTCCCACAGATCTTCTGACAATTCTTTTGCTTTCCCCATGACTAAGAATCCAAAAAGCATCAGTGCCGCACTGGATGAAAATGCAAGGGTCTGTCAGGAGTCCAGAAAGTCATTGACCTTTTATACACACCCACTAATTACAAGCAAACAGATCAGAGGTGAAGATGGTTACCTTTAATAGCCATTCTAAGCCTTTTGTGTTAAAGGCTTGTGCATGTTATCAGGCCAAATCACCAGGGTATGTAAATTTTTGATCAGGGTCATTTGGGTAGTTTGTGTAGTGATTATGATTTAAAAAGACTAAACACAGTTGTTTGACAATAAATGGCTTCAGCCAACCACTAACCATGAGTGAAAGAAAAGTTTTTGCATTATCATTCATATTCTCTGAAAAATGGTTAAGAAATCATAAATTCTGCCAGGGTATGTAAACTTATGAGCACAACTGTATATACACACATTAGGCATTCACCAAATCAATACTTTTAAAAATGTACAAAAAAGTCCACAGCACTGCAGCACACTGACAAATTGATCCATTTGTTTTATAATATTTATTGGCTTCAAATTCTAAGGCACCGTTTCGGGCCTCGCAGGGCCCTTTATCAAGCACTTTTAAAAATGTGTCCGTACACTAAAGATTCAGCCAATTAACAAACTGAATGCAAATGTTAGTGCTGGGATTTGTCTGAAGAAACGCACATTTTTGTTTCAGTGGGGATCATTTATTAACACTAGTCAAATTTACTCTTGGGCAGTAATCCATAGCAACTGATTAGTGATCAGCTTTTTGTGGCCAGCTGCAGGTTGAACAATAAAATCACCAATTTGCTTTTTTTAATATACAACCCAGGTGCAAAGTTGCCCTGTATTGATACATTATACCCATTACCTTCATGATGTTTTAATGGATGTATTGCATTATTCTCAGCTTGCATGTGCTGAACTGCCCAGCACTTGTTGCTTCTAAAACTGCAACCTTTTATTCAGTCTCAGAATAATGTAATTCACTATAACAGGAAACAAGGGAATACCAGGAACATTGTAGCACAAAGTGTAAATCAGGGACGCCATACCTTCTATGCACAGTGTGCAGACAGCCTCACAATAATTAATTGGAAAAGCTTTAATAAGGCTCTTCAGACAAATGCCACCAAACTAACATGACAGTCTTGACAGAAACTGTACAGTGTATGCAAAGCACATAAGCAGCAAATAAGTGTACCTCAATAACCAATTTATCATCATTCAAAACAGGCATCTTAAAAGACACGCACTAGATTAGTCCTGATATAATGCAGCAACATGACCTTTAAATAGAATTTTACTAATATCAGTAGACATAAATATGTTCTACCGGCAAATGTGCTTTTGGATCAAGCAACTGCAGTCCTTAGCCCACATCAACAGGGGCCTCTTATAGTAACCAATACATTATTTAATAATAACCTGTTCAGGGGTAATGTATGGTACTAACTGTTAATAATGTTCACAATCATTTTAACAAGACATGCCTTCCTTTTTCAGAAGAGAACTTTGGTGTAGATAAAGTAACATACAGTCATACGAAAAAGTTTGGGAACCCCACTTAATTTTTTGGAGTTTTGTTTATCATTGGCTGAGCTTTCAAAGCAGAAACTTCCTTTTAATATATAGCATGCCTTATAGAAACAGTAGTGCCATAAAGGATTAACAGAAAATATGCAATATGCATAACAAAATTAGACAGGTGCATAAATTGGGGCACCCGAACAGAGATATTACATTGATACTTAGTTGAGCCTCCTTTTGCAAAAGTAACAGTCTCAAGACGCCTCCTATAGCTTTTGATGAGTGTCTGGATTCTGGTATTTTTGACCAATTAACCACACAATATCTCTTCAGTTAGATTTGATGTCTGCCAAGCATTTTCCATGATTTTCAAACCGGGGGACTGTGATGACTATTACAGAATATTGTACTGCTTCCTCTGCATGAATGCCTTTGTAGATTTCAAAGTGTGTTTAGGTTCATTGTCTTGTTGGAATATCCAACCCCTGTGTAAATTCAACTTTTTTTACTGATGCTTGAACATTATCCTGAAGAATTTGTTGATATTGCGTTGAATTCATCTGAGCCTCGACTTTACCAAGGGCCCCCAGTCAACTAGCCACACAGAACCACAGCATGATGGAACCAAATTTGACAGCAGGTAGCAGGTGTTTTTCTTGGAATGCTGTGTTCTTCTTCTGAGGATCCCATGCTGTCACTCTTCAGAGGAGAGTCAAACAGAAGCACAACTTGCAATTGGCGACCTTAAATACATTTTCTCATGATTGGACACACCTGCCTATGAAGTTCAAGGCTTAACAAGCTAATTCAACCAATTTTGTGTTGCCAGTAATGTATTGAGCAGTTACATGCATTAAAATTAGCAAAATTACAAGGGTACTAACATTTTTGCACAGCCAGTTTTTCACATTTGCTTTTAATCTCATACAGCTGAATATTGCTTCACTAAAAATCTTTGTTCGGAAAACACCATCCTGGGAAATGAAAGACACACCACTGTTATCTTTTTTGTTGAAAGTGGACTAAATTATTATGCAGGCTGAGTGAGGTTCCAACATTTTTTCATATGACTATATACTTTAAATGCTATAGTATCCTGCATTAGTACTGCTATATCTTACATTGCTGATGCTCTGAGTTTACTTTCACCATCTGCATGAAGGCTGTATGTTCTCTTCATGCTTCAGTAGCTTTCCTATGATTAGTTTATAAGTGACAAGGGATGAGGAGACTGCCTCATACAGACTTAAATAAACAAAAGGAATCCTGGGAATGAATTCCAAACAAGCTCCAAGAGAATCCCATTTACATGGGTTTATCCTACAGGCTAAAGCTCACCCACCTGGTTTCGCCTTTCTTGAGGCTCATCAGTGTAGTGCAGGGTTGTCTGATCAGCTTAGGTACAGCCACCGTGTGGTTTCACATATAAGTGACAAGGGTTGAGGAGACTGCCTCATACAGACTTAAGTAAACAAAAGGAGCCTCAAGAAAGGCGAAATCGGTCTGTAGTTGGGAATCTGATCAGCTATTATCCTGGCTTTTGCCAGTGGGTGAGCTTTAGCCTATAGGATAAACCCATGTAAATGGGATTCTCTTGGAGCTTGTTTGGAATTCATTCCCAGGATTCCTTTTGTTTGTATATGATTAGTTTGGTTTTCTCTCACACACCCAAAAATACAAGTAAGTTGGGTCCTGGTGATCCTTATGTTTCTTGATGATCCTAATATTCTAAGCTTCGGCCAGGCAGATAAGAATGAACAATCTCTGTAGAGTAACTTCAGAATATGATGGCACTACATAAAATATAGAAGAGCTTCACTCAGTTCATAAAACATAGATGGCTTCTGTAATCCTCAAGTTTTGTGGCTGTCCTCTTAAATTCAGTTTACAGCATTAACAACCTGAAAACTGGAACAAAGTTTTCAGCGGGAAAAACCTTGTATTGCTTAAATTGATAAAGTTTTCGGGCAAAATCCTCTGAAAAAGACGTTAAAGATCATTTAGGCCATTATAATCTTCAGTTGATTCATGGGACCTCTACCATTGATTCCTTTATGACCTTGACAGGTTTTTAATGGTTTATTTTTTCAGATTCAAGCTATTTCCAGGCTCGGGGTATAATAAATCTTGAACAAAAAAATTATCCTTAAAATATAAATTTTGACAAAAAAAATTAACCCGGAAACTCGATGTTCGCCAATGTTCACTCTGGCGAATAAGTGTAACTCCGCCAATTCACTAAGATGCGGATTTTACTCAACGTTACCTCTTGCGCCAGACTTGCCTTTGCCACCTCAAACCAGGCGAAGTGCAATAGAGTAGATAGGAGTCCAAAAAAACGCTTCCCCCCTACATTTCCTAACATATGGAACATAAACTATAGAGTGGGCACATGTGTAGGGCAATATAACAACTCTATTTCCTTTCATTAAGGTTTCCCAGACATGTGTAATGTAATGTATTTGCTGCAACATATATGTCCGTTGAACTTTAACTTCCCGCCATATGCAATTTTGTCAGTACTAGCGCAACTTAGCAAGCGTTCGCCGCCATGGACAGAACTTCGCATTTTATTGAATTAGCGTTGTCCTGGCGAATCTACGGCTAGCGAAGTGTTGTGATCCAAGCTGATGCTGATGAATTTGTTATTATGTAGAGTGGTTTTCTGAGACAATCTGCAATTATGGTTTTTGAGTTATTTAGCAGCTCTTCAGTTTGCGATTTCAGCAATCTGGTTGCTAGGGTCCAAATTACCCTAGCAATCATGCACTGATCTGAATAAGAGACTACACTAGAATATGAATAGGAGAGGGCCTGAATAGAAGGATGAGTAATACAAAGTAGCAATAACAATGAAAACCAATTGAAAATTTGGTTAGAATTTGCTGTTCAATAACACTATTAGGGGCAGATTTATTAAAGGTCCAAGTGAAAATGAGAATTTTCCAAATTTGTTTTGGTAAAAATTCTCAAATTCGAATTGTGAATTATCCAAACTCGATTGGAGTTTTAATTAGAATTCCAGAGATCAATTTGGTGATGTTTCCAGTCTTCATGACATTCAAGTTGTTTTTAATTTGATTCAAGTTTTGCTAATTCGAACTGAATTCAAATTTTCAGGTAGATTCAATTCGTCCTGAGAATTTTGCTGAGAAAATTCGATTTTATTAATAAATTTCGATTGGTTGAATTTCGAGTTTATGGGAGTTTTAAAAAACTCACATCAGTTCCTAATAAATGATAAATGTGTCTCTAAAAGTTAACTTAAAGGTGAATCACCCCTTTAAGTAGTTACAAACATGTCTTTGTTCTTATTTGCAGTTCTCTGTTCATATATATATATATATATATATATATATATATATATAAACACACATACATATACCAATAACATTTTAAATGGTTCATAAATGTTCCTAAAGAACCCAGTATGACTTATTAGACACAGGTCACTCAAAGCTATACCCTGTATATAGGTTAAGTCACTGTAGAGCATACCTCCCAAAAATCAGAGCCTTTTGAGCCACAACTTTGTTTACCCCAGCCATGCCCAGGCAATATTTACATAATGCTGAGCTCTTTTAATTCCCATGCATATTGCAACACATCTGAACCTGAAAAAGTATTAAACATTATTTGGTCATCGCTATAGTCTTCCCACATTTTCCAAAACAATTCTGTATAAAAAACACAAGATAGCCTATATGGGTGGCTGCAGATTGGGTGGATTTATTTTATTTACTTCAGGGAAGCTTGTGGAAAATTTATTTTTACCAGATGATAAATATTATGTTTAGCTGTAAAATAAATAACCTAATACTGTATAACACATCATTTCATTAGATGTGATCTTTCCTTTAACACAGTCTAGTACTAAAGCATCAAACCAGGAACAAATTAAATGGTGGTCACTATTAATATCATACTTTGAGAAGGTGACAATATTGTACTCCATAATAACATTGCCTTATGAAAGGCTATAAGTCACATTTACTGTGCAATGGAATATGCCTCTTAGGGTTTCATAACAGATCACAAGCTGCTGTGGTAGTCATTACCCAGTGATTTACTATTTTCCAGGGACCTGTTCTGTGAGGTTTTAAGCAAATGGAACAAAATGATCGGTCCAATTAGGTGAGCTCATCGTCCTAGAATATTCTTTCAAGTTAATTTTCAGGAAAATTCAAACACTTCTTTTTAAGTTTGCTGCACGATTTGAGGACAAACTTTGAATAGCTCACTGATTTCTTTCATCTCGATATGGGGACTCCCAGTAGGCTAATGAGACTATTCATTTTCTGTATGTGCTAAAGATGTTGGTGCTCATTCCTCTGTACTTCAGTGATTATCTATAACAACCCCACTTAATATTTTTTTACACATAAATATTATGCTTAAAGGGTGATGTTCACCTTCACATTAAGGCACAGATCTTTTAAATGGATACTGTCATCGGAATTTTTTTTTTTTAAACCCATTAGTTAATAATGCAGTTCCAGCAGAATTCTGCACTGAAATCCATTTTTCAAAAGGGCAAACAGATTTTGTTATATTCAATTTTGAAATCTGACATGGGGCTAGACATATTGTTTCCCAGCTGCCCTCAGTCATGTAACTTGTGCTCTGATAAACTTCAGTCATTATTTATTGCTGTATTGCAAGTTGGAGTGATATCACTCCCCCCCCCCAGCAGCCTAACAACAGAACAATGGGAAGGTAACCAGATAACAGCTGCCTGGTAGATTTAAGAACAACACTCAACAGTAAAAGTCAAATTCCACTGAAATCCATTCAGTAAGAGAAATAACAGCCTGCCAGAAAGTAGTTAATTGCTGGCACAAGTCACATGACTGGGGCAGCTGGGAAATTGACATGTCTAGCCCAATGCCAAATTTCAAAATTGAATATAATAAAATCTGTTTGGTCTTTTGAGAAATGGATTTCAGTGCAGAAGTCTGCTGGCGCACACTATTAACTGATGGGTTTTGAAAAACGTTTTCCCATGACAATTTCCCTTTACGGCTGGAATGGTAAATTTGAATTTGAAATTTCAAATGTTTTTTGTGTCAAACTCACAAATTGGAATGTGAGATTTATCACATCTCAACCATGGAAACAGTTCTAATTCAAGTATTCACCACCCAAAACCTGGAGTTCATTTACAAGTCACTGGCAGAGGTTTGTTGAATTATTTGAATATGTTAATTGCCTTTCTGACATTCAAGGTTTTTTTTTGGACAAAAACTCAATTCAAAGTAGATTTGAATTTTCAGGTCGGGACTATTTGATCGAATATTAGATGTTCGAGTTTTTTCATAAATAACCTCCCATCCGCATTGTGAGTACATTCAAACTTATTACAGTAAAAGAATTCACATAAATTCGACCTTAAAAAATGGCTAATTCTAAGCTAAATGGCCTTAATTTTTTTCCTTTTTATAGTTTTTGATTGTTTTCCCTTCTTCTAATTCCTTCCAGCTTTCAAATGGGGGTCAGTGACCCCATCTAAAAACAGACCTTATCAGAAAGGTGTATAAAAATACATCAGTAAACCCTCAAAGTAATGCTGCTCTGACTCTTCTGTCAAAGGAAACACAACTTGCCTTCTATTTTGTAAACAAGAGCTTTTGTATCAGACTTCCTGTTTTCAGCATAAACCTGCAGTGCTAGGTTTTAAGCATGCTCAGTTTGCTCCTCTCTCCCTCCCTTTCCTGCCTCCCTCCTCCTCTCCCTGCTGTAATCTGAGCACAGGGCTATGAGTGAGCAGGAAGTGATGTCACACCAAGTTTCAAGCGATCTTCTAGAGCTGGTTAAGCATTCTGTAGAGTAAATATAGTTTTATAGCTTGCACTATTGTGTCTAATCTATTGGCAATAATCTGCTTTGGTAGCTTTCCTTCTCCTTTAAGGTAGGCCCTCCCAAATGTAAGACTCAAAGTGGGGCTTGAACCAAGCCTTACCATTAAGCTTCAGTGTTCATAGTAAAGTAGTGACAAAACATCCTGAAGAAAGGAAATACGGGCAGTATAACTGAAAAACAGGTATAAGGATCCATAATGCAAAAACCAATTTTCCAGAAAGCTCTGAATTACAATTTAAAGGAAAACTATACCCCCCGAACAATGTAGGTCTCTATAAACAGATATTGCATAAAACAACTCATATGTAAAACCCTGCTTCATGTAAATAAACCATTTTCATAATAATAAACTTTTTTAGTAGCATGTGCCATTGGGTAATCATAAATAGAAAATAGCCATTTTAAAAAATAAGGACAGCCTCCTGGGATCCTAGGATCCAACGGTGCACACAAACATACCAAACAAACTATAAAGTTAGGTCACATGAGCCAATTAACAGACAGAGTTCTGTCTTTTGCTTCAACACTTCTTCCCTTTACAGTTAGTGTTTAAATATTTCTGGTCAGGTGATCTCTGAGTCAGCACACAGACCATCATGAAATGGTGGATCAAGGCAAGAGACATGAAAGGGCAATATTTACTTAAATATATATAGCAGGTAGGTAAGATTCTTTAATATGTCACTCGATTTGATATAAACTGTTGCTCAAAAATTCATTTTCGGGGTATAGTTTTCCTTTAAATGATCAAATAATTTTAAATTCAAATCACTAAAAGGAACACTATGCAAAATTACATCAAAATAAGACTGGTCGTGCTTTTACAAAAGGCCATATCCCAGGAACTCAATTATAAGAAAACAATTCAAATTTTTAAAAATGATTTAATTGTGTCTGTAATGATATAACAGTACCTTGTACTTGATCCAAACTTATATATAATTAATCCCTATTGAGGCAAAACAATTCTATAGGTTTTATTAATGTTTAAATGATTCTTTTGTAGATTTAAGGTATGGCTATCCAAAATATGGAACGATCCCTTATCCAGAAAACCACATAACCTGAGGATTCTGGTACCAGTTCAGATGTTCTAGGACACCAGTACACAGTAAACAAAATAAAATCAAGGTTACTTATGAAGAAAAATAGTACATAAAGGATTGTCCCTAGCGGTGGAAGCCAATATTTTAAGACTAGTAAAGATTAGATTGACCTAGTCATAACAAAAAGCATGTAGACCAATCTTATTTTTATGTAATTTTGCATAGTGTTCTTTTTAGTGATTTGAATTTAAAATTATTTGATCATTTAAATGAGAACATTCTTTTATTTGTAAATCTGCAGCCAATGAATATAAAATAGGAACTTAACCGCAAAAGAAATTTTAACTTTCTTTCTTATTATGATGAATCCACAAAATAAATAAATGAGTATTGTCTATGAGATTAAGGAAGGATGGTGCATACTGTATAAATTAACATAACAATATAGCATATGCTCATGTGATTTTCTTTTCAATGATAATGAATACATTCCACTGTGAGATTTCCTTCCACAGCCTGAGGCTAACTAGAACTTAGGCACCTAATGCATCCCTCCTGTTTTCATTGGCCATAACACACCACAAAGGTACAGTAGCTCTGCTCCATTCGGAAGCATAATATATAAATCAGAACTAGACAGGGATTACTGTGCATATAGTTCTCCCAAATGGCTTCTCAGGATATCCCATAGTTAAAAAATGTTTATCAGCTGGATTTCTAGATATGATCAAGATGACTAAAGCAAATATCAACCCTTTAGGGGCACACATCCTGTAAAAAAAATCAAACTACGAGCCATGTTTGCAAAATGAATCCCTTGAAATCCAATGTTAGAAAATACTTGTGTAGCTAATGTTCAATCTCTATAAAGAAACATATATTAATTTATATAGAAAGGGAAATTATCTAAAATAATAATGCAGGAAAAAATGTTCTGCACAATGTATGCCCCCCAACTATGTGACTTTGCTCACTATTCTAGATTGCATTGTTTATTTTAAACAAAAATAAAAGCACACACTTATGTCTACCTGCATGTTTATAAGGTTGTGTGCTCCAGTGGTCAATTCCATGTGTAACTAACTATATTATGTAGGAATATAAGTCAATATCTTACCTATTAGCAAAACATTTCCTCCTAGGAAACATGAATAGACGCTGTATACACCATGGAAGTTTTCCTCTGCAGCAAATACAGCATTTAGATGGTCTCTAGTTATTCTGGATTTTACACAGTAAACTGTGGTGTTAAAATCAGTGCTCAATTTATTCTGCATGTTATTTAATATGGGCTATAGCCATGATTAAAAAGGGAACCTGTCACCCTAAGAAATTATTCTATATTCAATATTGTAATTGGCAAGCAAATTAAAACTTTAATAACACAATAATAAATATTTAGATCTTGTTACCAGAATCTTGTTTATGCACCAGTAAAGCAAACATGATGATCATGCACTGGCTTCACAATTATAGCCAGTGAGTGGGAAGGGAAAATGTAATGAGCGCAGTGACATCTAGGAAGTGCAGAAATTAAAGTGAAAGTAATAACCTGCCCACCTCTGAGCCAGAGGCAATATATGATTGACAGCAGAGATATTTAAATATCTTTATAGCATATGGATATTTTCATAAAAAATGAATTTGGATTTCATGTTTAAATTTAAAATTCACTTTTATCGTGCAGCTTTTTATTTCTGGGTGACAGGTCCCCTTTAAGCACTCTAGCGACAAGCTTCTACAGGGTTTCTATTGTGTTTATTATTCCAACTCACCACTGAACAATTTGGGAAAAGCAACACTGGAATTCTAGAAATACAAAAAATATTAAAACACATGCCTTGACATTAGTACAAAACTGGCATAATAGCAAATTGCATTATAAAGAACTATGTTAACAGTGAGGAAGATGCTGGAATATAAACTGTACCCTCTAGCGTGGGAGAATCTTCTGCAGAGACATCAAATAACACACAGCGGCAACACACTTTTTCATTTTCAGTCAATAGCTCAAAATGACCGTGCTTCATCCAAAAGTCAAATTATTATTCTATATGTGCAATATTCTGGAAAACAACAGTTGTCTAGCCAAGTCTAATTTAATCAGCACAAATAATGACCTTAACTCGTCAATAAATCATCTTAGGCTGCAATTACTTTGTAAATGTGTTATAACCAGAGAACAGTTCTGCCTGAGAACTATAATTACAGACATACTAAAATGGCTAAATCAGAAAAAAAAAATACATTTAACTGTTCTAAAAATCTTTCTGCTTTATTTTTGATCATCAATATACTTCAAGCACTTGCAGTGGAATTAAAAATTTATTTTAGCACACAGTTTACATAATGCACCTCATAGAGAGCTATTAACTCGCCGTGTAGACAGCCATGTTGGAACACAAGCATGTAAATGTGGCTTAGTGTCCCAACTTTCTTATTATCGGCCAACATGTGATGTGCACATAATAAGCACATGCATGTGATCAAACATAACCACCCTGACATATCATGAAATGAGTGATACAAGGGGGGATAACTAAGACACAGAGCTAGGCTAGGCCTAAGTGCAAAGAACTTTGCACTTTTTACCCATAATACAGCACTTTCCACAGAATTCTGAATGTCCACCAAATAAAATAGTTGCACAAGAGTTGTAGCTACATCTCTTCTAAGTCAACTTTGGTGTGAATAGTGTCACTTAGGGTGTACTGATGCAGACAGCAACATTGTTATTCAGGCTGAAAAAAGACCCACATGCATTGACTTCAACCTTTGGGTCTAAATGAAACTTGTCAAACTGCTAGTTAATCCAGAGGAAATGAAAACACCAATCTGAAGCCTTTTCCAACTGAGAAGAGCACTCTGACTACTTTGCACCTTGTTTACAACTGAATTCAGTCGATCAAAAGGCTGAACTACCACATTGGCTCAAGGCCCAAGTTGCAAGTGGTTGTATGGTAAATATTGTCTAAAGGGAATCTATCTCCAAAAATAAATTTCAACTCACTGAAATAAGACACTTTCTAAATACAATCAGTTAAAAAAATTCTGAAGCATTCAAGAAATAATCAAGTTACTCTTCAGTATCTCACCCTCCAATCTTCATGCTCTCTTCATTCTGAGGTCTGGGTCAGATTTTGATTGACAGGTAGCGGGGTTCTGTTTCTTAGCAGAATAACACAAATAACCAATTCCAGCACAAACAAAAGGTAACAAAATAACAGGCTCTGGCAAACACCCTGCACACAGAGAAAAAGGATTTCCATCAGAGACACTTTTTTTTAGAGAGTGAACACCTAGGTTAAGCGTGCAACCCCCACCCCCCCAAAGGATGTATTAGACCTAACTTTCAATCAAAAACTGATTCCAACTATTGCATAAAGACAGAATGAAGAGAGACAGGTTGCTCAGAGGGGGAGAGTGAAGAGTAACATTATTATTTCAAAAAATGATACAGAACTTTTTTTTTTTTATATTCAGAAAGTTTATTATTTCAGCAAGATGATGCTTATATTAAAATTTAGCTTACTGTCCTTTATATTTGCAGCCCTGGCATAGTGCCTAGTCCTTTATAAAGAATGGTATTTTGCACCAGTTCTTTGGTGAGGCAAAAGTTATGACATTACAATGAAACTATCATCTTGCTTTTTTACTTTGGGAGCCAACCTGCATACATACAAAAGTATTTGGAGATCATTCCAACTCCATTCGGATAATGGAGTAGTTGTAGACAGCAGCAATGATTAAGCTGTTACCAATTTCCCTGGAAAAGCAGGCAACCGCTATGGCAAAATATCATATACTAAAATGTATTGTGAACTTCAGGTAGCGTAGATCATAGCCATGGCACCGTTTTCAGCACAGAGAATGGAGACTGACACCACCTTTTGGTGGCTTGAGAAAGGGCCTGTGTAGCCCGAAACGTTGCCTGAATGCACTTGAAGTAAAGTTTTCACCTTTTCAAAAATAAACCGGAGTGCTGCTGTTCTATTTGAAATTGATGTAAGTAATCCTTGGCAGGGGATTTAGCTTGCACCCGGGGCTGAAAGAAGCTGACTCTGCTTTCTGGAGCACACATATGTTTGAACTCGTCTGACACCACCTTTAAGTTTAAATGCAACTTTTATTTGGCACAAAGAAAGTAAATCTTCACAGGGCCGCTCCAGCGTGAGGCAAGGTGAGAATCTTGCCTCAGGCGGCACGGAGCGGCCAGTTACCAGGGGCGGCAAAAAGCTGCCTCTGGTAACTTTAAGAGCCGAATTTCCGGTTCTTAAAACGCTCGTGATGCGACCCCTCCTCCACCCACTCCTGCGCTATAAGTTCAAAGCGCGGATCGGGAGGGGGGGAGGCGGCATCGGCGCTGCTGCCTCAGGCAGCAGCTGCCCCAGAAACACCCCTGAATCTTCAGCCCACTGGCTTCTCATGGGGATTCACATATGAGTTAACAGAAACAATCCCGCATCCACGCCCTTACTGGTGTATGGGTTACTCACAGTGTTTAGTCTTCACTTCCAGTGGACCACAAATCCCAGAATCCTCTCTGGGCACACTTGAGCCACATTTTTCTCCTGGGAGTGGTTTCTCTTTTCCTCTCCTCAGTGCTTTTGGAGCTCTCTCCAACACAGGCGGAATCACACTCTCTTCCCAGCTGTACACCGGCACCTTCCTTCACTCAAGTAGGTCCTCACATGGCCCCTCATCCTCCTTCAGCTCCAGGAGGTAGCCAGGGGAAGAAGCCCTGAGGTGTAGTCCTACACCTCCTTTTAGCTACAGCTCACCTGTAGCTTAATTACTGGAGCAAGAAATGGAAGCCTACCCGGCTCTCTTCCATTCAATCCAGGGACCCCCTATCCAGCTTCTCCTAAGCCTGAATAGAATTAAACATCTTTACTTGCTGCAGCCACACAGACTTTTCCCTGGAGTTTTCATTTCACCAGCCTAATACTGGTGAAACTCAAACATAATCAATGTCTTTTCATAGACACCTCAATCCATATTTTGAAATAGGCAGAAAGATTTATAGAGGGACCATTCATACAACTGCTAAAAGTGTATTTGCACATAATCACATGTGCTGACTGACTGGCTTAAACTCTCCACTGTGCAGCATAAAATTGACAAGCAAATACTGTATTATAGGGCTTGTTTATGAACCAGAGCCTGCCTTGAAAAGACATGAAGGAAATCGCAATACCCTTACTGCAGGATTTGCAATATGTACCTGAGAGGGTCATAAAGTATTTTGTGCAAAAAAAACAAAACATTGTTCTTTGGCTCACAAACAATCCCTTATGTGATTTGTGATGTGCTCAGCTATGATTTGCATGGGAAAAACTACAGGGGCAGCAGAAAGCAGAGAGGTTCCAGTGGGGGGCAACATTGTAGGGAACAAATAATGTTCTAGTACTTTTCAGGTTTACTATAAAGCTTTTGCTGAGGAGCCCAGTCACTAGTAGTGATGTCACAGTATTGTGGGTGAGATCAATGCTGTTATAAAGTTCAAGTACAGAAGGGCTAGGGAAACTGGCAGTTAAATCAGCTGGTGAGTGGATCCACACAGTTTTTCTGTAGCTCACAAATAATCCCTTATGTGATTTGTGATGTGCTCAGCTAGGATTTCAGTAACGAGCGTTGATAAACTACAGGGGCAGCAGAAAGCAGAGAGGTCCCAGTGGGGACAATATTGTAGCGAAAAAATCATTTTACAGATTTACATTTTATATTTTTACTTTTGGGTGGGATTATGATGTTATAAAGTTCAAGTACAGATGGGCTAGGGAAACTGGTAGTTAAATCAGCTGGTGAGTGGATGCACACAGTTTTACTGTAGCTCTGCAAAAGAGTGATTGATCATGGTTGCCTTTTATAAGAGATCTTCTGTAGCGTTCTACAGAGGGAAGTATGACCATTCCTAATATGTATATATGCAAATTACTGGATGTTCTTTGCATAAAATGTAACTAGAAAGGACTGGGTCACACAGCACAAAACTTTGGAAAAGATTAGCTGGTTTGCACAGTTTTATTGGACTATGCATTCACCCCCCCCCCCCCAACATTATCGGGCTTCAGCAGTCACTAGCATTATACCCTTGAAATATGCCTATGCCCTCCCATTGCTTTGTAAAGTTCATTGGTAAAGAAGTCCATTTGAACTTTTCTCAGTGCCATTAATTGGAAACATTTTAATCCTGCACAACTGCAATTACAATTTACCTTTACTCTGTGAGCTGCCTCTCTATATTTTAAGATTGGGATATTATGTGCAGCGATTCATGTAAAGTTTGTGCATTACAAAAGAATAATATTACAATTAGGTAGCAAACCTGGCTAGAGCGAAATGTCAGTTCTTTTCTTCACAAGTCTCGCCTAGCCTACAGAAATGATACGGCACAGACTGTGACATTGTGCTGAGAGTCTTGCCCTTGTCCTAGGCTGACCAACATCAGTACACATCCCCAGTGATGCTACAAAGCAGAACATGCACTGATTACTTCAGACAAGAAAATTCGTTTTTGAAATTGGGGCTGTTACATTTCCACATGGATACCGGTAACCACTGCTCCACTTCCAGACACATTGTACAGAATTCCTTTGGGACTGCAAATTAACTTTTACCTATTACAAGTACGGGATCCTGTTATCCAGCAAGCTCTGAATTATGGATAATGGAACTCCATTTTATCCAAATAATCCAAATTTTAATGATTTCCTTTTTCTTTAATAATAATACAGTAGCTTGTACTTGATCCAAACTAAGATATAATTAATCCTTACTGGAAACAAAACTGACTTTTTGGGTTTATTTGGATTTTCTAGTAGACATTAGGGGGTAGTTTCACTAAAGGGTGAAGTGACTAATGCTAGCAAAAATTTGACAGTGTGACGTCATTTCATTACTTCAACGATTTACTAATGGGCGCAGGTGGAACATCGCTATCGTTGTTTTGCACTCTAACGGAAGAAGAAGCGGACAAAAGGGTCCGCCCCTGAAACGTTACATCACTGACTTGAAATAAACACGCAGGGGTTCACCCCGCTGCACTTGCCTTGAGTGTTTGGTAATTCTTTGTTTGCTAGACCACTGAAGTGCATAGAACATCCTCAATCAGTTACTTACATCATAATATTTGAGTGGAATATCTTCTAAGTCCAAAAAACACTGGCGTCTTTTGATTTTTTTAAATTTTCGGGGTACCAGGTTTCCCCCATACATTCTACCATATGGCACATTATTTTACAGTGGGCTTATGTGTAAGGCATTAAAACAACTCTATTGACTTTATTAAGGTTCCCTTAGCATGTCTAGTTACATGTAATGTATTAATTGAAAATGTAATATATAAGATGAACCCTGTAACGTAATTAGCTCCATTCCGCTTTAAACTTCCTGCCGTATGTTAGCCTGAGTGCAAGAACTCTAGCAAGTTGCGCTAGGCAGAATTGAACACTAGAGCAGCTTCACTTGGATTTGCTTCATCTGCCGAAGTAATGCTTGAGAAAAGTCGCCAGCAATTGGCGCCCTGGACGCCACTTTGCATCTTAGTGAATTAGTGTAGTCCCAGCAGATTTACGGCTGGTGAAGTATTGCGATGGCTGTGAAGCCATCGCTGGCGAATTTGAACTCTTTAGTGAATTTGCCCCAAGGTATGAAGATCCAAATTATGGAAAGATCCGTTATCCTGAAAAGACCATGGTCCCAAGCATTCTGTATAAGGGGTCCCATACTGTGTAATTGGTAACAGAAAAAGAAATAGGTATTTCTCCACTACAGGATATCGGGACATGTCCATCTGCAGAGAATGCAGAATTCTTTGTGTTTTGCAAACTTCAACATAACCTTGAAAAGTCCCAATTCTTAGTATAAACTTTTCAGGTCATTTGGGGTCTCCTGCGCTGTTGCTCTGGTAAGCATTTCTTTGAAAATTGGCACTGAACCACTCGGCTGTAGTGCTGCAGAGGGGGGTCACTTGTACAACGCTTTCCCTATGACACTGAATATTAGAAGTAATGGCATGTGACAACTTGAAAGCTACGATCATCTGCAGTGTAAAAGCTGTGGGAAGCGAAGCGACACACAATCAGACCTATTTATCAAAGTCTCCTGCCTGCAGAAAAAAAGCAAATAATATCACCAGTAAGGAAAAAGAAGAACAGGATAATGTGCTAGTTCAATTAGATCTATTACTGTGGTTTTTTTTCATTCTTCATTCCTTCACTTGCACTCTGACAGAAAATACAGAGCTGTTTTAAAGAACAGTATATAAATAAATGATACCTCATTTAAAACAATGAGAAGACTGCAACATATGATTTGTAAAGTACTTCATACTGTCTCTATGACATTCTAAACATTGCCCATGTTACCCATCTTAATTAATAACAGAAAAATGTAAACACATCATAATGTATGATAATAGATGCAAAAGTGACAACGATTAAAAAATGTTTATGATATCGGTGTATACAGGGTCGAGACAAATAAAGGGAATACCGAACTGCTTATAAAAATAAGAACCAGGGATACCAGTTGCCTTTATCTCAATTCCATTCTTGTTCTGTAAGTTTTGTCTGGTATTACTGGGGCCCAGGATGATCCCTGAAGGCCTGCAGTGTTCTGAGAGATGAAAGAAGAAGCCTAGGCTACATCATAGATTCCACCAAATTATTTAGTGATATCATATAGGGTGTACATGCTCATAAATATGTCTTTCATTTTATGATGCAGAGCAATAACTGTGACTACCACAAGGTGATTGTCCGTTGTTCAACATATCATTCATTATGTTCCATACAGCTGGGAACCAGCTGTAAGGTTGTTTTTACAGAAATCCATTAGGATGCAGGGAGAAGTTAAGATTAAAAGGCAACTCATCTTATCATACAGGTATAGGATCCATTATCTGGAAACTTACAAAAAGCTCCGAAGGTCATCTCCCCATAGACTCAGTTTTAAGCAAATAATTCATTTTTTCATGACTTCCTTTTTCCCTGTAAAAATAAAACAGTACCTTCTACTTGATGGTTCCTAATCTGCATAAATCCATATTGGTGGCAAACCGATCCTATTGTATTTTTAATGTTTAAATACATTTTAGCAGACAAATTACAGAAAAATTAATTCTCCAGAAAACCCTAGGTCTTGAGCCTTCTGCATAATAGATATCATACCTGTACTATATATTTCCCAGCTGAAAAGTCTGGGTTGAAGCTTACTGCACTGGGTCACACATTTATGACCTGCCATCTACAAACAACAACCATACAATGAATTTAAACTCTGAGAAACTCATAAGTAAACGATAAGGCAATATTATGATTCAGAAAGCATAACCACATTTTATGGAACTGCCATAAGTACTATTTGTCATAGGGGTATTTCAGTACGCATATAGAAGCAATATGTATACCGCTGCATATGCAACCTCTTAATAAAATATTATTATTATAATGTTAGATTAAACTAATCCTAAACTAATGTATCACAATAACTTATTCCAAATTATATATCTAACACAAGTAACTCAAAGCAACTGGACTTGCTGAGTAATTTTAATTAAGACGTTTCACTGCTCATCTGAGCAGCTTCTTCAGTTCAACTAACTGGTGTAGGGCAGTTCTCGGCATATAGACTCTTCCAACAATCCAACAACGGCACATTGTAGTAACTCTTCAGAGAGGTGACATCTGAAATTCACACAGGTGTTGATTCTGTGTAGTTACAGTGATAACTACCAGACGGTTTTAGAACTCTTCACACATCCATTCATACAACTCTCACAAGTAACACCTGTGTCTGGGAGCTGCATGACACATTGGTAATCCTATCACAGTAACTACACAGAATCATAGAATCATATATATATCACATTTAATAATTTAGAATAATATTTTAAATAATAAAAGTTCAATAATAAAATTACAAATCAAGATGTGATTTGTACTCAGAAACAGGTAATATTTTGGCAGTGTTTTTACAAAAGAGTTTTTCTGTAATTTGTATCACTAAACTATTAAAAACAATTAAAATCAAATAAACCCAATAGGATTGCTTAGCAACCAACATGGATTTATGCAGCTTAGTTAATGAGGAAATCATTTAAATAAATTATAATTATTTGTAATTGCACGAGATAAGATTTTATTACATTAACGAATCATAAACTAATATATCACAATAACTAATTCTAAACTCTATATATATATATATACTAGACATTAAGCCCGTTAAATTAACGGACGCTAGAACATATGTAGTCAAACATTTATAAAAACAGAATTGTTGTAGGCGAATTTTCGCCTGCGCTACGGAAATTCACTAACGTGCGAATTTACGCTCTGGTCGGCGAACGGTAACGTATTTACGTTTTTCAGACTATCACCCACAATGGTAAAACACGCCACAGCGTAAGGGTGCGAAGTTGCGCGTCTATCTACTTTGCTAGCGTAAATTCGCCAGCATAAATTCGCCAGAGATGGTCCGTGCAGCACATGCGCAGTAGCGCAATTCCACGGACACAGGGACTGGACGCAGAGACACTTGAACTTTATTATATAGGATATATATATATATATATCACATTTAATAGCTGAGATACAAAGTTCAATAATAGAAGTACAAAGTGAGATTATAGTTTTCAGAGACAGGTATTATTTTGGAAGTTTGAATTTTCAATTCAACCTTTGACAAGCTGCCCATTAATGAGAAAATCATTCAAAATTATAATTATTTGTAATTGCATGAGGATATGATTTCTCTTTACTATTACAGTAGATGACATTATAGACAGAAGGTTCTTCACACTGAGGACAGAAAGGTTGTGGAATGTCCTGCCGGGTGATATTGCAATGACAGATTCTATTAATGCCTTTAAGAGTGGCTAGTATGAATTCTTGCACAAGCATAAGGCTATTGTGATATTAAGTGTAACAGTTGATTTAGTATAGGTATTAGTATATACAGTATACATATATATATATATATATATATGTATAGATAAGGACTGTATTTACCATATAGGAACTTGAGGGCCTGTGCCTAGGGCAGCAGATTTAAGGAGGCGGCCCTCGGATGCCTATATGTAGAAAATAATTTCTCCCCGGCTGCTGCTACTACTAAATCTGGCAGCGAACAAGGCAGAGTGAGGAGAATGGTAGAGTGGAGTGTGTGTGGTAGGAAGTGACACAATGCACATGCCTATTACATCACTTCCTAATAAGCACTGGCACTATGTCACTTCCTGCACATGCACAATGGTGGGTGCACTGGTATAGATAGCTCTGTTTATGTATGCAATACATGTGATCTTTGTTTGACTTAGAGGGCTTGACATTGAGGAATTACACAGGATTTCTGCGAGAAGATTTCATGTAATTTGTAACTTTCTGGATATCAGGTTTATAACAGGATTAATATCAAGTTTCCAAATCTCGTATTTGGACCTACATTTTATTCAGAGAGACAAGGCAAACCTATAAAAGTATACTAACCACAATTGGCCTTTTCTACCTGTATAATATTAGTATTAGGCACTCAGCATGTGTTAATATCCCTTCTACTGACTAATACTGGCACTGCTTGCACAAACTTCCACTGGTATCTGGTTGTTTGGCAAGAACCTTATTATTTTCTCCCATGGAATTCCTGTAATGTCACAGACACCTTCAAAGTCAAAAAAGGGCATAGGCTTGAACAGTAACCTAAGTTTTTAAGTGATCTACATGTATGGCAATCTGAGCTTGTTATACATTTGTGATTGAAAATAGTAGGGGGTAGTTGCATTAAGTGTTGAATGAAACATGCAATTATTATGTGTAGTCGGAAGCTGCACTGGTTCATTGTTTACAAATACATTTCAGTTAGAAAGCGTTCTAAATATTAAAATTTGAAACTTTTATTGTGCCATTCATGACTGTAAATTGTAGACATTTCCCAGTACGCTTGTTTGCATGTTTCTTCTAATGTAGGATACAAAGATAGAACCTGTGCAGATTATTTCCATTACTTAGTAATGTGATACAGCTAATTTTTCTGCAATCTCCTTTTTTGACGTGAAGGTTAAATGTACTTTAGGTGTCATGATGCTACTTCCCTATTCTGCTTAGATTAAAGACACATGATCCTTAGTTGTTCTGTTAGCAATAAAACAGAAAAAAATGCAGCAGAAATAAACCCACAAATTGAGGCACTCAATTACTATGTCAAATGCAGGCTACTTGATCCATGGAACAATTACATTTATTGCTTTCTGGAGGGTGCAAAAGCTTTCTCATGGCATGAAGCACATTCATATCTAAGCTATGAATGCACTTTACAAGAAGAACTAACCGTTTAGAATCTGTTCTTAATATTACCCTTTATTTTATATATTGCGACACTTTTAAGCAATGCTTTAAACACATTGTTCATCATGCACATTAGTCCCCGTGGAGCTTAAAGTCTAAGTTCCCCATTACATTCACACTATTTTTAGTTTCATCAGCAACCAATTAACCCGCCTTTATGTTTTTAGGTGAGGAAGGAAAATGTGAGGGCATATAAAAAGTTCTCATAGATTCCCAAGCTAGAATTAAACTCAGAATCCCAGCAAAGCCAGGCAGCTGTGCTAAATCCTGGGTGACAAGTTCTTAAAATTAAGCTTGTATGATAAATTTGTATTTCTAAATTACATGGTATGCATCATGTGATTTTTTTTATATCTTGAAAAAATACTAAAATCCCATTCAGAATGTTAACATTTATGGGTTAGCTAGGCAGTGTAGCCAAGTGGCAAAGCCATATGCGTACTACATAATGTAATGGCAGAATTTAGGGAGAATAAGGTCACATTTACAACAGGGAACAAGATGCAAAGTGCCAAAACATTGAGCAAAACACAATGTTTTAGATTTTTTTCATCCCTCCCACTCACAGTCACAATTTTTGCACAGACAAAATGGAAAACAAAATGGGGCATTAGTTACTGCACCTGCTGGAAGTGCTCATTCACTCTTGACTTGTGGCAGAAACAATGCTGCATATTCAGGGTCGGACTGGGCAGGCGGGACACCAGGAAAAAACCTGGTGGGCCTGACCCTCATGGGTCGATGCCAGACCAGACCCCCCTCTCCTGATATTGGGATTCAGCTGAATTTGGCTCAGCGTAGCGCCAACTGCGCATGCGCACTATTCGCATATGTGCACCAAGCCATCAGGGGTGTAGTAGGGTGTAGTAGGGGGGCCCTGGACAGAAGTCCTGGTGGGCCCGACCCCCAGTCCAATCCTGTGCATACTGAACCTTACACCAGCTCAGAAGTGCAGATTTGGGTAGGAGCAGCATACCTCCAAACATTTTGGCAATAAAAAGAGGGACAAAAAAGTTGCCGCTCTTTTTGACCCATTTTTGTGATCACCCCCTCATTTTGCTAAATTTGGCAGGTTAAGAATGTTTGACCATATTTCTTTGGTTTGTTTCAGTTATTACAGTTTTGCTAATGAAGGTGAATTGCCCTTTAAGCTGTGAGTCTAATTTTTCCCAACGGACCTGTTACAATTACTTATTTGTTTATCTAGAAATTGTTACAAAAGTATCTTATCTGCTGCTGTGCCTGTTCTGGGCTCTCTGCCAAAAGTTGTTTTCTAGATGTTCAGTGCAGAGAAAGACTGGACTTTGCAATACAAACGAGGGACTGCGGGTTGAGGTGTCAAAAGAGGGACTGTCCCTCTAAAAACTAGACAGTTCGGAGGCATGGAGCAGAAGTGTAACTAAAGGTTACTGGACCTCATAGCAAGTTAAATTTAGGGCTCCAAAATATTGGCAAGTTGACCTATTCAAGATATAATAAAATTGCTAATTGATTAGGGTCTCACTGTCCCCTTCCCCACACAATCCTGGACCTCCCATTTAACTGCAGGGTCTGCATCCTGGGTTACTCCCCTTGGCATGAGTACAGAGATCTCTGGAAAGGTTTTTTAAATGGTGGATTGCGCCTAGAAGACAGTTATGTCACGCATGTATGGAGGAATATTATCCCCTGGCACACCCCTACATTATGCATCTTTCAGAACATGGAAATAGGGTACTTGAGCCTTGGGAGGCACATTTACAATATCAAAGGCCGAATTTTGAATTTGTGAGTTTTTTTTTTTTAAATTCCCTTAAATTCGAATATGCTCAAAATTAAACTGGGGGTTCTTTTAAGAAAATATCTAACACTAGTTAAATCGAACTAACTAAACTAATATTACTGACCCAAAAACTTGAATTAAATTCGATTTGAATATAACCAAATTTGATTTTGAGTTTTTCCCCCCCCAAAAAAACTTGAATGTCAGTAACATCTTCAAATTGGACCTCTCCCATTTACTTATACATGAATTCGTCAGGTATTAGGAGTCGAATAGTCCTATTTGAATTCTTAAAGGGCCAGAGTTTGATAAACCTCGAATACTGAATTTTTTTTAAAAACTCATGGAGCTTCTTCCATAAAGCTTTATAGGTATAAACTTTAAGAGGCACATTTCTGGCTATTAAACCATATACTGTATGTGTCTCTACCAGTGCTGCTAGAAAGATAAGCACAGGGGGAAATGGGGTACAGTAGCAGAAAAGCCGCTTCAGGGCTTCACAGGGTACACAATTGGATAAAACGATTATTGCAAATGGAGAACTTCTCTGAGATCTTGGACAGGTTAATAATTTTTTTTTATAGACAACTCTGCAAACTGCATTGTCCTATTTAAATTTAAGATCTTGGCAGGTTTGAAGTTAATGTGATTTGATAGGTTGTGCTGTTTATTCTACATTGGTCACTGTATTGTCAAATGTAAATGCTCAGTATGATAACATTTTGGTACCTTTTCAGTTAATGATATGCTTTCAGGAGTAATTCTTCTTTTGCAAAATGAAAAACAGCCAGGAAACAAACAATAATAAGAACTCAGAAGCACCCACGATAGCACTGGAACTCTACTAATGCCTGTCACCTTCTTATAGTAAAATTCTGTTGGCGTCATACAACGGTTTAGTATTTGCAGATTTCCTTTTATACAATACCAGCTTCTGGATAAGATGATCAACCTTAAAGGGGAACTATAAGTTCAAGTGGATGTTAAATATTGTACTACAGACTACAAGGCTGATCCATTGAACTGTCCAGTTTCCAAAGGGATTACTACAGATTTAGGGCTAGTCCAGACGAGAAGATTTGGGGAGATTCGTCACGTGGCGAATAATCACCTTGCGACTATCTCCCTGAACCGCTTCCCCCTGCCTTCCAGCTGCTTCAATGAAGAATCGCTTGAAATTGCCTCACAAGGCAATTTTCAATGACTCAGGAAAATGCAGCGCCACGTGTGAATAGGCGCAGGTGACTTTTTTAGCAGTTTAACAGTTTAGCGGGCGCGAGACACAGGCAAGCAATTCAGGGAGATTAGTATTTATGTATATATATATATATATATTTCCAGAAAGCTCCATAATACAGCAAGACTATCTCCCATATACTACAACTAATTTTCTTTTTCTCTGTAATAATAAAACAGTACATTGAACTTGATCCAAACTAATATATAATTAATCTTTATTTTATGCAAAAAAAGCCTATCTGGTTTATTTAATGATTATATGATATTTTAGTTAACAAGGTATGGAGATCTAAATTGCAGAAAGATCCTTTATCCAGAAATCCCAAGCATTCTGGATAACAGGTCCTATACCTGTACAGTACTATATTTTTCTCAGCAGGCTTGGGAAATCGATTCCCTTTGTGTTTCTCATGTTTTTTACATATTCACAATACATATCCTAGGACATTTGTGGTTTTCATGCCACATTGTGATATCATTAAACTTTCAAAAGGTAATTAAAAGATGGAAAAATTAGAGTCCAAGTTATCAACAAAGCCCACCCAATCTTCACTATGCCATGAAAACATTAGAAGTAGAAAGGTATGTTGCATATTCTGTTGTATATATATATATGATTGCAAAGGGTTAAATATTGGCATGTCTCTTTAACAAACAAGCTGCACTTTGGTGCTAGGAGTTGTGGCTGGGGTAACATAAGATTACTTACATGCAATACCTAGTTGTGAATTTGCAATTCCCAGCATCCTGGCATGGCGGGAGTTGTAGTCCTGCAACAGCTGGAGCTGGAAATTGCCAAACTCTGAGCTTCCCAAAATGTTCCATATGTTTTAATAAAACAAATCTTTAAGTGCTTTTATTACATTTTTAACACGCTGCCAAGTATATTACTGGTATATTAATGAAAAAATGAGTAAAGCTGAACACTGTTTTGGAATCTTAATTACGGAAAGTTATGTGTGCTGGGTTACAATCCCTCATCTTGTTCTCAATAAACTGTCTCCAAATGCTCATCATGATTTAATGGGCCTGAAAATTTCAGCATTTTCCGTCTGTTTCATTTGCAGCATTGGAGAGAAATAAGAGAAAAGTATTTTGATAGATATATAAAATCGGTGGGGAAAAGAGGCCAAACAAATGTTCAAACTCATTAAAATGTTGTAAGTTAAGGCATTTAGGGCAGGGGGCATTCACTTGTTTATGTACAATAAAACTTAGAGAAAGGCAACGTTTGCTCCTGTATCTGTTGAATCCTAACTCCCAGAATTACCTGCTAGCAAAGTTAATGGGAGATCCTGGGAGTTATATGTTTACTACAAAGTATAAAAGCTCATTTATTATCAAATCAATATATATATATATATATATATATATATATATACTTAATTTCCTACAATCTTTATGTGCTGTTTGTATAGTATAATATGCCTTTATTCATTAGCTGGTGGTAACATTACATATTACAATTATGCTATTGATTGATGATATGGAAATCAGAAAAGCCAATTAAAAATAATTTTTAAGACAATGCTTATAGCTTTTTAGCAGTAAGGATCCTTATGGTGTCTTTCCCAGAGACATATTAAGGGCAGATGTTTCACACCAGGCATGAATAACTATTAATTCATATATTTTAAATTAGTTTTATGTAAAAAACATGCAGACTGGAATCATTAACCGGAAGACATTCTAGTTAAGTTATCTCTCCGCAAAAGACAAAAGGCCTCCTTTATTAAGTGCAACTTTTGCTGCAGTCACTGTGAGAATGGGCGCCACTTATTAAAGGTACAGTACTTGCATCTAAAACTGCTCCTTGCACTTACACAATTTGGTGCAAAATGCCCATGTGCCGTGCCAGTCTGTTCATATGAATTGCACTCAGTAAAACTATTGATGCAGGAGAACCTAGAGCTACCTCCTATTCCAGGTTCCCACACAGGCTGCATAAACTGACAAAGAATCAGAACAAATGTTTTGTTTTGATCAGCAAAAATGACGATACCCTGACAGTGAAGCTTTTCAGTGCAATGGTGCATTAGCCTCAATTTTTTCAGGTGCATCACCATCTTGTGTCTACACAGTTACACTAAAACTATGGGGAAAACACTGTATTGCACAGTAAAAAAAAACATGTCGACCTGTATCCAAAATTCACACTGCACTTGCGCTTGTAAATGACCCCCATAAAATCTCAGTTAATACTGGTAGGACTCAAGTGCAGGAGAGCGAAGAAGCATCCCTGCATAGCTGGGCTTTTGCTTGTACCTGAATAGAGAAGCCATAATATAAAGATTTCTCACATATACATACGAGGAAGCCCTTTACTCACCTGCATAAATACAGGCTCCATAGTACTTTGGGTCACTTGGCTCTGGTTACCGACTGAAAGACATTCATGTACCTCATCTTCTGTTGCCCTTACAAGGAGCTCAAAGTGTTGTGCTGGACAGCAGTACGCTCAATTTCTGTGAGTAGCAGGTGCATTGTTGGCAAAAAAAACATGGTCTTAAGTATAGAATACAAGAGTTGCACTTGACTTTGAATGCCATTATGGAGAGGTGCAAATTGTGTCCACTATAAATGGGGCAAGGACATGGACAACCCCATTTACCTCAGCCTCATTAACAAGACTGTGCCTTGTGCTGGATGCCCTAACAATGGTGCAAGCATTGCAACTTGACCGAGCACAAGTGTTAAATGTATTGCACACTGATTCTAAATGACAGAATTCTCACAGAATTGTTCCTCTTCATCTTGTACAGCTGCATGCTATTATAGTAAACGTATCACTGCTCTTTCCCTCTTCAGATAATCCATTTAAAATTGATGTTCTGTGTCAGTCTAATTACTGTTATTGTATTTACTGCTGCCCTTTTTTGCAGCCAAGGGCAAAATAAATTTTCATTCAACAACAGAGCGATAGCTCACAATATATTTACTGGAAGTGGAAATAAAAATTATAACTACGGAAAAATATTTACTTAAAAGGATTTAAGGAATGCTCCCACAACCCCCTCTGTGTTAAAAATATTTAAAGCAATAATAGTTATTTTATGTGCAATGTTCAAAATAAAATACAATTGGAAGTCTTAAATAACATTGTATTATAGACAATAAACATATTTGGATCTATAGCATCATACAGAGTACTGGTACATATGCATTTCATGCAACATTTGTTCAGCCCAAATAGCATAAGCATGCATGGGGGGGGGGGGGGGGGGGGGGGATAGTGTACAGTAAAGGAACAGGGTCAAACGTTCCTTTCATTGGGTATAGTGACACTTGTTTGTGACAATTGCTTTAATTTTAAGGAACTTTCCATGTTCCATGTTCATGCAACTGAAACCATTTGTTGTCTTCAACCCCCTTACTGTTATTACTCAGTCCACTGATTCAGCATTCCTCACAACATCTACAAACTGTAAAGAGAGGCAAAAAGATCTACCGTGTGAAGTGCTGCAAAAGTTTGTGGCCATGCCCATTTTGTGGCCACACCCCTTGAATACTGCATACAAAATTTGGAAGGTTATGGAAAGTTTGAACACATTTCTGGGATATTTAGGGTCATACTTTGTGTTATTACAGTTTTTCTAATGAAGGTGAAATTGTCCTTAAAGCTGAAAGTCTCAGTTCTCCCAAGAGACCTTCTTAACCAAATTGTTACAATTGTATCTCAGTGCTGGTGTTGAGTATATTCTGAGCTCTGCCAAAAACCCTCTTATTTCAGTTTCAGAAACATTGTATTGTCTTCTGGCTGTTTAGTGCAGGAGATCAGAGAGAAACTCAGGACATTTCAGTAAGAAACTGGGACTGCAAGTCTCCCATTCCCAAACAGAAAAATTTAAAAAGTGTGCAAAACATTGTCAGAGCTGATCTTGACTGGAAGACAGTTGATTTCTTATACATTATTTCCATAGTCTAGCAAAAAGCAAATACATTCAGAAAACTGATTTCAACTAAAATTTCATAATAATAAATGAAATGTTTTATAATATATATATATATATTTCAGATTTGAGTAAACACCCCCATTACTTTTTCTGTTAATAATCATCTGATTTCAGTGGCACTGCTCCATGCAAATGAATGACAGATAACATCTTACAAGAAAGCAAAAGTAAAAAGAAAAGGAGCGTGGAATTGTGTGTACCGAGCTAGTCTTCAGGTACAGGTATGGGACCTAATATCCAGAATCATCGGGACCTGGGGCTTGCCGGAGAAAGGGGCTTTCCGTAATTTGGATCTTCCCACCTTAAAACTACTAGACAATCATGTAATTATAGCTTAGTTTGGATCAAGTATAAGCTACTGTTTTATTATTACAGAGAAAAAATAAATGATTTTTAAAATTTTGAATTATATCATTATAATGGAGTCTATGGGAGATGGCCTTTTTGTAATTCGGAACTTTCTGGATAACAAGTTTCCAGATAATGTGTCCCATACCTGTACCTCATTTACAGTGGCCTTTTTCCAAATAGGAACATCAGGATTCAACATTTCAATGTTAAAAAAAATCACTCAGTTATCCTGTGTAATTAGGCAGAGATTTAGTAACAATATCATCTCCAATTGCAACTACTAGAGCAGGGGTCCCTAACCTTTTTTGCTCGTGAGCCACATTTAAATTTAAAAAAGAGTTGGAGAGCAACACAAGCATGAAAAAGTCCATGGGGATGTCAAATAAGAGCTCTGATTGGCTTTTTGGTAGCCCCTATATGGACTGTTTTTATACAACCAAAACTTGCCTCTAAGCCAGTAATTCAAAAATAAGCACCTGCTTTGAGGCCACTGGGAGCAACCTCCAAGGGGTTGGAGAGCAACATGTTGCTCGTGAGCTACTGGTTGGGGATCACTGTACTAGAGGATAAATACAAATATACAAGTAATGTTGTACAACATTCTAGTGGAACAAACCTATGCAGCTTTTGGCATACATCTGGTTTCCGTTAGAACATAGTATGTCTTTATGTATTCTTTAAGTGAATGCCAGTAATATTGGTCACACCTAGATCCCTACATTCTATTGGTCAAACTTAGACCACCACATTCATTTTTATCCAAACTGTTTCACAGTTAATTATTACCAAAACAATGTGGGCTGGCACTCCAACATGCAGGCCACCATGCTTTAATAGAAGTCCTGCTTGAATGATTACCCTCTTTGGTGTGTTTATTTAGGTCCACTGGTCAACCAGTAGCACAATGAGCTTGAACTAGCACAACATTGCCCTGTATTTGGCAAAACCTACTGGATATTTTATTCCAAAAATCTCTTCTTTGAGAGTGGGGCACAGTGTTCATCAAAGTCAAGTAAAATAACTCAAATGGTAGCCTTCTATAAAAATGGTTATGCACACTAGCTTAACTACCATACAGCAGACTCCACTGCAAAGGTCAGGGATGGTGATGGGGCAGGTCTACCTTATGGTTAGACCCCTCCACTTGCTGTCCACCATGTGACCACAGGGGGGGGTGACACTGGGGTGGCTTGCAGGAAGGGAGAGGCTTAGGGCAGTGGAGTGGGGTCCAGTCCAATAACTTACTCCACTAGTTGTGCATGGCAATGTTTACATTTTACATGTTTGTATTTATGTTCATTAAATGCTTTCTACTGCTAATGGCATGAAGATGTTTTGCACCACTCGCTATAGTGATTACAGCTTCATTGTATTTGTGGTGTAGGTTCTTTTATTCTGTAACAAAAAAGCAAATCTATTTTTAATGTTTCTGTCTATTCAACAAACTTTATTTCTTTTCAGGCCCTTGGAAAGGTGAAAAAAGTAGCTTCACTGACCTATAAAAATATTTTCTACTAGAATTACTGATTAAAATGTACTAATAGCTTTATGCACAGTGATCTTTATGATACATTTTATTCCTTTGTATGGGAATACTTTAGCTGTCATGGCAGTTTATATCATCCGTAAAGCACAGAAGGCTCTGTAAAAATCCACACAAAGTCTACTTCTGCTTTAGTCATTTGTGATTTATACTAGATTATATAAAGTGAAATAACAAGGTATAATGCTTAACTGAAGCAGGAAGGATAAAGGTGTTGTAATAATGTGCATGTCAAATAAGAATTATCTACATACGTTCAATATTCTGAAAGCCTCTTTTGGAAACAGAGTAAATATCAATTGTATCAACTCCCTGTTTTTATTTATGTAAGGGCTGCAGCCCTTACATAAATAAAAAATTATGACTTTTTAAGAATAGAGTACTACTATATAAGTAGTAAATTATTTTAATGATATAAATTTTGGTTTGAACCTGCAGTTCTCCAACTGCTGTCAAACCATTATCTACAAACAGCCAAGTGGCAGCATGGCTAGAATCATATACATACATTACATAAAATTTAGTTGGTTGTATACAAGGTTTTATGAAAATTAGGGATGCATTGAATCCATTTTTTGGAATTCAGCCGAATCAGAGAATCCTTTGTGAAAGATTCTGCTGAATACAGAATCCAAATTCAAATTTGCATATGCAAATTAGGGTTGGGAAAGGAAAAACTGGGAAAAATGTTTTTACTTCCTTCTTTTGTGACAAAAAGTCACGTGATTTCCCTTCCCATGCTTAATTTACATATGCAAATTAGGATCCAGATTCAGTTTGGCCATGCATTCGGACAAATCCCGCTTTAAAATGCCGAATCCTGGCCAAATCCCAAACTGAATCCTGGAATTGGTGCATCCATAATGGAAATATAGAAGAGTAAATTAAATCCCTACTGTAAAATACTTTCTTTGCACATACTTTCCATTCACTTTTTAAATCTGTGGAAAGGATACTGCCATATGTTAACCCAAATATAAGAAGTACAAACAAAAAAATGATGCACAATCGGAATAAAAATAAGATAACCTCTGAAACGTCCAAAAATTTGAATTATTGTGACATTGTACTAGCTAAATAGCTAAAAAAAGGTCTGCTTTTAGTTCTGTACTGATATTTTTCATGGTTTTTATACTTTATAAATCTCAAATTCTTATGGTTTTATAGAAAATATTTATGAGAAAAACAGAAATTTTTAAATTTGTAAATAGGCCTACTCACTGAACATACTATTATATATCTCCAAGGGAAGAGGGTAATTTCTTCTTTGTGGAGAATACCAATAAAAGGGTTTCTGTTGAAGACATATATAAAAATAGATAGTATAGTTATCTCTTTTTGTAGAGTTGACTCATTTACAAAATGCAAGGCAGTATGCTAAGTTTATAAAACCTGGTATTTTTTTGCACTTTGCACACTGCCTTCCTGCTGTGGTTAGCTGAGCTGTTTTGGAGTCCCATTGAAATATTTTGCAGTGCTATAGTTAGGGAGGAGAGGTGGATGTAGGCTGCAACCTTGTGCTTGCCACCCACCCTATGGCAAGTATTAAGTAGGAATGGCAGTTCCCTTGCGCAAGCTAACACTATACTCTGCATCATGTTTTGAACTTTTTATACCTACTCCATCACCAGGGCACTTAAGAAAGAAAAAAATGTATTTCAATTTGCTTGATGTTTCGTAACTGTAAAAAGTCCCTTTTCGTAAAAGCACAACACAAATAAAGTTTAATTCTATATAAAAACAAACATCCCCCTCCCCTTGCATGAAAGTTACCCTCTTGATGAAAATTTACCCCTATTCTGCCATTACCATCTTTCTTTCTTTTTTACTTGAAAATTCTTTTTATTAGTTTTAACATTAAACAACTCTGTTATTTGGCAAAATATTTATCACAGAATTCACTAGTACATGTATGGGACCTGTTATCGGGAAAACTCAGAATTGCAGAAAGGTTGTCTCCCATAGATTCCATTTTATCCAAAGAATACATAATTTTAAAATTGATTACCTTTTTCTCTATAATAACAAAACAGTACCTTGTACTTGATCCCAACTAAGATATAATTAATCCTTGTTGGAAGCACAACCAGCCTATTAGGTTTATTTAATGTTTACATTACATTATCCTATATTACATTACATAAATCTAGTAGATTTAAGGTATTCAGATTCATTCTGGATAACAGGTCTCATACCTGTATAGCAGTAAAATAACAATACTAAAAAGAAATATTTAACCTGAGTACAACAATCTAATCCAAGACTTGGGGCTAAAGTGCTCTGTGCTGGAGCACCAAGGGGCATGCTCTGATGCCCAGGATCAATGTAAATGACCCCTGAAATTTCTTAATTATTCTCTGCCTATGCCCAGCTCTCCATGCATCATAGTTCAGTGACTTAAATCACCAGGACATTCATCCCACATGTAAAACCTGTAGTGCCACCTACGTCAATGCAACATTTTACTGATGCAATATGAGCGATCGTGGATGTAAATCTTAAAGCCCATTATAGTGCCACTATAAGAATAGTTAAAAAGTGAAGAAGGTACAGACTGGAACTTTTAATGGAAGGTTTAATAAATCAGTTTGACATTTCAGTCCCAAAAAGGGATCTCTTTGAAGACATCTTTATCGTTATTTCCTTGAAAATGTCCCGGACTGGGAGTGAAACATCTAACTGATTTATTGAGCCTTCCCCCAAAAATCCAGTTTTGTAGCACCTTCTAAAAGCGTTAAAGAAATAGTAAAAGTCATCTTTATCTGTGCAAGTGCAACTGTCCTTTATACTGTTTTAATTTATATAAGGAATAAACGATTCTGACATAATTAAGAAAAATAAAACTAAACATCCACAAAAGCTTGCAGAGATATAACTATTTGTGGCTTGAAATCTTTAACAGAAATGTCCCCTTTCAGTTTGTGACAAAAAACATTGCATGAACTGATAGCCAATGCATGGACAGTTGTGTTTTTATTAGCATTTTCTTTGACATACTGTATGTTCTTGCCTCTTTCCTTTTCCTTCTTTTATTCTTTTTTCATAAGCAAATAACCACATTTCATCAACCACACCACTTTTATTTGCGCTATCAATTTCTTATCTATTTTAAGGCATCATAAATGAGATCCAATTTATATCAATGCAGTGATATATTTATATATATATATATATATACAGTTCAAGCTGTGGTGCACTCCAATCCAGCAAAGTTTTACTGCCTGGGTGCTGTCATATATTGTGTGAATATTTGTATTTAAATATGGTGTAGATGTGCACACTCAAATAAATTCTCAATATATATATATATATATATACATATATATATAAGGATCCCCTTGACAAAGGCCTTGGTGCCGAAACGTTGGGGTATTCTCACTTGAGGCTTGTGTATCCGCTACTTGTGGTTTGATCTTTTTTGCCTTATCTGTCCCAAGGGGGTATGTATATAGCTGTTTACACTGTGAATTGTGAAGTATTGTCACACTTGATATGTATTTTTTGATTATTGATATACCAAGTAAAAAAACTTTTTTGCATTTACCCCTGTTTTTGTTTTGAGAGTTTATTTGAGTGTGCACATCCACACCATATTTATGTATTAGTGGGGTTCTCTGGTAGGTATACCCCT
>CM044437.1:72227560-72239910 GCA_024363595.1 Xenopus borealis
TATATATATATATATATTTATATTTATATTGATATATATTTCAATATAAATACAGCAGCATTGTGGTGTTGCTTTGGAAGCACAAATAATAGGAAAAGTCTCTAGTCCTGTTTCAATTGCAACTGTTTTGGCTTAGGGGCAATGAATTAGCACTTTTATGAAAATTGCAAAAAGAAACCCAACTCCATATTTATCAGTAATGTCTCCCTAGTAAAGCCATGATAGATAGTCTGATTTGTACAGATGCATTTCTACTCTCCAGCCACCTGATAGTGTAACTAATGGATTCATATAGTCAGATTATGCAGCATCATTTTCCAGTTCAGCAATCAGGAGGTAAGCAGGGACTAGTTGCCAGAAAATTCAATAATGCAAGTTATAATTGGGCTAAAATAAGCTTGTTAAATTCAACATGGAAATCAAGAACTGTCTGAGTATAATGATACAGCAACCACAGCAGGTCTGAGCATACCAGAGAAAACCTTTATCCTGATATTTACACAATAAAGGGAACAGAGCAGGGTATGAAATAAAGCATTTGGTCAGCAAATTGCTACAGCAGCAAAGAGTCTTACAGGGCAAGTAAATAATAATGAGATGGAGGCACCACCAGGGACCAACAATTAGCTGCCGAATTGACAACGTGGCCTATGTGGGACCTCCTGGATGCTTTTCTGAAAGTCCTGGAAAAATCTAATTTTTTTTGAAAATCGTTCGAATCATACAATTCGAACGATTTGAATTCGAACGAAAACAGGACTATTTGATCGAAATAGGTCAATTTCAATCAAAAATAACCCCCCAAAACAATTCCATGGTCAATTCAATAGTAAATTCGATGGTCAATTCAATAGTAACTCTGCCCCTTTGTGTCCCATGGGTTGTGGGGTGGCACACATTTTTGAAAACCAGGCCCTGACTGGCAATCTGTGAGTTCTGGCAAATGCCAGAGGGGCTGCTGAAAGATGTCATAGACACTCACTATTTTGTGGGCTGGTGGCAGGGTCAGACTGGCCTGGTGGGACACTGGGAAAAAACCAGGTGGGCCCCGCCAGGCCAGACTCCCTCTCCCGATGCGGCACACAGCACCTTCGCACCATGAGGCGCAGTTCGCGCATGCATGCCGTGCAACGCATCGTTCGTTTGTTGCTTCAGGGCAGGGGGACAAGGGCGTGTATACCTGAAATGGCAGGGCCTATTTTGATTCTCGGTCCAGACCTGTTGGAAACCATACAATACTGCCCATGTTCCTTCCCTAGAGGCCCTTGTCTGGGTTTTTAAAGAAAATGTTCTTTACAAAACTGGCCAGGGATGCAGAGCACACCTGTAAAAGTCCCTGTCACTGGGAGATGCCCAACAAATACCGTATTTGCCGGCGTATAAGACGACTGGGCGTATAAGACGACCCCCCAACATTTCCACTTAAAATGTACAGTTTGCTATATACTCGCCGAATAAGACTACCCCCTCTTCCGCACACCTTCTGCACACCGTCTGTGCCCCTGCTTGCTGCTGTTGGCCCTCCTTCTGTGTCACTGTTGCTGTCAGCCCCCCTTCTTTGTCCCTGCTTGCTGCTTTCAGACCGCCTTCTGTGTCCATGTTTCCTTGTGTCCCAGTTAGGTGCTTAGCCCTACCTTCTGCGTCTTGCTGCTCAAACTCGGTTTGCTCTGCCTCTCTTTTCTCAGAACTCACTGCTGCCTGGTTGCGTGTCTAGTCTTGTCTCGCGAGACTTCTGACGTCACAACCAGGAAGTGCGGCTGGAGCAGCGGGGCAGATCGCGATTGACGTCGGATGAAGTAGTACCCGGTGTATAAGACGACCCCCCACTTAGGGGCATATTTTTCTGGGGGAAAAAGTCGTCTTATACGCCAGCAAATACGGTAAATCCCAGGATTTTTTACTTTCCTTGTCCTTTATTTATTATATATATATATATATATATATATATATATATATATATATATATATATCACTTTGCAGAAATTTGTTCACATATCAGTCGATGTATGGAGGTAGTGCTGTTTCCAAACAGACTGGATTAGGTTTGTTGATTAGGGTTTAAAAATTTGGGGAGGTTCACTTACAGTACATTTACACTTACTTTACTTTTACCCAGTCTGACTTAAACCACTTTTTTTATCTGTATTGCCAGTTTAAGGCTAATGACCATACAGCCATACAAAATGATTTTTCCGCTATGCAAATGAAAACAAGTTCATCTGCTACCTTCTAATCTTGGATGTATGCTTATGGGATCAGCCCGTCACTGGACATGTACAGATTTCAGCACAGAAATCTAAAGTATTCCATTCATGCATCACTTAAAGTCAATTAAAATTGGTGCCCCAAAAAATATTTTTTTTAAAAAACATTGGTGCCAAGGCCCTCCTTACAAGTAAAAAAAAAATTGGGGCCCTAAAAACAATTTTTTTAAAGAAATTGGTGGCAGGGGCCTATAGAGTATTAAAATAAAACATTGGTGGCCAGAGGATTAAAAAAAAAAAAACCCACATTGGTGCCACTCGCAGCACGCAACTACATTTTTTTACTTCATATTTTTTCCCCATGTGTTAGGAAACCACTAGTCTTTTACCAGTAGAGCTCCATTTTATGCTATGGTATTACAGCTCAGATCCACGTTTCCAGATAAGTGAGCCCATTCCTGTACTTGAGTGTAAAGCTGTTCCTTTCACTTCCACTTGAGCATTAAGGGGGGTTATTTACTAAAAGCCAAATTTATTTCATATTTTATTAAAAAAAAAAACTTCCATTTCTCGATTTGACCTTATTTGTTAATAAAATAACCAGAATTAATCTGCATGATTTTTTTTTATTTTTTTCCCAAAAACCCTAAAAAATTTGATTTTTGGCCTAAACCCTCTGAAGACCACAATAACTTAAATTTGGGATAGGTGCCTCTCCCATTGACTTACTGTATACAGGACCTCAACAGGTCTGAGCTTTGGTATTATCTTGAAAAAATCTTGTTTTTTTTTCTCTAAAAATTTTAGTTTTGCCCCAAAAAGCCTGACCAGAAAAATTTCAGATTTAATAAATGACCCCTGAAGAACCCTTAACACCCTGGAGGCTACAATGATGCTGGCATTACACTTGTGCTCATGTACTGTCATAATTATTTGTATTCCTTTATTGAAAAAATAGTAGTCCTAACACTATCAATTTACAGCACTAAGTTAAAAGCAGCTTGCCTTTAAAGGAATTATTAAGTGTAAAAATAAAACTGGGTAAATTGCAAACTCACTGAACAGTTATGTCCCATGTGGCCCCTCTTTAAGTCACTGACTAACTAAAGAGTTAGAGAGCTGAAAATCAGGAATAAGTGTTCTGGCTATTATGACATCCAGTCACTCCAGCCTTTATACATTACATTTTTGTTTAACTAACTATATTAGAAACATGTTTTTATTTTGCACAGTCTATCTATATCTATTTACCCAGTTTTTATTTTAGACTGAACTGTTCCTTTAAGCAAAGAAACCAATTCATGCGATACAAAAGGAAAACTCTGAACAAGCCCATTTTAACATACCTGCTAGTTCATTGGCTATGTGTTATTAAACTGGATAATATTTGATGTTTTTGAATCCCGTTTATGTCTACTTTGGTTAAGTTCAGGCTAGCACATCTTTGTGACATTCTCACATGGGATTTGAAACATATACGGTTAT
Source organism: Xenopus borealis (assembly GCA_024363595.1). Taxonomy (NCBI): domain Eukaryota; kingdom Metazoa; phylum Chordata; class Amphibia; order Anura; family Pipidae; genus Xenopus; species Xenopus borealis. Next base: position 72,231,250 of record CM044437.1, read on the forward strand.
AGAAATGCAACACAGCAATTATTTCACTAAAGTACAGTATTCTCTGTAAAGTCATTATCTAGTGGAGGACTCCTGTCAGTAGTTATTGAACAAAGAACTGGGGTCAATATTTCATACAGCAATGAAGTCTTTTATTGGAAAACAAAAGAAGCCTTATTGCCACCATGGAACAATGCAGCATGTTCAGATTCAGTCTGCTCAAACCAGATCCGTGAGTTTCTGATTGAATATATGATTTGAAAATGAATTGTCCCCTGTGGCGATCCCTTTATCACAGCATTATATCACAATGTTTTCCCCCCTCCACTGTATATGAGGAAAAGTTAACTGTTGGTCCAAGATATAAAATAATAATTGAGTAGAAGAATAGTAAAAGATTTGCTATATCTCTAGCAATCCAATATCAAACCCATCTGTCCTTTGTAATATCATTAAACATTTGTTTTAAAGTTATTAAGCTCTTAAGTATGTATAGATCTAGGTTTCCTATTAGGAAATTAAATGACTTATGTTGTATCATGATTTATACTAGACAGCAATGGTGTGATTGAGTGTTAGGGTTGAAATCAGGGGTACACAGCACTTGAAGGGGCAAATATTCTGGAAAAGGGGGTTTTGCTGTTTAATGAACCAATGAACTCTAAATAACAGATCCTTCTGTTTCACCTACATTCTTGTTCTGTTTGGTCTTAGTCTGCCACCAACCCTGCTTGACAGTGAGTAATGGTTTAGAAGTCGTAGTCATAGACAGCCACCATTGCCATGGTTACCAAAGCTCTTTGGCCTAGCTATGTTGAGTGTTTAGGACTTTGCTAATGCCACTATTGCAAAGCTCTGCCCTGCAATGAGAGACACATATATGAGAAGTAGCCCCTTCGTTTGTGCTCTAGTAAAAAATAAAAGGGGTCATTTATTACACATGGGGCATAATAAAAACAGGTAATGAATGCTCTAGCAATGCTTTGGTCATTGAGGGTTAACGAATTCCAGAGAAAGCATAGTCTCAACAATTATGCTTAATCAAAGCCATTAATACAAATACTAATTAACATATTGGAGCTGATTTTTATTAATTAAAGGAATAATGTTGCATTTTTTTCAAAATGCAACAGTTAATAGTGCTGCTCCAGCAGAATTCTGAACTGAAATCCATTTATGTTTGTTTGTTTATATTTCATTTTGAAATTTGGCATGGGGCTAGACAAGATGTCCATTTCCCGAGTGCCCCCAAACCATGTGACTTCTGACAAACTTCAGTCTCTTTACTGCTACACTGCAAGTGTGGAGTGATATTATTGCCTTCCCCCCAGCAGCCCATCAGCAGCCTATCAACAGAACAATGGCAGCTAACCAGATAGCAGCTACCGGACACCTCTGTTGGAGGATTTGTTTGTATTGCTAAACCCTGCTTTCTGTTGCTTAGGTGTTATTCTCATGTCTCCAACTAGGGAGCACGACTTGTGGTACAATATAATGAGAAGAGGAGAAACAATTGCTACCTCAAAGCAGTTCCAGCCTAAAGAGCTGGCTCCTTCTCAAAGCTCAGAATCAGGCACAAAGCACTGAGATGGCTGCCTCCACACCAATATTACAGAAATCAAAAAGTTTGTGACTTTCGGGCGCATGCCCAGTAGCTCAGTACCTGCATATTCCTCCAACTGCGCATGTGCCCCAAAGTCACAAACTTTCCGATAAAAAGAAATCTGCAGTTGGAGGAATCTGCCGGTACAGAGCTACTGCGCATGCGCCTGAAAGTCACAACGTTTCCAAAATCTTTTTTGTGACTTTCAGCACATGCGCAGTAGCTGCGTACTGGCAGATTCCTCCTACTGCGCATGTGTCTGAAAAGGATGGTCAGTCCAGGAAGAAGAGCAATCGACCCAAGATGGCGCCTGTGAACTTCGATTGACAGGACCTGGAAGGAGGGGTAAGTAACAAGTTAGGGGCACTTGCCTGGGGGGGCAGGTAGGCTGGGGGGGAGGGAGGGGGGCCTAAACAGGGGACTGTTTTTTTCAGATACAGGCTGAATTCTCCTTTAAAGTTCATTGTGCTAATAACATAGTATTTTGAATACATTTTTGGGGTGACAGGTCGGTAGAATTATTTGTAATGTAAACAGTGTAATTTAGAAATAAAAAGTAAATCATAGAAATCATGATATAATCCCTTTAATGGGCAATATTGGGTAAAACACATTTTCTTTTGCCTAAATGAGCTAATGTCAATGCCTCTTTTAGTGGGTGTTGGTTGCACATAGAAAATGTTAAGCTCCTTCGCCTGATAAACAGATATACATACCTGTAATTTCATAAGGCCTCTATAAAGACACAAGCAATTGGTTAAACGTTTGGTGGTAAGGATAAAGAGATATTGTTTTGATCATTTTGCTATATGTGTAGTGTTTGTATTGTAAGACACAACACAAATGCTCTAATAAAATCACACGCCTGTTCTGCTACAGCCATGCCTAGTTATGCATGGACCCCCTCCCCTTCTTTTTGGGTCACCAATGCAGGGCAGTCTTGCAAAAAAAAAAACAGGACCATTGGGATGTGGGTAATTATATGCATCAGATACTTGAAAGTGTGTTCATAAACCTGATATAATACAAATCCAAATTCATGCAACCAGAGCTTTATACTGTAGGATAACGCTAACAAGACATTTCTCAAAAATCTTGGTTTGAAATCAATGCAGCCTAGCAGCTTCAGAAGAACAACCCATTGTTCAAATGTTGTCTACAGCACGTACCACAATCATGTTACCCTATACGATTAAGAACACATGCTTCATGTATAAGGCTCCATATTTGTGTGGAAAGGAAAAATAAATCAAAGTTCTGCGGTTAGAAAATAAGTTTTAGCAGGTAAACTGAATTCTTATCTCAGATTCTATATGCACAGAACCTCCATTGCCAGAGCTTGATTCGGCAGAAAACACAATTTTTTGGGGATTTTGCCATCATAAATATATATTGACACCCTGTGAACAAATGCTTTAGGTTTCCTGCATAGAACAGTACCATGTTATTTTGTGAGTACCTATTACAGAATACCACTGTGACCATTACTTTTGAAATTTATTCTCATGTGCTAGAAGTACCAGTGAAACAGCAGAAGCAAACACAAGTCAGAAACACTGCACCAACTCAGAAACAAAGAATACATTTTTTTCCTGCTAATATCTTTAGAGTCATGTGTGTGTAATGTTTCTGTGACTCCAGAAATTATTTTGTGCACTGAAGATGACGTTTGTTCTGTGCTTGCATGAAATAGGTATTATGGTGAAATGGGTGTTTGCCATAGTGGTTATTTTAGGATTGCCCCATCAGGTTGTGTCAATAGCTGCAACTGAATTGCAACAAGTTAACTGCATGTCAATTCTGTTGCCAACACTGCATGTATAGGCAGTAGTGATGGGCGAATCTAGCCAGTTTTGCTTCGCCGAAGCATCGCGTCGTTTTTTCAGCGAATTTTCGCCAGGCAGCGAATCGCGGGAATTCACAGCGAATTCGCCCCTGGCGAATAAATTCGCCCATCACTAATAGGCAGTTCAGACTTGCCCCCATTTTACAAATGTTGTCCACAAATTTGGCACAATTATTCAAAACACAAAAGTGAATTTGCATGTGTTTTAGTGCATCGCATGCAATTAGGTTGGAAATTCTGAGGAAAAAAATATGCTTTGTGAAAAAACAAAAGTGCACTTAGCACCATGCTCTGCATTTGTAAATTAGCCTTCTTTCTTTATTAGGCTATTATCTGGAGACTAACTTTGCAGGGGCTTAAAAACAGAAAGAAAATCCAGTGATAATGGTGTTTACAGTGCCCAGGCTGTGTGTGCCACTAACTTCTAGGGATATGGAAGAAAATATAAGAAGCTGTACTATATCACTGATTATTTCACTGTATTATAGAGAGAGATATAGAGAAGCCTGCCAAAGTACTATGCTCTATTGCCCTCTTCAAAAATATAAGTGATGTTGAACACGGACACTGTTTCATTTGTAAAAATCTATTTATATCACTCTACCATATCTGTTTGTTCTATATGTAACAGAGACATCAAATAGCCTAACTTATTTTGGAGACTTCCCATAAAAGTCAATTCATAACCCCACTGAACACAGCCTTTTTCTGAAAGAAATGTTTTGCTATAGGGAAACTGAATGTATCAGCAAATCCTAAAAGTCATCTTATAGTTCATGACCTACAGTATCTAGAAGTGGTAAGTCAACAGCAACTGGGCTTGCCAAGTAATCTTGCTACACGCTTCTCCATTTATCTCAGTAGCTTCTTGAATTGTGGAAGCTGCACAAATAAGTGGTAAAAAATTTTCAATATTAAAGCTGCTTGAAAGAGTTGTGAAAAAGCAGCCTGGATGAGTTATGGAACATTTACAGTAGTGATCTAGTCCAGATGCTTTAGACCACTACTAGTGATGGGCGAATCTACCCAGTTTCGCTTCGCCAAAAAATTTGCAAATTTCCAGCGAAATTCGCGAATTGGCGAAAAAATTTGCAAACCGTTTTTTTCAGCGAATTTTCGTCAGGCGAAATTTCGCTGGCGTTTTGCAAATTTATTGTGATGACTGCAGCCTTATCTGCATCTGCCACCCAATATGTCCTCTATCCAGACTCACTACCCAACCCGGTCCACAAATAGGTGACTTACCATCTGACCCAAAGTGACGTTACCATGAAGCTCAGATGGGTAAGGGGGAAAATTGCCATATCCTTAGGGGAAGGGATCCATTCCATACCTTAGCTGGGTACCCAGGTATTCTGCAGGTACCTGTGAGTACCTGACACAATGTGAACTCTAACCCAAATTAACAAATCAGCAGGTAGCATTTACTGGTCTGCCACTTAAAAGCAAAGACCCGATTGGCTGTAAAAGGTAGCTATTTCTGGTTTTTCTATTTTCAGTTCTGTTTTTATAAAAAAAAACAATATTGTGTGGTTAGTTTGTACTCGGGGAAAAATTGCATTGCTATAATGCCATGAATAGTTTTGAACTTGTCCCCTCAATCATGGGAATTACAAGGCATATAGAAGACACAAACATTTGATTTATAAAAGCACAGAGATTTGTGATTTTGAGGGATGGTTACTCATGTGCGCCATACACAATCCAGTCTCTCTCATCCCTTAAGAAAAGATTTGAACTAGCAATAGCAGGTGTCTTGTTGTGGCATACATCTAATTCCCCTTAGTTCGAGCACATAAATACTCATATAAAAACATCATCAGTGCTCACTCCAGGGCAGTATTATATAAATCAATACATCATCTGCATTACCATAATTTTAAACACAAGTTTTATATTACATGTAACTAAAACCCCTGTGGTTAAAAAATTTGCAATAGCGTGAATTGGAATGATTGATAATACATGAGGCCAGGGATTGTGTATTGATTGTTTCTAGTATGCTGCAATATTTGGCCAGATCAGTAGAGCTTACTTAATTTAGGTCAAGATGTACTATCAAACCTTGCTTGTATACTAGCATTAAAATCGGAGCTTCAAATGTTTGTCTCCTCTCCAGTTTTTTATGTAGTGTAAAAATAAAGTATGCAATTTACAAACTGTGATAATAATTACTAGTTCAGTATATATGGTGGTCCAGCACCTAACTGTGACCAGAAAGTTTAAAACTGGTTAAACCAGACACTAGTGACCTGATGCGGATACTAACCAGTAAATTGTTATGCAATAATAATACCATTAAATGCTTTATAGTCTTTCTTCTATTTATAGAGCTACTTTTCATACTCCATAAGGTTAATGTTGCAAATCATGACACCATTTATTTCTGGGCATCTAACCAGTTATGAACTAAATAACATTCTTTTGTAGCAAAGTATAAAGAAACTGCTTTTTAAAAAGTCACATAAACACTTTCATTAACCCATAAACTAGAACATTAGTTTCACTCTTTGCCTTACAATGGATGTGCTTACCATGAAGTCCATATACAACAAATTCAAAAGTAAAATTATAGATCGCAATAGCTGGCTAGAGGATCTTTGAGAGTTCTGTGTTTGACCCTTTTGCATTATGAAAATTATAATGCCAGAAGACTTGCTAATTATAATCAAGCATACAAGATTTCATTATTATTGTTATAACATGGTCTTGAGTTCAGTCTATAAAATCTAATGGCAGTTTTAAACATATGCCATGCTTCGGTGTTTGTGGGTGCTGTTTGAATATATGGATCAGATAGAAAATTGGGTCTCAAATTTAAGATCAAATCTAAAATTCCATTCACATCATAGCATTCCCCAACATGCCATATGCATTCAGCTCCTCATAGCAGCTTCTGCAAACCCTGCTGGGAAGACAATGGATTCAAGTGAAACCAGGTCCTTATCTACAGTAGCTCTTCATTTCTGCAGTTCCATAGCCTTAAGTGAGCCAAAATAATGCAGGCAATTACAGCAGGGCTGTGCACCACTAACTCAGCTGAAATGACAAAACTGTGAAGCCTATTGGAGCCAATGGCATCAAAGCATGCCACAGGTTCTCTAACTTCTCTTGAAAGTCTTACAATCAAAACACATATCATTCGAAATCTAAATTGAAACTATCAGATCAGATTAGAAGCATTAGCTCTAGCGTTCTGGAAAATCCAAGGATTTATTTTTTGTACAATTCTGGTTAAGCCACATCCTTAGCTACTGGATGAAAGGAATATGACCTATTTTGGCAAGCATTTAAAGAGGTGTTTGATCTTAGAATTATCTTTTAGTATGATGTAAATTAAGGTATTGCACTTGTCTTTATTGTTTGTGTTTTCACTATTAAATGCTTTATTTGGCATCTCTCCAGTCTGAAATATACACTGTTATTTGGTTGTTGGAGCTGAACTACACAGGAAACAAATTCAGATAGTGTGGTTTGTTCAGGTATCTAGATCCAACAGTCAATCCATTTCAATGAGAAGAAAATCCAGACACCATTATATTTTATTTCATTGGTTGAATACGCAACAGGCAGCGGTCACATATATAAGGCATGTCGCATTAGATGGCAAATCTTCCATGTAGTTTACACATGAGATTTTTGAATCAGTCCCATTATATTTTAACCCATGCGACTATATCCAAATTGTAGGATGTGATCTGTAGATCTGACACCTTCTTAGGAAAACTCTGTATGTAGTAGTTTAGCCCTTAGGGCTCATCCAGACGCGAAGATTTGGGGAGATTTGTTGCCTGGCGACTAATCTCCCCGAATCTTCTCATCTGGATGAGCCCTTAAGGTCCCACTTACCCTAGCAATATGGATGTGGTTTAAATAACAGACTGGAAGATGAATAGAAGAGGGTCTCACAAAGGTTTGGAAGTAAAGTTAAGTTATATTACTAGCAATAAGCAGATAGCCTTATGATTGATCAGTTTATCTGGTTGCCTTGTTAAGTGAATAAATGTAATATACATATTTTTGCACTTCCCTAATTGAGATTTATATAGTAATTGAAATAATAACCACTGTCATAGTTACAAATGACTTTTTATAAAACAAACCATTATCCACCTGTACCTAAAAGTCAGTGCTGACTGGGCCACTATCATTCATTCACTTTATTGTATAAAAAAATCTAATTTAAATAAAAGTTAGGCATATACAGTACCAAGGGATGAGGGGTTTACTGAAGTAAAAATGCACAAGGTACAATTCACACCCAGCTGCCTATCTTTAAAAAGACTTAGAGGGTTAGCTACTAGGCAGACCTTGGGAAATCTGCTCTAGTTTGATTTCCTTGTCCGCTTCTTGAGCTCTGGGAATATGGCACATTGCTGTGATTTTGATGGGGAATTTCCACTGCCCTAGACATGATGATGTCTGTAGATGTATATTAGAGTATGTATCGCTTTGATGCACATTGGCTGCACAACATCACTTTAGTTACACTCAAGCCTCTAATTTCATGCGATTTTATGCATATTGTGACCCCACTAGTCCCAGCATCAAAAATTAATTGCACATTCTACTGCATCCATTTATCCTTTCCGTAAGTAATGCCATGTGTGCATTCTAGCAAAGAGCTGTCTCCCGTAAGCAGGTTTGTGAAATAAATGGGTATATGCTTTATTATCCATTATCAATTTAGTACTCTCTGACAGCAGAATGCCCCTATTTTAACCTTAAAATATACTCTCTCTAATTCTCTGTTTGCCTATGCAAACAGACTGTTTAAGAAAGTTACTACCAAATTGAATATTGAATATATAACAACTGAAACATTAAAGAGTAGTCAAAGAGTAATCGAACTGATCCTTTCGAAACACTATCCCAAATGACCTTATGGTCTCTGTATGCTTTGTTTTTAGGGAAATCGCCTGATATAGCCTGATTTGCCAAGAGTATAAAGTGGAGCACGTTGCAAATGAGTACAAAATGCCTTATTTTTTTTGCATTTTAAAGGACATGTCTTTGCCCTCTAAAATGGTGGTGGACTGGGGAAAATATATGACAGTCCCCTTGGATACACTCTAGCCTGTGTGTGCCCTGGTCTGTCTGTGTGTGACTTGCTTTGCCTTTGTGTCCTGTTCTGCTTGTGTGTCCTGCTCTTCCTGTTTGTGCCCTGTTCTGTCTGTGTGCCCTGCTCTGCCTGTGTGCCCTGCTCTGCCTGTGTGCCCTGCTCTGCCTGTGT
>CM044437.1:72242095-72253225 GCA_024363595.1 Xenopus borealis
CTGTGTTATCCACAGGGGAAGAGGAGGCATATGGATTTAAGGGCATGTCTTAATATGACAGCTTTTTTTACATATGAGTGATAAGCGGTATCCCTTCAATGAGCACTAACCATTTGGTTTTTTGGTGTGCTACCACAAATAATGTGGACATGGTCTTGTGGTAAAATGGGTGTGGTTTAAAGTGGATGTGGTTTAAAAACAGGGAGTGGTCAACACTGGCTTCCATTATCGGCCCTCCACTATATAGGCCAGAAAAATTTTAGCCCTCGGTATCAGAAATTTGAAGGCATTGCTCTAAATGATCCTGCGGTCAGTTCTCTATACATTTACATTTACATGGTTTCACCAAAACCAACAGACCTTACTATAGACAAAAACCATATATCTATGTAGAGCACACCTATTGCAACACCACTGTCCAACTTCATGTGTTGTAAAAATAGAACAATAATTATGCCTTCACTGCAAAATATGTTTTCCCTATTTCTAAGCTACATATCTGTATGTGGCTTGGAAATAATGAAAATACTTTTGTGTGACGACATAATTATCGTTCTGCTATTTTTTCTTAACCTTACTAAATCTGCTTGCAGTTTCAGCTTTTGCCTAAACGACCTATGTACATACAGACCATAGGCAGCAGAAGAAGAAGATGTTTTTGGGAGGCCATGGCTGAGTGATGCTGTGTCTCAAAAAAACAAAAGTCTTGCTCATATTTTAAAGACACGCCCACATTTAATGCTTCATATTTTTAAACCTTAAAATGTGTATTTAAAACACCAGCTGACAACAGTCTGACATTAAATTTATTCTAAAACAGGTTATGGCTAGAAGACTTGGAGAAGCATTTGATCCTAGATAAATTTGCCTAAATGAGTTTTAGTTATTATAGCACAGAATAAGTGCTACAGCGTATAAGGATACAACATATCCATTGGTGCTGGGATCTGATGTTGACATTTAGCATGTTCTGGTAGAACATGACAGAACTACCAGACAGCTGTTATATACTACCAATATTGTCTATAGCACATTGTAAAGAGAAAAATTAGTTATGTTATCGCTGCCTTGTTTGCAGTGAAAGTAGAGGCTAATGCACTCAAGCACACCAAAAACTTTTAGAGCAGTAGCTACTGGGAATTCAAACATATCATATGTAGTATGCAGAGCGAGTTCTGGCAACCCAAGTATAGTTAGAGGCAGTGGGCATTAACACCCTAACCCACTTGTAATATAAAAGCACTAGGTTTTAAACAGGTGGTCAGCAAATTCTACCTACTGATTGGTTGCTATGGGGCACTGCACCTGGGAAAACTGACTATATTCTATCACTTAACCCAATAGCACATTATGTACAATGCATATTGTGGGCATGTTTAACGTGAAAGGCCTTGTTACTGCTCTACCTAGAATTTGGGTTTTTATATATTATCCAACTTTATTGTCTAATTAAAGAGGAACTAATGCTTACAAAAAGAAGTAAGACACAGCATCACTCAGCCATGGCCTCCCAAAAACATCTTCTGCTGCCTATGGTCTGTATGTACATAGGTGGTTTAGGCAAGCTGAAACTGCAAGCAGATTTAGTAAGGTTAAGAAAAAATAGCAGAATGATAATTATGTCTTCACAGAAAAGTATTTTCATTATTTCCAAGCCACATACAGTAGCTTAGAAATAGGGAAAAAATATTTTGCAGTCAAGGCATAATTATTGTACAGTTAATAGTTGGATCATTATACCCAAAACAATTTGGTTTACTTTTAAGTACAATAAATACCTCACCCCCCATTTATTTTAGAAAAGGAATTACATTAAATTGAGTTTTTTGTTGCATACAACTACATTTTTGTTGCTCTTCCAACCCCCCCCCCCAAATACTTGTGACCAAAATGCCATAAGGGTTCTAAAGTGATGGAAGGATCTGTAACCACCCAAACAAAACAATTTGTTATTAATAGTGCCATTAAATAAAACTAACTGAATCAACATACCGAAGCATCAAGAACTACACTAATTCTTTTCAAGAACAAACTCAAATTACTCAAATTTTCCTAACACATTTTAAGTTAATATTATAAAGATAGTGTCCCTTTAACACGAACAGCATAAGGAATCAGAACCCAAACAACAAAGCAAATACTGTATGTCTATGGGATAGCACTACCATGTTCACCACAGCTTAGATAACTAGTGCCAACAGCTAATAAAATTCACTAACTGCAAAATCAGTAGTAAAACCTGGGCTTACAGGCTGTTGTGTAACATGTGGCAATGCTGACAAGGTAGGTAATCATTTCTGTTATTATTAATATTAGAATTATTTTTACAGTACAGCATACAGCACTTTTAAGATATTAGAATACAACCCAGTGCTGCTGTTTTAGCACAATACAAATGAATGTGACATGAAATAACAGACAACAAAACACTACAATAAAAAAAATAATCATTTGGCTTCTGCTGAAAAGTGCAAGTGAAACCTTCCTTTTCTTTTGTTTCAGAAAAAGAGAAACAAAGCTGGATTGCACTCAATTACAAGATCCCCCCTGGCTTTTCTGCAAAAAGCTGTCAAATTCAATAATGAGTGGGGGAGGTCCCAGAGGTTTCCAGATAGCGAGAGGCAGGCAAATATCACATAATAAGCAGGACAAAATGGCATGGAAACATATCGTGTGAGATCCCTGTTGCTTTTCTCTCTCAGTGCACATGCTGTGTGAACTGCTCTGTCGGAGAGATTAGCATGTGCTTTGTATTGCTAGGATTTAATGCACTGTTTGACTCTCTGGTTTAAAGGCCAATGCCACCATGAAAAGATATGTCCCAAATCTCTCAGTCACACACAGACCAGCCCAACCTGAGCTTCAGAAATGGCCAGGGACTTGACCTGAAGCATTATCCATCAGCAGCAACCCCAAGCAGATCTAACGCCACATGAACAAGTTTCTCAGCATGTCAAAAAGAAAATCAATGCTGCTTTACAGCTTCTGCTCAGCTCTTGCCCACAAAATATATAAAGTACCAGATAAGGTCATCAATCACCATGAGAGCAGTAAGGCATCACAGGATGAAGCCTGGCCTAGTGCCACGCTGGGAACCGATTTTGTAGAATTATTTACTTGCCTTGTGGTCTGAGATGCTGATATAGCCCTCCAGGACAGGACCAGAGAGGGACTCCTTGAGTCCGCTTGCTCTTGTGATGTTCGTTCCATGCAGGTTGTTCTGATCCTTCTCGCTGCCCATGCTGCTGTACATGATCAACAAGGTGCTGAGTGCTAAGAACACTGCCAGCCCATGGCGCTGTACACAGAGGAATGAAAGTCAACAAACAAACTTGCTCAAACAGTTCCTCTATTTTTATTCTCTCTACTGCACTGAATTAGCATCTCTTCTCTGTACATTTTCCATGCTGTATACATTCCCAGCATGCAGGGACACACTTTTATATAATGATTTCCAACCTTTGGTTGAGTTACTCCATTTTTTTTTAACTACAGACCCCATCCCCCCCCCCCCCCCCCCCCACCTTGTTAGATGCTGGACAGTGCTGGCTCAACATCAGCTGGAGAGACCCAGGGCAGATGTCCCTGCCCTAAAAACTGTAAAAACACACACACACAGTCACCTTAACAAAGCTGCATGGACTGGGCAGACCTGGGCACCTACAGTAATCTCTGGCTCCCATGCACACTGATTTCTTGACACCACCACATTCACTTTAACTTTTAAATGTCAGTGCTACTGCATAATAACCCATCAGCAATAATCCCTGATACCTCATAACATTGCCTAGAAACCTTTTCTGCCAGCTGCATGTCTCTGCCAAACAGCAGTTATCTTGGGAAAGTTCTCCCAGATCCCACCACTTGCATGCACTGTGATAGTGAGCAGGCTGCAGGTGCTAAAGCTCTCCCCAGCGCAAGGCTAGCACTCTTCCCACCCACAGCATTACACAATTACAAGTAACAATTGACTCACCAGCAGTGTCTTCATCTTGGGCTCCTTCTCCCTCCTGTGATGATCAGGCTCTTCTAGCACAAAGGTAGCCCGACACTTTCCTATGTGCTGCTGCCGCTGCCATTGTACAGACAGTCTGACATCTCCGTTTGGAGAGCGAGACAGAGTAGGGAGGGACTGGGGGGAGTCGGGAGTGGGAGCTGCGCTGCCGCTGTTGCAGAGATTAGAGACAGAATTAAACTGGACCCTCTTGGTCTCTGTCTGATCTACACAAATGCTACCGGGAGGAGCAGCTTGCTGGGTCCTAAAGCTGCAGGCTTAGCCTATGCAGAGCATGTTACAGTACTATATGGACACGTTGTGTTGCCAGATGTGGGGGTGGCGTTCACATTAGACTTTTCTACAGCACATAAAAATGTAATATTACACGTCAGAAACACTGTTACTTGTTACTAACGAAAATTAATGTTTTATTGATTTTTCTCTTTTTTTCTCCCATCATGACGAGCCCTTTATTGCACTAAAGTCAGTCACATTTAAAACTGTGACAGAACGTAGCTTCACCTGAAGTCTTGCCTCAATAAAATAGAATATACTCTGGTAATTCCACGTGTAAATGTACAGGACTATCTGAAGTCTGCTGGGTTGTCGTCATTCTCTGTTCAAGTGTAATTTTTAAACAGTTGTTCAAACCTCATTTATATGTGTAACAGTTGGAGCAGAAAGTTTTGATGAAACCCCTGAGTGACGCGGCGGGCTGACGCCTAACCCCAGCGATTACACCGGGTTCCACAAAACCAAATAGTGGGGCTGGACTTTGTACTGGCAGAGGCTAGGTAGAGGTATTTCAATGGGTAGCTCTCATGGCTTTTTAATTATTATTTTTGTGGTGCAGCAGCTGTCAGAATTGGAATCTAAACAGCTATTTGCTTTCTAGCACTTAAAGGAGAATTCAACCAGTTTTTGAAAAACCCAACCCCCTCCCCCTAGCCAACCTTGCCTTCCCCAGGCAAATGCCCCTAATTTTTTACTTACCCCTCCATGCAGATTCGGGCCTCAGGAGTACACAGGCACCATCGTCTTTTTTGCTCTTCTTAGGATTCAGACCGGGGTTTTCGGCGCATTCGGTGTTGTAGTAAATTTCTGGTCCTAGTTGTAGTAAATTTCTCGTACTGCGCATGTGCCGAAAGTCACTAAACTGGCACAGGCCAGGAGCAGAAATTTACTACAACTGTGCATGCCCCGAAAACTCTGCATAGATTCTGAAAAATAAGATGATTGCCATGAACTCCTGAGGGCTAAATCTGCAGGGAGAGGTAAGTAAAAAATTAGGGGCATTTGCACAGGGGGTCAGTTAGGCTGGGGGAGGAGGAAGGGGGTCTACCCAGGGTAGGGGGGTAGGGTTTCTTTCTAAAACGGGTTGAATTCTCTTTTACTTACCCTAGCTACCAGGCAACAGTTAATGGGACCAGTGTCGGACTGGAACACCAGGGGCCCACCAAAAAACCTTAGACCAGGGGCCCACCATAAAACCTTAGACCAGGGGCCCACTCTCAGTACCAATATTCTTCATTTCCTCAATCAAACTCTATTCTCCTAGCTTGTTTGCTTTCCATGCTATAATCAATTATTCCATCTTGTTAGACTCTTTGTTCTCATAGAAATAGGGAATGGCCATGAAATAGCTCAAAAGTTTAGCAGCATGAGGGCCCACTGATACCGTGGCCCACCGGGAGTTTTTCTGGTATTCTAGTGGGCCAGTCCGACACTGAGTGGGATGGGGATGCATACTGGAAATAATGTAGGGTCCAGGAGTCACCCACCTAGGTAAAGGTATTTGAATGGGTAGTTCTTGATGTGGTTCTAGTGTTATTCTTAGACAGTTTGCAGTTGGTCTTATTTTTTTTATTCACCTAGCTTTTTAATAATTATTTTTGTTGTGCAGCAGCTGTCAGACTTGGAATTTAAACAGATATTTGCTTTCTAGCACTTAATTACCCTAGCAACCAGGCAACAGTTAGAGGGACGGGGCTGTGTACTAGAAATAATGTTGGGGCCAGCGGCCATCCAGTTAGGTAGAGGTGTTTTAATGGGTAGTTCTTGATGTTGTTCTAGTGTTATTCTAAGACAGTTTGCAGTTGGTCTTTTTCTTTTTCAAGTGGCTTTGTAATAATTATTTTTGTTGTGCAGCAGCAGTCAGACTAGGACTATAAACAGCTATTTGCTTTCTAGAATGTAATTACCCTAGCAACCAGGCAACAGTTAGTAGGAAGGGGCTGTGTGGATATAAAGTAGGGGCCAGGGACCACCCAGCTAGGTAGAGGTATTTGAATGTTTGTTCTTGATGTGGTTCTAGTGTTATTCTAAGACAATTCACAGTTGGTCTTATTTTGTTATTCACAATTGTTATTCACGCTTTTTAATAATAATTTTTGCAGCTGTCAGACTTGGAATTTAAACAGCTATTTGCCTTCTAGAGCTTAATAACCTTAGCAACAGTTGGGAATTCAGAATGAAAGATAAACAGTAAAGGCCTTGCTTATAAATAGAAGCAATACAAAATATCAAGAACAATATGATTCAAGAGGATGTTTTTTGGTTGCAGAGGTGAGTGACTCTGACAGTCATCATATAGCATTTTCAGTTCCATATCAGAAAGTGGCAGAATTTAAAAAAAAAAAGACCAAATATTCTGTAAGATTCATAAACCGATATGAAGCAAATGACGCTAGAGAAAAAAATGTATTAATAACAATTTTTCCACTGTTCACATATTGCGCCTCAACCACAAGACAAAAAAGATTGCACATTTTGTTGTTTACATAAGTGTGCCGTGAATGTAATAAATTGTCCAACTGACAAAAATGATGCCACTTTCAAGCAGGTGCTCAATTGCTGAATTGAAATTTGAAGTAATAAACTGTGCTGAAAGCATTATTACATTGTGAAATGCTAATTTTTTTCTGTAGCAAACAGTGTCTGGAAGATATAAAGTAAAATTATTTAAAGTGAAGATTAAGGGGCTCTCATCTTAGTTTTCAGCTCAGGATGATAATAATGTGGACTCCACTGGGACAAATATAGCCACTATTTCCTCAGTTGCAGTCTTTGTGGGACACACCAAGACATATTATATAATGCCTAAATAGTTTAGAAGGCTTACAAGCCCACCACTGCTGGGGTGTGAGGACATTGATTGCTTTTATAGTGGGACATGGTAAAACAATTACATTTATTCTACTTTGATGATGTATGATTTAACTTTTTAAGCATGTATGTATATTATTTGTATAGCGCTCCTTGAGGGCAAAGCACTGTACAGCAAAACAATATATTCGTAGTAATAAACAAGTGTTCATTGAAATAAAAAGTAACAATAAGTGCATTATTAGAAATAAAATTCACATAAATATAAAATATACAATACAAATTACGTGGTCAGTGTCAAGGAAATAAAAGGTAATACCCTGTAGGGTTTACAGTCTAAATGGGAGGGTAGCATGTACTGTAAAAATTTGCCATGGCTGAAAGGGCTTTTTGTACTGATCTACACTAGCCACTCTGAACAGTGATAAAGTTCCCAACAAGCTCTGCTTCACAGGAACATCACAGGTGCCTTGTAAGTGCAAAAGCACTAGGCACTTACACAAGGTTAGAGAGGAACAAGACCCTTGTATTAGGTAACATCAATTTTATATTTTATGTTTTGTTTTTGTTTGAGCCAGCTGTACTCTGTTGAGTGGATTTTGCACATTGCTGCTCCATCTATCTTATGTACTTATCTATCTAGCTATCATCTATTTATCTATCTATTAGTGATGTGCGGGTTTGGGTTTCCCCGACCCTAACCCATCCTACCTTAGCCCACGCCTGCCCGCATACGACGTCCGGGTTGCTTTTATATACCACCCCGCCAACAACATCTCAAAAGGGGTGGGGCGCAGCACCTATAAAAGACAAACCCAGAAGTCGGAAGCCAGCATTTGACAGTGGCTCAACCGGCATCCACCCGTGAAGAAGAGTACAAGGTCAGCCCGAACCTGCCCGACCCACATTTTCTGCCGGCCCCCACAGCACTACAATCTATCATCTATTTATCTATCTGTCATCCATTTATCTATTGTAGGGTTAAGTCTATGGTCTGCAAATCCTTACATGGTTGGACATCCCCTAGTGTGGTCAGCTAAGTGTTGGGCCATATTGGCCTAGTGAAACATAACCTGGCTGATTCCATTTTTGGCCAGAAGGTGTCACTGTTGTATAATTTCTTTATAAAGCAGAGCAGCATGTAGTGATGTGCAGGTCAGCTTGGGCGGGTTTGGCTAACCTTGCTGCACCATTTGCCTGCTCTCCACGCCCACAAACTTAGACTGCCGGCTTCTGGGTTTATAGGCACAGATCTGCCCTGCCCCATCTTTTTTGTGACTTCATCAGCAGGCGGGGGTGATGCAAGTCTATAAATGGAGGGGGGGGGGAAGCCAGTTGTGGGTGGGTGCTGGTTGGGCAGGTGTGGGTTCAGGAGTTTTTCTTGAACTACACTTCACTACTGCCATGAGCTAAGTCTCTTTTCTCTTCCTGCGGATGAAGCATAGAGTACCCCAAGAGTGGAGTGGCCTTGATGTGCTTGGGTTACTGGGCCCCACCCCCAAGCAGGCCCCCTAACAAGAGCAGAAGCGTGCGCTCGTAGCGATGTCCAGAGGCGGAGTGCAGAAGTGCTGAACAAATATGAAGTCCCGAAGAGGCGGAAAGACCCGAAGTCCCGAAAAGAGCAGACACTGAAGTCCTGAAGCGGAGAAAAGAACCGAAGTCATGAAAACAGCTTTTATGCGGGGGGGGCCTGGGGGGGCTTTGGTGGCTGGGTGGGTGGGGCCCAGGGGTCCCCAACAATTTTTTTGTGTGGGGCCCCGTGATTTCTGATGGTGGCCCTGCCCCCAAGTATTGTGGAGCTAGACTGGAAGGAGATGTCTGTAGCAGTGGCACCTCCAATGATCTATGTTCTATGCTGTTTAGTAGAGCTTTGCTGAATGGAAAGCAGTGCTTCTTGGTAGAACCAGGTTAATTACCACCTAGTACCTGTAGCTCTCCTGTGAATGCTGTAGGGCTGTGAAGTATCATTACATTCTGTCAGGAGACAAAAACACAGGGCAATTCAAGCCATTGTAAATGTATAGTGCACTGGTTTGTCCTCTGCAATTATGACTTTGTAATAGAGGAAATAAGTAATATATTACATTATAGCGGTCCAATATTCTTATTTGCATTATAGACCTGATAAAATCTTATAACATCTCTAAACATGTACACTGTGGAGATTTTACCTATAATTACAATTTCCAAGAGCTATAGGGATTTGTTCTGCATGATCTTTTGCGATGTTGATCAGACCATTAGCATTTTCCAGAAATAGAAATGTCAATAATCTGTACAGAGAATATCCAAAGGAGAAACATTCCATTATATTCCAAAGGAAATCCTGTACACCCATACATTGTTTTAAGTATTTGTATTCTTTTGATCCGCTCTCTAAGAAATGTAGCTATCAGATTTTTTTTTAAAGTGAGGTCAGCACACTCTTTTAGGTAGAAACTCTATTAAATGTTCAGCAAGCAGTACTGAGGTTGAACTTTCTACAGGTGTTCTTTTAAAAGTGAGACTGTGTCATTCTGTAGGCCTTTTACAGAGTTTTACTGATGTATTTTTAAATTAAAAGATATAGAAAAAAATACAGAAGCTTCCCAGTTTGTCTTTATGCTTATATAGTTTTTATGTTTAAATAGTTTTTATGTTTACATTTCAGATTTTGCCTTGTGTAGCACAAAAAAAAGTATTGTTTTATATTATGTTCAATGCAATCCCTATTCATTCTACTGCTGCTGAAAAGGTGGGTATACTATACTTTTAATGGTATAACAGTCAACTTATACCATTACACCAGGTCAAGGATATCAAAATTTGACCAAGACTTCCAGAGCTACCTCTCTGGCTCACCCATGCTTAAATTCTTGATGCTGTGTGGATCGTGATTGGATATTTATCATTCTGATTCAGTCTATTTAATTAAATTACAAAAATCCAATCCAAATCCAATAAAGCTATGTACATCATAGCACTCAAGGCCCAAACACTGTGGTTAAATCAGAAACTGACAGGTCATTAAAAAAACAAAATAAAAAACAATTGGAAAAAATGAGGATTTTTTTGTTAGTTACAGTTCAGTTGTGCAAAAAATAGGCTTCCCAGGGGGCTGTATGTTGGATTGCTAGGGTATTCTTGTTTTAATTTGTATATCAAGCCTGACCCACGTGCACCCAATTAAACCAATTGAAAAGGATCGAGCTGTATTTTCTTGTTTAAGTAATAAATATAATAATATGTTACACTTATGTAACATAGAACAGACTACACTTTGCAACACAACCTCAAGACAGACACTTTTTATATATTTATTGTATGGCATTCTAAGCAGTTTTCCTAAATACTTTCATTTAAAATGTTCAGTGGTTTTAAATTTTGTTATTTAGGGCCCTTACACACGGGCGTTTTGGACCTGCGCAGGTCTAGACGCACCTCATTCTTTTCAATGAGGTTGTACCCATGAGACGCGTGTAAGCGCCGAACGCAGGTTCAGATGCAACATGCTGCATTTTTCCTGTGTTTGGCGCCTACATGCGTTCGTGTGAGTACAGCCCCATTGAAAATAATTGAGTGCGTCTATACCTGCGCTCCCCTGCGGCTGAACGCAGCAAAATGGAACGCAGGGGAGCGCAGGTGTAAGGGCCGTTAGTAAGTATAATTGCAATTAAGAGCAGTATTTGTTTGTCCCTTTCTAAAGTACTGTCTCTGAATCTTGAAACAATATAGCAGAAACCAGCTCTTTTTCCCAGCAAGGACTCCCACAATTGCATGCTTCTTCACAGGCCTGTTAATCAACTGGATTCTATTATAGTAGTTCAATAGTAAGTCCTAGTGGAAAGATAATAAGGGGACAGATACAATTTCAACTGAGAGTGTACTTATTGTAGACATTTGTAGAGCTTGCAACAACCTTAGGGCCCTTACACACGGGCGTTTTCAACCTGTGCTCCCCTGCATTGCGTTTCGCTGCGTTCAGCCGCATCTGCGTTCGGCGCTTACACACGTCTCGTGGGTACAACCTCATTGAAAAGAATGAGGTG
>CM044437.1:72254851-72284352 GCA_024363595.1 Xenopus borealis
TGGTCGAATTTCGAATTTTTTTCAATTTGAAATTCGACCAATGATAAATCTGCCCCTAAAAACACTGAACGATTTTAATAAATGTATATTGGAAATTCGAAAGCTGCTTGGAATTATGTTTTCTTTATTAGACAATTTAGTTTTAGTTTGGGCTTGACTTGCTGGATCTTCCAAGAGACAAGAGCTTTATAATAATGTATCATATCATATTTAACTGATATATTTTGTCATTTTTACAGCTGGAATTTGAAAGCATTTTTCCAGGCAGCCATTGCTCCACATTAAAGGATAACTTGTTCCCAATGCATGCACTGGAAAACACAGCACCTAAAGCTACATGAAGATAGAACTAAAAATGATGTGGGGTAATGAGGTAATTTTTTTTAGCATATTTTCTTGTCATGCCAACCCCAAAACAGTTACATTTTATGATTTTAGAAGAACTCGATGAAATACATAGGATTAAAATGCTGTTTCTAACAAGCTGTTGCCAGTGGGTCTTATTTATGGATATGTTTATGGCATGCAATGTTGCCAAAGCCATCTGTAATCTCACTAAATGACTTTCTCCAACCGACAGTACCTTCTACTATTGCCTTCCCTGGAGCAGATTCTAGTCACAAGTTCTCCTGTGCTGTAGACTTTTCTTGTCTAATAAGGAAGCTTAAATAAAAGCGAGGATTTAGCTGGTTTAAAAAAATAAGCAAATTTAGGCAGTTTGCTGCTTATGAACAAATGTGCACCTGAAAATTGTGTATGTTTCCCATTTTAAACAGCAGCATAAGGGTGAGTAATCAAAAGATGCCACTTGTATAAATGCATTTAAGTCTCTAGGTTTTAATAATTAATTTTAGGTGATAGTACTGAACCATGAATGAATGATTAATTTATATATTAAAAAATGTCTCTCTCTCTCAATCTGCTCCTAACGATGAACCTAGTTATGGATCTTGCCATCAAGCTTGTGCTACTGCTGCTGATCATGTTGTTGTTCTACATTGATACAGATTTTTAATCTGGAATTAGGTAATTGCATGTATTTCTGGGGTACCCATGCCCTCTGCACACATTGTAATGGGTAAGCTCCTCCAACTGATTTTACCATATATTTTTTTTCAGGCATGTAAAATGTTTGCCAGTCTATTTTAGGGGAAAGGTTGTTTATTCCCATAATTTTATTGGGAAACTTCCTTAAAGTATTTGGTTTTTAGGTGTTACTAGACCTGCTTAAACTTGTGGCTATGTCTGTCTATCTGCCTGAATGGCACTCAACAGGTTCCCAATGTGCCATTCTTCAGTGAAATCCCTATACTTTGATCATCCAGAGTGATATTTGAGTATTATTTTTGTGCTGATTGTTAACCCCTTCCCTGTCCTGCTCCTTTCCCTACCATTTGAACTTTAAAAAAAAAAATCATAATATAAAAGCATTTCTTCTATTAGCATAACATCTTGCCATCTTGGAGATGTTAGCAAACACATGATCTAATGGATGTTATGCACTGTATAGGTGAAAAGAGAAATTATTAATAAAATTAAAAAGAAAAACCTAAAATTATATTAGAAAAACAAATTTGCTCATACAATAATCCATCTTATTGTATTTGATGTACTGGCAATTAGAACAGGTTTACAGCTGACATATTTAGCAGTAGTTCAAGCACCATTCCCCATTAAGTCCTATACATATGGAACCTTTATTCTAATGTCCCTTGGTTATAACTTAGCCAGTTCTCTCTCTTTTCCGGTCAGTTTCTTTTGAATATGGATTTCAAAGCAGAGACACACAGACAGGGCATGAAACTATTTTTGTGGGTATTTAACCTTTTCCCTGCCATCAATGTAGAATCTGCTGGATGGTTATGTAGTAATAAAATAGTTTCTGGTGCACTATGTGCGTCACACTTGAAGTAACTTTATTTTTTCTCTTCAGATCTGATCTGCAAGTGGCTGTTTCCTAATTTGCTGCAGTGGGTTGCTTAACCTAGGCACAGTTTGTGCTTTATTACATTTCCCACAAAGGCAAGTATATTATTGGGAAACTTGCAATTTCACTGTGAGACTTGGTTTGGGAGTACCTAGGCCAAATAAAAGGACAAAATTAAACGCTGTTATTCTAAAAATATTCAATATTAGTAAATTTATACACCGTCAAGACTCGGGCAAGTAAGGAGTTGTCTGGCTGAATAGTTGCACAAAATACAGTGCCTCTATCATTGCGTTACTTGGTGATGGACATATGTCACATCACTTCTTCTCTAGTCCATCTTGTCATAATCTTATGCTTCTGCCTTCTGTTTCACACAGCCTTTAAAATAACTCTCTCTAAAGAATTGCTATGCCAGCAAACTTATTCACAGTCATTGCTTCTGATTTCCATATTTCATCAGTGACCTTGTTTTAAATCCTACTTACAAACCATCAACATTTTCTACCTAGAGAGTGCAATAAAAATAACTTAGTATTTAAGGGCACTTTTGCAGACATTTCACAGATCAATAATTTGCATTTAAAGCCTTTATAAAACCATAGAACCTGCAACAAAATACATTTAAGGTTTCCATTTGCATTTACTTGTAACAGTTTTAGTAGATAAATGTGATAACACAGTTAGTTATCCTTCTGTTCAAAATAAAACCTTAACTAGCATTTATTTTCCCCATAATACAATCCAAAGAATTTCAAGCTACTTGATTTAGGAACAACTGAGAGACTCATCACACTGAATGTTACAGCCTTGTTTTATTTTATACACCGTATAGTCACAGCATTATATGTTTCGTGAAAAATGAGCCCCATATTTGCATTCAGAAGAGTATTTGCTGGTATACTAGGAACAAATTTCAAAATCAATTATCAGATGAACAATTCATTTCATGGAAAAACCTTGGTACTAAAAAGGCTCATAAAATGTTTGTTTAAAAACGTTGGCTTTAGTAGAACATATTCATCGCAATTCTGCTGAAATGGGTTTGAAATTGGTTTTCAACTTTACAGAGAAAGATGAGTTTTGTGCCAGGTGCAGAAGGAGAGAGCAGGAAATGTTCCCACTGACAACAGTCTGCAAGTCATTTCAAGCTAGGATTGGAAATCACTTTCCAAGGAGACAAGGATCTGTATTGTCGTAACTGTAATCTTTCCAATAGCATAATACAAAGGTGGCCGAGTGGTTAAGCAACCATGTAGGCTGTGATTTTCATGCCTGAAGTGGTTTCCAGCTTTGTGTCACCTTGTGGAAAATCCTTGATCATCATATTCTTACTACTATACTTATAACAGCAATGTGATGTTCCTCACTTTGCCATCAATGGACTTTACTGGACAATTGATACAATTTTAATAATGTACCTAATGGCCTCTATACCCCCTCCCCAGTAACTAGCTCTTAACTGATGCATGTGCCATCTACCATAAAAATCAAGCATCAATCTAGAATAAGCCCATAACAAAAAAACTTGGGGAGTCGAATGATGCAACTCAGTTACTCATTTAGGGGAAAAGGGGTGATGCTAGCACATGATGCCATCAGTTTACAGTATGATCAGAAAATTATTCAGCCATAGACCTCCAACATCTATGTACTGCAGGAAATAAATAAGTAAATCAGAGGTTAACGTGATGATTTTCAAGCTTTAGGGCTTTTTACTATCTCTTAAAAGGAATTGTAATGCTGAAAATAAAAATGTGGTCTTGCTTTTAGATCAGTGGTTGCCAAGTGTGAGCAGGGCCAACGGGGAAGTCTAAAGGTAAGGTTCAGTGAGCTTTGGGGACAATGCCTATTGCTGTCCAAGATACACTAGTTTGAAAACCAACTAGGATGAGATACAGGGGGGTTATTTACTAAAATCCAAATTAATCTCATAATTAACATAAAAATGTCTCGACCAAACTCCCATACCCGATTTTGCCTTATTTATTAATAAAATCTCTCACTCAAATAAATCAGAAAAACAGTTAAAATCGTACTTTTTTTCTGACTTTTCTCCCGAATCAGTCTTTTTTTCTGGTTCTTGCCTGAAAACCCCAAATTTATCTGATTATCTGTCTAAACCCTGCACAAATCACGCTATCTTCAAATTGGGATAGGCACACCTCCCATTTACATACATGACTAGTGATGGGCGAATTTATTCGCCAGGGGCGAATTCCCGCGATTCGCCGCTGGCGAATAAATTCGCGAAACTACCAAAATAATTCGCCCAAAAAAATTTGCTGCGCAAAAATGAGTCGCGCGGCGTTTTTTGACGCGACGCGCCAAAAATGATGCGACGCGTCAAAAACGACGCGACGCGCGTCAAAAACGACGCGACGCGCGTAAAAAAATGACGCACGACTCGTTTCGCGAATCGTCGAAAAATTCGCGAATTTCTCTGGAAATTCGCAAATTTTTCGGCGAAGCGAAACGCGGCCGTTTCGCCCATCACTATACATGACCTTGATAGGTGTGAGATGACAGATTTTTGGATTCAGGTTTTTTGACGCATTGGGGTATAATAAATCTTAAAAACTTTGAGTTTTTGCCCCAAAAAGACCGAACAGATAAATTTGAGGTTTAGTAAATAACCACTATAATGCTGCTATCAATTAAATGTTTTAGCTATCTTGAAACTATTGCTGATGCAACAGTGGTTTTTCTTTAACCTGTAGCCTTGTTATGAGACCAAAAAGTTTGACAACCACTGTTCTAGACAAACATTGCTGTCACAGAAATCCCTTTCCCAATGCCACAATGTCAATGATAATCCTTTTAATAAAGCATGATAGCATGAGCACATTAGGGGCATGGCAAGTGCTAAGCTGGCTAATGATAAAGAGCAGGAAAGGGGAAAGCGAATTTCAGGGTAATGTAATAAAGAAGACTAAGCAGGTTAAAAAAAACGAAATTTTCCTGAAAAAAAACCTAGAATTATATATTTATTATACCACAAAGCTACAAAAAGTCTGTATCAGACATCAAAACCTGCCAAGGTCATGTAGAAGTCCCAGTATCTTTCTTAAAGCAAATGGTATTTAGGCCTTGTATTGAAAATAATTAATAGTTTATTTGATGAGTGTACCGCCTATAATTCCTGAGGGTTATTTGCTAAACCCCATTTTTTTCTGGTCAGGGTTTTTGGCAAAAACTCAAATTCAAAAGCCATCTCAAACCTGCTGAGGTCATGTAGAACCCAATGACAGATGTCCCTTTTACAATTTGAAGACATAGTTTTCTGCATTGGATTTCATCCAATAATCCAGAAAATTCTTAATTTTCAGGCAATAATCCGAAAAAATCAAGAGATTTGGGTGTTAAATCTGAAAAATTTGTTTCGGGTATTTGCTCAATTTTATAGAGTTTCTTCCTGACCCAAGTTTTTTTAGTTATTTTATTGTTAAGTAAGATAAAATTGTGAAAGAGAATTTGGACGAGCTTGGTTTAATAAAAATATGAGATACATTTATTTTAGTAAATAACCCCCTAAATTTGCCCAGTAGCAGTAACCCATAGCCAGTAACCCATAGCGGCTGATAGCATTTACTGTCATCTATTTAAAAACAGGCATCTTATTGGTTGCTATGAGTTACTGATTATGGGCAAACTTATTGCCATTTATTATATATATATGGGGGTTAATCCTAGTTTTGCTCATAACCTGCTGAGAGTTGGGGACATAAAATGACAGCTGTCATTCCGATTTCGCCATACCAGGCACAATTAAGAAAGACATTGTTGAAACTAGGATGACTTTAAATGCTATTAAGCCCTTTACACATTTGTTTTGTATCCAGAAACACTGCTTTCAACCTGATCTATTTTTCGATCACATTATTTCTCAGCAGGTTCAATTTGCTAAAGTGTTTTTATGGATTCAAATGCATTCTATCAAAATTCTCTATGCCACTCCCATAAAAAAATATCCAACAAAATGCTTTGCCTAAAATTCTCATTAGAACATTGTATTTCTGTGATTTCTTAAATATGTGACCTATTTTCCAACAATTTAATTCTTTATAAAAAAAAAGAAACCGTGTCTATTGCAAATAACAATGAGAAAAGATAACACAAAAAGGAACACTCACTGCCCAGATGGGGGCTATTGGATTCTAGTTGGCTTCAATGATAATATGTGCTTGAATTCGCTTAAACCTGGAAATTGTTTGTTGATTGAATGATTTGGATGTGGAGGTGCTGACAAATCTCTGCCGTGTCTCTTACACAGGTGCTGAATGGTAAACCATTATGCAGCCAGCAATTATCAGCATGAATATATATATATATATATGTAATATATATATAGAAGCAAAGTTCCACTAGAGCCACTTTTATATACAGTATTAGAAGGTATGATTCGCTTTGGAGAGCTTTTAGGGTTAAAAGGTATCAGTGAATCAAATAAATGTTAAAAAAAATGGCTGCAAAATATTGTGGGCCTGGTAATTTTTCATCCTCTGGCTGCACTTGACACTCAAATTAGAAGCACAATGAGGGAACTTGATGAATCACTGAGAGCAAATTATCTGCTTTTCCAGTGCCTCGGCAATAGACTACAAAGGGGAGCTCATGCATTTTGCAGAGCAGACTCTTCAGCTGATTCTATGCAGGTTGCCAAGTGCTGCCATATCTCCGGGGAAACATTTTGTCATAGTATATTGAAGCACTGTATTTATGATTTAGGAAATGGCTTGTTGTTTAACATCTGTTTCGCAATATGGCTGACCAAATACCTTGTATTTATATCCTTTAAAAACAGGCATATTTGCCTATTGTGTCTTTATATTACCATCACTTGTAATGCTTTACTCTTTTTTATAGATAAACCTCTTTAGTGCTAAGACAGGGGGCCAATGTAGGAAAAAGGAAATCTGCTGCCGGTAAAAAAAAATATGGTTTTGTAATATGTGTATATACTTACATACAAACAGCCACAAATGAACATATGTACACTCTCACATTTTCATACATCTAAGTGCCCTAAAACCATTTACACATAATACTTACACTGTTTTCTTAAAATAACGTGCATCATTTCTAGGAAGCTTGTTTTTTTTATTAAAAAAAGCTAGTTTTTGGTAGAGCTTTCATGAATATGAATTATGTAAGGCTCCAATGAGCACAATGGATCCAGTGGGTATTTGTTTAGACAACAGATAAAACATGACTGGACACAGTGGAGCTGATGGTAAACTCACTGGAAGAAAAGCAGAAGTTGGAGGTTGAACAAAAATATATCACATATACTATACAGAAATATTGAAGTAATTGGCAGGTTATTGTAATAAATATTTTTTTTTGATCAGCTCTTTGAATAAACAGAGCTTATATTGAAAGTTATTTTATTCTTTTTATGTAAAATAACCCACCTTCACTGCTGAGAAGATCTGGAATTTAGGTCACATATGATGTGCTGTCACTGATGATGAACTGCCCTGTTTTTGCTGTGCCGGAAAATTTGTGAAACCACATAGAAATTACCAAAATGGCAAAATTTTCCCATATTTTCCAGCTAATGTATCTTTCCATAATGTGGATTATCATTGAAACATCCAATTATATTTTACAGCATCCTGGATAACTACTTTCTCGATCCCATACTTAGCAGTTTTCTCTCAATGTTATATTTCTGGAACATAGAAACCCCATGCACTGGCAGGTACTGAAATCCTGAAGATAATGGTAACTGCTGAATTAAAAATTAGAACTATTTTCCTTTAATTAACTTTATGGGAGATGGCCTTCCCATATATTGGAGCTTTCTGGATTTCTATATAGATTTCCAGTGGATTTCATACATGTACAGAGATTGGGGGGGGGGTGTTCCCTTTTTAATTTTTGTGAACAAAAATTTGTTTTTCTGCTGAACCCAAATGAATTCCAAAACTGTAGATCAGATTCCTGAAAATATTCGGTGAAAGAGAAAAACTGTAAAAGACAAACAAACTTTGCTCAGGTGCTACCTATGTACATTCATTGTTGTGCATGGGACAAAGTGACTGATACTACATTTGAATTGTAAGCTGTGGGAATTGATGAAGGTAAAACACTTGAATCACAAAATTGACATATGACTTTACCCATACAACAGCTAACAAGCTAGCATAATTAACTTATTATTACATCCAGGGTATGAAGATTATATATAGGTAGGAGAAAGAAATAGTTATACAAGGGATTTAAAAACAGGGAAATTCTGATTAATTTGAAATGGTTCAAAAGTTTCTCTGAATAAACAATAGTGTGCAGAACAGTGCAAAATAACAACTGCGCTACTTTGCACTGCTCACGTGACAACAAAAAAAATTACTTATTGTCCCTATAAATCAATAGATAAAACCCATATCCAAGAAAAGTATTTTTTATGTTGTTTTTATGTTATATTTTATTTTCTGTTTCTTAACTATTCTCTTGAAAGTATGTTTGTGAACTGTACCTCCTGTGTTGAATACAATGATGTTCTATGGTGAACTACCATAATCTATACTACAGTAAGATATTTACATGAGGGATTTTAAAATGTTGCGTATTTCAAATATCTTGCATTCAGCAAGGGACTAAAAGCATTACAGAAATAAAGCACCTGTTAATCTCCTCAAGTTAAAATGAATAGTTGTATGACAAAGAAACACCAATAATTCCTGCTTTTAGACTTAGCAACTCAATAAATGCAATTAAATACACTGAGAAGCTATTTTACAAATGTAATAACAAGTTCAAAGCACTGTAATGGATGTAATTGGGCCTGGATTGTCACTATTCACAATTGTTCTTGTAAATCTAATCTACATGCTAATATGAGTAGTTCTGCCTGCCACATGGACGCAAGGGAACCCTACCAAATGTGACACTGTGCACAGCTGACTTAGTCTCCAATGGACCCAAATGTCATTATTTATACCAGAACCTCAAGTTACTCCATGGATAAATTCAGTAGGAAAAACGAATGACAATTTACCAAATCAAATGCTAATTGGTGAATCACATGCACATTGTAGCGCATGAGAAACATTGGGTGTCAAAATAATTTTACTGAAAAATTGAATTCTAAGAAACACTGCAATAAAAAAAATGCAAAAAGAATTTGTCTACATTTTGCACAGTGCAGTTGGTTTGTAAACTAGACCACAGATGATGAATTCTACCAATATGTGTGCCCTTTGTTGGGGGTCTCCTATTTCTGTTTCATTCTTCAATCAGTTTATGTACAGTGCACAGCACGGCAAACATAAACAAGAGCTTTTGATTTTCCAATTGCAGGATGAAAATATACAAATTTAAGGACAAATGTGCTGCATGTTAAGTAGCATTTGTTTTACTGTTTATTCAACAAAGTAATCAGAGACTGCATTTCAGTGTTTTAACAAAAAAACAAAACTTTTGTTATGGGGTTTTTGAGTCTCTCCTCAAATTTTAACAAGCTCATTATATTCCTCTTTATTTATCATACCTTGATGTTAATTACTACTCTGGGGTAAAATCTTATAATCTGCACAAATTACAACTCATTTGTATTACTTGCTTACAAAGAACCCTCATTTCAGTGCAAACAAGAGCAGAAGAATTACTATAAAACATAAGCTTGGAAATATTTTGTTATTGATTATACCTATACTTATCTCAACATTTGGGATCTTCTATTCTGTTTCCATGAAGTGGTGCTCCACAAATATTTCAGTTTTGTTTGTATGCAAATCCTACTTTCCAGTTAACGCTTATACTCTCTGTTACTAATAATTCTAATGGCTTAGTCCTGTGAGTTTTTTGCAGGGCATTTTTAAGAAGGTCAGTTCTACCCCGCAGCATCAACATATTGAACCATCAAGTTATCATAACCAATGACCTTCCACAAGCTACAGATTTTTTTTTTGTTCTGTTTAACCCATGGGTTTGAATTCTGAGCCTGATACTATATTTATTCTTTAAACCCCTATGAACTTTAAAACCCAAGTTTAGTTTTGTTTCATAATAGTGTGGCTGAGTCCCTGTGCTACATCTTGGCACAGAGTCAGAGAACTGAGAAAATAGACTTGCAAATCAGGAAATGTATGTCAATTTTAAGATCATGTTATTAATAATATGTAATGACTGATCTCTAGCAATAGCCAGCATTCTTCACACCACAATTCAAAGCCAGCAGATCTGTCTATATTCTCTCTCTAGGTGGATAATGAAAAAAATGCAAGACTTTTATTACTTTCTTACTTTTCTTTTTCTATATTACAGAAATGGTATCCACTTTATAAAGTAGGAAATCTCATTTATATCAAATACCTCATCCTATTGTCATTTAAAAACTATCCCTGAATCTTATATAGTTCTGATTACTGACTCTTTTCATGTTTTATTATTTTCAGAGGTCAGGGAGAAAAAGTCTTTCTTGTATACAGCAGTTCTACCAATTCTGGCTGACTATTCCAGCATCTGGTTTAAAGAGATACTGTCATGGCAAAACATGTTTTTTTTCCCAAACACAGTTAATAGTGCTACTACTAGTACTACAGACTTCTGCACTGAAATCCATTTCTCAAAAGAGCAAACCAATTTTATTATATTCAGTTTTGAAATCTGACATGGGGCTAGACATTTTGTCAATTTCCCAGCTGCCCCTGGTCATGTGACTTGTGCCAGCACTTTAGGAGGGAACTGGCAGGCTGTTGTTTTTCCTTCTCAATGTAACTGAATGGAACGCAGTGGGAAATGGGTTTTTACTATTGAGTATTCCAGGCAGCTGTTATCTTGTGTTATGGAGCGGTTATCTTCCCATTGTTCTGTTGTTAGGCTGCTGGGGGGGAGGGAGGGAGGGAGGGGGTGTTATCACTCCAACTTGCAGTACAGCAGTAAGGAGTGACTGAAGTTTATCAGAGCCACACACGACTTGGGACAGCTGGGATATTGACAATATGTCTAGCTCCATGTCAGACTTCAAAATTAAATGTAAAAAAATCTGTTTGCTCTTTTGAGAAATGGATTTCCCATGACAGTATCCCTTTAGGGCTCTTCCAGACGAGGAGACTGCAGGGAGATTTGTTGCCTGCGACAAATCGCCGCGTTTTTGGGGCAACAAATCTCCCTGAATCTCTTCCCCCAGTCTTGCGCCCGCTAAAGTTAAAGTCGCCTGCGCCTATTCACACGCGGCACGGCGCTTTCGAAAATCGCTCGCAAATGCATTTCGAGTACACCAACACTATGAGCCTCTCACTGCTTGCAAAGTGTTAATTATGGGTCTGCGTTTTTGGGGCAACAAATCTCCCTGCATTCTCCTCATCTGGAAGAGCCCTTAAGGTAAAGATATTTATGGTTCATCCATACATTCCTGAAAAGTCCTATACAAAACAGTTTATGTGATGCTTCTGTGAACAATTAAATCAAGGTGATATTCTTAGATTTTCAGGTCTGTGTTCGTGTACTCGAAATTTGGTAAGAGAAGTAAGTAACCTACTTCATGTCTGTAATGTGTAAAATAATTGGTAATTGTACAGTCACCATTCAATAACTAAACAGTTTACAGTATCTAACTCTTCTGCTCATAGAAAGATTTATTTCCTAACCCTTGTAGGGGCCCATAGGTTTAAGTTACCCTATGGTCTGAAAATCCCTGCATGGTTGGAAATCCCCTATTGTGGTCAGTGGGGCCTAAATTGGATATGGGAGGAGAAGTGAGTCATTTTCCCCAGTGCCCAAAGGAGAGGTATTTGGGGCAGGTAATGCTACCTGGGGTAAAGTGCTCTAGGGACTGTCACTGTGTTTGTCCACCAGTATGGAGTGTGGGACTGTGTCCTGGGTAGAGAATCTACCAGGGGTGGAAGACCACAAAGGTACCCCAGTGCAAGGTTTATATTGTTTGTGATTTAATCTTGCCATTTCTTCCAGTTATATAAAGTTACAAAGTTATATTTGTTGCTGCAACTTGTGTGTTTTATTTTGTTCCTAGTGGTGCCAACTGTAGATGCATTCCCAAATCCCACTAGATAGAGGCACTGTGTTACATGCCGAGGTCATGTAGAAATCAATGGCAGATTTTCCCTATGACATTTGAAAATATCGTGGTCTGCACAGTGTTTCATCCAATAATATGAAAAATGTGGGTTTTTCGAGTGATATAAGTGATTCGAAAATTTGTACGATTGGGTTTCACTCAATTTTATTTAGTTTTTTCCCAATCCAACTTTTTCAAGTTATTTGACAAATAAAATTGTGGATGGGATTTCAGTTGAGCCTGGTTTAATACAAATATGAGATAAATCTGAGTCTTAGTAAATAACCCCAGAGAGTGTAACAATAAGGTTACACCCTTATTTAAATACCCAATTAAATGTTTGGTATTGGCAATTTCTTGTGGTGCCTTTGGAACCAACATTTGCATGAGCCTCTCACTGCTTGCAAATTGTTAATTATGGGTCTGCAATAAATAGGCTGTTCGTCTGACATCTACATTTTGCCTTGGAAACTGTGTCACGCAGAACACCACTAAGCAAATTGAAAACAATTCGAACAGTCAAAAACGCACTCAAAGCTGTTGAATATTTTATTTGATTTTGGCGAATATTTATTCGCCAAATATTCGCTAGTCGAATATTTGGCGAATTTGGCTAAAAGCCCTTGACAATTCAACCCTTAGGGGCAGATTTACTAAGGGTTGAATTGTCCAGGGTTTTTAGCCCTCGAATTCGACTGGCGAATATTTGGCAAATAAATATTCACCAGTTTTGAGCGCATTTTCGACTATTCACCAGAATCGTACGATCGAACGATTCTATGAAAAGTCGCAGAAAAAACGCTTGAATATGCGCCAAAATCTTACGAATCGAACGTCCGAAGCATTCAATCGTACAACTGAAATTCGGCAAAAGGCTTAGAAAAAAAAGCCTATGGGGGCTTCCCATAGGCTTCTATTGCAATTTGCTAGGTTTAATCTGGTGAAGTAGGCAGTCGAATAAAAATTTAAAGGGCAAGTTCTTCGACTGGCGAATAGTCAAAAGATCGAATATATATTTATTCGATCTATTTGATGCGACCGAATATTCTATATTCGATAGTCGAAAATACTTTTGCATATTCGAATAGTCGCACAATCGACTATTCGAGCGAATATTCGAACCCTTCACACGAATTTAGTAAATCTGCCCCTTAATTTGCATGCTCAAATAGTCGCATGATCAAATTGAGACTGTGGCAACATCCTGCATGGAACCTATAGCTCTGCACAATTTAGTATTGTCTGCAAAAATAGAAACTGTACTTTCAATGCCCACATCCAGGTCATTAATAAACAAGTTGAAAAGTAAGTGACCCAGTACTGAGCCCTGCGGTACCCCACTAACAACACTGGTCCAATTAGAAAATGTTCCATTTACCACCACTATCTAACATAATACTATGTTCCAGGCCAACATTCCTTAATTTAACCAGTAACCTTCTGTGTGGTACTGTATCAAATGCTTTAGCGAAGTCTAAGTAAATCACATCCACTGCCATCCCAGAATCGAGGTCCCTGCTTACCTTCTATAAAATGAAATTAAGTTAGACTGGCAAGATCTATTACGCCTAAAACCATGCTGGC
This sequence comes from Xenopus borealis, assembly GCA_024363595.1. Lineage (NCBI taxonomy): Eukaryota > Metazoa > Chordata > Amphibia > Anura > Pipidae > Xenopus > Xenopus borealis. The sequence continues at coordinate 72,268,387 of CM044437.1, forward strand.
ACAAACTCATAGTATTGTTGTTTGCTATGAAGTCCAGTATCCTATCCTTTATTAATCCTTCGAAAAGCTTTCCTACCACCGACATCAGTCTAACTGGCATATAGTTTTGAGGCAGAGAATGGGATCCCTTTTTGAATAGCAGCACCACATTAGCAATTCGCCAGTCTCTCCGAATGACGCCAGACCTCAATGAATCCTGAAAAATAAAGTAGAGAGGTTTTGCAATCACAGAGCTAAGCTTGTTAATTACCCTGGGATGAATCCCATCTGGCCCTGGACCTTTGTTTATCTTAACATGTTCTAACCTCTTATCTAATTTCAGCATGTGTGAACCATGCATCATTAGATGTATTATTAGAATTGGGACTATTAATAAGGAACTCTTCGTTAGCTGGTTCCTCATTTGTGTAGACAGACGTAAAGTATGCATTCAGAATCTGAGCTTTTTACTTGTTCTCATAAACCAGCTGACCCCTCTCTGATAATAAAGGTCCTACCCCTTCCTGTTTCAATTTTTTACTATTAATATATTTACAGTAAAAAATAAATTAGTGTTTGTTTAAAATTTATTTTAAGGATATACTACTGGGAACAAAGTATAATTTTTTAATTATTATTATTATTCTTTATTTCTATAGGAGCAGATTTATAAAAAGATTTTAAAAATATCCAGTTGGATATTTTCCGCAATTCAAGAAAAAAAGTATGCAGGAAAATAAACAGTGATAGTTGCACAAGTATTTTCTGAAAGCTCAAATAGTCAGGATTTATCAAAGACTGAAACGTTGCCAGAAAAAACTCGGCAAGTAAAAGCTGGCAAGGTTGTATATGGGCCAACTTATTAACATCAGTTTCAGAGCAATGTCTGCATTGTGTTTAAATTGGTCAGACGCACAATGCTCAGGGTGCAATTTAGCATAGCATTACTGCTGAATGGCAAATTCTAATATAAACCTGCAGGCTGTATGGATTTTTACCAATCTTTGTGCTCAGATAAAAAGACTCAGTTGACAATTGTATTAAAATAGATTTATATCCCTATAGGTTCAATCTGCTGATATACTTTGTGACGTGTGGTGCGTTATTTTAAAAGAAAATATCTATTTTTAAAATCTCTATTTAACGGTGTTAATGCTTGCAAAAACCAATCCTTTTTGCTTAAACTAAGTTAATATGTCTTTGCTCTTAATAAGACACATGCATTTATCAAAACAATATTTGTACATTGTCCTTGAACAAATCTTTTAATTTGTATTTTGATTTAAGAATAATTATGCTACCTTCTCATGGTTACAGTTCTAAAGCTGTAAATCTGGGATCCACACTCACGTTTTGCTATGCACCTTTCTTGCCTATAGGGGCACTGCATATTTCTTTTGGCTGGTGTACTGCTTTTGAGTAGTGATTATATTATACATTTTCAGGTTTCTTCCTTATAAAAATGTTTCAATTACTTAGTGAAGATAATGGCAAAAAAATGTCATTAGGATGCCCCTTGAAGCCAAATGAAAGGATTAAAGACTGCTTTGGAACCATACTGTGCATGTGAAATACAATTTAGCTCTTGGATATAAGAAATACAGAAGCACACTATCATTTATCTTAATTGAATCCTCTGGGCTGCAATTAACTTTTGTTTTTAGTAAATCCTTTCAGGAATTTTTTATCATAAAATCACTGTAGGGGTCCTTTAGGACCGCAAGTGCAGTGAGTAAAGTGCAAGTTTAAGTAAAATTGCCATTTTTCACGCACAATGCAACATTTCCCCAATGTACCCCTTACCTTCCACATCAACCAGTGGGATCCAATCCCTCCCCACCCCTTCCTTCTAAGGTGCTGTATGGTACCATGTTTGGAAGAAATTGGCAAGATGGGAATATTATTTTTCTACAAAGAACAGTCTTATAGAGGAATGGTGCTTTTAAAACAATATACAGTATATGCTCTTTCAGACCTAAAATGCCTTAAACGCAATGTGATTTCAAATACACATTGACTGCATTAAGTCTGGCAATATTTCACAATAATAATCATTGCCCTTCTACAATTTTTACCATGAACCTCCATGTTTTGTATGTGTATGTAACAGGAAGACATGTGGGAGTAAAAGTGTGTCCATTCATTGGTTGATAACATGTATGTTTGTGCCCTTGGTTTGTGTGTGAGCACAGTGAATCATTTGAGTAAAGATCACCAATGACACTATACTTAGAAAATATAATATGACTGATTTATGTGCAAGAAACTGTGTTTTACACTGTACTGTATTATCTGATGTATTTTTTAGTACACTGTTTCAGATTTGGCTGAATCCTAAATAATTGGCTAAACAAAATCTGACCCTTATGGCATGTGGAAACTGAAGTTAAAATGTAATGAATGGATTTACATATGCAAAGTAACCGTATATTTTGTAGAAGATTTAGTATTTTGGCCAAATCTAAAAATTGTGGTCATGTTTTTTTCTGCACCTAGATCGCTGAATTTATAGTAATAAACGTATGAAAAAAAATGTGCCCACCATTGTTTCTACAAAGGAGCTTAGATTTGCAACAGGCAATTATAAAACATAATCAAGCATTATCCGTGTACTTGTTGTCACATGGGTGGCCCATGGTTGTCCACATGCATGCTATTTACTAGTGCACTCAGTATGTTTTTGGAGAATGCAGGAGTCCTGGTGAGTGCAAGGTGTAGCAGGATTGCTGCTGTACCCCAGTGTGATGTGCTCCATTGATGTGCTCCATGTGCAATAAGTACAACGACGCCTTCATGGCAATGTAGGAAACTCCTTACAACTTTAAGCACAGTTTTGCACCCCTAGTAATGTTGCCACCTTAAGAAAATTCACCTTACTGTCTCCCTAGTAAATCTATCTAGGTCAACTTTTTTTAAGTTTTTACCTTTTCAACCAGAGGCAAAGGTCATGGCCCAGGGCTTCATTAATGATTTTTATTATAAGTCCTCCTGGAAGCTTTCATCCACCTTTGATTTACCTCTAAAAGTTCCATGAATTGCCTTTTTTATTGTTTAATATATTGTAAATAATTTACAAAGATTGCATTGTTCAATAGTACTTTTGACTGTGAAAGAGCTGTAAAGAGTGGTAAAATGTTATATATGCTTTAAATTGGCAGAGGTATTGGCTGCCTGCTATATTACTGCATATTTTAAAAGCTCTTATTTTTTAGCACTGTGTCCAGTGCTAGTTTTATGCGGAATACTGAAAGTTATAACATTAAAAGCAATATATAAACATTTAAATGTAGATTCCGGTGTTGGTATTTTTAGCCATTACTTCCTGCGTTGGTTATTCTGGAATTCTTTCGCACAGATACATTTTATCACTGTGATTAGTACAAGTCCAATTCTGAAAGGATCAAAGAAAATGTAATCATACTCCTACTACCATTATATGCAATCAATAGATACTGGCAGAAGCATGCTACTTCAACAGATTAGGTTTTATAAAAGCATCACGGATACGTATATACGTAGGCCCATTTATTTGGAGCAGTTTCATCAATTTGAATGCAAAAGCTTTGCTATTCTTTTATTTATTCTGTGATGATTCAGCAACTTGCCTTTTCATTATGAGTAAAGGCTGGGTTTGCTCAACAGATTCAACAGAAATTTGGAAAATAATCACTTGTTCAGTTTGCAGTATTTTTGCAGTGAGTAGAAATAGGCTGCAGAAGTGGCTACATCTACTACAAAGGGGGATCATGGCTGCACATTTGGAGGCAAAGAACATATTTTAAATTCTGTGTTCTAGCATATTTATATTTCTGTAGCGTCTCTTTTAAGATAAGTTTATTAAGATTCATTAAAACAAATGGTACCAAACGATCCAAGGAAGTCTTGGAAATCTGGCCTTTTATCTGTAACAGACACCCCTGACATCTGGGCTATGTGTTTAAGTACAGGTGGTTATCAGGACTCAATGCTTGAGAGTGTCTGTCAGTTAAATAGGCGTGATGGATCTGACCACTGTTTAAAAGAGTTTCACATTGAAGATTGCAGCTGATTTGACCTTAGGGGAATTCAGTTGAGAGTATATATGGGGACAGCTACAGCATATGACTAGTCAGTGAAGTACAAAATAAGAAGGAAACTTGGTTATAGATGGTTATCAGGGCCGCCATCAGGGGGGGACAGGGGGGACAGGTGTCCCAGGCCCGCGCCTGAAGGGGGGCCCGGCAGTGCTGCACTTCTCCAAGATCCAGGCCCCACTTCCGAGCGCCGCCGAAGATGTCCTGCTCCTTGCGATGCCGAAGACAGTCGAAGTCCTGAAGCGGTGAAAATACCCGATGTCACGAAGACAGCTCTAATGAAGGCCCTGAAGCCATGAGTTCAATTCTACTGACACCAATGTGGGTTTTTTTTTTTAAATCCCCTGGCCACCAATGTTTTATTTTAATACTCTATAGTCCCCTGCCACCAATTAAAAAATAATATTTTATGGGGCCCCACTTTTTTTTTAACTTGTAAGGGGGGCCCTGCCACCAATGATTTTTTTATTTTTATTATTTTTTTTAATTTCTGGGGCCCCAAATTTTTTTTAACTTGTAAGGGTGCAAAGGTTTTTTTTTTTTTAAATATTCTTTGGGGCCCCAATTTTTTTTTAACTTGTAATGGGGGCCCTGGTGCCAATTGTTTTTTTAAATTATAAGGAGCCCTGACCATCAATATGTGTGTGGGGGGGGTTACTTTTTTAGCGCTGATGTCTGTGTGGGCTTTTAACTTTAATGTGGAGTGGGTGGGATCAGGGGTGGGGCTTGGGTGCCAGGGTTGGCGGGGCCCAGGGGGCCCCAAAAAAAGAAATTTGTTGTTTGGGGCCCCGTGATTTCTAATGGCGGCCCTGATGGTCATACATAAAAAAGTATGAGACAGACAAAGAATTTTAATGTTATATTGCATGCAATGGGAAGAACCTGCAGGGCCTATATTCTCACAATATAATGCAAAATAGTGTGTTTGCAATGGGACTATCCTTGATAAACATTCACCCTCCATCCATGTCCCACCCCTTCCACATATCTTAGTTAGGACCAGACAGGTGTAACAAAGGATTATTGGGAGCCTGAAACCTTGACTTGTCCCCATTAATAAAGTTACAGTTCAACTAAAATAAGTTACTAATGGAAAAATTGTTTACAATGAGAATAAATATTCACATTGCAAACACTTTTGCCTTTGTGCAACTATAATGAACATTTTGTGATCCCTTTGCCCCTCACATGACAGTAGGATAGCGACAGTGTACGTAATAAAACTTCTTACTGAAAAAGGTGTTACTTTTGCTCCAAAAGTGTATGCCACCTTCATGCACATATGCACAATGTGCAGTTAAGATTCATAATGCAATAAAAGTCTAAAGAACAATATTACATTGTGACACACATTTTTATTCTTGCAAAATGTATTACATTTCTTCCCTAAGTTTTGTATTTAATACAATTCTCAGTGCTAAATAACTGAATAAATAAGAGCTAATACAATATTAAAATTTTTCAATTCAACAACAGGGCACATCATTAAATCATGTTTATTGTGTTAATGTTTACTAGATTCCTATAAGGACTATAGTCATATTTGCCCTAAAGTTCTTTAATGGCCACCGTTGTGTTTGGTAGCAGAGGATGAGGAGAGAATAACAGTGCTTTATTAGCACAGTCACCAAATGCCTATATGTATGTACAGGCAGGCTATACCTATTTACCACATCTAGGGGAAAATTCACTAAAGCGCGAAGCGTCTAACGCTAGCGCTAATTCGCCAGCGTGACGTAATTTCGCAACTTTGCAAATTCACTAACACCGACTCTGGAGAATTTTCTCTAGTGAAATAGATAGACTTGCACAACTTTGTACCCTTACGCCAGGCGAAGTTGCGCACTGACGAAGGATCGTAATTACGCAAATTCACTAAGATCAACATTTTCCTGAACGTTACCACTTTCGCTAGACTTTACTTCGCCTGGTCAGACCTGGCGAAGTTCAATACAATAGATAGGAGTCCCAAAAAAACCACTGGCGTCTTTTACCATTCTAGGGTGATAGTCTGAAAAAGATCGTTTTTTTGGGGGGGGGGGTTACCCCCCTTCCCCCCTACATTTCCTAACATATGGCAAATCAACTATACAGGGGGCACATGTAGGGCAATAGGACAACTTTATTTTATTTATTAAAGGTTTCCTGGGCTTGTGTAGTGGAATGTAGTGGCTGTAACATATACTTCTATTATACGCTTAAGTTCCCGCCATATGCAAATAAGGCATCGCTAGCGTAAATGCGCTTTGCCTGGTGAACTAACGGTAGCGCTCGTTCACTAACATTTGCCGCCCTGAGCGCAAATTCGCATCTTAGTGAATTTGCGTAGTGCTGGGGAAAATTCGCCTGGCGAAGTGCGGCAAACGTTAGCGAAGCCAACGCTAGCGAATTTTCCCCCTAGAGACAATATGAACAATGACAGGTATTGTGGTAGTTACACAAGTTTGAACATAAATATCCATCTCTGAATGCACCAGAGGTGCACACACCTTGCTTATATAGTTTCTCTTGTAGCTTTGAGTTACGTACCTTCATCAACTTACTGTATCTGTATTATGATTTATTTCCAGTGCTGTTAAGTAGCTTTAATATGGCGGTAGGTTCTTTTAAAGGTAGCATTCTCTTGTTTTTAATCTAGCAATATTTAAGTCCTTCTCTACTCAGGTGATGTAAACTAAAATGTAAAGCTGTCTCCTTGGGGAATACCATTTGCTATAACAGGAAAATTAAATTGTGGTCACGCATAACCATTGTTTCTAAGAAATGCACAGTTTGTAGAAATAGATCAGTATACATTCTTATGTGTTATAAACTTACTGTATATATAGATCTCAACTGTTAAACATATATTGCCTTTCCTTAATCTGTGCCACTAGCATGGTAATCATTTCTTATATAAAACTTCCCTTCCACTCCTCAAATTCCACCTCCCACTTCACAATCTATAATCTCCCATACTTGGACACGTGCATTAGGTCCTCCTTGCTGGTGCCTATGATATTTAGGCATGAAGAAAAGTTTGATTTAATGATAATTGTCATAAAACCTGCCTGTTTGTGACCAAGGATTCTGAATGAATGAAAGACAAAAGGGTTAAACATTTCTTTTCTTAACAAGAAAGAAGAAGATGTGGGTTTTTTCAAAGGGTGAAATGTCCCCTTTATATAAAAAAAAAATGGGTCAAAGTTGTAGTCTTCTTGATACTATGCACACTATGACAGGGTTTCCAACAAGCAAATATCTAGAGTCCCTTTATTGGAATGAGAGTAAAACTTCTAACAAAATTCAGACTCTTCATCCATTTTGGTTGTTACTACTATCATTGTTATAAGAATATACCTACTTGTGTTTTGATTATACTTATATAGTTATTTATAAGATCTTTTTTACAACCCAAATTATTTGCAACTTTATAAATGCCTTATGCTGAGGAAAACTTGCCATTAGGTTTGTGAGCAACACCGAATGTGTGTTATTAAGTTAATGCTTAGCCATTCTCTCCATCTTTCTATTTATTCATTGTTTTTGTTAATGTCATGTTCTCTATAAACCAAGCTACGGATAATGCTGGAATGAGTCACCAATTATATTTACTATTTTACTGTATGGAAAACAAATTAGCTGCAAAGCACCAATAATAACATTGGCCAAACCAATTCGGAAACATGAATTCAATGATAAATGTTTGGACGTGATAGTGTACAATAAAAATGAGAGGGTGATTTGGGATTTGCAAGCACCAAACAGCATGCAATTTATTTTTTATTGCTTTATGAAATGGGAAACATGTACAGAGTCGAATCAGAGATAACAGCAGCGGTCAAAGCTGAGCGTTTTGCTTGTGTTTTGCTAATGACCTTGTGCATATAAGATTATGTATATGCGTTTCTTCTTTTTTAAATGATATTGAAAAGAAAATTGTCAGGAGCGATATTTTTATAACTCATTATTGCTTCTCTCAGGATTTAGATCATTGTGAATCCATACTGCAGTGGATTTTATGTTTTCATTTGAATGTATTTCTTGATGTTGATTATAGCTGTATATTATCTCAGCCCAGTGTACCCTTTTTATTATACTGGAATTGACACGTTTCAGTTTATCAGGACAGAAGATAGAATTACAGGTCAGAATATTATGTTTGAAACAGAAAGAATTTAGAGATTACAAAGAGGGTGAAGGCTAGAGGACAGATACCTTCAACTGATATGGTTACAAGCAATGCAGTACAAGGTGCATGAGATTGTTAAAAGTGCAGAAGACATTTTGCCAGACAAATGCTTTGTTTTGCAAGCTTTAAAGGCACTAATCATTGCATGATCAAACAAAAAACAAAGGTGGGGTAGACTTACTGTTAGTTGAAAAAGGACCCCAAACAATATAAAAGTAGAAAATCTTTATTAGGACATGAAAAACCTGGCACGCTTCATGCTTAATGATGGGCACTTACTCATAGAGCCTATGTATGCCCTAATAAAGATTTTCTACTTTTATATTGTTTAGGCTCCTTTTTCAACTAACAGTATGTCAACCCTGCCTTTGTTTTTTATTTGATTATACTAAATTATATGGTCATTTTTGGGTTTAGACTACTGTGAATAATTTTGCTTATGAAGTACAGATTTTTGGACTTTACATCTATTATATATACATATAATCTTTGGATTATGTTCCGGCAGTATAGGCACACACACTACAGTTTTTGAGTTAACTAGTTATTGCATGCTTTTATATGGCGTATTAAGACTCCGCTAAGAGCATAAAGGATCATTAATGGGTATGTTAGTTCAAAAGGGTCCCAGCAATCATTAAGAAAACACAGCCCAGGAATACATTAACATACACACTGGTATATCTTAAGGGAGTATAGATTGTTTTTTAATACACTCTTCCTTGTCTTCTAATTCAACCTTCAGAAATGGAAAGGAGCACATCTAGCCGAGTATATCATGGGGAGACACATTATTTTTGCTTTTGAGGTTTATTTGCTCTCCAAAGGATTTCTAGAAGTGTTGTTTATTCCCTTTGTACCTAAAAGGGATGGTCCATAAATTTCCTGGGACATGGAGTAGACATCGGAGGTTTGTTGCAAGCAATAGGCACCTGTCAGGAATGCATGAGTATGGCTTTGTGAAAAAGATCTAGGGGCTCATTTGCTATGGGTAGGGGGCAAGAGTTTTGTAATGTAAAACTTCATCCTTTAGAGCCAAAACAGGTAATACTTGTACCCCTGCAGGAAGCCCTGAAATTAAGGCCTGTCCTGAGCTGTAGCTAAGTACAGAGCCTCCTTGCATCTCAGGTATGTATTCCATTTGTCTCCTCTCCATGCAATGCCACAAAAAGAAGAGAAGAGGTGCAACTATCTTCATTCTGTTCTGGGAATCTTTCCATGCATTTTTGGATCTTGTTCAGTTTAATATACAAGTCTAATTACATTCCAGTTACTTCTTAGTATATTAGTGTAATGTGATTTCTAATGGTTTTTCCTCTGCTATTTATTCTGTTTACTTGGTTTTCATGTTCACCATGACCACAATGACAGGCTTCCTCCTAAACATGAGAGGGTCCTACCATATTGTAATCAGTAATGTAATTAGTCATTCCAGAGCCAGTACAGGTAAGGGGTTCATTATCTGGAAACCCTTTATCCAGAAAGGTTAAAATTATGGAAAAAAAAACATCTCCCATAGACTCTATTTTATCCAAATAATTCAAATCGTTTAAATGTATTTCCTTTTTCTCTGTATAATAATAACAATAATAATACAGTAGCATGTACTTGATCCCATTTAAGATATAATTAATCCTTATTGGAAGCAAAACCAGCCAATTGTGTTTATTAAGGTATGAAGATCCAAATTACGGAAAGATCCATTATCAAGAAAACTCCAGGTCCCAAGCATTTTGCATAACAGGTTTCATACCTATATCCTAAAACTGAAAAGGATTTGCATGCATATATAGTAGGTCTAGCTAATTCTACATTATTATTGTATTTAAATACATTGACGCCCGTCGCAGTGATCCTCTTAACTCGGTTGCCGGCTCTGCTATGGTGCGTGCGGCGCGGACTTCTGGGTTTTAAGGTGTGCTTCATGACGTCATCACAATGGCGGGAAATTGGAATGTTTAAAGGGGCTCTGTGTACAAACTCATTACCCGTTGTCAGGTTCTACTTGCTAGTTTTATTCATGTATTTGATTCATGATTTTGACCCCTGCCTGTGTAATTACTCTGAACTCTGCCTATTTGACCCTTGACTGCCTGACCATGCTGAACTCTGCTACTCCTGACCCTTGCTTGCTGAATATCATTCTGGTATTGTGCGTCCATAACCCTTGCTTGGCTCCTCTCTTATTAAGACCAGGTGGCATCCAATTAGCTGAGGGCTCCTCCTGAGTTGAAAGGTGGCTGTTAGAGGTGGAAGCAAGAGCCGAGACCAGGGAGCCTAGCAGAAGTTCTGGATTTAGAGTGCTGTTCGTGACAGTACAACGGGCCCAGATGGACAACAAAGGCCATGCTGTCGTGGCATCTCCCACCACTGAAGCGCTCTTCAACACCCTTCTGAAGTGCTTGGAGGAACAAGAGCAGAAACAAGATTACTTGTTTCAAGGCCTGCAAAACTCTCTCACTGGTTGGACGCTTGGGCAACAGATGCCTAACCTTGTAACTCAACCTCCTGTTACTGTACATGAAGGAAACAAAGGAAAAAGGGCAGGTGGAAATGGGTACATATTTATCCTCAGTGGGTAGTGCAGATAAAACACCCATTCCTTTGTTGACTATTTCTCAGGAGGAACCCATGCAATTAGAGGTCACCATCTGTCCCCTGAGGAAACGGCTCAAAGGTGAGCTCAAGGCCTGTGCATGTATTGTGGGGATAAAGGCCATTTCCTCAACCAGTGTCCTAAGAGGCTGGGAAACTTCAAAACCTGAAGAAGAAGGGGAGCTCCATTTGGGTCGAGAAGTTTCCTATCCCCAATATTCCTATTGGTACCGGTTATTTTGTCCTGGCCTAGGGGTTCAGCTAAAGTCTCTGCTTTTGTGGATTCTGTGGCAGGGGGAATTTCTTGGATGCTGCCTTCGCAGTAAGGTACAATATTCCCCTAATACCTCTCATCCCTCCTATGGGAATTCTGGCCATTCATAAGAGCCCACTAGGGTCATTGAAGGCTCTTCTTCTTCTCCTCTAATTTTGGGGTTACCATGGTTACAGGTACACAATCCCCACATATATTGGGTAACTGGGGAGGTTATTTAGTGGGGTCTTAAGTGTAAAGACTCTTGTCTAAAGTTTCCTCAAATGATGGCAGTTACCTCCTTAGAGGGGTTACCTTATTTTACAGATGTATTATCTAAAAAAGCCACTGAAACTCTACCACCGCATAGGCATTATGACTGCCCTATTTAATCCCAGGTCTATCCCTACAGGATAGTCAGGCAGGCAAGGGGCAGGAGTAGTGGAGTTGTCAAGCAGGCAAGTGTCAAATAGGAAGAGTTCATACATACCCAGGAAACTAGCAAGCAGAACCTAACAACGGGCAATGAGTTTGTGAACAAAGCCCCTTTAAATATTCCAATTTCACGCCATTGCAATGCTGTCATGATGCACACAACTCCATAGCCAAACCGGCAACGAGTGAAGAGGATCACTGCGGCGGGCGTTGACGGCCTCCTAGACCACCAGGGTCTTTACAGTTTCTTTAGAACAGTTGTCTTGATTTAAGTATTTTAAAGTATGTTTTTTGACAATATACATAGCTTAATGTCATTACATGCATGCAGTGTTTGGATGTGTCAATATAGGTTTCCATCTCTTTTTTTATGTCTTCATAGAAAGAAATATTGATGCTAAATATATTACTTATTTCACAATGTCCAACTTTTGTGGTTTTCATTAGGTTCACCTTGATAATTATCAGTATAGGAGCCCAGCTTCAGATAGCACCACAATGTTCTTAATAGTAATCTATATGCAGTCTACACATTATTTTTTGCCTTGTCCTTATTATCAATGTTTAGATTCCCTGTAACATAATAATGAGCAGCATACTCATTAAAATTGTAAAGATATGCTGCACCATTATGCAACCTTCTCCTTTTACAGATTAGCTCACATATTTATAGTGTAGTTTAAGTCTTTATTCAGAATCATTACACAGCCCAGCACTCCCATTATAAGTATGTAGATATACTGCATTAAAATGCAAAGTGCTTATTATAAATGCATCCTCATTATCATTGAATCAGTAGTGTGCTGCATCCCTCAGTGTACTGCAGCTCTATACATACAGTAGTATCACTTAACAGTGTATCTTTAATGGGCCATATACTGTATGTGTATGATGTTTGTTCACTGCCTTTTTTTAATTTTGATGACATGTAGAACATGTTGATAAGAAATAGTAATGGTGTCACTGTGTTGCCTAACCAGTTGCTATAGAATTTGAAGGGAGCTGCTAGAATCTGTGGCTCTTTAACATTTGGGGTACAGCATTTTGAAATTGTGACACCAGTGTACTAAAGTATCCTATCTCATGTTGCAGAGGGATTAGGGATCTAGTTGTCCTCTAGCCAGTTCTCCATTTATGGAGTCTCTCTCCCCAAATTCCTTTGATTCCTCCTCTACATTAGGGCACACCCTTCACTGCTGTATGACTGACCATGACTGAGATAGGTAAAATAGGTTCTAGCCCTTCCTTTTATACATACTAAAGGTAGTGTAACATAATTATATATGTGACTTTGCTGGGACAGCAACAGCAAGCTGACCCCAAAAAGTGTAACTGAGGATGGCTGGGGTGGATCAGAACTGTGGCTTAATAAAAGGTCTAACATTTTTATTTTGGAATTGTGATACCAGTGTACTTGTACCACTGTGAATTTAAACCAATGACTGATATTGACCTGGCAGGGCTACATTGAGGGTTGGCAGCATACTGTAGGCTTAAAACTATCAGTTTTTTTAAAGATGTTTTAGCTACCAAAACCCACAGAGTTCTCAAAATGCATGATCTTAGATCCCAAAATTAATCAAATGGTATCCCTAGTAGTTCATATTCAGCATTTACAGACAGCAATAGTGATCCAGTAACCCTGGGTTTTGTGGCCATTTTATATTCTTGTCTATTGTCTCCCAAGGAGTTCTTATATTGTATTTTGGGACTAAATACCATAGGGATGACCACTCACTAATCTACAATAATTATTATTCATCAGACAGTCACAAACTGGGAGGATGCACTGCGTCACTGTGTTTATACAAATGGCCTATAGGTGTCACTGTGCACAAGAATTATACTGTGTATACACAGTACTTTCTATAAATAGTTACATTAAACTGGGTTGAAAAAAGACCATCAAGTTCAACCCAGCATCTATACATACAGTACACCCCTCCATACTTTCCCATAAATTATATATGCCCATGTACTAACTATAAAGTTTAGTTTTACAATAGCCTTTGATATTATGTCTGTCCAAAAAATCATCCAAGCTTCTCTTAAAGGCATTAACAGAATCAATCACAACATCACCCGGCAGTGCATTCCACAACCTCACTGTGAAGAAACACCTACTCTGCTTCAAATGAAAGTCCTTTTTCTTCTAGTCTGAAGGGAGGCCTCTGAGAAGATGATCATCTTTATGGGTAAAAACATCCCCTGCTATTTGTCTAAAATATATACAGTTTAAAAGGTTAGAGTTGAAGTTACTGTTAAAGTGTAATAGCTGCATGAACCTGCTAATAAAGTCTAATCTACTCCTCCTTGGCTACCAAAACATTATGTGCCCAGATATTATTATTCCTGGTAGAGGTGCTATGATGATGTCTGAACAGATAAGAAATATATATGTAGTGCAATGTTGATAATTTCCACACTTTTCATATTTAATATTTCTTTATGGAGCCCACTACGCCCTTGCTTGGAACACCCTCTTAAAGAGAACACTGGCCTTGGAATTGGATTCTCTCTTTGCATACCACTTAACAAGAAGAGAATGCTTCACTTTCCATTCAACCATTGAGCAGAAATATGGATTCTCTTCATTACAAAAGATACAAATAATCATTTAACCAATTTATATACTGAACCATTTTTTAAGGTGGCAACATCATTACATTTATATTTGAATCAAAGCAAATTATAACTATTACATAGCTATTCATGTCTGAGGGATTCATAGTTCTGAATATATATGGAAAGGCACAAGGTAAATTTCGACATCCTGGCCTATCTAAAATTCTTAATGTGTTGTTACCGGAATGGAGAAATTCTAGTTCTGTGTATTTTTGACAGCTTTTATAATGAATGCAGATTTATAACAATGAACCTGTACCTGTAAATGTTAGCCATTAGCAATCTAAATGTCAAGCCTAGAATATCAGGCAGTGTGGTTAGAATTGTCCAAACTACTACCAGCATGCAGGGCCAGCTGAATTGTCTACATGACAGTGAGGGGTCTGTTTATCATGCTGTGTAAAACAGTGGAGAAAAACAACACTGGTGATATTGCCCATAGCAACCAATTAGATATTTGTTCAGAAATCTAAGGATTGATTGGTCAGTGTGGGCAACATTGCTGGTGATGTTATCTCCAATATTTTACACAGCATGATAGATAGGCCCCTGAATGAACATGAAGAATAGAAAAAAAAAATATTTTGAAAAAACAACCATAAAAGATAAAAACTGAATATAGTATACTTCAACAACACTGATATATATTTTTATGTGTCAGTTTTGTATGCTGCTAGCTGATTATGTTAGTAGGTGGCATTTCAGTGAGGGCAGATTCTCTGCTAGACAGTTCAGTAAAAATATTGGTTACTAGTGGCCATCCTTCAGGGTAGCAGTCTCTTAAATTGACCATAGACATGCAGATTTTATTGTCTTCTACAATAAACAATTATTTGTTGTAATCTACCAATCTACAACTAGCCATTCAGATTCAATAAAGTTGTAAAAAGAACAAATCAGCGATGTTCTGACAAATAATTGACAGACCGCAATCGTGCGAAAGTTTTGTCCAACAAATAGTAGTGACAGTCACCCAATGATATACAGTAGTCACATAGGCAATACATACAGAGATATTCTCATTAGCCTACAGGAATCTTCTAACCTGTCAGATCCACTAAGCAACTGAACGACATGGTACGAAAAATGTTGGGATGATCCACACACATCTGAAAATCATACAAATTATTGTTTCGGACAACTTTATCTTTGCGTCTATGGTCAGCTTTATTCAAATCAATGCATGGTTGCTATGGGAATTTGAATCCTAGCAACCAGACTGCTGAAATTGCAAACTGCAGAGCTGCTAAATAAAAAACAAAATGAAGACCAATTTCATATCGTCTTAGAATATCACTCTCTATATCATACTAAACGTTTATTTAAAGGTGAACAACCCCTTTAAATAAAAGAAAGAAAAAAAAGAGTCAAGGTGCTGGTGGTTGAGTTTATTGGGAAACAAAAATGGATTTTATCGTGGAATTTGCAGCATATGATAACTGTCAAATAAAGAATATAACAACAAATAAGTTAAAAAAATTCCTGTAGGAAATGTAAGGGGAGGAATTGATATACCAAGGATTTAAAAAGGCATTTGGGCAATTTTTGTAAAGTATTTTAGGGGCAAATTCACTAAAGCGCAAAGCATCTAACGCTAGCGCTTATTCGCTAGCGTGACATCATTTCGCAACTTCGGCAATTTACTAACATTGTCCACGGCAAAAATTTGCTAGCGAAGTAGATATACTAGCGCAACTTCACACCCTTACTCCAGGCGAAGTTGCGCACTGATGAAGGGACGTAACTACGCTAATTCACTATGATGCCCATTTTATTGAATGTTACCTCTTGCGCTAGACCAGGGGTCCCCAACCTTTTTTGCTCGTGAGCCACAT
>CM044437.1:72287259-72330990 GCA_024363595.1 Xenopus borealis
TGCAAAAGAATAAGAAATCAGGAAGGGGGCAAATAGTTTTTCACACCACTGTAGATAAGAGTTTGAAAAAAAAACTTGGAGTCTTTTACTTTTTTTAGGATGATAGTCTGAAAAATAGCATAACTTTTTGGGGGGTTACCCTCTTTCCCCCCCTACATTCCCTAACATATGGCAACACAACTATACAGTGAGCACATGTTTAGGGCAATAGGACAACTTTATTTTATTTATTAAAGGTTTCCTGGGCTTGTGTAGTGCAGGTCACCAGACAAGAATATCTGATAGGACATGGCTCTATCATTCAAAAAGCAGCTGCTCTAATAGGAGACAGATACAGTTTTTACAAGTGTGAAGAACAACAGAAAGGCATTTAGGAATACCAGGGAACACAGACAGGGGGTCAGGGGAATAGAAATTTAGAAAAAACTGGCAAGCTAAAGCAACACTGCCTCCAATGGTTAAGTCTGGAGGAGCAGTAGTCGATATATCTCATGTCCCTAGTTCTAAATCAGGGAGTTCCTGACAATTGCCCTAATACATAGATCATGGTTGTGGAGTGCCAGTGACAGGCTGTGCATTACATTGTGGCAACAATTACATTGAAATTATGGGAAAAGGCTCTACATTGTGGGCAAAAAAACATGGTGACATGGTGTCTGAAATTGTACTGTTCAAACTGCACCTGTGCTCTTAAATGAGCCCTATGGGCATGTTTCATAGCCAACATACTTACATATAGTTACAGTATGTACACAGTTTAACACCATAAATAAAATGATGTAGCTTTTTATGCTGGTGTTTATCATAATATGTGTTTAAGGCTTTGTGTTATGGTCACGTGTTATGGAGGTGTATATATCATACAAGCAGTACCTCTGCCTGACTCTGTGGCAGTTAGTTTACCCAGCTGTCATGTTACACACACTCCAGTTTTTTGCAGATATACATCAATACAAGGCTGCCAGTGTTCTACAACTATGCCTCACTGTGTTATAAGGGTAGGCATTTAACATTATGACGCAGAGTTTAGAATATTAACTTTTTTTAATGGTTGTTAGTAAGTGCCTGCAGATTAGATTCTTAATAAGGTGAATGTCGTATACGGTGATTTGTTAGCATGTAGTAGATGACCATTCTCTGGAACAATTAGGGCAACACAGCCCATGGAATTGTATCTAATCATTTATATTTCTTCTGTGCAAGTTGTCACTTTCTTTGTCAGTAAGCAAGATGAGAAAAAGGAAATGTGGCATACAGGATGCTTCTGCCTTAGTCTTCAAAGTCAAAATGATTAATGTTTGTGTATTTCCCACTATGAAAGTGATTGATGCTTATCTCTCTATTTTTTGGCAAGTTTGTTCTCTGCCTCTTTGTGAGATTGCCCTTTACTGTATGGGATGGTTTGTAGTTGTTGGTTGTGTTTGAAGGAATGCGATGGTTGCAGTTCTTTTCTTCCAGATATGCCTGTTGTAGAAAGAACTTGTCTAGTGATGTCTCATGGGAGTATCAGAGGAAGGGAACTATAAGTGGCAAAAGGTGGAAATAGGCAGCAGATACTAACAACTGGAAACATAGAATGATGGCACTGAGAGGCAAAGCACATAATGAAAATACAGAAGAAATTAAATATACAATATATATATATAGAAATTGTATATGAAAAGCTTATCCCAAACAACATAAAAGTAAAATGTAGGAAACTTTGGTGCAAGAAAACCTGCCGCAGCCTTCTTGTCTTATATAAGAGGTCTGTTACTGATTGTAAGAATTAATATTCTGAAAGTAGTTTTGTACCAGTAGCCTCCCCGAGTGTTTAAATAACAGTAATTGGTGCTGAAAGGAAATGCAAAACCCTCCATGGAGTATTCCTGCAAAAACTTTTTAAAATGCAAAGTTTGGTGACCTGGGTTACCTCACGTTTCTTTCCTTGTACACAAGACATTTATTATACCGAGAATACATTATGCTTGAAATCTAGACAAGGGTTTCTCATTAACAGAAAATGAGCTGCCAGGTGAATGTGTTAAGGTATAGAGTAATGTTAGGCACGGGATTTATATATCAGCAACTCAATCATTTATGCAAAAGTAGAGTGCGTAATTAAAAATGTTTGTTTTATAAATTACATGGGAAAAGGGTTTGTGGTTAGTATATCATAATTCAAGGTTTAGAAAAAATGCAATGGCTCATTAACAAATGCAACTACATAGTGCAAAAATTAACATAAAATTGTGTGTGTATGGATGGCCTTGTTTTAAAGTGATATTGACACTAAAAAAATACTTTTTAAACCATGAATGAATAGTAAAAGTTACCCATACAGTAGGTCATGTTGAGTGTTTTTTTCTGAGAGGTTTATTTTTGTTAGTCATTGTTAGTTGAAGTTCCTAAACATGACTGTTTTTCCACCCTGACTGTTCCATCTAAGCCTGACAGTTAAACGGACTCCTTCTGTACAAATATGGCAGCCCCCTCATGGATGAACACAGGGAGTCAGATAGGTAATGTAAAAGCATTGGGCAAATACTTTATGGCAAAATTATAAGTAGCATGCAAAGTGAATTTTATGATAGATTCAAAAAAGGCATAATTTCTGGTGTATCTCTTTAAGGTACTTTCACCTATACATGCTCCTTGCACTTCCAAGTACTTGTAAGGAATGACAATGAGCCCATCCAGCTTGCCCTGATTGTGTGCGAGTGCAGCAATGGTCACTAGGGAACCCTGGATGTGGTGGTAAATAGAGAACTGTGATGACAGATTGTGTGAGTAGCTACCATAGGCATGTGCCAAATGAATCATACACTAATGCTATTATTAACAAGGCCCACAGATAGCACACTGGAAAGAATGCAACCCTCAATCTGCAATTTAGCAAGTGGTCACAATGATGCTGGAATTCTGGGGAAAAGGGCTGTGTTGTATAGAAAAAAATGGCTATATGAAGCCAAAATTTGTACTTAGCACCATGCACCAAATTTGTAAATGAGCCATGCAGTGCACATAAACCACAAACACACACATATATATATAATACACAAAAACTGTGAATATCTCGTAAATTATATCCTTATAAACGGTAAGTTCTGATGTCATCAGTTATAAACAGTGAGTTCTGATGTCATTTCTGTCACACGACTCAATGAAACTTTTGTATTATAATAAAGTACCCACAGTTGCAAAATATGAGGATAAGTTACCTCGGAGTTCCATGACCTGTATAAAAGCACTCAGCCTTTGGACTTGTGTTTTTATATGGTCATGAAACTCCTCTGTAACTTATAATATCCTTATATTTTACAAGAGGGGGTACTTTATTCACTATATATATACCTGTATCAGGATATATATCAGAAGTTTCACAACTAGCCTTGTGGCAAAAACACTCCTGATCCCTAAGAGTAAGGGACTTCAGAAAAAAAAAGTGTGTGGTTAAGCATTTTTTGGAATAAGGCAAACAAGGTAAAGACAGAAAAAGTTTCTTGTTACAGAAGGTAATAGTGCATTTAGAACTTGCGCATCCCCAGGGTCGGACTGGGCCAACGGCACAGCGGAAAAAATCCTGGTGGGTCCCAGCTCTTTTGGGTGCTGCCAGGCCAGACCCGCTCCTGCACTTACTTTGGTCGCACTGCAGTGCCAGACAATGTAGGTACGCTTGTGCTTGCATGCATGCGAGAGGGTGGGGCAGGAGGTATCTGAGGCACTGAACAGTTTGGGGGGAAACTAATTGGAAAATTCCAAATGGTCTGCAGCTAATACTGATTCTTTTGATGATTATCTATCTGATGGTATTGTGGTCTTTCTGTAAGTGGCAGTCTATGTAAGGGCACCTTTACTTACTAAGACTGATCACCTGAAAATGCTATTTCCAAGAGCAATACATTTCAATCCCTTATACTACGCATTTTTAAAACTTAATACAATGAAAACTTTCACAAGTGAATGAAAGCAGCAAGAAGCAATAGCTCTGCAAAAAAAAAATATGATATAGATTAAAAGTCACCGAAGTAATCAATGTAATAAATTTGCCTCTTGAGATGTTTTCCTGACATTTGCCATAAGTTATAACAAGACAAGAACATCTTCCACAGATTCTACAGCAAAATATCCGTTCTTTGTCAGGCTGCTATTTGAAAGCTACAAGGATAACCTGGCGTGTAAGAAACCAGAGATAAAAAGAGGAGTTGACACCCTGATAGATTAGAATGAAAGTGTGTCTTGCCTTCAAAATAGAACTCCTTCTCCCTTATTAGATTCACATCTCACCCTGCCATGCTTGGCGGCTGCTCTGATGAGAACACTATTTTTATACGAAGAGATTGATTGAAATATTAATGTCTTCTATATTGCCCTGCACTCTGGAAATGTTTCCTTTTTTTTTCAATTGTTTAATGAAATGAAATATTTCAAATCTTTTCACAGGAGTCACATTCATTTGTTATATGTAACCAGTAAAACTGAACTGGAAACGAGGACCCCCTAATCGGTGTATATTTTCCAGTTGATGACAATGTAAAATGGTAATAATGCTACTTTGTCTGTAAAAATGCGGAAGCCATAAAAGGCACAATGCATCAGGTGCTTCTTGTAGGACAAACAAGTCATCTTAATAAAAGCTGCATCTCCTAAAGTATAATATTTTATAGCAAAAATGTAGCTTTTATTTTTCAGCCTTTACAAAGATCAGTTTGAAGGATGTCTGCTAGATGAACAGCAATAAACCATTTTTCTAGGCAAATTGTATCAAATGCACAGACTGTGCTTAGATTTTGTTTCTTCAGTTACAACGTTATATCAGTCTAAATGTGATAATAATGTAGGCAATGTTTCCTCTTGAGTTACAGTTCTTATAAGTGTTACATGAAGTGACAGCTGAGTCCTAGCATTTAAACACTACAGACTGGAAGGACTTCGACAAACTCCTAACCACGTACTTTTTAAAATTTTTACTGCCATAGGTGCTAGTGTGACCTTGTTGACTAAGAAAATACTAGTTCTACCCCATCTGCCCAGGGATACAGCTGAACAGCAACCTGTGCAATATTAAGTCTGAAAAGATCAAGGAGAATTCTAAACTCCATAATTTCAATAGTATATAGCACACAATGATCCTGGAAGATTCTTATAGATTTGACAACCACATCTACAGGATACAAAATGTGAGGAAGCCACTTTTTACTGGATTCAGAAACATTCTGAGATTTGGTTCAGATTTGGCTAAATCAGTGGTTCTCAACCTGGGGGTTGTGACCCCTTTGGGGGTCGAACGACCCTTTCACAGGGGTCACTTAAGGGGTTCCAGGAGCAGGTTCATTTCTCTCCCCAGTAGCCCTGGGGCAAGGTTGTAGCTCTCCGGGTGTTGATGCTGGGAGTTGTAGTTCAGTAACCTGTGTAGGGAAGCCAGTTGCACTACAACTTTCTATATCCCCTTAGTAGGGACTGCCATACAGCTCTCCCTGCGGCCTGCCCATTTAAAATTTGTAAAATTAGCATGGTAATTGGGGTGTCACGGAAAACAAACCTTTATCCAGCCACGCTGTCTCCTGTACTTTCCTAACAATCCGCTCTGGGCTGGCAATGAAAATATTTTATGGTTGGGGGTCACCGCAACATGAGGAACTGTATTAAAGGGTCTCAGCATTAGGAAGGTTGAGAACCACTGGGCTAAATATTTCATGGAGGATTCAGTGCTCCAAAAACTATGGATTTGCACATAGCTACACATACACAGTATAAAAGCTGTCTGACAGTGGATAATTAACCACAGAAATATGTTAAACTGAATTAATGTGGTTATTAAGTTTGAAGTTAAATGTACAAGGAACAAAATTGAAACTACAGAGTAATGGGGAATAATATGGTGGCTTATAGGAAAGCACTGGTGCCTTGCAGACCGAGATCGAGGCCCTGAGTTTGATTTTTACTTGGATACTGTGTGCAGGCATTACATTTTCTCCTTTTGGGGCAGATTCACTAAAGCGCGAAGCAGCTAACGCTAGCGCAAATTCGCCAGCGTGACGTCAAATCGGAACTTCGCAAATTCACTAACACCGTCTCTGGCGAATTTACGCTAGCGAAGTAGATAGACTTGCGTAACTTCGCACACTTACGCCAGGCATAGTTGCGCACTGGTGAAGGATCGTTATTACGCAAATTCAATAAGATCAACTTTTTGCTGTTCGTTAGCACTTACGCTAGACGTAACTTCGCCAGCTCAGACCAGACGAAGTGCAATACAATAGATAGGAGGTTGAAAAAAAAAAGTCAAATTTTTTCTAAGTCCCAAAAAACGCTGTGGCGTGTTTTACCATTGTGGGTGATAGTCTGAAAAAGATTGATTTTTTGGGGGGGTTACCCTCCTTCCCCCCTACATTTGGCAACACTACTACACAGGGGGCACATGTAGGGCAATAGGACAACTTTATTTTTTTGATTAAAGGTTTCCTGGGCTTGTGTAGTGGCTGTAATATACACTTCTATTATATTTTGTAATTCTCGCCGTATGCAAATTAGACTTCGCTAGCGTAACTGCGCTTTGCCTAGCGAAGTAACACTAGCGCAAATACGCTACCGTTCGCCGACCTGAGCGTAACTTTGACCTTTAGTGAATTTGCGTAGCACTGGCGAAAATTTGCCTGGCGAAGTGCAGCGAACGCTTGCGAAGCTTGCGCTGGCGTTTCTTCGGATCTTAGTGAATTTTTTGTCTCTTTGTCTCTGTAGGTCTCTTAAGGTGACCATATACGGGCTGATAAAAGCTGCCGACAGACTGAGTCAGCAGTTTATTGGCCCGTGAGTGGGGCCCTCCGATGGGCTTCCCTGATCTATATCTGGCCGCAAACCCCAAGAGTCTGGTTTTGCTTCCACTAAGGATTAATTATCTTATTTTAGTTCGGGCTAAGTACAAGCTACTGCTTGATTAATACAGAGAAAGAGGAAATCATTTTAAAAAAATTGTTTCATTTGGATACAATGGAGTCTATCAGAGACAGCCTTTCCTTTATTTGGAACTTTCTAGATAATGAGTTTACAGATAATGGATTGCAGACCTGTATTACAAACCAAATAAAAACATTCCCTCTATTGTCTTTGGGCTTGCCCTATGTGTCTTGCTATCAAATTCCACCTAATGAGTAGTACAGGTATACGATCAGTTATCCGGAACTTGTTATCCAGAGAGCTCCAAGTTAATTAAAGGCTATCGCCCATAGACTCCATTTTATCCAAATAATCCAAATTTTAAAAATGTATTTACTTTTTCTGTGTAGTAATGAAACTGTACCTTGTATACGATCCAAACTAAGATACAATTAATCCTCATTGGAAGCAAAACCAGCCTGTTGGATGTATGTAATGTTTATATGATTTTCTAGTAGACTTAAAGGAGAACTCAACCTCCCAATTAAAAAAAGCTCCTACCTACTAACTTAGATAGTCCCCTTTCCCGATCCACCCCCCCCACATACTTCAATAGCCTTAAAAATGTCCCTAAAATATTTCTCACCTATCAGTGCACAGTAAGCGCCTGAATTGCCAAAGAGGACACAAAGAATTCCGAAGATCAGAAACAGGATGCCCATGCCTATTACTCTGCACTGATAGGTGAAAGATATTTTAGGGACATTTTCAGGGCTATTGAAGTATGTGGGGGGGGGGAACAGGGAGGGTGGACTATCTAGGTTAGTAGTTAGGGGTTTTTCTTAATTTGGGGGTTGAGTTCTCCTTTAAGGTATGAAGATCCAAATTATGGAAACATCCATTATGTGGAAAACCCCAGGTCCAGAGCAGTCTAGATAACCAGTCCCATACATGTACTACTTACTATACCAGTAAATAGATCCAGGTGTTTTTCAAAACCACAGCACATATTTACATGACTGAACCTATCTCACAACTCATCTAATCCCATCAGGGTATAGTTTATATCTGTTGAGAATACCATTATCTACAGTAATTAACAGCAGAAAAGGGGGAATGCATTCATTTTATTAGGGGAGAAGCCTACCAATAGAAGTCTTTCCATTGGACAACTTATATTCATATATGTATTTGTCATACTAAAGAATATTAGTAAGATACTGACTTAAGATATATCATGCGCTTCTTTGTAAGAAGTACAATGTCTGACACAGTTTAATGGACATCACCATACATGAGCAATAGCTAAAACAACGTATATGAAGCCTGTAATTAATCAGAAGAAAAGGTGTGATGGAGCGTGCATTTTAGCAAAAGCTTGGAGTTCATTTTGTGTTTTCATTTCAGTACCACAACTGCAAAGTATAATCACAGCATAAGCAACTAAAGCATTGTTTCATTGTTCAAGTATTATTGTTGGTAGTAGTTGAATTATGATTATGATTATTATTATTATTATTATATATTATTACTATGATTTGGAGCTCACAGTAGAATAGTGAATTATTTTGTTCTTGCATTTCCAAATAACAGTTTAAAACATATCTCCCTAGATTTGGAAGAACGAGTTTTGACATGAAATCTGTAATTTATTTGTCAGGATGTTGGTACCTTCATTAGACATACAGTAGATATCCTTTCGGCTTTAATATATGCAACATCATTATACTGTGTTTAGAATGCAGGCAAATATTTTCTGAATGTGGTACAAAGAAATATCTTGTGGCAAATATGTCTCAACTGCAGTTACATTTTTTAATTAGCTGAATAAAGCAAATATATGTAAGGGCAGATTTAGCAAAATGTGAGATTAAAGCTCACCACAAAAAAAAAAAAAAAAACATCCATTTCTCTATTCAGTCTTATGGGATTTTTATAAGTATATTTATCAGTGGTTGAAAGTGTAGAGTTCTTGTCTCTTTGGGCATAATGCAACAAAAATCAAGGTCAAGGTGTTGCCATACTTGCTGTTTAATTGGGCATTCTGTTTTATTGGGGGCAGGCCTGGATTTAAGGAAAGGCTGCAAGATGTTGAGGGGTGGCAAGCAGGCGCCCCTAACACCCTCTCTATAATAGTAATTGTAATGGGCCGCCTCCTGGCTGTGCTCAACTTGCTTTACTCTCTTAGCTGTGGCAGAAGCGGCGGCGGTGCAGTCCAGATCTCTTCCGGGCTGTAGCGCAAGCTGTGCCAGCCTCAATAGGACTAGCAGGGAGGAGGGGGAGCTGCTGACTGAGCGTGCTGCCTGCGTGTGAGCCACGGCGTGTGTACAGTCAGTGTGCAAGTCAAGTGCAACATTTACCTGCAGATGGGGAGGATGATGCAGACAGGACAGGATAGGACTGGAAGGGTGACAAGGAAGTGCAGCGTGAAGAGAGAGAAGAGAGACGTTGATGGAGAAGGGGAGGGGGACTAGAAAAGGAAGGGGATGAGGAATGGGTCACGGACAAAGGGGGAGCAATGTGCAGAGATGGCCAAGGGGGCCCCATTTGTAAATCTGGGCCTGATTGGGGGCATATTCAATTTGTTGGCAGGACCCATCACCCAGGGGGCCCAAATAGGCAGTGGGCTACTAACCCAGGTCACTTACGGTATGTGACATAACCTGCAAACTAAGTTTTATGGATCCTTTAGAGTTTCTGGTGGCTGCCCTGCCAAATAAACAAGTAGTACAAATACAGAGCCCCACAGAGCAATATAGGAGTACACAAAGTCCTAGAAATACAACTCTAAATCAAGATATAAAACAGCACAGATGTAGAGTTTGAGTATCTCAGATGTACAGACACAAATACAGTGTCAAGCTGCAGAATATAGAACCTCATAACTACTATAATTTTTCTGGATGTGCATGTAAGCCACCCCAGCTCAAATAGTTCCACTCGGATTCTATTACATTTAGGTTATTTATTAAAGGTCAGTAGTGTTTAATTTTCAAGGGTAGTTTAATTAAAAACAGTTTTTGTTGGAAAAAATAAACCCTGAATTTTTTGAGATTTATTATGCCCCGAAGCTGCTAAAAGCCCAAATCTGAAACTAATCCAGCTAAAACTTCCTTGTGTAGAAATCAGTCCCTTGAACCATTTGAAGTTGTTTTCGCCTTCATGATTTTTGGGTGTTTTATGCTGATTTGTGCTAGAAAACTAGACAAATTTGAGGTATTTAAAGTTTTTTAGCCTATAAACTGAATACATTTGAGGCATTCAAGTTTTTTACATTCAGTTTTTTTCATAAAAAGCAAACGCTGAGTTGTGAGTTTATTCAAGGTAAAGAAAAAAAAAACATACAAACCTCACAAACGCCACCTTTGATAAATAACCCCTTAATGGTTTCTGTAGTTTTATCTCCGGTTCCTTGGTGTGTGTATACAGTGTATCAAGTGTGAGCTTCTGGTATCGAAAACTCCGGCACAGATTTCAGCACAGAAATGGAGACTGACCACTTGAAATAGCTCAAACTGCAGCTTTGCTGGCTTTTATTTGCAACAGACACAATTCTCGTGGCTTCACATGGAAAATCACATAACAAACAGTCCTGCTTCACACTCTCACTGGTGTTCTCTTTACTCACGTTTGAGTATAGCCCTCACTGGCTTTCAGCAGACCACAAATCCCAGAATCCTCTCTGGGCACACTTGAGACACTCTTGTCTCCATGGAGTGGTTACTCTGGTCCTCTTCTAGACCTTTGGAACTCTCTCTAACTCAGGGGATCACCCTCTGGTTCCCTGGTACTCATGAGCACTCCTTCTGTGGCCCCTCACCCTCCTCCACTGCATGAGGTCTCTAGGGGGAAGCAGCCCTGAGGTGTAAGGGCCTTTACACACGGGCGTTTTGGACCTGCGCTCCCCTGCGTTGTGTTTGGCTGCGTTCAGCCGCAGGAGAGCGCAGGTCTAGACGCACCTCATTCTTTTCAATGAGGTTGTACCCACGAGACGCGTGTAAGTGCCGAACTCAGGTTCAGACTCAACATGCTGCATTTTTCCTGCGTTTGGCGCCTACATGCGTTCATGTGAGTACAGCCCCATTGAAAATAATTGATTGCGTCTATACCTGCGCTCCCCTGCGGCTGAACGCAGCAAAACGGAACGCAGGGGAGCGCAGGTAAAAATGCCCGTGTGTAAGGGCCCTTACTCCACACATCCTCTTAACTACAACATACCTGTAGTTAATTACCTCTAACTGCCTTTAGCATGGCAGCTGCAAAAACCCTACATGGAGCAAGTGATAGAAGCTCACCCTGCTCTCCCCCATCCACTCCAGGGACCCTTAATCCATCTTTTAAAAACTATGATGATTACATTTCCCTGGAGTTTCTTATTTCACCAGCCTAATGCTGGTGAAATACACATGTGCACTTTTGACACACATACCTCACACAAGATTTGTAAAGAGGCTGGCACACGCCTGGAACCCACGAAATAGTGAAGCCACAATCAGGTTGTAAAAGGTTAAAAAGCTTACATTTATTTCCATAATTTAAGAACCAGGCGAATGGTTCTTAAATTTTGGAAATAAATGTAAGCTTTTTAACATTGTACAACCTGACTGTGGCCTCACTATTTCGTGGGTTCCAGGCTTGTGCCAGCCTCTTTACAAATTTTCTGGAAGGTCTGGGGTGTGTGCACCTGGGCCCACCGTGTACAGTGGTAACCTCTTTTAAATATATAACATACCGAACACACTCTGTTTATAAATTTGTAATTTTGTTGCTTACACAAGATTGTCTTACAATTCTTGAAACTACACATTCATATATTTTTATGTTTAGTTACTAACCTTCCGCATCTTAAATTGCTGTAGCTAAATCATTTCCTCTCTTGCTTTTCACTTGGATCTTGATTAATGTACTGCAAGAGCAGTAATCCTGTTTTAAACCACCATGTATACCCTAGAGCAAAGATGAAGAAGTAGGGGCCTTACTGATATGACAAAGCCAGATCTACCAGGACCTAAACTCCATTTTCACAAATACCCTCATATAAATGCCAAAGGAAAACAATGCAGACAAAATGCAAAGGAAAGAAGGTAAAACAATTGAGGATTTGTCAGCTAGGCTATATTTTTTAATTAATTACAGTACTAATCTTGCAGTTGTCTCCCTGTCCTTGGCAGAGTATAATTTTTCAGATTCTAACAAACAACGTTATCACTAATGACACAACTACTCTCCATTCTCCTCTCAAAATATTTCCCCAGAAACTACAAATAACCTTTGCTTGTCCTCCAACAATATTAGCACTTCCCAAACCAGCTCTTGCACATACTTTTCAGTTATCAGTATTGTTACTTTTATAGATTAACAATAATGAGACGGGGACTTGGCACACAATGGAATTTTTCACCTTAAGGCAGTGATCCCCAACCAGTAGCTCCTGAGCAACATGTTGCTCTCCAACCCCTTGGATGTTGCTCCCAGTGGCCTCAAAGCAGCTTCTTGTTTTTGAATTCCAGGCTTGGAGGCAAGTTTTAGTTGTATAAAAAACAGGTGTACTATCAAACAGAGCCTCAGTGTAGGTGAACATCCACATAGGGGCTACCAAATGGCCAATTGCAGCACTTATTTGGCAACCCAAGAGCATTTTTCATGTTAGTGTTGCTCCCCAACTCCTTTTACTTCTTAATGTTGCTCACAGGTTCAGAAGGTTGGGGATCCCTGCCTTAAGGGTAGAACTACACTGGTGATTTGCTGCGATTCTGCCAGATCCGACGCTGGGCAACAAACACCTGCGTCAAGATCGGATGCGACAGGAAGCAAGGTAAGCAATCCAAAAGTCGGATGGTGCTGCATCGTTGATCCGACACGACAAGAGCGTGCAGTATCTGCGTCTGACATTCATGTCGCGTCAGCTCAAAGCTGCGACACCATCCAACAGTGCAATTACTTACCTTATTTACATCGCATCTGGGCGTTTTGTCGCCCAGCATCGGATCAGGAAGTGGTTAGCTCTAGTGACTTTTCGCCAGCGTTGCCACCCGCAGGGACATCACCAATTCACTTACAGGTGCAGGCACCAATTGGACCGTTGCTGGGGTGCGTTGGACAGGTGACTTTTCGCTCTGGCGAATGATTGTTACTCCGCAAATTCACCAAGTGTGGATTTTACTGAACGGTACCTCTTTCACCAGAGTTGACTTCACCTCAGACCAGGTGAAGTGGTAAAAAGAAGCTACATCTTGCTCAATCTTCTGTCACTTACTTCATATTCTGTCTGCTGAAAATGCATTCAAATTCAAAAACACTGGCAACTTTCACTTTTTTGAAGTAGGATTGCCTGCAAAATTCCTAACTTAAGACTTTTTTTGGGTAACCGATTTTCTCACATTTTATAACATATAATATAGGGAACATTAATTTTACAGTGAGCTCATGTGCAGGGCATTATATTAACTCTTTATTATTGTTCCCTAGACATGTGTAATAAAAACCAGTAACTTAAACCAACATTTATAATAAAGATGTCCATACAACTTTAAATTTCCTGTTCTTGACCTAAGCGCAAGATCACTAGCGATGGTATCGCTAGGTACAAATGAATGCTAGCGCATCTTCGTTATGAAATGCTCGCACTGCCGAAGTAACGCAAGCAAAAAGTCACCAGCATTCGACACACAGGAGAAAACTTTCCATTTTAGTGAATTAGCATATTCATAGAGCATTTGCACCTGGCGAAGTGGTGTGAGGGGTGCGAAGCTGACACTGGCGAAAAATTTGCCCGTGAATATCCTCCAAAGTGTTAATTTGGACCAGACAAAAGTTATATGAGACGAGCAATAAACAAACACTTTATTGGAAAGGAAGTTGAGAGACCAAAAATCACAATCCATAATAAGAGCCACAAAAACAAACTCAGGTCAATTAATTTATAATCCAGATTTGATTTCTTAATAATTACTATACAATGCTTTATAACTTAACTTTACCAAGTAGTGAAGCAGGGATCTCCCTTCATCTGGACAAGCTAATCTACCTGTATTTTCAAAAAGATTATCTAAATTATTGAATCATGTATATTTCTTTAGAAGTTACAGCGACTTTGAAAAGACTTCCACATGGTAAAACACCTAGTCCAGATGGGTACCCTTACTAATATTGCAAACTATATCAGCATATCCTTTCCCCATATCTAGTTAAACAAATATTTGAAGGGTACGTCCATACTCCCGTTGGATCTTACATCATATCTTTCCAAGATACCTAAAGAGGGTAAAGATCCTACATGTTGTTCAAATTATAGGCCAATTGCCCTCTTAAACTAAAAATATTTACAAAAATTTTAGCAAATTGACTTGCTCCATTACTCCCCAAATTAATTAATGCAGATCAGGTGGGCTTTATTCAGGGACATCATGTAGAGGATAACAGTAGACACATTATTAATGACCTAGACATGGTTAAGGCCTTTGATTGACTGGACTAGTATTGTTCCCATATTTAGCCCCTTTGGGATTAGATCCAGAATCTTATGCATGAGCATATACCGAAGGATACTCACACTTTTTTGCTTCTCCTCACTAGGAGAAATTTACCAAAACCCTAATACCAATAAGAAATTTGAATACAGAATTGCTCTTTTTAATAATGTCTCAGGATTATAAAAAATGTTGGCCGTTTGGGAACTTCTTGTACCCATACAATCATACATTGGCAGATATTACTATATCAAGTTACTAAGACCAACATAACTCATGGTTACAACACTCATGTTAATGTTTATGGTTATTGTATAGGTTTTATAATTTTTTTAATTTATCACTCTTGCCTTCTGTGGTTATGGTTATTGTATAGGTTTTATAATTTTTTTAATTTATCACTCTTGCCTTCTGTGGTAATCAAACCATAAAATGTGTCTTTTGATAAAAAAACAAATTCTAGGCAAAAGAACTTGATATATTTTGAATAATCCAAGGTTATTGAATTGAAGGTATTGTTCAGATACAAAAATTCTGTACTATGTCTTACTCTCAGAACTTGTCAAACAACATTTTATAGGTACACTGTTTGAAATGTCAATTATGTATTTTTATTTGCAATGTTTTCCTCAAAAACAATAAAAATACAATTACAACACAGTACGGCGGCTTCCTGACTAGGACTTGAATTATTTTGCCCTGTTCCGCTGGTGCTTCCTCAGAGGAATTTATGACCTAGTTATACTGACAGGTTGAAAGGCCAACAGATGGAGAGATTAAAGACTTAGGCGGAAGTGGGGTGCTGGTTATTGCAAACACAATCCAAGAAGTACATAAATAACTTAGTAAAGTCCACATATACAGCATGAACTGCATGTCATAGGCCAATTTCTTAGTGCTACTATTAATGTGATATCCTGATATTTGTTTTCACTCTGATATTGATGAAAACCCCCCGTGCACCTTAATATAGCTTCAAGGATGTTCTGCAATCTTTATTTCTTTCTTGCTGGAAAATCTGATTAGGATCAAAGCTGATTTGCACCAAACAATTGTTACCATCTTGAACTTGCAGGAAAGGTTTGCACAGATGTGGTCTGGGCCAAATGTATTACATATTAATCTTATTCTTAACCTTTCCTTTGAGTTTGACATGTCTTGCTGTGTTCTTGAAATTTTACTTTCAGGTATATTTGAAATTTTTTTTTTTGCTGTAAACAATCTGTCATTTCATCATCTGAAAAATGAAGGAAAAATTGATTTACCGCATCAGAAATCTTTCTGTCCTTGTTAGATGCTAGCCAGCTTATCTTTTATAAGATGTAACTGCTCACTTTTGCAATTTTAATGTGCAGAGGTCAATGTTTTCTTTTTCTGTTGGTCTGTATGTGATACCAAAATGTCCAGCAAAAACATCCATATTGCACAAGTCAGCATTTCTGCTCCAGGTATGAGCATTTATCAAGATAAAACATTGACTGCCACAATAAAACAGCAAACTTCTGTTCAGTGAGTTTGATAAATAAAGAAATAAACTTCAGAATTTCTTGTTGTACTGGGGAAGCACCATACTTTTATGGTATTGGAGTCTGTGCATTACTGCAGAGACAATGGGGCATATTTATCAGAAGGTGAAAATAGAGCTGGTCATGGCTTGCCAGAGGGAAATTTCACAGCTCTCTTTATTCACTTAGTTATGTTTTTATGGACCTATTTATTTAAAGGGTCAAAGTACAGCCCTTTGATCTAGAATGTTGTCCTCTTAAGAACTGAGACAAGATCTATTTTTACTTTATGGCAACTTTAAAATGTACTTCAAGGGAATAGGTGACAGAAGTTACCATTTAGTAACTAAGTCTAGAGCCTGAGACTATCACTTGCACAGACAAGGCTACAATCACTTGTAGGGAGGCATGGGGATAAGGGCCAAAACTGCACTCTTACCAGGAAACTTGCAGCCCTAATATTAGCAATGAGCCACTACTGTTTCAGTCAACACAGCTGACAGTTTGACATTCTTAGTGTCCTCATGTGAAGCAGCTGAAATGGGATTGGAGATCCTTTATTTCTTTATTAATTCTTTATTAATTAATTGTTATTAGCAAAGGCAAAACAAATGGTATTTAATTGCAATACAGGACATTTAGGGGGTTGTTTACTAAAATCTAAATTTTTATTCATTAATTTTTTATCAGCCAAAGTCCCATGACCAATTTTAGCTTATTTACTTAAAAAATTAGATTTAATCGGATGATGAAGAAATTCGATAAAATCAAACGAAAACGTGAATCATACAAATTTTTTGAGCTTTTTCCCAAACTATCAATTTTTTCGAATTGTTGCTGCAAAACACCAAAAAAGTTGGATTTTCAGGCTGAACCCAGCGCAAACCATAATAACTTCAAATTGGGATAGATGCCTCTATCACTGACTTATACAGGATCTCACCAGGATGGCTAATTTTTGGATTCTGTCTTTTTGCAGCATCTGGGTATAATAAATCCAGAAAAGATCAAGGCTTTTTTCCTCTTCTAGATAAGAAAACTCAATTTTTTTGAGATTTCACAACTCAACCTTAAAATAAATAACCCCCTTAATGACAGTTCAGCTTTAGTGCATAAATATGGACAAGTAACATTGTATTGGTTGTCATTTTCATTCATACTAGTGGAACACAGTGGCAATGCACATTATCGAGTAGTACACACAACCAAAGAGGAGCACTGAATATCGGGATACTACTTGGGTAGTAACAAATCCCCAAGAGCCTTGTTAAATTGGGCCAGATTCAAATCAGTGAGAAAAAGGCTTATCATGTGAAAACTCATGGATGAGATTCAATTTGAGATGCAATTCATCAGGAAAACGTATCTTAAACGTATCTGTTTACTATGTGAAAACTCTAATATTAAAGTTTCTGGGGTATGCAAAGTGAAGCCTTCTGAAATCAGAAGGTATTTACATGTCTCATGCCATACATATAGCACTGCCTAGATATCAAAAATGAGAGTTTCTGGGGTAAAAATGGAACTGAATTTGGAGAAAAACTTTTCTCCTTGAATTGAGTTTTCATGTGATAAACCATGAGAACTTTTTATCACCAAATTGAATCTGGCCATTTATTTGAAATATAAAATATGTTTTAAAAAAGTATAATTTAATTAAAAGAAGTACATTTAGGAATTCTGCACAGCAATAAGAGCACCTGGAGCACATACCCATGTGGTAGATTACAAACACTGTTGTCTGATCCCTAATGTACACACATTAATAAAAAGTAAGGCTGAAGTCATGCTTCGTGTTTTCATGCTTTCAAGTGAATGGCAAACTTTGCAGCATTATAATGTTCACATACTTTTATAGTCTATAAAAGCCTCATGTGGCTTCTGTGGTTTAGTTTGAAAAGAAAAACCATGATATAGCACAGAAGCTAGAACATTTAATGGACAGAAATCGATTTTAAAAAGTGTTCAATTATAGCAGCTCTTCCACTCCTGTAGAGAAAGATGCGAACTTTGTAAACAATACAATAAGATGCATTTTCAGTAATTACATTAACATTTTCCTTTGTATTGTTATCAAAGAACTTTGGTAAACAATTCCCTGATGAATTCCTGACATTTGAAAAATAATACCTATCCACTTTATTGATCAGGCTATTTAAAATTCCTTTAGAAGTGGCTTAATACTGTGGGTTAGCTTTCAGAACCCTTCAAAAGAAAAGAGAATGACAGGCAAAGGCAGACCAGGCCCTGGTGTGAAAAGAGTTGAAAATGTGCGTACTTTGTAGTTCAATTGAAAGCCAAAACCTACCAAATACTGTAAGGATGGAGCATTGGTAATAAAAAAATAGAATTATATTACTGAATACAACTTTAGAAGAGTTAAATATAGCAGTTACTAAAATGAATTGAACATTTTGGTATTATATACAGTATATATGTTAATTTTCCATGTATAGAAATATTACATTACAATTACATTCTTTACCTTTTGGTGTAACTACCAGGTGGTTGCCAATCCACCCAGTAGTGCACACTAGATTGAAACTCAAGTTGGGTGTGCCTGTGAATTCTACCAAGGAAGTAAACCCCATTATCTCTAGTCAACCGTGATTTTGTTGGGGGAGGGTGCGGTCCAGGGTCACCGGCAATTTTCTCCTATTGTGAGTCACTCACGATTTTGTGCTGAGAATGGTCAAGAAATTCTTTTTGCTTGCGGTTGGGGGGGTTGGGAAGATTGGAGCAGGTTATTAATAGTCAGGGTCGGACTGGGGGGCCCACTGGGGCTGCTGTTTCAGGGCCCCTCCCTGAGCCCTGACATTTCTGCAAATCCCCCTCCAGACCCCAGCGCAGCCAATTTCGGCATGCACTGTCCCCTTGCATGCTGGCATATGCACATACCTGCTTTTGCCGGGGCCGGAGATAGAGATCGGGGCAGCAAGGGCAGAGAGCAGGTCTGGGCCAGAGGGACACACGAGAGCTAGGACCACCTTCCTGGCACCCCACTAACCCAGCCTTACCCTGTTACTAGTACAAGTCTTAAGGCAGTAAGATATATGGCTGAATCACTAAGTGGGCCCATGTAAAGTCACACTCGCTTGATTAATGAAAATATACAAGGGCCGATACAGTCATCTTTCACATTAATCACCCACATTTTCAGTTGGAATCTGTCCAAAATAGTTCCTACCAGACTGATGCATTCAGCAACACTGTATTCATGAGGTCAGACATGGGGGCACATGTTGGTGTCACCCTCTCCCACCACCCTAACTTGCACATCATTCAGACAGTTGTACTTTTTAAAATGTATAACTATGTGACCCTGTATTTTAAAGGGAATCATTGGCCAAATAGCAAACAAAAAACATTCTTGTTCCCTTTGTGCCCTCAAGACTATTCAATATTCATATGTCTTCTAACATCTGCTGGCCATGTTGTTTAGAAGAAATGATTGGCTCCATGATCCACTACCTGAAAGGCTCAAAACTACTTTTGTTTGACCTTACAACAGAAGCTTTGATGAGAAGGAAAGACAGACACAACTTTCAATTCCCAGGCAGTGAAGAGCAACGCCCAATTTTCTGTCAGAATGACCAGCTCTGAGGGCCAACAGGGGAAGCAGGAGAAACTTTAGCTATTATCTCTTAAAATATCTAATACATGCAAATTGCTGATATGTTTAAGTTTGGGGGTAGTCAGTGAACTAATATGCTTCCATTATTAAAAGAATATTAAGTGAAATGTAATAAGGTCTGCATTTTCTATCAAAATTTATTCTTAAACATCCCCATTCAGTGTAGACTAATAAATGATGTATATGATTGACACAGAATTAATATATTATGAATTCATGCCATACATGAGACTGATTATTGATGGCTTCTTTAAGCCACTTCAACTGCCTTTTCTAAAATAACACGTGCAGAGCAAATTACCTAGAGCCAATGATGCAGTTATATTCAAAAGTGCTCTCTAAGCAATCATCAAAGCAGAGAAGCTTATTAACTGTTCTTGATAAAACTCCTCAAAAATCTTAACAATCAGCCCTTATGTACACATAACAAGCAATGTGCTATTTGATATACTTTGCATATGCTGAAATGGCCATTATGTTCACCTTCCAATAATCCAAAGTATATTTCATCTCCTTTATCCAGAGCAGCTGTAGACAATTATGTCAGTTCATATGCAATATGAAATGAAGCATTCATCATTAAAAGGTTATGATACACGGATAGGAATGGCAATAAAGTATTAATGGACCCTGATTATCAGAAACCTGTACATGTTCATCAAGATAGTATTATTTTGGAAATCCAGTTACTGAAGACCACTTGAGGTTAAAGACAAAGTTTATTTGACACTGGCTCTGTGGATTCTGAACTAACAAAGAGTCAGAACCACAAATGCAGAGATCACAGGGTTTTTATAGATACCAATAAACTGCTCTTACAAACAAATAGGTGGTTCTGCCTCAAGACCATGGTACTAGTGACCAAATCTAACTTGAAAACAGAATCCATCCCAGTTGGGGGGGGGGGTTATGGGAAAATCTGCATATACAGAATGTTGTTCTCTTTCAGTATCTTGAACCTTCCTGAATTTTGTGAGGCCACAGCTAAGACTATCATCTTACCCCCATATTTAATAAAAGGCACACAGTTTGGCCAGATGCAGTAACTAACAGCAACTAATATAATGCTTGCTTTTGAAAAGATAAATAAAAAAAACTTTGTAAGGTATGTCTTTTCTAGCAATACCAGTGACAACAAATATTTTTCCAGTGTCTATATTTGAACCATTTTTGTGTTATAAAGATGTAATTGGATCATCTATATTAAAATGTCTTAAACACAGCATGGGGTAATGCAGAGCTCAAAAAAACACAAAACGTTTTGAAAAGCTTCAGCCAGATATGAGGTGCACTAATATCATTTTCTGTTATGAAATTTACTCTAAGTAAATGTAGGAGTGGAACTGTTTCTTATCCTTTAATGGCTGCAATTATGGCAAAAGAATAATGAACCTATTAGAACAGAGAATTGGCAATTATTCTGACGCTTATTGGAATACAGCTGTGAAGTAGCAATACTACAGAATACTTACAGATAGTTATTAAATTGGGTAATGTAGACTGTTTGCCTTACAAAAAAATGGATTTCTTCTAATACAGGGTGGGATGCCTGACTATTGGAAGACAATGAGAAATGCTAGGAATATTTAACCCTTTTATGCATGGTAGATTTACATGCAAAATGTTTTTAATGTTAAGATTCTTAGCTTAATCCAATAAAATGACATATGACCAGAAATGCTAATTAAGCCTCATTGGTATAACATTTTTTTATAATTTCTTTATCAACAGCTTGATTAGCCTTTATCAGCTTGATCAGCCTTTAAGCAAACAGAATAATATACAACAAGATGGCTATGATAAAGAGGTAGGTGCCTACTGTTCATTCTTGAGGCAGTAGTTGTGTGACTGGAATTTACTAGCCAACAAAAAATGTACTAGCCAAAACACAAAAATGTTTGCATCTCCTTTAGAGATCTGCCACATATAATGAACGCATCTTTCCACTGGGCTCATTTTAGGCAGTTGCTGGGTCTACTGTAAGAGGCTACTGCAAAAGAGCCCTTATATCTATGAAATGGCAAAAGTATGATTGCATACTGTATAGGTGCACTTGTGTGTTAAATTTCTGCACATTTGCATATTTATTTCACTTCTAATTGGAAAGGAAAAGTGAAATTAAAGTGGATTAAAGGTTCAACAATGAATAGGACAAAACTCTTTAGTTAAGTAATTTTACTTGGAGTATAACCCTATACTGTAGGTATAATAATAAGAGTAGCAGGAATATTCCACCATTATAACATTTTCATCAATGAAGTGTTGTTGTTAAAGGCAACTGAAGTTCTCACTCTGCCATCCACTTTCACTTACTTCAATGCTTTCCTTCTTGTGGGAGGTGAACTTGCTGATATGATGGTGAAGAAATTGTTCTCAAACTATGAAATACAGTAGGGGGTCATATGACCTGTATGGCAGTGTGCAAAGTGCACAAAATTGATGCAATGAGACAGTTTATTTGTGCTTTGTAAACTGCCTCTGCTATCACAGAATTTCAAAAGGTCTTTTTACTCCATTTCACAACACAGAGAACAATAAGATGTTTGTTTCAGTAAATTTTTATTGTATTTTTTCAATGAAGTGTCCAGTGTTGCATTATGATGAGAAAATTAATATAGCATTCCCAATATCACTGAAATATACAGAACAGTGATAGGTAAGCTTATTGTTAGCCTTTAGACAAACACAAAAAGTTAAGTTGTCCTTTTACATGGATATTTAATTAATTATTTTTAAAACCATTTACAGTATATGGTAGACAATGATAAATTATATAGCTCATTTCAGTCTGGGCTAAAATGTGTTTCCTTTTAAACTACACATTTATTGCTGCCCCCAACATTGTACCAATAACTGGGGAAGCAAAGTATGTGTGGCAGCAATGTATACAGTACTTACAAAGGAATTATCACAAACTGGTCTTGAGAGACAATACAGAGAAAGACAAGAGGTCTTCTGCGTTCACCCAAATTAAAATTCCTAAAAATTTTTGCCCTTTTATTGACCACCACTGGGATCACCTGACAGAAGTTGGGTACTCTTTTTCTGTGATCACACACAAAATATATAATTTATAATACATGTCCCTGATTTAACACCACTTTTTCTGGTTCCCTGAAATAATTAAATAGGGGTTCTACTGTATATAAACAATTGTTGAGTACAGAGGAACTCTTGTCCTTGTCTGCATGATTCTTGTGGTCACAGTCTCAATGCACCCCACCTCTTGTTTTAAAATTTAGTATTGAGCAAAATTTTCCCTTTTTTGTTTGAGAGACACTAATGACTGGGTAGATGTGACCTGACTATAGGCTTGTTAAATGTATCTCACAAAGCTTCCCTCCTTGAACCACTTATTACCACTGTCTAGGTGAACAATAAAAAGGTAACAATAGTACCCATATTGCCTTTCTAAAACAACACTGCTCTCTAACCAATCATTTAAAATAGTTCAACCAATTCCATGGCCCTGTAGCACATAAATGATCCAAAGCACATAGATTTAATCAGTCCACTACATTGCACTGGTCCAGGGATCTTTCTAATGCCTGTTAGGAGAATAGTAAAAAGATGGTGGTCCAGTACTAGGTGAGGGCAAACCTAAACTCCAGGGGAGTAAATTGAATCTGGAGTAGATGTATTCTTCTGTCTATAACAGCCATGTTTAGTGTCAAGTCTGGACCTCAGTTATTTGGGTACCACCTGATCTTACTGCACAAGAATACAGGGACTCAGAGGCAGGCACGGGATCCAAACATAAACAATAGGGAAAGGAGTTGGCAAAGGCAAAACAAAACACAGTCCAATGGACTGTCAGAACCAGAATCATTTAATCAGGAACAAAATGGGGTTAAAACCAGGAAACAGGAATCTGAGCACCTAGGAACAAGCTTTCTTGACCTTCCACAAGCAGTGAGTGAGCTCAGAGTTGGGGATTAAATAGGTGATGGTTAACTCAAAGCACTTCTGTCCAGAAACAGCCAAAATGATTATGCACCAATCTGGGAGAAAAAAGTTAGCAATTTCTAATGTGCCTAACACACATTGTTTCTATTATTAAAAGTGTATGGCAAAACATTGATCTTGATACTACTGTATGCTTGCATATTGATAATATGGGCAGGCTACTTGCAGGTGACCACATTCAATTTATGTTGTCAAAACACAGTATATTAATTGTAAAATATATGTTCCCCTGTTGCACATTATAACTCTCCAAGGTAACATTTAGATGTTTATAGGTTATCATGTAAAATATCTATTCATAATAAAAGGCCAGGCAGAAATGTATTTATTGTTACTGGAAAGAAGACATATCAAGAAGAAAGCTGCCATCAGTGAAACTATTTACTTTCATTAGAGATTGAAGTCAGCACTTCAGCTATTGGAATTGATTAACTTGACACTGAGGAGTCAGCACAAATGAATTGTTAGTAGTAATAAAGCAAAGTTCCTGTTTGAG
This sequence comes from Xenopus borealis, assembly GCA_024363595.1. Lineage (NCBI taxonomy): Eukaryota > Metazoa > Chordata > Amphibia > Anura > Pipidae > Xenopus > Xenopus borealis. The sequence goes on from CM044437.1 coordinate 72,311,185, forward strand.
TGCTGAAAACCTCTCTTATGTTCTGACAAACTTATCTGAATCCATATTCACATACTGTATGTTTCATGGAATAAGGGCCTTGCATAAACAGCACAAACTGTTCATATACATACACAATTCCCTCTATGTCTAAGGAGTGAAACACAATTAAATGAAACAATTTTGTGCCAAAATAGTTATTTCCCACAATTTCTTCAAATACTGTATTACATTGTATTGAAATAGCCTTTCCAAAAGTGTTTTTGTATCTGAAAAATGTTGCATGTAATAGATGGATTCTACTGGAAATTCATGTTTGGTTCTTGTATTATATTGGTCGTTGATAGCTCAAACAAAAACAATATTTTCAACACAGTCACAGTAAGCACACTGTGATGGGAAAAAATCCAGCTACATAGTTAAGTTAGACCAAAGTCTATTAATCAATTCAAGCAATTTGAGTTTTTTTCTGAGAAAAACTCAATCATTAGAACTCCCAAATTCAAGTTTTTTCTATTCAAGTTTTTTATTACATAAGAAACAAATCCAGTTGAAAGTTCATTCGAGTTAATTCAAGGTTTAAAAACATTCACATAGCTCTAAAATTCAACCTTTGACAATAGCAGGCTCTATTTCGTTAAAATATCACTGACAATTTTGCATATATTTCCTTCTTTGGCTCTTCTGAATTTCTTTCCATTACTCTTTGTAACAATCTCATTATTGGGAACCTTCTTAGTGGCTGGTACACTCACAATGCACAGGATATCCCTATGGATTCCAGTCTTCACCAACACCCTTTTGGGGCACCGGGCTTTCTGCAGTGGAAAACACAAGGAAAAGTGCGTAACAAGAACTAGTCCATTAATGAGGTACCAGCAAGGATTAAGAAGATTAAGAGGAGACGTGGTTGAGAATCAGGCAAGGGGTTCAAGGTAGCCAGCAACATTCTGAGTCAAAAGGTCAGGTGGGAGTTGAAAAACAGAAAGTCAAATCACAAACAAACGCTTCGCTAGGAACAGAAAACTGAAACCAGCTTGGGCACTTTAAAAATGAATGACTGGCCTTTTAGGGAGTTTGGCACCAAAGGTTTGAATTCAGCACCTAAAAATGTCATGATGCCCATTGCTGGGGAAGGACAGCGTCAAAACATGGGCGTCACGATGTTGGGCGTCCATTGCTGGGGAGGACACCAGCATCAAACATCCCTGGTGCACAAACCAGGAAGTGTGCGCCTGTGCACAGGACGATAAGAGGCCAGCCGGGAGGTAAGGGACTGGGAAGATCTCCCGGCGCGTCTCACACTCTTGACTACAGCTATTTGCTCTGCAAGCTCCAGTTTAGCTTGTAGACTGCTAGACAGTAAAATTACGTTCTATAACATGAATGACAGAGCAGAATCTCTAAAGTATTTTACTTCATGTTATGTCCTTTTAATCATTGTGAAAATTAACAATGAAACAATCTGCTCCATGGTTTAAAAGATCACTGGGGGATGCACCCAATCCACTATTTTGGATACAACCAAACCGAATCCGAACCCTAATTTGCATATGCAAATTATGGGTGGGAAAGGGAACATTTTTTAACTTCCTTGTTTTCTGCCAAAAAGTCACGTGATTTCGTGATGTAGGATTTGGTTCGACCAGGCAGAAGGATTAGGCCGAATCTGGATACTGCTGAAAAAGGCCAAATCCTGGCCGAATCCCGAACCGAATCCTGGATTCGGTGCATCCCTACGAACAACTATAATTTTACTTTTCAAGTTCAAAAATGGTACAGAATTGATTGTATTGATGTTTCTTTTTTCAATTCTAGTGATGGGCGAATCTCCCGAGATTTGCTTCGCCGAAAAATTTGCGAAAAATTTGCGAAATGAGTTGCGGGATGCTTTTGACGCACGTTGCATCAACCTTTGGGGCGCGTCGCTTTCGTTGCGCGTTGCGTCGTTTTCGTTGCGCGTAGTTTTCGTTGCATCAAAAACGACGCGCGACTCGTTTTTCTGGCGAATTTTCGCTGGCGATTCGCGAATTTATTCGCCAGCAGCAAATCGCGGGAATTCGCCGCGAATTCGCCCCTGGCGAATACATTCACCCATCACTATTCAATTAGATTTACTAATGCACAAGCCTTCAAACTCTAGCATTCAGCTACTAAAACCACATATGAGTTCATATCATCAGGTAGTCAAGGTATTCAAATAAAGAAATCAAGAAGCCATGTAAGAGTTTAGGAGGTCGCATATGGTTTTAGAGGCCAGTTAATAAATTGGCCCTGAAGTTCCTTTTCTTTTCAAACATATTATGCTTTAAGTAATGGGTCAAGGTAAAGAAGAGCAAATAACAAATGCCTGTTTGCTGATCTTCAGTAACAGCATAATAAGCAGTCGCCAGGGGACTTTTCAAGCTATATCGGAAGCTGACCCTGCTGGCTGAGCCCGTTTCCCTGGGCCCACCTGTGACAATGGAGTAGGCTCAGGGACAGATTTACATAGCAGACTCCCCTAGGCCCACTGCTGTTCATTACCCCATGCCTTCCTTTGTGTACATGTGCAAATTTTCAGCATTGGTTCAAGAGCCCTGGAGATTGGTGCACAGGAAATTTTTAAAACTATTCTATTGCCTGTGAATCCCCAGTGCTTCCCAAACCAATACAGGTGTGGTTGGGCCTAAAATTCTGCAGCCCTAGGCCCACGCCTTTGGGGCCTTTCCACAGATCCAGGCCTGGGCCTTCTTCCTCAATAGTTACACCACTGGTTAATTTTAAAATATAGTTCCAAAATCCAGCAGGTGTGTGCAAGCAATGCTTGAGGTAGCATGGCACATTCATATTGTTATTTCAGGTCAGTAGGTCAGATAATTATGTATGGGTAATACCTTACAGAATACAACCAAAAGACCATAATATATTCCTAAACAAAATGTAAGAAAAAAATAGCACTTATTTTAATAATGCAGCGATTTCCCTGGATCAGAACCTAGAATTTTATGACAAGGAACATCAGCAGCAATTACATTGCATCTATCTGACTCTAAAATAATTACATAAGAGCCACTGTATTTTACAAAAGTTTCTTTAGATGTATCTCTTTTTTCCTATGACAAATATGCATTCTAGAAAACTGTGACATGCTTTTACTTGTAGGCATTACTTAGATAGTGGTATCTTAAGTGAAATCTTCTTAGGAATATGTTTGATGATGACAGAAGACATAAATACATCCGGAGGCTCCTGGCAGTTGTGTGCAGTGGTTACTATCTGACTTAAAATGCATTGATATAGCCTTGGTCATAAATGTGTTTTGATGGTTAGGATATGACTAAGCAGGTTTCATTAAACAGCCTCAGAAGGACACTGTACAGTGGAACACATCCATTACACACACACTCATAGCTCACAGAGGGCCAGTTAACACAGTTGCAACTTTCATTTCTTGTGGCTATGACAGCATTCGGATGCTTGTTTTCCATGTTGTGATCATGATCATTACTTAAGGCACTGACTGAGTGTCTTCAGATAAAATGTCTGGAATAATTGTTCAACTTTAAATATTTATCTAAGTATCTAAGTTGTGGGTTACATGGAAACCCAGTCTATATGTTTAATGGGACCTGTTATCCAGATCTGGGGTTTTCCAGGAGTCTTTCTGAAATTTAAATCTCCGTACCTTAAGTCTGCTAAAAATCATTTAAACATGAATTATACCAATAGGATTATTTTTCCTCCAATAAGGATGAATGATATCTTAGTTTGGTCAAGTACAAGCTGCTTTCTTATTACAGTATTATAGGAAAACAAGGAAATATGGTTTAAAGATGTGAATTATGTCTATGATGATATGATCGCATAATTTGGAGCTCTCTTGATAACAGATTTCCAGATGTTGAAACACATTCCTTTAATACTTATTGTCTCCTTACAATACCACAAGGCTATCTTATGTACCTTCAGCAATGTTCAACATGAATCTGATGATGAACTACATTGATAACTATTGTCCATATGTAGAAATTGATCGAATTTGTGTTTTTCATTTTTTTGATCAGCTTTGATTGCAATGGTTCAACCTGGCACAGTCCTTAAAACTGCACTTTAAGTTAACATTAATCTCCACTGTTATAATATAATAAATTTAGCAATAAAACTGAGAAGTATCTGCAAAAAAAAAAAAACAACAAAAAACAGGATATGAACGGCTTGTGTATCAAATTTGTGCACAAACCAGTGTAACTATACACCCAAGTAAGCTATTTAAATAAATATATAACAATGGTTTATATTCTGTTTCTTTCCAATACACATTGTTTTGTATAACTTTATTTGAAAGGTGCTGTTAAGGAGCTGCAGCGCTGTACAGTGCATATATATAAAAGTAAACATGGGGGGAGACAAATCACATAATAAATATATATAGAATCATAGGACAAAGAGCTTAAGTGCTATGTGGTAAGAGACACAGTGGGAAGGAGGTCCCGGCCCTGTAGAGCTTACAGTCTAAGTGGATGGGAGACTAACATACAGGCACAAATTGGAGATGAAAAAGTGCACATAATTAGGCATAGTCAGTAGACACAAACTAGGCTAATGTTCTAGAGCTCCAAAAGGTAGGCTCTTAAATTTTATCCTTGAAAAGATTGAGAGAGGATTCCTTACAGAGGAATTCAGGGATGGAATGCCAGAGGTAAGGAGCAGCAAGATGAAGGGGTTTGTGACAAGAGGTGGCAGTGGATGTGGATGGTGTGAAGAGAAGGTGGCTCTTAGAAGAGCGGAGAGGATGACCAGGAACGTATAGCGAGACAAGAGAAAAAATGTAATGAGGAGCAGAGGAATGAAGGGCTTTGAATGTTAGTAGAATGATTTTATATGCTATCCTTTGCTTAACAGACAGCCATGCTAAGGATTTTAGTTTGGCTTGAGCAGATTCCCCTTTATAAGAGAGCAGAAGGATCCTAGTAGCAGAGTTTAAGATTGAAAGGGGAGAGAGATGGGAGTCAGGAAGACCAGTTAGGAGATTGCAGTAGTCTAAATGGCATAAAATGAGGGCATGGATTAGTGTTTTGGCTGTTGTTTGTGAATTGACTTAGTCCAATGCAACCGATTCTAAGGGTAATCAAGCCAAATTTACAAATAGTTATATCATATTAATACAAATGTTAAACCTAGTGTAAAATCAAATATATCCCCATACCCTTACTGGTGCTATACACACCATCATCATGGCATCAAGCAAGGTAGTAGAGATGGACTTTATGGAACAAAAATGAAAGTCTATTGTGCTGTCTCCATTTTTATATCTAAAAAAATTACATATAAGAACCTCCTGTTTAACATACAACTGACACAATGCATACATAGTCAGAGCCATAGGATTTGAAGCATGTGTTTATAAGGCTTTATTTTTTGTTCCTAGTCCAGGTACACCATTCATTTCAGTTTTGGGCTTGTCTGACTGTTTGACTCAAATAATAAGATATATGTTTGCATGATACCTTTTGCACTGAACCAGGTAATTAATGCTTCCCTTGACAATAGAACCGACTGAACTTTTAATAAAATTCCACCTTCCAATTCATAGCCAATTCCATCAGCCAGCAATAATTATTGAGAAGCGATATTATTCATTTTACATATTTTGATTTCTTTGAAACCTACCCCCATAAACAGTGTAGATGCTTGTTTGTTTTGGCACATTTCTCAGTTCTGAGTTTACTATTTTAAAGGGAAACTGTCATGGGAAAACATGTTTTTTTTTAAATGCATCAGTTAATAGTGCTGCTCCAATAGACTGCTGCACTGAAATCCATTTCTCAAAAGAGCAAACAGATTTTTTTATATTCAGTTTTGAAATCTGACATGGGGCTAGCCATTTTGTCAATTTCCCAGCTGCCCCAGTCATGTGACTTGTGCCAGCACGTCAGGAGGGAACTGCTTTCTGGCAGGCTGTTGTTTTTCCTTCTCAATGTAACTGAATAGTACGCAGTGGGACATGGGTTTTACTATTGAGTGCTGTTCTTAGATCTACCAGGTAGCTGTTATCTTGTGTTAGGGAGCTGTTATCTGGTTACCTTCCCATTGTTCTTTTGTTAGGCTGCTGGGTGGGGGAAAGGGAGGGGGTGATTTCACTCCAACTTGCAGTACAGCAGTAAAGAGTGATTGAAGTTTATCAGAGCACAAGTCACATGACTTGGGGCAGCTGGGAAATTGACAATATGTCTAACCCCATGTCAGATTTCAAAATGAAATATAAAAAAATCTGTTTGCTCTTTTGAGAAATGGATTTCAATGCAGAATTCTTCTGGAACAGCACTATTAACTGATACATTTTGAAAAACATTTTTTTCCCATGACAGGATCCCTTTAACTATAATCAGATTCAATTTTAGAAGTCTTTAATGACAATGGGAAAATAATCTGAAGCTTGTCTTGGTATATTTTTCATTTGTCCTTCAGATAACATTAATTGATTCTAACTTGAGCTTGGGTTTGCATGTCTTAGAGCTTAATTTGTGGTTAGATCAGTTACTATTGATGAACATACTAAAATTCCCTGAAGCCTATTTATTCCACTTAGAATGCAATAAGACAGGAGGATAATCACTGATAAACTCATTTGAAGAGAGTTTTTTAATTGTAATTATTTATTATATATATATATATATTAGAAAATGATAACAGCAACTATAATTATGCTATTGCTGAATATTATTGATTCACTATTAAATGCGGCTAGCCAAAGGTTTACAGAAGATGGATTCACTGGAGAAGACCTGGAAAACCTAGCAGTTTTGCAAAAAAAGTGCATCCAATTGATGCTAACACACTAACAGACTTTGTGTGATTCTAGGCATTGGAAATAACAACATATAATGCATGTATAGACATGACAAAGGTGCCAGTTCCAACACATGTATACCCACATACATTTATACTGAGGGTATGTTAATCCACCTTGAGTTTGCAAGTAATAATAAAATCTATGGCAGAAAATTTGTTTGAAAATGTTGTATTCACTTCTTGAGTAGTGATGGGCGAAACGGGCGCGTTTCGCTTCGCCGAAAAATTCTCGAATTTCCAGAGAAATTCTCGAATTGGCGAAAAATTCTCGAAACGAGTCGTGCGTCGTTTTTGACGCGCGACGCGTCGTTTTCGGCGCGCGTCGCATCGTTTTTGGCGCGTCACGTCACTCGTTTTTGTTGGCGAATTTTTGGCCGCGAATTTTTCCTGCCGTTTCGCGAATTTATTCGCCAGGGCGAATCGCGGGAATTCGCCGCGAATTCGCCCCTGGCGAATAAATTCGCCCATCACTATTCTTGAGCTTTTTGCAATTACTAAACCAGTATTCATATCTCAGTAGATAGCAGAAGGGTGTTATAATAATGATTATACCCAGGGTATATAAATAGTTTGCATGAGATCAAATCATTTAGACAAGGGGTTAGTTGGTATAAGAATATATTGTATAATGGATAACAAGAGTAATCCAATTTATTGATCAAGCATTTAAAGCAATTGAAAGTCTGAATTGTTAAAAAAATACCAGCCTCTATACAGAAGCATTACCTGTGCTTTTCCTATGCTAAGCTACCTTCTTTGTTATGCTCAACCCCAATCATACACAATATGTCCCTATTGCCTAAATGTCATGTCAAGTTGTATGAAATTGTTTATTATCACATTTGTAAGCCACAGACAGTACATTAATTAAAAAAAAAAAATATTTTTTGTATTTATTTTACAGTATAGTCAGCCTGCCATATCTGCCACTGTGTCTGTGTGCCTTGATAACAACCTTGATCAAAGCTGGCCTGCACATAGTGATGCCCTTGATCATCATTTAATTGTGCCATGTATCCCCTGCCCAAACATTACTGCTGCTCGGAAGCCTGTTTAGTTTAATCATATGGAGAGTGTTTGGTACCTTTACTTTACTCTTACTAGCAGGCAGAATAAATCACCTTGTGATGCTTTTAAATCTGAAGCTGACATGAATCCATTGGTAGTATAAGTTACACCTCAAACAATTATCCACACCAACTTAGGTGAGTTATAGGATGGAGTATACCTATCCTTATTTATTGGTAGTTGTCATGACAGGTTTGGTAGCTGGGGCATCATAATGGAAGAAATTATATAAGACAAATAGGAATGGTAGGATGGTTGCCTAATATAGTCCCCTATGTCCATAGCCTGAATCAATATATTTTTATATATATAAAATGGTATTAATGGTAAATGGTAAAATAATATGCAAATGTTTTTGACTATATTCGAGCCGTCTACAATACGCATAGCATATTAACAATAAAACTTTATAGTCTTGCATCTTTTGTGTTATTAGCATTTCTGCATAAATGTGAGTTCTGTTCACTAGTCTTTCACCTTCTACCCCAACAGGCCCAGATTTTGGCCTTGGGGGCCCCTAGGCCACAGGATACTAGTGTCCAACGATCTCATGAGCGCCCCCTACCCTGCACAATTGTGTGAAGAATAGGGATTACACATGTGTTCTGCCTAAAATCTTGCTTCCCTTGGCCCGGGCCTTTGTTTCCTTACCACAAATCAGGCCCTGTACCCCAAACTAGTTATACACAATTCACAAGAAACATAATTTTTTTTTCACACATAGAAAAGTTCAGTGTATCTTTTAAGATGAAACTGGCAAATTCATCTTCTCAGGCTCAAGCATCTGCTTCACTAAAACAATAAATGTCGGCTCATGTCAGTTCAGAAGAAAAAGAAGATTCAGGTTCCCCTCCTCTGGCAAAATAAAAGTTAATATGTTTAAAACTATTCCTTTACAGAAATGGAATTTACTAGACAGAATAATTAACTGTGTCAAATGAGCTAAACTCATTTTATGTGACAAGTTCTCTTTAAATAGTCCATCAACCTTATTTGCATAATTGCCTTCATTAACCATAATTGTTAAATAACTAAACTATGGAAAAGAAGAATAAAACAGCGTCATTTTGGAGCATTTTGAATGATCAAAGTGAAAATATCTCAGTGTTAGATTTATAATTTTCCTAACTGTGATGATGCAGACAGCTATTTACTCAATTGCTTTCTAATGAAAGAATATTTTGTATAATGCCCTGGTTTATATTAAGTAGTTTAGGCATCTTTGTTATAATTGTAGTGTCAGGCTCAGCACCAACCATTTTACCACTGTCCCAGTCCCTTGTATCAATAAACACACATTAATGATAGAATGTAATAGATTTCGATAAGGGGCAGGTTTACTAAGGGTCGAATTGAAATAACTAGAAATTCGACCATCAATTTTTTTTTTGTGTTTTTTTTTTTTCGATTGCATTTTGGCCAAAAAAATTAGAATTTCAAAAAGTTCCAAAAACACTTCTTAAAGGTTCCGGGGGGGGGGGGGGTCGCCCATATGCTAAAATAGCAATTCAACAGGTTAAAGTGTTGAATTTGATTTTTTTGAAGAGACATTACTTTAATAATTTTCGAATGGTCGAATTTTAAAATTCGATTAGAATTTTTTTCAATTCAAATCGAATTTTGCTTAGGGGTCCTCATAAATTATCAGCAGAAAATGAAGTTGGTCTGTAAAATAAGTTTATGCTACAAGGCTGATTACTAAATTCTGATGCTAATTACACTGGTTTCTGTGCTGACATGTAGCAATATAGTTTGATATTGTGACAGTTATCTTCTATATGTACAGTAGATTGTGAGTGGGTCCCTAAGCTCAGTAAGTGACAGCAGCACAGAGCATTTGCAGTGAATCAGCAGAAAAGAAGATGGGGAGCTACTTATGAATCTTCAGAGGCACAGATCTTCCCTGCAAAAGGGCTGTGGTTGCCTTGGGTTGGTACAGAAACCTAGTACATAACATAACATTTATAACCTACTTCTTTAGTTAAGCTTTTGTTGTCCTTTAATAGTACAGTATGTGCCATTGATAAATCCTAAATAGAAAATTGCCATTTAAGAACTAGAGGCCATCCCCTGGGATGCTATGATTTACAGTGCGCAAAAACAAACTAAACAAACCATACATGTTAGGTCACATGAGCCAATTAACAGACAGTATTCTGTCTTTTATTTCCACACTACTTCCTGTTACAGTTAGAGCTACAGTCTTTCTGGTCAGGTGATCTCTGAGGCAGCACACAGACCATCACAAGAGATGTAAAAGGGCAATATATATTCCAGTATGGTAAGATTCTTTATGTTCTTTACTTTATATGGTAAAAACTTAAGTATTTATTGTGGGGGTACAAGTTTTCTTTAATGGAGGCTTTTAATTACACAGACATTAACACATAGTATTATAGTAAGCATCTGCTTGCAACAGTGTATCCACGTCGTCTGGTCTGCAAGGTTAATAACAATATAACAAACCACCAAACAATTGAGACGGGGGTGGGAGGCTCAAAGAATTAACCCCCACCTTCTCATCCCAGTAACCCAGTTCAGACCACAAGCGTATAACCGATTTCAACACTTCAAATTCCCCAATAGTAGTTAAAACATAACTTTTAATTATACTGTTAAAAGGGGCATCTCATAAATGCACCATAACTTCAACTGCATATACTACAAACCCACAGCGTGCTATGATGCTGTGCTGGACCGTGTCCATAAAATACAAATAAATTAAAAAAGCACACGGTGGACAGTGATCCTATTCTATTTGTAGAGTATCATTCAAGCTCTGTAAGTAAATTCCTAGTTCCGCGGGTCTGTGTGGCTCCCATGTTCAACCGCCACCCTCCTCCCACACTGTCCCGGCACCTCCTGCCTGTCTACGTAGGGAGCGATGCCGAGCTAGTCTCTTCACCGTCCACCTATGCTTAGCCCTACGCGTTTCGCCGACTCAGCGGCTTCTTCAGGGGCATACACAGACATTAACAGAAGAAATGCATCACAAAATTAAAAGCAACAATTTAACAGAGCTCCATTGGGAGGTATCAGATGGACACGGAGTACATTTAAAAAAATATTTAAAAGATGTATTTAAAAAAAAATTATTTTCACATGATAACTTTATGCATTCCATTCCATATGACTTAGGGGCACATTGAATTGAATTCTCGAATAAAATTCGAATTTTCTAAATTAGAATTTCAAAGTAATTTTGAACTGCTTCGACTTTCGAATTGGGAAAAATTAAAAATTCGAATTTCAAAGTACTGTCTTTTTAAATTCCTTCGAATTCGCCACCTTAAAGTTGCCGAATTGCCCCTATGGGGGATGTCCTAGAACCTGTCCTGAAATTTTTATAAGTTCTAGGAATTCAAAGAATTTCGGTTAAAATCGTTCGAATCATTCAAATCGAACAACGAATTAGAAAGATTTTAATTTGTTCGAAAACTGACCTGTTTAACTTCGAAAACTTCGAAAAATAGAGGCATATAAAACCTTTGGGTCCCTACACATTGCAACGCTGTACACATTATTCATGATAATATTCAAAAATGTACAGTAACAGATTAGGTTTCATCAAAGACAAATAGCTCTGAAATTACCATAGTGGAATGATTTACATTATGTATATGAAGAGTAATAATTAACTAAAAAGCTATGTAAACAACAATAAATTAAATTACTTAGGTAATGTGTTTCTTTGCTCTATCTTTCTAATTCCCTTCAACTAATCTATGGAATTGAAAGGTAATGAGCAATATTTCTTTAAAATCCATTAAACAATACTGTCAAAATGCTAATTTATTCATTAAGTATAAATGACGGTGGTAAATATTCATGAAGCGTTGCTTCCAATGTATAATTAATTCCAGAGTCTGTGGGACCAAAATCATTTAGAATTTGGGAATACATTTTTAGTCTAATTTTCACCTCTGCTCTAATTAATCAGATTCAACCACAATTTTCACTCTCTCAGAAAACAAAATGTGCAAGTCAGCTTCACAAGCATCTGAATATAGTCTTAGGAATATGAAGTCTACGGGAAATCCAAGAGTTTGCATGCTATATAAAATAAACACTGTTTACTGATAATTCATTGCTTTAATGTAGTTGAAGTTTATTTTTTTTTGTACAGTATATGCCAAGTCCAAGGGGCAGATTTACTAATGGTTGAATTTCAAAGTGAAAAAACTTTGAAATTCGACCATCAAATTTTTTTTGCTGGGTAATCTCGATTTGAAATTGTTGGAATCATTCAAATGCATTGTTCGAGTCAAATGATTTCTGCCAAAATTCTTCGAATTCTCAGGAAAAATTTTCAGGAGGTCCCCTATAGGCTAAAATGGCAATTCGCCAACTTTAAGGTGGCAAAGTGGCGAATTAGAAGGATTTTAAAGAGCCAGTACTTCAAAAATTTGACTTGACCAATTTTCAATTTTTTTTCAATTCAAATCGAATTTTGGGCTATTCGATAGTCGAAGTAGGCCAAAATTATTTCGAAATTTGAATTTTATTCAAATTTTCAATTCAATTCCTATTAAATCTGCCCCTTAGTGTCACATGTAAGTTTCAACAGCAAGATGATTATACATAGGTTTATCAATCCAATGTTTCAGACTTCGGAGAAAGGGTCCTGTGTGGGACTGAAAGTTAATAAGTCTATTTTTTTTACATTTGTTTTGGTAGTGCAAATCCTGGGAGGGCCATCACTACAGACAAGCTTATTTAGTATTTTTTGCATGAGCACCCACATTTTCTACTAGTTAAAGATATATATATTGAATGCACAAGTGTCGAATTCAGACGTGCTGCGTCAAATTTACAGAATATTCATGGTTCTTCTGAACTTTGCATAATATTTTGACCCAGCACCCTCAGCTATATAAGACTGCCTCAGAGTGCAAATCAGTGAACCATCATTATTTATTGCTCAACCTTGTGCAAATATAGATGGCTCATTGATTTTGGAGTGCAAGTACTTTGAGATGTGTATATGTATATATATATATACACACATCTCAAAGTACTTGCACTTGAGGTGAAAGAAAGCTAATAAGATTTCCTAAAGATGTTCATATATTGCAAGTACAGCCAGCTTTAGCTTAATAAAGTATAGATTCAAATTTCTGTATAGTACAGAGAAGTTGATAAAACTTTTCATGTCTCTTTAAATGCTTGTTCTTTATTTACATGACATATATGGGGAAATGTAATAAATGCAAAGTTCACAACTAGCCTAATCACCTACAGCAACCAATCAGCAGGAGGCATTTATTGATGTGATGGGTTACTGCACCTGGGCAAACTCAGCAGCTCTCACAATGTTATTGAAGTTATTCTTTGAACAGCAATGATAAAACAAAGCTGTGCCTATCAAAAATATAAGTGTATAGCATAATGCGCCAACATCTTTAATTACAGGGAAAAGTTTTATTTTAAACTAAAGAATGCTTGCTAAATATGTTGATTATGTATTCATTCCCATGAATATGTGCACATTTTAGTCTATGCACTTACAAGCATAAATTAGTTAGCTTACTTATCGTTAGGGCAGTATTTCCTTCTGTTGTCTTTCAAGTACTTTCTAAATGGGAACTGAAGCTATGGGACACTAGCAGGTCCAAACCAGCAATCTGTAAGTTTTAGCAAGTGATATTTGCCTGCTTTATGCTGCCATCCACCGGTGCTTATATTGGGCCTTTGTGTATTTCAAATTCCAAATGCTAAACTTTGAACATCATGCATAGTTGTCAGGTCATCTAATATTGCTTCACTGTGAGCCCTTCTCTATTTTTCATGTCTGGATCATTGAAACTGTATAAACAGGTTCATATTTTTAAAGGCACAGTAATGACTCATTTTATTAGTTAGCAATTGTGTTTGCTGCATTAACCCTGCTGATTCATTAATTTGAATCCAAGTATGGATTTTTTTCCAAAGTGACCTGCACTCCTCTACTGAGATCTGGCCTTCATCTGAGATTATCCTAAATATATTGCTTCCTGAATCCATTCCTGATGTGTCACTGTATGGAATAGGGAATCACAAACATGTATGCTTTGTGTAAATGGAAATCTGTAAATGCTTGGGGTGTTTGGCAGTAATATAGGTTGTTTGCCCTTATTCAGAAACTCGTAGTTATCTTCTATAGGTTTGGTTCTGTTAGGATATTTGAAAAACAACTGACTGCTAAAGTGTCAAAGTTTAACATCTTCTACAGGAAAGCCTGCATTATAGGATTGGATACCTAGGCTCTGAAAACGTATCCACTGCAGCAGTCAATGTTCTAAAACAAATGTTCCTTATGCCTAAACACTCGTCTTTATTAATTGTAAGAATGCTTTTCAGCAAGATACCTGCTTACTAGCAATAAAAATAAGATGAATTGGGAACAGCATACTGCGCAGACTTGTTATGAACTTAAGACACGTAGAATAAAACAATATATGCAGTAATGTACCATGATACTAATAGTACTTTGTTACAGTGAAGCAAAAAGTGTGTTTGTTTGATGCTTGCATAGCTTCCTCGTGAGCTGTAAAAGGGATTTATTTGTATCATTCATGTATCACAGTGCTAGCCGGTGGGTTTAATGTATCTAAGACTTTACAGTGCCATGGGCTGAATATATTTTTTCATGGCTGGAGGATAGACATATATACAGAATTTCAACCACAAAACGAAAATCTCAGGCTAACCACAAGGTTATTTAATCTACAAATCACACAAAATACAACACTTGGAGAAAGAAGCCCACAATGAATTCATCAACAAATCACTGCACAGTAGCAGGGTGTTGTACAGTGTCAGCCATTGCTCAAAACAGGAAAATGTAGAGTAAGTGATACCTTTTATTGGCTAACATGGGAGATTGTAAAATGCATTATTCAGTCCCTTCTTCAGGCATAGTATACACCACTACAAACTAAAATTTACACTATAAAGAGGGGTAGATTAACCAGGTTGAGGTTAAGAGTAATCAGGTTAAGGTTACTGTAAAGAGGCTGCATTATTAGTGACTTAAGAGTTAATATTTTGTGTTGTTTCATGAAATTACATACTTTTTTATTTATTTGCAAGCTAATTGGATTTCATTGTCTAAAACTGTTTTTAGCAGCTAAGAGTTGATAACAAATTGTAAACTGTAGAAATTTTGTTTACAAATCACTTGATCAAGTCAAAAAGTTGAATTCTTTTCTGCTAGATGAATATTGTAAAGCAGTGATGTGTGGGCCAGCCTGATACCCGTGGGACCAACCGTGGGTCGGGTGGGTTCAGGCTGACCTTGCGCCTGGGTTGAGCTCTTCTTCTTGCTCTCCTCATCCGCCACCTTACACTGCCAGCTTCCAGCTTCCAACCTCCTTTTTTATAGACACACGCTTGCTCGTCCCGTCCCTTTTGTGATGTCATAAACAGGGCAGGTCTATAAAAGGTAGCCTATAGTCGGGCGGGTGCGGGTGGAGAGAGGTCTGATGCCGGTTGGTTAAAACCCAACCCCCACATCACTATTGAAAAGTGTCTATTGCTTAAGTATTTATAGTTTATATTGCTTAGCCTTGATCTAAAATATATAAATTGATATTGAATTGGTAAATTGGAAGGAAAGCCATTCACAGCAGCACCCTATAGATGTAATGCTGAGACTTCTGGGTGCCTTTCCTCTCTTCTGGAACAGAGCTGGGCCAAGAAGCTCTGGCACCCAAGGTGAGGGTGGCTCCTAGATAGTCATCATGGGGACCACGCAAAGAACCAGATGTATGCTAGAATACTTTCTTGTTCCTGTTCAGACCATCAGTCTTTCTGGCTTCACTTTTGTGTACTGCATTTCAAAACAATAAGACCCTAGCTAGCAAGAATGTTTAAACCCTTCCACCCTGCATATCATAACACCATTGTTACTGCTTCGTCAGCTGCAGGATGAACAATGAAAGTAAAACATGTATTGGCTGTCACTGGATTGTACCAGTTCAAATCTGCCCATTGTAAGTATATGAGTATTAAATTCTCTAAAAAGGGGCAAAATAGTTAAACGGGTTGTTCACCTCTAAATTAACTTTAAGTATGATGTGGAAAGTACATTCTTTGCAACTGATCTTCATTTTTTATTATTGCTTTTTTTTAATTATTTTGATTTGTGTTCAGCAACTCTCCATTTTGGAGGTGTCAGGTGTACTGTAAAACCAGTTTGCTTTTACATGGCTGTTCTGTGTGTCTTGTATTTTTTCTGGCTACAGAGCTGATACTGCAAGATACTATTACTGCAATATGGATAAAAACACACATAGAGGCCACAAAAGTAAGTCTGTTACATTAATGTCCATAGTTATATTGAAGATATACAGTGTTTTAGTGTAATGCATGTTAACAGGCTTTTATATCACATAAATCAGCACTGCAAAATATGTTGGCACTCTAAAAAATACACAATAATAAAATGAAATAAATAAGTTCTGTGATAGCTAGCAGGTTTGCAGCAACATGGTGAAGCCCACAGTCTGGTGCACCACTACTCTTGCATTGAGAAGACTGTTGTATGATTACTTGAGTTCATATAATATATATATAAATTATTACTATGCCTATGAAGTGTACAAATATACCCTTTGTGCATTCCTGGATATTTTTGTTCATAAAATATGAATTACAAGTATTTTTATAATATTCACACTACAGATTTGCCACTATGATTTGATTTACATGGACAAAGCCAGTAGGCCCAGGTATTGTTGGACAAATGAATCACATTATGGAGCCTCATCTGATCTGATTAAAATGTTGGAAGGTAGGACTACACACTTCAACTTGATTCCAATCAGACCTTTAGGAGAGACAGGTATATTCCTATGTATGTCTGTAGTTACATGGAAGTTGGATTTACACTTTACCTTTATCTGATTAGTAGGATATGATTTATATTGGCTCAGTTTATGTTCATTCATTTATTATTTGCATAAGCAGTTCATGTCTCAGATATCAAATGGCGGTTCACACTGGGATCCAGTCTCTATCTATCTATCTATCTAGCTATCTATCTACTGTATCTGTCTATCTATAATCACAGCTAAAATTAAAGCTGGCAAACTGGCATAGGTGAAATTGGGGTACCAGCAATAGGATTGCCATAATGGCATGTGGCTAAATGGATATTTCAGCCTATTAAGCACAATTATTGACCTTTATCAAGTCTGGTCTATCTTACGATATTAGGACCGTGTGTGGAGTGTCCCGACATTTTCCTTCCCACGGTGATCAGTCGTTCAGTTGATTGGACAAGTTAGAAAATTTCTGTCGGCTGCCGATAATATCTCTGCATGTATTGCTGATCTGATGATTTTCAGTGGGAGACTGTCACCAGCTTTTGTCGTACATAAACTTTCGTACGATTGCTGATCTTTTACTACTTTATTTAAACTGAAAGGATAGTGGCAGGTTCGGAGATGGGGACGTCCGATTGGTGGTCCAATATGAAAGTAATTCTGCACGTCTATGGCCACCTTAAGAGACGCATCCTGAAAGTACAACCAAGGGTCAACTACCATAATGTGAAGCAGGCCCACACTTCTGATTACAACAATTATACTGTAGTTATACCTTACTTCCTTTCATGTTTCTTCTTTTGCTTTTCTTTTTGGAATAAGGTATTTAGTGTAAAAAGAGAATCACAGAATATAAAAAGAGACGACATTTGGAAATGAAGCAAACCTATTATAGAGAAGATTTGATGCCAATTCATGAATGCAATTTGTTTAGTACAGTCTGTTATACAAATGACTACTGCTTGTGGGAAGCACTAACTCATCAGCTATATACTTATGGCAAACAATCCATGGAGCATCTGAACTGGCAGGATTACATAGTCTATATTTTCTTAAGGATGGTATTGAGTAATTGCTTTGATAGATTCAAGCACAAATGGGCCCTGGGCTTCTTTTAACATCAAGCAGACATGATACATAAATTCTATTGAATTTCTTTCATCTAATTTTTGACAAAATGGCAAATAATTATTAAAGAGCAACAGATTGCAGACTTTTTTTGTTCAAGATTTGGATAAAGCCATATTCTTAGCACTGGGAAAGGTTGAATTTCATGTAATCATGTGAATGTGCAGTATTGGGTAACTCAAATCATTGGATTGCTCACTTAGAGGGGATCTCATCCCTAAAGCTTAAATTTACTCTGTGTTTCTCTGAGCACTTTCACAATTTACATTCATTTTCAATATATTTTTTTTTTATTTTGGTTTCTGAGATTTTAGCATTTTTAAACTGCTAATACCAGGCTTTTGGCTTAACTGAGATTCAACAATACTAGAGTTAACTGAACCCAGGAAGTCTACAGATAGTTGTTTATTTATTCACCAGTGATGATGCCCATATCAATAAATCAGATATTAATCTATTAGATTTGAACAGTCACCTACAAGTTAGAAAACAAAAACAAATGATTTCTCAGTCAGCTACAGGCTCTTTGCTAGGGATGGGCTGCACATCAATGATGATGGTGCAGCTGTTTTGGGAGAGAAGATGGCTAGACGGTTGGAGGAGATTTTAAACTAGGCGTGGGGGTTTCAGTAAAAGATTCAGGGTAAGACAGGTTAGATGAGATAGTGGGCAAAGGAAGGGAAAATTGGGGAGGAGATTTAGAAAATGAGGGGGCAGAAGTCTAATGGGTGTTGGGGAGATGAGTCGCCCCAAAGAAGAGGATATTTTTTGCTAGGCACTAATCTCCCCGGACTGCAGATTGTGTCTCTGCCCTAATCCATCTATCTAACTATATACGTCTCAGTTATTTTAATTGAGTGAGTGATCCTGTGCACATAAAATTCCCATGTTAATTAAGTTTATAAACTTGTTGCATGCCAATTTTATGGCATAAGTTGTTGAGGAGCCTACCAGAAAAAAATGTTATTCTGGATCAAGTGATCTCAAATACCCAGAATTTATAGCAAATGTGCAAGTCATTGAACTCTGTGGGGTCCCTCAGGGCTCAGTATTGGGTCCAATTTTATTTAACTTGTTCATTAATGAGGAGGGTGTTGTGTAAGTAATGTATCAGTGTTTGCAGATGACACAAAACAATCCAGCCCAATTCATTCCATCCAGGATGTGGCATCCTTGCAACAGGATCTTTACAAACTGGCAATCTGGGCAGCTAAGTGGCAAATGAGATTCAATGTTGATAACTGTAAAGTCATGCACTTGGGATGTAAAAATATCTAAACCACTTATACCCTTAATGGGACTGCACTAGGCAAATCCATTATGGAAAAGGACCTTGGAGTCCTTGTAGATGATAAACTTGTCTGTAGCAAGCAATGCCAGTCAGCAGCATCAAGAGCAACAAGGGCAAATAAGGTCCTGAGATGTATTAAAACAGGCAGAGTGTCACAGGAGGAGGGGGTCATTCTTCCACTTTGTAGAGCACTTGTAAGGCCCCATTTAGAATATGCCGTACAGGTTTGGTCTCCATCACTCAAACAGGACATTATTGTATTAGAGAGGGTACAGAGAAGGGCAACTAAGCTGGTAAAAGGTATGAAAAATCTTAGCTATGAGGAAAGACTGGCCAAATTGGGGATGTTCACGCTGGAGAAGAGGCGCTTAAGGGGTGATATGATAACTATGTATAAATATAGAAGGGGGTCATATAATAATCTCTCTAATGCTTTATTTCCCAGTAAGTCTTTCTATCTGACACAAGGTCACCCATTCTGTTAAGAAGAAAAGAGGTACCACCTAAATATTCGGAAGGCTTTTTTACAGTGAGAGCTGTGAAGATGTGGAATTATCTCCCTGAATCAGTTGTACAGGCTGATACATTAGATAGCTTAAAGAAGGGTTTGGATGGCTTTTTAGCAAGTGAGTACAACACACAAGAAAAAGTTGTGCTCACCACTAATTTTTAAAACCATTAGGCAGGGGTTCAATGAGG
>CM044437.1:72343024-72359383 GCA_024363595.1 Xenopus borealis
GGGGGGGGGTGGCCATAAGCTTGAAGGGTGCAGGTCCCTTCTGAAGATCTTTTGCAGGAGAGGGGGCAGTGTGGTCTAGGCATGCCACTGAAAATATAGAAAATAGATGTATAGAGCAAAAGTGTTTGGGAGAGCTGTGTCTATTTAAAAACATGTTAATATTATACAGCTATTGCTCAGGATTCAGCCAAATCTTGAGGTGCCTATATCAAAAACACATGGACTCATTCAACTCTAAAAAGAATCATGCGAACATAATGCTATGCGACATGCCATTCAATAACTGAAAAATAAGATTAAAATATAGTGGTCTATTAACCGATTGGAATCCTGCTATCTATGCTATCAATTTTAGAAGTATTTTTATCTTAACCATTTTTGAATAATATTCCTAGAAACCTTTCTCATATGATTCTCAAAGACTTCCTGAACTGAGAATATATTTTAAATATCTTTACAGCAAACAAATCATCTGTGCAACATAGACAACAGCAGACAATTCAGTTTGTGAGGCTAACCAAAGCACACACACATCTTTCCTTACAACTCACTACATTATACTCTGCAGAATACTCCCTTATATAGTATTTCTATTATTTAGTTCTTTTATTAAACCAACTTAAGGTACAAAAACTTTTTTTCCAGTGAGGCTGTGGAATTGATTCCAACAAACAGATGTACTGGCAGATATAACACATAATTACAGACAAGGGACTTATGATGCCGTTTTAGAAAGTGAGAAAACAAAATGTTACTGGTATTTATCTGCAGAAAATTGGAAACAGCTTTTTTTTGGATGAAATAAATAATTTGTACCTGCAGTCTGAGTGCAGTGTTAAACAATTTTTTTAAACTAAAAGTTAGTTCTCAGTTCTCAGTATAAAAACACAACTGGAGCACATTTTTAACCTTGGATTTTACTACAAATGGCTCCCCCATAGTATATAATTATATCAAAGTGTAGAGTTTACTAAAGCAGTTTTACCTGTGTTGGTTAGATATATCAACCATCTTCCTTCCCCCCATTTTTTTTACACCTCTCCAAGACTAGATATAGGTAGTCTCTATTGGTCAAAACTGTTATGTCAGCACCTAAAGGATTTTATATTTTGTCCGTGTTTTTATTCTAATACATTTTATGTGCACAGGATCACTCACTCAATTAAAATAACTGAGACGTATATAGTTAGATAGATGGATTAGGGCAGAGACACACGCTGCAATTCAGGGAGATTAGTCACCTATTATAGAAAACACAAAAACAAGTGGGTTCCTATAGGTGCCACACAGTAAGTGTCGGCATCCTGGAGCCCAAAGCTAACCAGTTCGGAAAAAGAAAAAAGTATACAATTAAAATTTAACTTTTAATAATATAGCGTAAAACCTCCATGCAACACGCACCAACAATTTAGACTCACTGGTCCATATTCATAATGGATCAATGCAGGACAGTGTCCTTAAAATACATACACACATACATAGTCACCTAGCAACAAATCTCCTTCTTTGGGGTGACCTATCTCCCCAAACTGCCTCCCCTGCTTCTATTTGGACATATGGATTCTGATCCAATACAAATGACGTTTCATGCCTAATCTCAGCCCTTTATCAGCTTGATCAGAAGCCATATGTCCAAATAAAGGCTTTTTATTCAAAATCCTCATGTAGCAGTGCTGTGTTATACATTGGATATCTACAACTGAAGTGGAGAGTGGAATACGAGTCACGGGCATCTGCAATTATTTAAACCATGCTGACTGAACTATAAGTTGATTGCTTCCCCTGCCTTCCCACCGGCCAGAATGAAAATTGCCAGTGGGATGGCACTCTGATAGCTTTGTTTTCCGAAGTTACCCAAACTTGTCTAACGAGGAAAAACTTATGAAAAAATCGCTCCGAGTGCCATCCCGTCTTCGATTTTCATTCTAGTTGATGGGAAGACAGGTAAGGCAGTTTAGAGAGATGAATCGCCCAGAAGAATATGAGATATGTCGCCAGGTCAAACATAGAGTGTGTTTCTACCCTTAGGGTAAAGTCAGAGACAACAAGCAAATTAAAGTTGCAAGGCTGCACTGATTGCAAGCTGAATGTCCTTGAATAAAACACAAAAAGTGCAGCCCTTCTAGCTCAATTTATTTGAAGTGTCCCTGGCATTTCACATGATCTGATAACCTTAGTTTAGAATGAATTAAACATTTTTGGCATTGGCTTTATATGCAGTCCATTTTCCCTTGATGCACATAAATAAGTACATTCAGATGTAGATTTTATTTTAATTGAGACGCCAGATGTGAACTAAAGATGACCTTGTTATATGAGAATGAACATTTGTGACAAGAATTATGGTTCCTACACAGTGAGAAACAATCTGGAAATCTAAGTGTCCCATGCTTTTGTAAATTCACTTTCTACAATATCTCTCTCTACATATATCCAGTCTTTGAGAACCAAACATCCCTGTGTTTGTACTGTACATACACTGATACACTGACAAACAAGGGAAAGTTGTGCTCACCACTAATTTTTAAAACCATTAAGCAGGGGGTGAGCAAAACATTCCCTTGTTTGTTATAGTTCATATAGGAGCAGTGACCAGCTCCTTGTTGTAGCTCCCACCCCTCTCAACTATAGTCAGGTGATCCCACTGGTGTCTAATAAAACCAAGTTTGGGAGTTTTACTTTGAAAGCAGCAAGTAAGTTGCAGGTAAAATTTAGTCCCTTTGTAAAATATATAATGAAGCAATAGAATTCTTAATGAATCAGATGCAATTTGAGAGTAGGACTGGCCAGATATGGGATGACTTTGATGTAGTTGACCAGCTTAAATGTATGCTGTATGCACAAAATGTCTCAATGTCTTAAATATATTGATAATGGGTTGAGTGAAGAGGATCTCTTGTATTATTTATCTATAGGAACAATTTTTCAGCCATGTTGCCTGACCATTACTAGGGTGGAAACTGGCTGAGACTTTGTTCAAGGTAAGAATTCCCACATCATTTCACTTGCAGGATGAAAGGCTGAGTGAGGTTTCTCAAAGAAGATCATATTAAACAATCCTGTTTTTTTTTTTTTTCAGAAAAATAGCTGACGTTAAATTTGTGGGGGTTTGGACCAGCATATAGGCTATGGATTATGGTCAGGTTTTGCTTCCGATGCTTGTGGCATGATCCCTCTGAATCTCAGCACATAATTTACATTATGGAGATAATTAATAGCACTGTATAACAGCAATTCTGTCATCTTCTGCTGTAGTCTCTGGGTTAAAGGAGAATGCTTATTAAGTCTGCAAGCTTTCTTACTTACATATCCCTGAATGTCAATCCAAATATCAGGATCAGTACGTTAAGTTACAATTCTGTAACAACTGCTGGTCTACATAATGGACAGTGTTGATTGATTAATTTTCTTTAGCTTTGGATGTCATCTTTCTTGTATTGTTTCAGACTAAGATAATATTATTATTATTATTATTTTAAATTGTGAACTAAAATAGTTAAAATATAATACATTTTCATTAATATAAAAACCCACAAATTTGATATTTTGATGAAAATGGCTTGAATTTGCTTTCATGTCCTGGCAATATCACATTAAGCTTTGTGTGAAACACCTTTTGCTATTATTTGTTCTGCCTGACTGTCCACATGTACTCAGAGCCATTAGATGACATCATTTTATTTGAGTGAGTCATTCAGTATAATGGAAGCAGCAATGTATTGTTGTGCTTTGCTCTTGCTGTTTTAGCTACAGCAGATGCCATAAATGTCAGTAAATTCTTCCCTGTCTTTGGAAAAGAAACAACTCTATTTTATGTTCTGGATGTATTCATTGGAATAATGACATTAAGGAACCATAGAAATGAACAAGATATTAGGAAATAAACTTTGCTGGTATATAACATTACTAGATTAAGACTTACAGGGGGGAAAAGGCCGGATTGTGTTCTAGACATGCACGAGAGTCAGCAATAACAGGCAGTTGCTGTCAGTAAGGCAGCATTTAATAGGTATGTAAATGGAAATATAAAGTACAAAATTTTATACTGAAGACTAGACAAGTTCATGAGTGGGAGTAGAACATGTTCTAGCAGGAAAGTTTAGTTGTACTTAGAATTTGCCTAGAAACATTGCTGTATTTTATGAAGCAATGTGTCACATCCTACACATGCATATACCCAACACATTAATTATTGTATCTTTATAAAGCATACATGCTTCACTTAATTCACTTAATAAAAACACAAAACATTTTATTTCAAGTAAACATTATAACAAAATCATGTCAAAGTCATACATAAAGATACAGAGAGACATAGGGTAAATATAGCCCTATACTGCCCCGGGAAAAATAGTGACATTTCTTCTTGATGTATGATAGTGTAAAAACATCTAAGCTATACGAAACAAGTTGGCGCTATAGAAATACATGTTAATAGTAATATATTTAAAGGGATTGTTATGAAAAGAACAATGACAAATCTATTGCAAAATAATATTTTTAAGTGCATAAGTTCAATATGTAGGAGGATAGCTGGAGAATATGATGTTCTCTGAAGCATCTTTCCTGTCATGTGACTGTAAGTGCCTATTTATGAAGCCTCAATTTTTTCTTGTCAAGATTTTTAGGGGGAAAACTCAAATTTCTAGAGGTAAAAAAAAGATTTCTTGTACCCCAACTGTGCTAAAAATCAGAATCTGGAAATACTACAACTAAAATCTGTTGAGGTCATGTAGTTAAGTCAGAGGCAGCTGTCCCAGAAGATGTTTCTTGGCATCGTGATCTGAGCTGCATAATCTGAAAAAAGTCAGGATTTTTGGGTGACAACTCTAAAAAATTGTACGATCTGAATTTTCATACTTTACTAATGATAATATTTATATCCTTCAGCAGCAGCCTTCAAATACAGCAGCCCTCTGAAATACTAGTGCTTTGAAGTTGCTGATGCTGGGTAACTGGAATTTACATTAGGCTCACTATGAAAACACTTGGCATGTCCACACTGGAAGTTGTAGTTCAACAACAAATGAGGAGCTGTACAATGGACACCCTTCGATTGACGAGGGGCAGTGTGCAGTGTAATGGATTTGAAGGTATTTTAGGTTATGCAGTACAGTTTATTGGCAGTGTAAAGCAAGGCTTTCTAAATTGTGGCCTGTCAGCAACTGCTGTTTTGCAAGTCCCAGGACAGACTGAAAGCTGATGGGTGAATATCATGAGTTAAAGCTCAACTAAGGCTGGAGAACATCCAAGCTACTGAATACAAGGGCACATGGAATATTTCCTTATTGCATTTCCCTCTAAAGCATTCAGATGCAGACATACTGTACAATAAGGATTGTGCCCCCTACTGCTGCACATTAACTGACAACATAGCAGAACCCTGGTAGCAGAAGCCTGCAAAGGAAACATTATCAATTTGTACTAAACATGCCTCTTTATGAGACTATGTTGTTAGGTTCAAAATTAAACAATTTAACTCTCTTAGCTATTAAAGAAGAACTAAACCATCAAAAATGAATATATCTAAAAATACCATATTTTACATACTGAACTTATTGCACCAGCTTGTCAATAGCAGCAATGATCCAGGATTTCAAACTTGTCACAGGGGGTCACCATCTTGGAAAGTGTCTGTGACACTCACATGCTCAGTGGGCTCTGAGCAGCTGTTGAGAAGCTAAGCTTAGGGGTTGTCGCAAATTATCAAGCAGAGAATGAGGTTGGTCTGTAATATAAGCTGATGCTACAGGGCTGATTGATATTGAATTATGATGCCATGTAGTAATTATCCATATTAATTACTAATCAGCCTTATATTGTGACATTTATATGCTATATGTAAAGAATATTTTGAGTGAGTCCCTAAGCTCAGTAAGTGACAGCAGCACAGAGCATGTGAATCAGTATTCATATGAGTATTGTGGTTGTCTTGGGCTGGTACAGAAACACAAAACATAATGTACAACATTTCTAGCTACTTCTTTAGTTAAGTTTTACTTCTCCTTTAAAATGGTAGGCATGAAAATTCCAGGAGTTGCTTCAAAAGGCAAGTCTTATTTAAAGATTCTAGGGACTTAAGTGCTCCAAAACTAAAGGGCCAATTTAGGGCCTATTTATGGAATATCTGTGGATTTGTTGGCGTAAGCTACATAGAGAACAGACTAATAATGTTTTAAATATAATTAAATATTTAATTGGGCAAACCACTGTCTCCAACAGTAGATGCTGTACCCAGATCCACACACTATAACTCTAAATCACATACAAAAAGTGTACAGACTACAGCAGGGTTGGTTGCAAGGGAGACTGGGACATAAATCCTGCCATAGGTATTTGGTAAGAACAAGGCTCTTTGCCACTTTGTGGCTCCTAACACTCGCTATACATTCTGAATAATATGCAAGCTACAGAGTGCTCCTAGAAGCACCCAAGTGGAATCAGGCTTATCATAAAAATGCATTTACACTATCAAACACATGAAAAAAATGTACCTTTTAGGTGTGAAGGAGGGGGGCAAATCTACAGCATCCCACCCTACTGCACCATCACTGAATATATTTGTTAAGTCCTACAGAGCATATATACACAGGGAACGTGACTTCAGATTAACATTTCTAACAAACGTTTTGGCATAAAATGTACAGTATAAAGTACAGTACTGTAACAATGGTTTCCATATTATAGACACAAATACATATATACCCAAAACAGTACGTACTAACTGTATAGAGAGGTATTCTGTATATGAAGTAGATATGTATAAAATGTTCATTATTATAACCACTGGCATAAAAATATATATAAATATAAAAATATTGTTTCGATTTTTCCCATGCTTTATAAAAAAACAAAACAACATATAAATGTTCTTAGTCTGAAGCCTAGGCAGAAGGGAATCTGTAGCTTTAAAGCATATTTTGTCAAGTATTCCTCCACTGCTCTCGGCTTAGCAGTGCTGACATTCAAGGCGTATTTCTCACAGTAATGAGTTACAGAGTTTTGTTCTTACAGTGCCGCAGTCTGGCATGAGCTTCACATTCAGGATAATATTATTGTGCATCTAATGAATTTATTGCACTCAGCAGACAGTATGAGGATCTGATTTATATGTAAAGTGGCCACAGGTTGGAAATCAGTTGTTGATCGGAGGAGCTTTATTACATAGCATTGCTTGTGGTTCAGTCTTTTTTAAAACACAAAAATGAATGAGAAGAAAGACACAAGAATATGAAATAAACTACTGGGGGATGTAATAAATGTCATAAACTGCTGAAAATTCCAAGAACTAAAAGCATAATTTCAGACAGTATTAAGTAGCAAATTATAATGGCATATAGCTCGTTATTTGAGACTTGCTTGAGGGTGGCATGTTTTTTGATGCAAAAATTGGAAATAATTGCTTTTTCATAGACATAGACTTCATTTAGAAATATGGGCGAAGAGTGCCATGTACCAAGCACAAGCTGTCACCCTTTCCTGCCCTGCATGTAGCAGCATATTGGAGTGCCTTCACTTTACTGGTGTATATATGAGGGGCAGGTTGGGAGAGGCATGTAAGTCCCCTACAAGCCATCTTCTAACTTGCTCGTGATTCAGGAGGTAAGGACAGGGCTGTTTTGTGCCCACCAGCACTGCACTCTGAACCTCAATCCAGAATTGTTTGCAATTAAACATTTTACTCTATTTTTGTTTTGACTTTTATTACATTACCCAGTTAATGGCCTGCTTTTTGCTTGTTACTTATTGGCTGACTTAAAGAGGACATAAAAGGCCTATTAACTAGTTTTATTATAAAAAAAAGTCGAACCAGTGAGAATAATACTGCTCGATTCAATTTCAACAAGGTTATAATACCCTGACATTTTGGCATTTTGGCACAAGGCCAACTCATTGAACCCAGGTTAAACAAGGGGATATACTGTCCTTTTAAGTTGTAACATACAGTATCCTATAAGACCTCTTTAGGTCCTATATATAAAAATATTACTGCCAGACAATTGGATGCCTGATTTGATAACTGATTGGCTGGTGTAGGTTATTAGACTTGGGGTAAACTTTCCACAAGTTATAACTTTATGCAGTACATTCAATTTTGCTCAGTTATTACCAGACATAAAGGAAATCAATATGAATGTGGATAAGAAAGAGACTTTATATAAATGTAACTAAAACAGCCACTGATCATATATCTTGTGTACTTTGTTCATGTATATTTTTCATTATAACGATAAGTTCTATAAAAAATAAAAAAAAATGAAGTACAGTGTACGCACAGCATGTGGTCAGAAAGACTCTTCTTGAAAAGTAATTTTGCTTTACAGTAGACTTGCTTTTCTTCCTGTGCTCCTTATGTTTAATTGCCATTCCACTTCCCGACATGAAAGCACTGGTGCAAGCAAAATCAAGACAGAGTCCAGTCAGGATGCGTGAAGGTTATATTGCGTTGCTTTGCCCACTTAGCAAATACTCGTTTTTCAGTAATAAACCTGTGACCTCCATATGGTGCGTTTTCGTGTAGGAAATATTCATCACATTCATACCTTCCTGGCTCATAATAATGGTAAGGGACTTTTCTAAAGCCATTGGTCCTAGAAAGAAAAATACAAATATATGTTGGGGTATTATCTACTAAAGCCATACAGAATACACATTTTCAGCCAAGTTAAAATGCATCAAAGACAACATTTGTCATAATAATATGAGGCTCATTTGCAATCACCAATGGCAGTACCAGGTACAAAAAAGGTGCATTAAAGTGTTAAATAGAGCAGAGACAAAATAAATAGAGCTCCGCAGTCCAGAGTCCAGAGAGTCCAAATATATAGACGTTAGGCTAGCCTCTAGACCTCTAGTGGTGGCTGCCCAAAATTGTCATAAACCTTTACTTCAACATTTCAAATATAAGTGCATAATTTTTTACTTAACAGAAAAAGAAAATAATAAAAACAAATTAAACAGAAGAGACAATAAAGCGAACCCAGAAAAGTGTAAATAAAATAAAGCCCCTTTATGGAAAATAGGATATATCAAATCTAATAATAACACCCAGAGGGGTGCATGTATTCAGAGTGAAGATCCAAAAAGCTTCACGCAGATTTAGGGAGTGTAAAGTACCTCCACGTATGGACCTTCTCAATTACTTTCACGGTTAGATCCAAAATGCCACGTTTGCTACATACATTAAAATGTCTACCAGTGGGAGATTTAGGTGCAAATTCACTAAAGCGCAAAGTATCTAACGCTAGCGCTAATTTGCCAGCGTGACATTAATTCGCAACTTCGCCGATTCACTAACAGTGTCCCTGGTGAAAATTCACTAGCGAAGTAGATAGACTTGTGCAACTTTGCACCCTTACGCCAGGCGAAGTTGCGCACTGATGAAGGGACGTAACTATGCTAATTCACTAAGATGAACATGTCAGACCTGGCGAAGTTCAATACAATAGATAGGAGTTTGAAAATAAAAACTTGGCATCCTTTACCTTTTGTTGGGTGATAGTGTGAAAAACAGCACATTTTTTGGGGGGGTTACCCTCCTTCCCCTCCTAGATTTCCTAACATATGGCAACTCAACTATACAATGGGCACATGTTTAGGGCAATAGGACAACTTTATTTTATTTATTAAAGGTTTCCTGGGCTTGTGTAGTGGAATGTAGTGGTTGTAACATACACCTCTAATTAGTATGTTTAAGTTTGCGCCGTATGCAAATTAGACATCACTAGCGTAAATGCGCATTATTTGGTGCTACTTCGCTACCATTCGCTGCCCTGAGTGCAAATTTGCATCTAAGTGTATATGCGAAGCACTGGTGAAAATTCGCCTGGCGAAGTGAGGCAAACGCCGGCAAAGCTGTCGCTAGTGCATTTTCCGCTTCAGTGAATTTGCCCCTTAGCTTCTACCTTTGCAATAGCATTTAAGTGTTCCCGGATCCTTTACGAGGGCAGACTGTGCGTCCAACATATAGTTTTGTGCAGGATCCACACTCCAAAAGATAGATCAAATGGTCACTACATCAAATTGCAGTACATAAGGTTTTTAAATATTTTACCTGTTGCGTTAGATTTAAAATCAGTGCTGACTGCAATTATCTTACAAGTTTTGCAGGGATATTTTCCACTCCTATAGGTACCTTTAGTGTAAAACCAATTGTTACCTGGTGCAGAAATAGGAGCAGATAATAGACTCGGAGACAACTTATTACCCAAGGTAGGCAACTTTGTGAGGACTATTTTCAAAGGGCTATTAAACAAAATCTCTTTCAAAATCAGATCAATTTTACCAATATTAAACTCATATCCCCCATATATATACTATAATGCACTAAGCTTGCCAGGAGCAATACCCAATGACATCCAATAAGATTTAAACAGGTAACCAGTAAATGCTTCCTGCTGATTTGGTTGGTATGGGTTACTGCCCTTGGGCAAGACTTTTACTACATAACCCCAGTAGTGTTAAATATGCATACACAATGTAATTACACGTTCTTGCACTCATCTGTATGAACACTGGGTGCCAATTTCAGTTTCGTACTTTGGTACTGGAAGCCCTAAACCCCAATCACCTCTGTTATATAAGTACAGGAGGTGTGTTCTGTCTGTAGGTGGTCACTGATGTGCCAGTTGAATCACATACAATGGAAGGGTATGAATGTGACTGTGTGTCTCTATTTGTGCTGCCCTTTCCCGCACGGCTGAAATAAGATTTTGTTTTAAATTCCTTTTTCCATCCTTAACTCTCACATTTCCTAGACAAGAGTTCCAAATCTCAAAAACAATGTTGATATAAAAATACAAATAATTTTAACCCAAGCATTTTGAACTCAAATGCTGGACTTTTAAACATGCTTTTGAAGTGCTTCAAACTATCTGCAAAACTTCCATTATTTTCTTGGTCATATGCACTATTTGTCAGTGCATCACCATTTGAAAAGAATGTTTGCAATTCAAATGCAGGATATTATTCTCTTTTCTCTTATATTTTTTATAATTTAAAAATGATTAATAACTGTGCCAGATCTATGGTCACAGAAAACTGAAGTTTGCAACAGGAAAAGGGTAAAATAATGGGAAAAGTGAAAAAACTTCAACCTTGAATTTTAATAATTAATGCATCTTATAGTACTGAAATCAATTCATGATGTGAGTGATGAACAGTGTCTATAAAGAGCTGCAGAAAATGTCAGTGAATTATGAATAAAGGATACTATTACTTCCTTTCACCTTAACATATCAATTGTTTTGCATTGACAGGCACCACATTTCTGAAAAATAGCCAGGGATAGAAAGCTATGAATGTCCTGTAAATGCTATATTTATAAATATTGCTTAGTGATGTTATTGGTTATAATTGGAGCTTAGTGATGTCGTTTCTGTCACATGACTCACTGAAACTTGTGTATTATAATAAATAAAGTACTGTACCTCTTCGGCCTTGTGCTTTTATATTGTCGTGGAACTCCTCGGTAACTTATAATATCCTTATATTTTACAAGAGGAGGTACTTTATTCACTATATATTTCATAGTGGAAAACACATCACAGAGAATAATTTCTGTTTTCACAATTTAGTAGAATACCAAAACACTCAATATATAACTGCAACATTTTTGACACCCATTTGAAATGTGTTTACATTTAAAATTGCAATTGGCTCTCTTCACTTCAAACACATTTGGACCTGGCTTTAGTCCATGTCAGTTTAGTGCTGATACAAATATATTAGGAGCTATAATTTAATTGAATTATGGAGATTCTCAGAATATAAGATACCACTAGCACTTTAAAGCTTTTCAGATGTAGGGCATTCAAATATTCTTGAATGTTACTTTATTAACATTAAATTTTAGGTTGCATTGTACAGTATAGACTGTGATCCAAGTAAATGCAGCAGGCAGGATTGGACTGGCCAACTAGGGTACCGCCCTAATGGGCCCCTCCACCTCAGGTCCTGCTTTAGAGGTCAGTGTGGAGTGTAAGAGGATAGTCGTGGGGCAGATTTTATTGGCTTTGTGCATGGGAGATGATTGTATCATCACCATGTGGTCTAGATGTAACCCACAAAATGTCACAGGGTTTTTTTTTTTTTAAACATGGCTACTACAGATCTTTAAAACAGTTATACTTTTAAAACTGTTATTTAGAACTAATTTTGGATTAACCCCAATAATCCAGTTAATGCTGACAACACACTTAGTTTTGTAGAGATCATTTTCTGAAAACTTACTTGCAATAAGTGTCATTTATCATTCCATACACATGAATTCCGTAGCAGGCATCCATTGCAAGAATTAGGGTGAACCAGCCAGTGCTGAGATAGGACCCAGATTGAACCCTGTAACATAAATACATTCTTGGTAAGAACACAGCATTGTATGAAACATCAGCTTGAAATCTGCCAATTTTAATGCTAGCTCAAAAACGAATGACCCTGACTGAAATAGCAAGCCATTTTTTTGGACATACTCATACGCAGCAAATGAATTAAAATATGATACTGATCTCAGTCATTTTTATCCCAACAGTCAGATTAGGTGGGTAAAGCAGTCATAAGAGCACACTGCTGATATGATTGTGGGGAATATGTTCTCAGATGGAACTGCCGTTTCTGGGCAGAGACAGACAATCCTCAACATTCTTCTATGGAGAGTAATGGAAGCTGTTCGCTGAAGCTCGTGTGTCATAAACTTGACAGTGCTCAGCTGAAAGTGTCTGTTCTGCTCAGGAAGTGGTTCCTTTGGTTAGTGTCTCAAGTCTAGCACTCTTAACAAGATGCAGCTACCATGTGAAGTCATGTAAATCATTTGCCCTGTTTTCAATATAAAGCATAAGTAAACTAACAAGAATTTAGCAGCGCAGTCTGACCATCAAATGGTAGGAAGCTCTCCTCCATGAAGTTGGTCCTTAGAAGCCTTGCCAGAAAAATATAACATGTAGCCGGTTTTAAAGCGAATAAGGGTGCGTGAGAGAACTTTCTCATGCTGAAAGTTGTACTTTTGCAACATGATGAAGTGTGCTAATGGCCTCCCAATACTATATAGAATGCAGTATTTAAAATTGTGCAAGCAAAAGTACAGCAGAATTTGCTAGGAAATATCAGCTAGAAGGTGTGGGCTGCACACAATCACCTATAGTTATTGGAAGGCTGTTGTGAGTATAAATTGTTGTCCTTGATCACCAGTGAACATCTTGTACCTTGTTATTGGTCACAAACATGAATGCTTATTGCTTACTAATTATTTCAGAAGTAATCCGCTAGCTATTTAGTATCGATTATAAAAAAAAAGCAAAAATATATAAGCAATTAGTAAAAAGAAAACTACATGGAGTTGCCTTTACCCCTGTATTGTTTTTTCCCCATATTTAAAACCTATTGCTTTATTCTACAAATTGACTGCAGATTGACAAGCAGTCTAGCCTCAGGGCTATGTATCAGCAAGTAAATGCAGAGATTCCATTATTTTCTCGACCCAGGGTTTACAGCATTCATTTTAAATAAAATCAAAATTCTACACATGAATAGGTAGGCACAAATCTGTCCTCACTCTGTCATCTTGCAATATTACTTGATAGGATGAGGTAGGAAACCACTTTCAGCTTGCCATGTGAGGAATCAGCGTTACATAAATAGGCAGGTGGTGACTGTGAGTCATAAATTATTGCAGGGAATAGTGCTTTGCGGCTGTGATGTTAAAGAATAACATGGACAAGAGGTGGGAAGTCAGAAAAATCTATGTCTAGGAGCCTAAAGCCACGCAGCTACCAGGGAAATGAAGCTTCAGGAGGTTAATGAGTTCCCCAAATACAAAAGGAGAAGGACAGCATAAACAAAGGGTGTTTTTTAAAGATAGAACATCCATGTGGCAACAAGACTCAGCCTCTAATGAACACAGCATTATACCTCTTATCGCCAGGAGTAAAACATACAAAAACTTAATGGCTGTATACTTCTATGTAATGATTCATTTCTGGCACAAAACATAGTTACATAGTTAAATTGGGTTGAAAAAAGACCGAGTCCATCAAGTTCAACCCCTCCAAATTAAAAACCCTGCATACATACACACACACACACATCTCCACTCTTTCAAACACAAACCATATATGCCCATAGCTATACTAACTGTAGAGTTTAGTATCAAAATAGCCTTTGATATTATGTCTGTCCAAAAAATCATCCAAACCCCTCTTAAAAGCATCAACAGAATCAGCCATCACAACATCACCCGGCAGTGCATTCCACAACCTCACCGTCCTGACTGTGAAGAACCACCTGCGCTGCTTCAAATGAAAGTCCTTGGGTGGCCTCTGGTGTGGTGATCCTCTTTATGGGTAAAAAGGTCTCCTGATATTTGTCTATAATGTCCTCTAATGTATTTGTAAAGTGTAATCATGTCCCCTCGCAAGCGCCTTTTTTCCAGAGAAAACAACCCCAACCTGGACAGTCTCCCCTTTATAATTTAAGTCTTCCATCCCTCTAACCAGTTTAGTTGCACATAGGCATAAAGTTTACTGCCTACACTAACCCCAGACAACACGTATTATAATTACAGCTATTACAGCTATTCAGATGGCTTTTGTTACTTCTGTTAACTTTCTGTTACTTGAAGGACTGTACTAAAAAAATTTTTTTTTTTTTAAATCTATCCACCTACCAGCTGGCAAACCTACGCCACTCATTCAAAGACCATCACTGAATATTATCATTCAAACTATTACATTACATCTCCCTAATTATCACTGCCTGGTCCCAAAGCACCAGAAACAGTTAACTCAGATTTATACATTACTTTCCGCTGGTTTGAAAATTCATATTTGCAGAAAAACAAAAAAGCACACAGAGCCAGATTACATATAAATGTATATATAGTGACATTTTATGTTTCTGATATTTAGAAAATGGGCCTTCCAAAACCAGATGTGGAATGTGGATATAAACACCATTGTCTCTAAAGAGGAAAGGTAAAAGAAGAAGATGTAAAAGCTGAATCGGTTTTTAAAATAACCATACTGTCAGTTTTATATGCTCATTGAGATGCGCTGCACAGGGGCGATATCTCATTTTGTTTCAAAGAATGGCATAATTTCTATGTTTAAGTAGTAATCCTCTTCAAACAGACCATTATTTGTAAGTTATGTGCTTCTCAGAGAGGATCATTACCATTATAGTGGCATTTTCAATTGTTAAAACCATTTTTATGATATTTGCTAAGATGACTATGTTGGAAGTGTAAGAGCTGGTCATCAGAAGCAAGTATGGTTCTCTAGTTCTCTTCAAGAACTGGTTTCATTATATTGCCAAAGAAACAGTCAGCTCATTTTTAAGGCAACTACCAAACTACCATATAACTATTATCCTATACACTGCCCCTGCACCCTACTATTGGAGTGTATCTACGGGTCAAAGAAATAAATTTTAAATCACATTCATGGAGATTTTGGTGGTAAGTAGGACCACTATATACTCACACTCCTGCTAGGATCACGAATACATATAAATGCAGGAGTATGATTTACATTGTTCACTTTATTGTTCCTTAAATAGAGTCTGCCCCACTTTAGATGCAATACGGTGCTTTGAACTCAGAAATATTGCTTGTCAAATTATGATTGTGCAAATAATTTATGATTTGATACAATTGTCAGCTAATCATCTAGTTACATTGGAGACAAGCCTGCTGTTTTGTTTCCTTTTTAGCCTCTTCTTTCCATTCTGTTTCCATGTTGCCAACCGATATTTGCTGTATATGGTTAACGAGCAGGCTGCAATGTGAAGGGACATATGTGATAGCTCCTCCTTCACTTTCCTCTGTCCTTTATGATTGGCCTATTTGAATCTGATGAACGGAGGTGTGTCTATTTATAGAGGCACTGTTACAGCACCACGTAGCAAAACGCGCGACAGGCGCTTAAACTTTTTATCAATGTTCAGTAGGGGGATGGATTAATTGTGGAAGAGTGGTCTGTGGGAGACTCTTGTGCTGATCCATTATATCAGGCAGAAGCAGTTTCAGGCAGTTATTACACTTTCGTTACAGAAACAATTGAAGCAGTCACGCTGACCAAGGGAACTGTGCGGATGGTTTTTGAGACACTCTAAGAAGCTTTGCTGGTAGCAACAGGAGTGATATACTTCCCTATTAAACTATCCGGCAGGACTATTCCCCCCCCCCACCTCTTTACTTCGATTATATCTTTAAGTATACATACTAATGCTGCAACCTATCACATACCTCCCAACATTCTGGAAGTAAAAAGAGTGACAAAAAAATTTGGCGTGCGTAGCCATGCCCACTTTTGTGGCCACACTCCCTAATTACCATGTTAATTTTACAAAATTTGGCAGGTTATGAAA
>CM044437.1:72369753-72388193 GCA_024363595.1 Xenopus borealis
AATTGGCCAGTGTTTGTTCATAATGTCCATTAATTGTCTACTGTCTTTGCTGTATGTGGTTGTTACAAAGTATCTTATTTGCACCTGTTAGCTGTCCTGGACTCTCTGCCAAAAGTCTACTAAGTTAGAAACTTTGTTTCTTTTTCTGGCCATTCAATGCAGAGAAAAGAGGGACTTTCCAGTACAAATGAGGGACTGCAGGTTGAGCTGTCAAAAGAGCGACTGTCTCTCAGAAAAAGGGACAATTGGGAGGTATGCCTATCCTGATTACATTTGTTCTTCCCACAACTATTTTGCTATTCAGGCACCATTTATTAGAGTGAGTTGATTTACTGACTGAGGTAAATCAGTTTTCCACCAACCTAATTCTCCACTTTCCGTCTTTTGAGCTAGTGACCCTGAGTCATTTGAGCTCCCTCCTCTGATCTTGTTTTTAAACAGTTTATTTCAGTGTACACCTTTTAACTATACATTAGTAAACGTTAAGTTTTAACTACACTCACATGTTGGGAACCTCTGGCATATATTGTGGGGTGGTGCAACTATAAGGGTCATTCTTTGTTGTTTTTAAAGAAATAAATTAGTTTTCACCACAGGCAAACAGTGACCTCTGTTTTTCACAACATTCTATTCCATGAGAAACGAGACAGATATATTACTGTCTTCCTGCGAAAGCCAATGTACACAACTGTTGTAGTGAGGGACAACCTCCTTATAGGACATATACTGTATCACAAAATGTAATATGAGCTTCAGCTCACTTCAAGCTTCAAGACACTTTAAAAATATAATCAAATAAACATTCTGTACCGTTTAAGAAGTAATTCCTCGTGATCTCTTCATGTTGAAGTCTGGGTCAGACTATAATTGACAGCTAGGTCTAATATGTCTTTTAAGGGGGCTCCCTTTCTTAGAAGATAATAAAATATCTAATAAAAAATATCTAATGATAAAATAACCAACTCAAACACAAACAAAAGTTAACACAATCACAGACTGCAGAGAAACAGGATTTCTGTCAGAGCTGGTTATTTTTAAAGAGTGAGCTCTTTTAGGCACATTGTGCACCCCCCCCCCCCAAAGAATGTATTAGACTTAACTCATACTTCCCAACTGTCCTGTTCTTCGCGGGACAGTCCCAATTTTGACAGCTCAACCTGCAAACCAGGATTGTTACTGATTGTCCTGACTTTCTCTTTGATCTCATACACTGAACAGCCAGAAAAAGGTACAAAGTTTCTAAAAATCTTTTTGTCTCTCTATCAATTTCCAAAGTGTTGAGAGGTATGTTAATTGTCAATCAAAACGTGACTCCACTTACTATGTAAAAAGAGAATAAAGAGAGACAGGTTGTTCAGAGAGGGAGAGTGAATATTTCATAAATGGTAAAAAAAAATATTTATTATATTTAGAAATGTTCTTATTTCAGTGAGATAAAACATACATAAAAATTTCATTTAATAAATTAATTTAATAAAGGGCATAGATCCCCTTTAAGCTAGGTCTGTGATTCTTTGTTACTGTTATAGTGTGACACATCATTTGATCAATGATTCAGCAGAGGCAACAGACGAAGATTCAGCTCCTCAAAGCATCTCTGATTTATTGTCTGTAAGTACTGCTGGGATGCAATTTTTGAACCTCAGATCCACAAACCCCATACGGACCTGAAACCCACATTTTTACCCACTTGGACCTGCTAAATGATGCAACCCACAACTGCCTTGTCCGTAACCCAATCCAGGACCCACTGACCACCACTAAGCAGGAAGTGCTGTTGCTGCAATACAGGAAGTCCTATGTTCTTTCAACAGGGTGGCTATATCAATTACAGGTGTGGGACCTGTTATCCAGAATACTCAAGACCTGGGGTTCTTATTATGACAGAGAAAAATTAAATCATTTTTAAAAATGTGGATTATTTGCAATTTTCTGGATAACGGATTTCCGGATGAAGGGTTCCATAATTGTATATCTTTTGTATATATACAATTATTGACTGTAGATCACATTTGAGATTTGTTTACATTGATTATTAAATGTGTAACAAATGTAAATGGATATATTGTAAAATACATATTTTATTTGCATAGAAACAAATAGGAGGAAACATCCCTTACCTTAAAGAAGTACTTACTGTATGCTGTGAAACTGCATTTTGAAGCGTTGAATCAGCTTTCACCAACCATTAAATTCTCAACACATAGTCACAGTGTACATTCACAATGTGTGCTGAACATTTACAGTGAAAATATGCTCGATATAAGGAGAAGAACATGACTGCTCTTATTAACTAGGCAGGTGGATTTAATATAATTCTTGTATCTGAAGTAAGTATGATATTTATACTGTCAACATGGGAAGTGCTAATTGTATGTAATTATATATGTATATATGTATGTAAAAGAAGAACAATTCGGTTTTACTTATCTGGCTTGATAAAGGATGATTAGAAAATAAGCTCTATATATAGAGGGGGTCTCTTTCTATTTTTCATATTGGTAAACTGGATTGAGTATGTATTAGGGGACGGAGCACAGCCCCTTAGATATGTGTTTTAATTGACAAAGATTTTGGCACTTAGTGCAGCTAATAAACGATACATATATTGTGAAGTGATTAGAAGTTATCCTGTATGAAGGCAGCAACAGGCATAAATCCATCCAGGTACAATATGTTATAGTTATTTAGGCACAACAGTTTTGTTGCGGTGGCTGGCATGCTAGCACTGGTCCAATGACAAATAAGTAATAATTAAATCTTGCACTATAATCATAAATGGACTGTCCTGCTAGTATGATTTTGCTATCAGGGTTTTCATGGGCCTCTTGGGTCCCAGCCTGACGGTGTCCAACAACATAACAGCAAGATACTCTATTTGCCTACTCTATTTATTGGTGCTGCCCAACACCTTTACAATTTCTGAATATTTCAGTTTTATATCTAATAAAGAACTAGTAAAGAGTCAAAAGATTCACTGGCTTCAAGATTAAAAATATGTGTGAAACAATCAAGTTCCTTCTTGCATTTAGAGGGAGATCTGAATATCAGGGTTCTATAATACACAAAATTCTACCAGTGTAGTGACTAACTTCAGATATGATGAAACCAGTGTAGCATGGTTCAATTGGCTAAAAACGTTTACATTTACCATGTTTTAATTAATACAGAGCTGCGAATGACACCTAATAAGATTAATGTGAGTGCCTAATGATCCAATACATATAAAAATATAAAAACTTGTGACGCCTATAGTATTATGATCCAGTACTTTAACAAATCTTTTAATGACACTGCAGCATTTTTACAGATATTATACATTTTCCTGTTGTATTTTACTTATAATACAATGGTCTAGAAATTTCTTGGGTCATATATTTTCAAAGTTTAATGGCAAATATATTGATAGCATCTACTTGGAACTAAAGGCAGACATCATCAATAAATCTCCTAGCTCTGACAATTATTCATTCATGTGTAATTAATCATGAAATGTGGATATGATTCAAACAGCATCTTTGTGCCAACTTCTCATCTGCAGACTCTTCATAAGGGCTTCAGCATCTGCTTATTTGAATCTGAGCTGTTGTTTTTATATCACCACTTTGTTTTACCTAGAATAGTAAAATGCTACTTTTGCCTGTTTTTCCAAATTCTTCCTTCTGGGTGCCTGCTCCCATCAACCCAATGGCATTATACTGTATAATAGTATAGTATAGTCTGGATTAGTATGTATGCCACAGGGAGCAGAGTTTTCTTCCAGGTTCTATGAACCTGAAAATGAGCTTTGGAAGTACAGTAATTCTTCTGCATAGGGTTATATAGGAATAATTATCTCTCTTTTGATCTTCTTGTCTAAATAACCCCCCCCCCCCCGATCCCAATTTTCTTAACACTAAAATATCTTTCTCAAGTACTTGTGTTATAGAAATGGGCCTGTTGGCTTTTATTGGGGAAATATCACATTATGGAATGGCCTTAAAAGTACAGTAGATACAAAAAGTATTTGATACTTATATAATATAGGGAAACAATTCAAAAGAGCAAATAGTATAATCAGGCCCAGATTTGTGGAGAGGCCAACTAGGCACAGGCCTAGGATGGCAGGATTTTAGGGGGCGGCATGCCACACCCACATTGGTTTAGAAATATAAATTTCCCATGTGCCAATTCCCAGTAATCTGTCCTGATTATGAAAATTTGAGCAAATAAAATGGAGGGGACAGGGGCAACAAACAGTGGGCTTAGGGGTGCCTGCTATGTAAATCCGGCCCTGAGTATAATGATAATCTATATTCACGTCTTAATGATGCTTTAGGCCTATTATGAAATAAAAATATAGCTTGGTCCTTTAATTCAACATTTGACATAGAAAGAAAACTCTAACCCAAAATACATTTGTAAAAACTACTTTTACTTTATATTACATTCCCTTTACAGTATTTTTGCTTTTTATTTTCTACATTGTAAATCTTGTTTCCCTGCTCATTGATTGTCTGATACATGCTGTACAGAAGCGGCAAAATGAAGTAAAGCCTGACCACATTTAAACCTATAATCTCCAAGCGACAGAAGAATAAACCATAAGACTTAAGCTGTCCCAGTCAGCTTATACTCATCATAAGATAAGAAATGTGACATACAATACCCACAGTTTAACCTCTGCACTGGAGACTGAGACTCAGACCCGCAGATTGCTAACTGCGGCAAGACTGCAGTTTATGTTTGTCTATTTACAGCCCAGAATCCGATCTTTACTCCAAACAGCCAAGTTATTAGGAATAAGATTCTCATGAATAATACATGTAGATATCCTCTGTCTCGAGGTCACAATAAATCAGCATGTACCGTAGGTAAAAGCAAACAATATTACCAGAAGTCTTTTTTCTACAATGTCACATGATTGCAGCATAAAATACTAACTGCCTGTGTTGAATTTATTTGAATACAAATAATGCTAAAAGTATGATGCAGTATGCACCCATATTTCCATATATATATCAAACTGAAATCATCTGTCAGCACTAGTTATTACCACTTCAAGCAGAAAAACCTGACACCATCTGCAAACATATGGATTATTAGTATTTGTGATAGTTATTGGATGATGTATGATAGTCTTAGCATCAGCTACAGCAATAGCACAGATAGTTATGGTTCTGTGAGGGTCCAAAACATTTGCACACTGCTAATCTTTTGATGCTGACAGGGTCAAGCTGGTAGTGAATGAAAGGTGGTGAGGATGAACATTGCATCTAAGCCCTGTAAGAGTTTGCATGCCATTAGCTAAAATGATATTGCAGGTAAACTGTGTAGAGCTACTTCTGTAACATGCTAAGGAAAGTTTTGGAAGTAACTCATCCTTGAGGCAGGTGTTAAATCCAGGTCTTCTGCGCAACGTGCACTTTGGAACTTGCATGCAATTGTACTAATTTGACCAAAGCAGGCTGCAAATTAAGAGGTGCATATGTATGGGAGCAATTGCCTTTGTTAATAGTGATTAAGTATTAGATTTTGTATTTATTTTTCTGCTTGTATGTTTATTAGCACTTTAAATAAAGCACATTACAATTAAATTGTACCCAGAACTATGATCAGTACCAAAAAAAAAAGATCTTGCTGATAACTAAGCATGTTTGTTCATTTAAGCCCAGTCATATTTTTTTCAATTCCGATCCCACTGGGTCATTCCATACAAATTGCTTTGTGATATGGATATGAGTTTAGATAAATACATATAGGGCAGGGATGTGTACACAGGAAATAGTGATGTGAGAAGGGGTGCAAACATAGCTATGTTTTTCATATCCACAGAAACAGAGTGCATGCACTGAATGAACAACTGTAGCAAAGTCCAGTGGTTGTTTTTTTTTTTTTAATTACTTATATTAGATATACTATGACCTGGATGAATGAAAATCTTCATAGTCATATTGCTATTCATTTTGAAGAGAATACTGGTTCAGGAATATGAATATGAAACAGCAAGAAAACTGGCAGACTATCGAAACCATCTACAATTTAATCTCAGATGCTGGTGTAGGGATGTGAACATTAGACACCCTCACATATTTCTGACAGGCACATCCCTAGTATTATGGACGCCTAATGGGTCCTAATGGGGACCTTTTGTGCTTATGCAACCCCTGCAGTTCTCACAGTGTACACAAGGTGGCACTGTGTAAAGTATAAAGGTCCTGGGAACCATGCGGTCAGTGTTCATTGCTTTAGCCCAACCTTGCAGGCTGGAAGGGAATGGGCATGATCCCTAGGCGCAGAGGCCCTAGTAAAGAATAGCATACTCTGTCATAGATCACTCTAGGAGTGATAGCTAGGTAGATAGT
This sequence comes from Xenopus borealis, assembly GCA_024363595.1. Classification (NCBI taxonomy): domain Eukaryota; kingdom Metazoa; phylum Chordata; class Amphibia; order Anura; family Pipidae; genus Xenopus; species Xenopus borealis. The sequence goes on from CM044437.1 coordinate 72,376,098, forward strand.
TGAGCAGATCACGCTCCGACAGGAGACTTAGAGGGATTAAGATCCTCGGGTACTCATAACCCAGAAATAGGGACTAAGTGTACAGACCTCAGGGATAGGGTTTCCCCTCAGGTTCCACTGGTTACCGCTGCTGAATTCTGGTGTATATCTATTCATATTCAAAGCTCAACTACTGCTGACATGACCCCTTGCCTGAAGGGATCCAGCCCATGTATGGTGCTGTGAGTATTTGCTCCTTTATGCTGTGTATGTATCTCTACTCATGCTGTGTGCTTTATATCTATGCTGTGTAACTGAATATACTCCACTGTGGTGATTGTTCCTATTGCTCTGCTGTTGAATAAATGCTGTTTTGGTTCATCATAAAGAATTACTGGCGCCCAACTTTATTGTGCTTATCGCATATGGTTACAGTTCAACTACATCCTTCCTCCACCTCGCTGCGAGGGCTCACCCCTGAGAGAAATAGTTTAATTCGTGGTTTTCATACCATTTGGTAGCTTTAACTGATTATAGTCACACCAGTTTACTATAGCGCTACACTGGCATCAGGGAATCACCCCTTGTATCCTACGCCTGGGTTCCACTGTAAAAAGTCACAGAGCCAACACGATTTTACAAAAAGCCCAAAAACATCTACTAAATGAACGTGTCAGACAGATCAATTTTACCATTGAGGCCCTTAAGCAGGAAATTGAACATTTGAAACAGAGTTTGGCAAAACAACTACCTGATGTAACTCTGGAAAGGGTGTTTGTTTTTGTTGAACATGCACAGATGGCCCAACACATAGTTAGGAGAGAGAAAATTGCAAATTCACCACCTTACTGTCACAAAGCAGCAGTTGAAAAAGGACAGAAGAACTAACCTGAAGGCAGAAAGATGAGACATCAAAGAACACCAAAGACATGTGGGTTAAGAACCTATCAGATATGGTACTAACTCAGCCAGAAAATGCTATCCAAGGGGTTGAACTATGCAGTGACACCACAACACATCCCAGTAGCTGAACTCATCACAGCCACAGAATCTGCCATCAATAATAATCACATAAAAAATTAAGAAGCGGAACAACTCCAACTAAAAGTGTCAAGTGCCAGAAAAACCTCTCAGTTCTCTGAGTAAGGACCGGAACATCACTATCCTGCCAGCAGATAAAGGGCGATGCACAGTTCTCAACACAACTGACTATCACTGCAAGATAACTACACTACTCAGTGATAGCAATACATATGAACCTTTAAGGAAAGACCCAACCAGCTGTTACAAGAAAAAGGTGATAGGTTGCTTGCAACAAACTGAAAAGGAGAAAGCCATTGAGTTTTATACTGCCGCTTGTACCACAGAGAAGCCACACCATTCTTCTTCTTCTGCAGACTCCCAAAGATACAGATCTATACATTGGGGAGTGCACAGATCTATACAGTGGGCAGACAAAACAACTGCTCACCAAGCGAATGGCTCAGCATGGGAGGGCGAACTCTACAGGGCGAGAATTGGTTGTCTTTCTAAACCTAAAAGACCACTGGTTTGAAAGAGGCATGAAAGAGGTGATTCATGTCAAGGTGGAGAAACCATCCCTGAACAGAGGCAGGGGCCTTCGACACCACCTGTCTGCTACATACAGTGCTGTTCTCACATCTCTACCCCAGCGGTTTCAGAACACATCCATTCATGCAACTCTCACGAGTAACACCTGTTTCTTGAGTTGGATGACACATTGGTAATCCTGTCACAGTAACTACACAGAATCAACACCTCTGTGAATTTCAGATGTCACCTCTCTGAAGAGTTTCCATGTGCTGTTGTGATTGGATTGTTGAAAGAGTCTATATGCCGAGAACTCCCCACACCAGTCAGTTGAACTGAAGAGCGTGCTCGGATGAGCCGTGAAACATCTTCATAAAAAAAAAAATTCTCTTTTTTTTTTTTAATTACGTATATTAGATAACTGTAGCAAAGGGTGCAATCTGCCATTGCACACTATAAATGCTACACAAATGGAGCTCAAGAAGAATAAAAGAAAAATCAAGGGCATTAAACAGGCATGAATCTTTTTGAAAAGATTTTGTGTAGCATGTATTATAACTGGAAAATATTTCTCTTTCATTAGAAAAAGGAAATTAAATGTGAAGCTATGGTGGACAAATAAATTTGAGAGACTCAGCACTAATTTATGGCCTATATATGGACCTATATAACAAATATCCTCAAGTACACTCAAAATCTCTCCTCCTCTTCCCTAACCTCTCCCACCACCCCTTACCCCATTATTTGTTTGGTCATATAAATAAAAAAATCACAGCAAAATAAGTGAAACATCTGTCAACTGTATTGCTTAGAACAGTGACATTTAGTTATCATGTATATGAACATATGTAACATACATCTCCTTAAAGAAGAAGGAAAGTCCTGTAATACTTGGGGGGAAGGAAGTGCCAAAAGTTAGACACCCCCAAGTGATTGCATTTACTTACCTGACCTCCTGGGCCAGTGTTCCTATCAGCAGAAAACTGCACCGACCCAGGATTCTTCCAGGAAGCACCACTGAGCGATTGTCTCCTGGCTTCTTCTTTCTTCTTGGGGTTGCGCATGGGCAGTAGAGTAAAAAGTCGAACTTTAACTAAATATCTGGTTATTTCTTTATACTTTGCAAGCTTCTGCTTTGGGAAATTTGAGAAAAAAAGGAGTTCTGTGGTGCTTGCTGGAAGTATCCCTGGCCAGTGAACTTTTCTCCTGATAGAAGCACTGGCCAGGGGTGTCTTGGGGGTAACTTGGGGGTAGTGATGAGAAATTTTTTGTAAAGTTTATCTGCAAAAATGACTCCCATAGACTGTAATGGGTGAAAAAATTTGTTGTGCACCAAAATATTTATGCACATCAAAAAAATTGCCAAAATTTTTGGTGAAACAGATTAGATTAGCCCATCACAGGTTAGATTAGCACCCCCAAGTGTAAAGAACCTTCTCTTTTAAATGCTGTGATGATTAAACTCAGTAATATGAAAGTTAAAATAAAGAAAATAGAAATTAATTTGTGGTTTCTTTATATTGTGTTCTTAATTTTATTTTTTTATAGTCCAACTTTTTCTCTGGCATGACAGCCCCATTAACAGTTATCTTAGATAAAAAACATCAAAGCATCAATGCTGTGAGTGAGGAAGCTATGTACAAAAATAAGCAGAAAGTCTGGATTAGCTAAGGTAAAACAAATGGAACAAACTACTAAACATGGTATAACGCCTACAGTTCTCTGCAACACAACTGAAATACACTAAAAATATCAGTTGACAAAAAATATCAGTTGACCCTGGATTGTCTAATAATGTAAAGCTTTTAGTGGCCCAGTCACATCCAATAAGGTCTTCTGTGATCTCCTTACATATTTACCCAAAAGGACTTTATCAAAGGCAATAACATATTACCCATGAGGTGCAGACATATCACAGACTTCCATATATTATACAATATGTTGTTTTGCTTAAATTAAAATTGAGTATGCTTGCTGATAAGAGGGAATTATTTATATATAAAAGCCTGAACATACATTCAGAATTAACAAAAATGGTTTGACGTTGTACAGGCATCATATTTATGCACAGACAGTTATGCATTCTCCAAGCTAACTAAAATGACTTGGAATACTGTAACTGCAACTATGCAACATAATTTGGCTGAATATCATAAAATGTAAAATATTTAATATGTTTGAAATTACAGAAACATTTCCTTGGCATAATGTGGTATTCCCTCTGATTAAATCCACTCAAGTTTCTGCTTTATTACCATATAACATACATTACACATGGGGCTGCTATAATGATAGAGAAATCAACTAAATCCATAGTCATAATGTATAATTTAAACAGCCCCTTGTATTTTTTGGATAATTCCAGTAAAAGATGAAGTTAGTATGTAGCAGGAATAGCTATCAATGCATCTATACAAAGTGTGTTTTTTATCTTGGTTTTTTTTCTAATAAAAACATGAGCCACATTGGTTCATTGATAAAATGGGTGATACGAAATGACATGGTACTAGGCAGTAACAGGTCAATTCTATCATAAAATAACTTCATTAAACATGAACCACTGTACTGGTATGGGATCCGTTATCCAGCAAGCTCGAAATTACAAGAAGATAATCTCCCATATACTTAAAAAATGATTTCCTTTTTCTGTGTAATAATAAAGCATTAGCTTGTATTTGATCCCAACTGAGATTTAATTCATCCTTATTTGAGGCAAAATAACCCTACTTGGTTTAGTTATACTTAAAATTATTTTGTAAACTTATATTATGGAGATCCAAATTATGGAAAGATCCCTTATCCGGAAAACTCCAGGTACCGATCATTCTGGATAATAGGTCCCTTACCTGTCCTATTTCACTGTAGTTCTTTATATTATGTAAATTTGCAGGGTTGTCCTACTGTGGCCTCTTTTTGTTTCTGTAAATATCCTTATAACCCACCACCAACCTAAATATTCTATTATATACCTTACTGTCAGTCCCTATTGGAAAAAATGTGTTACCACAATAATCAATATTTTATCTTGATCTTTTTTTGTGTACCAGCTAAAATACTAATTGTATGTGCCTTTTCTTAAAAAAACTCTTTATCTTTACTTATTTCTCTCTGTTGAATTCACTATATTTTCTTCTCACATTCAGCACTTTCTCCCTCCATCCCTCAACTTCCAGAAAGTAGACATAATCTGGCCGTTTTGTACTTCTCTTATTCTTGCTAAAAAAAAAAACTCAGCGTTTTCATACCAGGTCAAGAACACACAAAATAACTGCAACATATTTTTGCCTATGATTAAAAGACTTGTCAAATGGAAAATCCCATCTTTGCAGCAATACTAAATATAAATTACAAAATGAAAAGTATAACTGACTTCAAATACTCACAGCTCACAGCTTTTTCTTATAAATACCAAAAGACGGTCTGTGAACATCACTTGATATTCAGCTGTCATTTGTAAGCACATTAGTAGGGAGTATGGTAATCAATACAACTGTCATGTTACCATAGAGAAATATACAGAGTTTTATGGATGAATAGTGCTGCTATGTAAAAGAAATTTTTAGTTTTCTGTCATGAAATCTGTTTAATAAGGAACAGTACTTAAGCAATAAAGCGTGGCCAAACTTTCTCACTAGCATTCAACACCTTTGGCACATTATCTGAACCCAGGTTTTGGATATTGCTCCACATATCTACATCTAGCTAATCTCCTTAGTGAGAATAAAATGCCATGCACCTTTTCACCAGAAACCAACATATGAAAAAGTTCATTAAACTGTAATCATACAATTAAATTCTCAAGAAAAGTAATTACTGCAATTCGCCGCTGGCGAATAAATTCACGAATCACCAGCGAAATTTCGCTTGCCGAAAATTCGACAGAAAAACGAGCCGCGTGTCGTTTTTGAAGCGACGCGCCGAAAACGACACGACTCGCGCCAAAAACGACGTGCCACGACTCGTTTTGCGAATTTCCGGCGAAGCGAATCTCGGGAGATTCGCCCATCACTAAAGCCTAGCCTTAATTTGTACATTTTCACTATATCCTCCTTGCCATTTCTATCCCCATAAAATAGCTTCATCGTGTTCCTTTAGTTTTGTTAAAAGGGAAGAAGGTCATTATAAGCTAAACAACAGACTCTTCTCTGCCCCTGGGCACTGACAAAACATGCTGTTATTTGTGGATACTTAGAAACCCGAAATGTTGACCCTTGCTCAGCCAGAGGTTCCTGCGTAAAGTATCAGCCCTAATAATTGTGACATAGAGAGAAGCCACAATTATCCATGAAAAAATAAAGACAGAACACAGCATATGCCACAACTTAAGGGCTATGGTCCAAAATTAGTTTATGAAACCTTCAGCTTAATGCTGGAGAGGGCTCTTCCTTTAACCCAACTGCACAAGTAAAAAGGGCTTCATACTATTTTTATCACCCCTTCATAAATGCAAAGAAAAATCAGAAACTAAACGTTCTAGGAAATCTGGCTGCTGTTAAAGCCGGAGTAGAGATTTGTTTAATACTTTTTTCCTTCCATGCATCCATTATATGCATTACAAACCAAAAAGCAAATTTATCGTAAGAGTGATTACTGCTTTTAAGCTTTGTAAAGAAAATATGTAAACATTAAACTGCAATAATCATTTAAGTGGCTGGGTATTTGAGATACAATTACTTGGAGAGACTACAGTTTTATCCTTGTTAAAGGAGAACTAAAGCCTGACTAAAGGAGTAGATAGAAATGCTATACATTATGATTTGTGCTTCTGTACCAGTCCAAGCCAACCACAGCCCTTTAGCTGTAAGGATCTGTGTCTCCAAAGATGCCCCAGTAGCTTCCCATCTTCTTTTCTGCTGATTCACTGCACATGCTCTGTGCTGCTGTCACTTACTGAGCTTAGGGACCCACTCACAATATACAGTTCGCATAGAATAGAAATGTCACAATATAAGGCGGATTAGTCATGAATACAGATAATTACTACATGGCAGCACAAAAACCAGTGCAATTGGCATCAGAATGTAATAATTAGCCCTGTAGCATCAGCTTATATTACAGTCCAACCTAATTTTCTGCTTGATAATTTGCGACCAGTCCTAAATTTAGCTTCTCAACAGCTACTCAGAGCCCGCTGAGCATGTGAGTGTCATAGACCAAGATTGTGACTGCTGTGACAAGTTTGAAGTCCTGGATCATTGCTGCTACTGACAAGCTGAAACTTTAGGCTGGTGCAATAAGTTCACTATAAAAAATATGGCAGGTTTAGCCTTATTCATTATGGAGTTTAGTTCTCCTTTAACAAAGGAACAAACTATGTTGTACTCCTTAATAATGAGATTCTGGCTTTTATTTATTAAAATGCAGTGCAGTAAAGAAGCATGGCTCGCTAACTCTACAACTCAGTCTCTGCTTCTGGAGCTGGCCCCATATCTGTGCTTCTTTTTTCTATAAAAAAAACTTTATTAACATCAACACACAAACACAACATGAAGTTTGGTAAAATCAAGATCACTCAAAGTTTAGTACCAGTATCTGAACATCACATCAGACTATGACAGCATCATATACAAGAAATAGAAAATAGCAGTTTGTGAGCAGTATATAAACCTAGTACCCATTATGTTCAATTTCCTACAAAACAGATGATTCCAGAACTTTAGTCGGTACTTTAGTGGTCCACTTGTATTGTGGATTGTTTAAGCACAGTATATTGAGTCTAAGTGCATTGTGCAAAGTGCAATTTTGGATGCAAATCCCTATGTTTCCATCATGAACTCCATCAACTCTGTTTAACCTTACCTATCACCACTGTAATTTATTTTTCCTGTTCTCAAGCATCTATTTACCCCTAAGCTCCTTACTAACCCTTCTGTTAAATGATAAAAAAGAATGTGCCACTAAAAAAATGAAAAAACATGTGCATACATGGTATCTCTCTATAACCTAGGTCTTGCTTATGTTTCTTAATAGCAAAGTGTCAATATGCATCAGAGAACTGAAAGGGTTTTGGGCAGGCTTTCATGTGGAGTGTGTGGTAATTAAAATACTGAAGTATTTCCATAAACATTCCAAAAGCAGGTATTTTGAAACAAGACGATTGATTGAATTAATGAATGAATGAATTGATGAATCATGCAGTAAATTCATTTTCTCACCATAATTCCACAGCATTTCCATCATATTTTAATTCATTAATTAAACACTACTGTTACCAAACCAGCAGTATTTCAAACATTTTATCTGCAATGTAAAATAATCTGCAGAAATTATACCACTGTTCTTTTACAAAACCACTATATGTAAAGCCAAAAATATACATGCCACAAAAGGATATCTACTTGATGATAACTCAGCAATGTCAATATTGCAAGTAACATACTTCAGTAAGTTAAGAAAACTAAAAAGAAAATCAAATAACACCTGCATATTACATGGACATAGTTATATAGTTCTATTATTTGGGAAAAAAAAGAAAATTGTTCAGCAAGTTCATTTCTTCTGTGTGAACCCTGACTTCACTTTGTGCCTCTCTCTGCAAACATAAACAAATATATAGATAACATACTACACACACATATTTATACCCACTTATACCACCCACTGTAGCCCTGGATATTAATGCCTCTTAAAGACATTACTGCCATCACAGTTTCACTGGCAGAGAATTCCACAGCCTCACTGCCCTCATTATGAATCAATTATGCCCTCATATGAATCATTATGAAGTGCTGCTTCAGGTGAGTTATTGTTATTTGTTCTTTGTTATTTGTGAAAAAAGATCACCTCGCAATCTGTCCGTAGCATCTGTTAAAGTATTTGTAACATATTTGTATAAGTTTAGTAAGCGTCTTTCCTCCTGTAAAAAAACAACTGATTGCATTATAGTTAAAGGGATCCTGTCATGGGAAAACATTTTTTTTCAAAATGCATCAGTTAATAGTGCTGCTCCAGAAGAATTCTGCACTGAAATCCATTTCTCAAAAGAGCAAACAGATTTTCATTTTCATTTTGAAATCTGACATGGGGCTAGACATTTTGTCAATTTCCCAGCTGCCCCAAGTCATGTGACTTGTGCTCTCATAAACTTCAATCACTCTTTACTGCTGTACTGCAAACTGGAGTGATATCACCCCCTTCCTTTCTCCCACCCAGCAGCCTAAAGGCTCTTACACATGGGTGTTTTTACCTGCGCTCCCCTGCGTTTCATTTTGTTACGTTCAGCCACAGGGGAGCGTAGGTATAGACGCACTCAATTATTTTCAATGGGGCTGTACTCACACGAATGCATGTAGGTGCCAAACGCAGGAAAAATGCAGCATGTTGCGTCTGAACCTGCGTTCGGCGCTTACACGCGTCTCGTGGGTACAACCTCATTGAAAAGAATGACGCGCGTCTAGCGCAGGTCCAAAACGCCCGTGTGTAAGGGCCCTAACAAAAGAACAATGGGAAGGTTATCAGATAACAGCTCCCTAACACAAGATAACAGCTGCCTGGTAGATCTAAGAACAGCACTCAATAGTAAAACCCATGTCCCACTGCGTACTATTCAGTTACATTGAAAAGGAAAAACAACAGCCTGCCAGAAAGCAGTTCCCTCCTAAAGTGCTGGCACAAGTCACATGACCAGGGCAGCTGGGAAATTGACAAAATGGCTAGCCCCATGTCAGATTTTAAAACTGAATATAAAAAAATCTGTTTGCTCTTTTGAGAAATGGATTTCAGTGCAGAAGTCTACTAGAACAGCACTATTAACGGATGCGTTTAAAAAAAACATGTTTTCCCATGACAGTTTCCCTTTAAGTTCCACTTCTCCCAGTTTAACTGGAATCTCTAAACTTTGTCCAGCTCATTAATATCCCACTGGGGTACAAGACTGCACTGCATACTCAAGGTGTGGTTTTACCTGGGATTTATAAAAAAAAGGCAAAATTATCTTTTCATCCCTCAAGTCAATGGACTTTTTCTACTAGAGAGCTGATTGATATTGCCTACAGTTGTACAGTTTGTTATATACAAAAACCCTTCTCAAGTCAGCTGTTCCCCAAAACAATCCCATTTAGTATATAACCTTGATTTAACAATATAAAACTTAATTTTCCAGTTTAGTTATTGCTTGATATTTATAGTCAAATCCAAACAGTTTAATCCCATTACTTAGGCCTGATTCAGTAGTATGTTAGCCCCTTATACAGCACCCAATGCCTTAGCAAATGTCATGCTGACTACATCAAATGCCTCAGCTTAATCCCAACATGGATTCAGTTTGTGCTCTCTCCTTCATAAAGCCATATTCATTTTCACTAACAATATTGTGATCAGGAATGTATTTATTGCTATTTTTTGCTGAATGTTTTCGGTTTGGAAATATGCAATTTCTGTAAGAATGTATTTGCTTACACCACTATGTTACAGTAACATTTAAAACAATAAAATGCTATACAAATAAATGCATCTATTTCTTATACAGTACGTTGTCACAATACTTTCATATTTGCCACTTTTCTTTTGCATGGTTACCAGTTGTCAGGTTTAACATATTCAGGTAGATTATTTAATGTAGTGGCAACACAAATAACTTTTTAGTTTCTGTTCTGCTTAAAAAATGAGTGACTAACATTTATATGTTAAAATAAACAAGCTCTGAAGCCCATTTAAGTATTCATGTTTTTGAGTAAGTCACACACAGTGATCTCATTAACATGGCTAGATGTTCTGTTTTCTCTGCTGCACAAATATCTGTTCTCTGGAAATCAGTAATGCAGAAAGCTCCAAAATGCCACACTGCCAATTGCGGTTCAGTTCTATGTAAACAAGCAATTGTTAATTTTTTAGGAATTTACTTGTTCTCTATAATAATTAAACAGTACTTGTACATTATTATAACTAATTCCATTCTGATACCAAATAATCCTGCTTTTAGTAATACTGAAATGTTTTTAGCAGCATTAAAGCATGGCGTTTCAAAGTACAGAAAAACCCTGTATCCAAAAAGAAACGACACAGTATAAACACAACAAAGCATAAAGACATAGCATGGTGCCCAAGCCTAACATGGAATGCTCACAAGACTAGAAGAAGATGGAGGCACAACAATCAGCAAATATTACCCTGTGATAAGTGTCAGCCCAAGGAAGCAGGTAAGCAGGTTCCTTCATCTCCTTCAAATATGTCTTATCAAAGCAGGAGAAGTTTCAGTGAGTGTTGCATTGTCACATTGGTTATTCCAGTGGGTGGTCTAAATCACATCAACTACGGCACACTTTCACAACTGTCCAGCCAATGGTAGCTATTCATAATTTCAGTCAGGAAATCCTTTAGTAATCCCAGTATTCCTTGATAATAATTTGTAATAATAATAATAATATGGACAATGATTCTGCCTCACTCCCTCTAACTTGTCCATCAAGACACAAGGTGCAGAGCACAGTAAGAGTACAGACACAAGCACTTGTTAATTGAGCACTAAGGGGGTGACATTTTGCACTCCTTAATACTTTGGCACTTGCAGCCAAGGTTATAATAAATGCTGTAAACTTTCAGAGAGAACTGCTCATACACTGACCAGAAAGGCAAAAACCCTTATATGACTGCAAAGGAGCTGCAATAAGGTTTGGCTGACTGAGTGTTGCACCATATCAGTGCAGAGTTTCTTGTGCAATTATGCCTGCATGGAACAGGAGCCTTGCCTGCGACCTTATCACATATGTCAATGTCTGTAAAGACAAGTCAGAGGCATTTTGGAAACAAGCTCTGTGGATTAATGAATTAGAAATTGAACTCTGTGGTCACAATCACCAAATGTAAAAGATGAACAGCATCTGATGAAGAAAACACCTTGCCAACTGTTAAACATTGTGGTGGATGCATTATGTTTTGGGGTTGTGTGGCAGCCAGTGGCACAGAAAATATATTTATAAAGGGAATCATTCATTAAACACAGTTAGCTGAGACAAACAGTCTGCCAAAAAGCTGAAGCTGAAAAAGGAACAAATCCTACCAGAAGAGAATGATGATAAACAAAACTCAAAAACCACCATGAGCTACTTGAAGAAAAGAAAGCTGAAGGTTCTGGATTGGCCCTCAAACTCATTGGAATGCAATTAAAATCTGTGGTAGGTCTTAAACATACAATGATCCAAAATTAGAAATAATCTGCAAGGAAGAGTGGGCAAACAACACGAACTGGAAGACTATTAGCTGGATACAAAAAAATTACATATATGTTACTTATTAACACATTGATTCTTGTAGTAGTTGTTTAATAGCTTTCACTGTATATGTATGTGTATATACTGTATATATATATATATATATATCCAATATTTAAACCATGCTGTTTTGGCAACCATGACACCACTAAGCCATGGTTAATGCACTGGCATGGTCATCCATGATATTTGTTACCTTAAAATGTCATGGAGTACTATTGACAAAATAGATTTAACTTTGATGCCCTAACCTCCCTTGCATTCTCTCATGTGTATGCTAAATTAACCATTAATACAAATATATATATATATATATATATATATATATATTGTGGTAGAGTGACTGGGAAAAGATGGA
>CM044437.1:72391160-72412088 GCA_024363595.1 Xenopus borealis
AATTAGCCCTGAGTCATGACGCATTTAACTCACCAATCCCAGTGGCTGCATCTGTATGTTATATATGTGTTAACCAGGCTCATATTCATGGATGAATTTATCTTGAATATTACCAGCTTTCTGTATTTCCACACACAGTTATATTTGTAAATATTGTTATGTACAGCAGGGAATCCCAAACCTGGTATTTGAGTTTGAAACTTAAAGGGGTTGTTCACCTTTGAGTTAACTTTTAGTATAATGTAGAGTGACATTCTGAGACAATTTGCAATTGGTTTTCATTTTTTATTGTTTCCGGTTTTATAGTTATTTAGCTTTTTATTCAGCAGCTCTCTAGCTTGCTGTGTCAGCAATTTGGTTTCTAGGGTACAAATTACCCTAGAAACCCTGCATTGATTTGAATAAGAGACTGGAATATGAATAGGAGATGGACTGAATAGAAGTAATAAAAAGTGGCAATAACAATACATTTGTAGCCTTACAGAGCATTTGTTTTTATTTGGTGTCAGTGACCCCCATTTGAAAGCTGCAAAGAAACAGAAGAAAATTGCAAATCATTAAAAAACTATGAAAAATAAATAATAAAGATCAATTGAAAAGTTTCTTAGAATTGGCCCTTCTACAATATACGAAAAGTTAACTTGAAGGTGAACCACCCCTTTAATTAGTGGTTTTTATCTATATGTAACTTCAGTGTTCTTCATGATATGTTTTGCAGTTCATTTCTATCAGGAGTAAATGAATATATATTTATAATATCTATATATGAGGGACACTCATAACAAGGAAAGAAGCCAGCTTAAAAGAGGAAGGAAGCTGTCTGAGATATATGCCACAGGACTTAGAGGGGTGGTTCACCTTTAAGTTACATTTTAGTATGGTATTGAATGAATTATTGTAAGCAACTTTTCAATGGGCCTTTATTTTTTGAATTATTTACCTTCTTCTTCTGACAGTTTCCAGCTTTAAACAGGGTCACTAACCCCATTTTATAAACAACTGTATTGCTATTTCTTCTTAGTACTCATCTTTCTATTTGGACCCTCTCCTATTCACTTTCCAGTTTCTTATTCAAATCATTTGTATGGTTGCTGGGGTAAATTGGAACCTAGTTACTGTATTGCTGACATGGCAAGCTGCAAAAAAAATGAAAACCAATTGCAAATTGTCTTAGAATATCTACATCATACTAAACATCAAAGGTGAATAACGCATTTAAAGTGACAGTGTACACATAGGGGCAGATTTATCAAGGGTCGAATTTCGAAGTGAAAACACTTTGAAATTTGACCCTCATTTTTTTTAAAAGGGGTTTTCCGATCGAAAATGGACCATTATTGACCAAATTAAAATCGTTTGATTGAATTGTTCAATTCGAACGATTTCCTTCAAAAAATTTAAATTTTCAAAAGCACTCCTTAAAGGAACAGTTCAGGGTAAAAATAAAAAATTAGTAAATAGATAGGCTGTGCAAAATATAAAGATGTTTCTAATATAGTTAGTTAGCCAAAAATGTAATGTTTAAAGGCTGGAGTGACTGGATGTCTAACAAAACATAACAAAACACAACTTCCTGCTTTTCAGCTCTGTAACTTTGAGTTAGTCAGCCACTTGAAGGGGGGGCCACATGGGACATAACTGTTCAGTGAGTTTGCAATTGATCCTCAGCATTCAGCTCAGATTCAAAAGCAACAGTTATGGCCCATGTGGCCCTCCCTCAAGTCACTGATGGGTTACTGCCTGATAACCAGGGTAACCAGTCAGTGTAAACCAAGAGAGCTGAAAAGCAAGAAGTAGTTTTCTGTTCTGTTAGGTTAGACTTACAGTCACTCCAGCCTTTATACATTAAATTTTTGCCTAACTATATTAAAAAACAATTTTTATTTTGCACAGCCTATCTATTTACCCAGTTTTTACTTTTATACCGAACAATTCCTTTAAAGGTTCTAGGAGGTCCCCCATAGGCTAAAAAAGACATTTTTAAAGAGACGGTACTTCGAATTTTGGCCTATTTGATAGTCAAAGTACCCAAAAATTACTTAAAAATTTGAATTTTTTAATTAGAATTTTTACTTCAACCCTTGATAAATCTGTTCCATAGAAACATATTTTCCACAATACACAGTAGCAAATTAAATAGAACCTGTGTTGAAAATGCATTTTGCCTATTCATTTAGGGTAGGGACAGACAGGGAGATTCGGGGAGATTCTGTCACCTGGCGTTTTTAGCAGGCGACAATCTCCCCGAATTTCCTTCTCCCTGTCTGCCGCTAGTAAAAGGGACAAAGCGCCAGCGCCTGTGCACACGCTGCGCGGCGATTTCCGGAATCGCCCGAAGATACCTCGTGAGGAAACTTCGGGCGGTTCCGGGAATCGCCGCGCAGCGTGTGCACAGGCGCTGGCGCTTTGTCCCTTTTACTAGCGGCAGACAAGGTGAAGGAAATTCGGGGAGATTGTCGCCTGCTAAAAACGCCAGGCGACAGAATCTCCCCGAATCTCCCTGTCTGTCCCTACCCTTAATTAAATTTTTACCACCACAAAGCACTAATTGGAAGTTGGGTTTTTTTCACTGACTATCTTCCTCCCTCTCTCTCATTGTAAACAAGGTAGATTTTCTTATCTATCTTTGAACAAACAAAGATAGATAAGAAGGGTTGGGGCAGACAGGGAGATTCGGGGAGATTTAGTCGCTTGGCGATTAATCGCCTCTTCTGGGATGCGAGAATCTCCCTGAATTGCCTGTTCCCCTGTAGGCAACTTTGTGTGACTCCGGAAATCGAAGCGCCGCGAGTGCATTGGCGCTGGTGTTTTTTCATACAAACATAATATAATAATTAAGGGGCACATTTACTAAGCGTCGAATTAACCTCGAATTGAATTCGAATTAAAACCCCTCAAATTTTAATTTCAAATTATCGAACGGTCAAATATCAAAAATTCGATCAATTGATAAGATTGTTCAAATCAATCGATTTGAACGTTTTTAACCATTCGATCAAATTTTTTTTATTTGATCAAAAAAAGTAGGAATAATCCTATGGGAGATTCCCATAGGGATCCATAGCAATTCGGTTGGTTTTATCTGATGAATTGTTATATCGAATTTTTTTTAAAGGGTCAGTACTTCAACAATCAAATTCAATTTGGAATTTTCGAATTTGGCCAATTCGAAACAAATTTTGGGCTATTCAATAGTCGAATAAGCCCAAAATAAATTAGAATTTAGAATTTTTGAATTCGAATTTGATTCGAATTTTCACTTCGAATCAATTTGAACATTAGTAAATGTGCCCCTTAATGTAAAAAAATTAATTAAGTAGTGAATGATAATGTCTAAGACATAAATATGCTTTTCCTTTCCTTAGGTTTACTCTGATTATGAATGTTTAAAACAGTTGAAAATACCAAATGTCAGAAAGAGTAAAGAAAGGGGTTAAAATATGCTTCTGGCACTTAAAAAAATGGGTGTCCTGTTATGCAGATTAATTTAGTGTGAAAGCTGAGATATAATTAAATGGTACACCAGCAATGAAAGTTTTGAAGTGATGAAAAGCCAACACTAATTGTATTGATTTGTTTATCGCTGGTTTAGGAAGCTCATTAAATAAATGGAGTGAAACTATTTCCATATTCTTATCTGCTTTGCAAATGAGAAACCAAATAACACTTCCATATGTCTGTTCATTGGTGTTATACTAAAACTCAGTGGGTTAGGTGCTTGAGCACACAGATGCACCATTATGTCTCCAGCATGACGTCGTCTTGCAGCAAACTAAAATTATCTTTATTGACATTACTACTTTCCTATATCATCCATATAGTACTTTGAAAATGTTATGTGGATGTACATGTGCTGGCTGTAAAGTTAGAAAAAGTGTAGTATCGATGTGTACAACCCATAAAAATAAAATGACTTCACAAGAGGTAGATTGTGTGAGTGAGATCTGAGCTGCTGCTACATTACAGGTATTGTATTCCTTATCCATAAAGCTCAGAATTACAAGAAGGTCTTCTCAGAGTCCATTTTCAGCAAATGATTTAAATTTTTAAAAATGAATTGTTTTTTTCTCTTTTATAATAAATCAGCACATTGTACTTGATCCCAACTAAGCTGTATACATTTATATTGATAGTAAAAATCTCTATAGGGTTTGTTTTAAAAAAAATTTTATGGGTATGGTGGTTAGTGATGGGCGAATCTACCCAGTTTTGCTTTTTACCAGTGAAATTCACGAATTGGCGAAAAAATTTGCAAAACGAGTCTCGGCACATTTTTGACGCATTGCATCGTCTTCGATGCGTCCCGTCGTCTTTGACGCATGTTGCGTCGTTTCTGTTGGGTCGCGTCGTGTCAAAAAAAACGCAGCGCGATGTCGTTTCGCGAATTTATTCGCCTATCACTAATGGTGGTCTGAAAGATCCCTGAGAATATCCCAAGCATTTTGGATAACAGATCATGTAGCAGTATATGTAAATCCTGTGAGGGATGCTGCCGGGTGATTATGTGATTCCAGAGGGGTACCAGCACATGTTCAGCAGGAACTTATTCTCTTGAGCTTCAAATGTGAAAGGAAACAATTAGTTACCAAGTTATTATTAACACATTTATACAGCACTTTAAAGAGACTGATCATCATTCACATCCGTTCTTGCCCCAGTAACTCTTACATATTCAAAGTCCCCTTTGACAGTCATGTAATAAAAAAATAAATAGACTAACATATAAAATTAATAGCAAACTAACAATCATTCTTACAAGTTTTCACTACAGTTCTGTCTTCTGATGTTTGGGTTGGCATGCAGTATAAACATGCAGTGAGTATTCAGAAGAGAGACAGGCATGGGATTAACATGAAAACCCTGTAACTACTGAACATATGTTCAAACCTAATTTTTCAATAAAATTATCTGGATATTCTTAAAAAGCAGCTGATACGATAAATTGGCATAATGTAAACCATATGGCAATAAGGAGTTAGAGACCAATTATGACACAGTCTGTGCTATTAGTTAACCTGGCAAATTGTTGACACAACATAACTATTTTACTGACAAAGAAATGCAAGGTGAACCTGAACTAACACTTTAGAAAAGGTAGGATCCTATGAAAGTGATTTCCCATGCAAAGAATGGCCTTTGTGGAGAAACTGTTGTGCTTCTATAAAAATTCATAGACCTAGAGCTTTAAGCTCTACAGGGAATCCTAAAATTGAAGTGGGAAGTATACTAACTGCAGCTGTATCAAAATAAACATTTATCAGTGTCATCTCTTTGTCCTTCAGTAGATGAACTCTCTGTTTTTTGCTTCACACATGAAGGGTGATAACAAATGAAACTCTCAAAATCACTTATATGTTATTGAGTAGGTCACTTCAAATTAAAAATGTTTTCTCTTCTGACATCCTGACCCTACAAGCATTGAGACAAAACCATCTCTGGATAAAGGTCTCCAGAGGAGCTCAGATGCCTGCAATAAAGAAGAAAAACTTGCTGGTAATTCAATCATGGAGTAGGGCCATATTTATTTATTGACAACCAAGGGCCCATGCCTAGGCCAGCAGCTTGAAGGGTGGTGCCCCTTGGGTGCCTATATGATGAATTCCATTTTTTCTTTTCAGGAAAAAAAGGCTCCCCAGCTGCAGGAGACTTTTTGTGTAAATCCAGCATTGGGCCAATGGCTCATTGTTACCTAGCAATACAGGAAGTGATGCCACTCACAATCTGTATGTGATGTCATGGACTGAATGCAAGCTTGTGGGGTGGGGGGACTTAGACTCGTTGTCCGGTCCAAAGTGGACCTAAATCTAGCTGGATACACCTTTAGACCAGAACAAGTATTGCCTTTAAACTGCTAGTATTTCCCATATTTATTACTATTTGTGCAGTACAGTTTGATTATATACTTTTTTATATACTATATATGTTTTTTAAGATTTAAAACTATGCAAGTATTTTTTTTATACATGCTATGCTATTTGCCCAAAACACCAAACTATTAATCCAAGTTGGACACTAATGCAAGTAAATTGGAAATTGCAGACTTAGTACAATCATTTCATACTTGGGAAAGATGTTTTTTTTTGTAATATTACCAAAATTATGTAAACTTATTCTGAGCTTCTCTGAGCACTTTTGCACTTTACATGGGGCTTCTGTTTTAAAGGGGAACTAGCGTCTAAAATAGAATAATGCTAGAAATGCAGTTTTTTGTATACTAAGCATAAACATGAAATTACAGCACCAGAAGCCTAATTAAACAAATGTTTTATGTTTTCAAAGTTGGCTGCAGGGGCTGTCATCTTATAACTTTGTTATACATCTTTGCAAGACAATGCTCAGTGTGGTCTGGGCTTCGGTTGGGAGGTTAAGCTTAGAGATCTTCATAAATTATCAAAACAGCTCAAGCCAAATAATATCTGAAAAATGCTTGATAAAAGGCCGCATGGCCTGAAACGTTGCTGTGATTAGGGATGGGCGAATTTATTCGCCAGCCGCTAATTCGCGGCGAATTCCCGTGATTTGCCGCCGGCAAATAAATTGTCCAAAGCCCGCAAAAATTCGCCTGGCGAAAATTCACCAAAAACGAGACACGCAACGAAAATGACGCCACGCGCCGAAAACGACGCAACATGTCGAAAACGATGCGATGCGTGTCAAAAACGATACGTGCGTTTCGTGAATTTTGCTAGAAATTAGCTAATTTTTCGGCAAAGCGAATCTGGATAGATTCGCCCATCACTAGCTGTGATGCCCTAAACTGAAATAAAGGGTTTTTAAATAAGAAGAATTCTGCGTGGTGCTGTTCTTAAGTCCTCTAATTGATATGGCAGTGGAAAGTGGCCACTGAGGAACAGGCACTGGCATCAAAGCAAAGTGATAATCATTTTGCTGACTACTTCTATAGAAGCTGACACAGCAAGGCTGATTAATAATTAGAATCTGCAGACTGCACTGGGTCTGTAGATACAAATCTCTACACAGTCACTGGCTGCTCTACAGGGAAACAAACAAAGCTGTTTGAGTTCTGGGAAGTCCCTTCCCCTGTAGGTTTCTCTGCAGAATTAGGGGCCGTGAAGTTTCCTATCTGCGGCAATCAGAGCCAGTAAAATGAAGGAGGAATTTCACTGCATACAGTTAGGTTTATTCTAAAAACGGTAGACATTTTTAATTAAATTGTATTGGAGATAGATTTCATTAAAAAGGAAAAATTGGATTTTTTTGCCTTTATATCCCCTTCAAGTAATTTTTGCATTAGATTCTTGAATCAAAATGTTTCTGAAAGTAAGAGGGTTAACTGATAGGAAATGCAAATAAAGTACATAGATAGTATCTTACTAACCACTATAAATAGAAAATGATTGAAAAATACCACTTTTGAGGTACTAAGTATGTTTGAGTTTATATCACATTTAAGTCTTACTCTCCAACAATACAAATATCTTATTAAACTGACAAATAGACTAGAAAAACATAACAGATCATAAAAGTTATTGAATGCTGAACACAACCTTCCATGCCAAACTCTTCCATAGAATTCATCTAGATCTCAGTTTTTCTGCACCTCTCTATAACACATTTCTTGGAGAAATGCAACATTGTTGTTTACATTATTATACATGGGATAGTTAATATTGTCACATGCAAATATGAAAGTCTCCCTTTTATATGGACAGAGAGAACTTTTTGTACACATTTATTTTCTCTGTCCTTGGTACTAATGGGGATGCCGATCCACTGTGCAAAACAGCCAGGAAAATAGAAAAAGGCCAACCTTAACTTGGGTAAAGCTTAGTCAGATGAGCCAAAGAGAAAACCCAATGAAAAGCTTATATGAGAACCATTTTGGCTATGTCTAGTGTACAATGCAAATTGCCCAGGTTATTATTCAATGCTCGAATACACCAAATATAACTGGAAAAATCCACTATTATAGCACTGTCACAATGCAGTCTAATTTAATTATTTCTGATTGGGCAATTTTAAGAGAGAACACACATCTCTAAACAGTTCTGAATGGTTCTGATCATCACCATTTTCTACTAGGAAAAAACTTTTCTCATAGGGCAAATGCCCAAAGAACAGACATGCCTCACTCATATAATATCCAGAACAATTTATAAATAAAGTTATACCTACACGCAATCAACATTTAAAAATGAACTTGGCAAGTAACTAAGGAAATTGCATGGGTACATGTCTCATAGCAGCTCAACAGAAGTGGAAGGTAGAATTCAAAGAGAAAAATAATGGCACATTGCACCCTGTCTTCCACTTGGTAAATGAGACCTTATGTTGAAAACAGTTTGCTACATATACAATTAGATATATGCATTCACAGACACAAACATACCTTGACAAAACAGTGCCCCCTAAAGATTTATTACAGTATTAAGAATGCAAGGCAAATATCTTAAAGGGCAAGGAAAGGCAAATACATAAAATCCCATTTTTACTTTCTTTAATGAAAAAGAAATCTATCTCCAATATACTTTAATTAAAAATGTGTATAGTTTTTATAAGAAACCTAACTGTATGCAGTGAACTTCTCCCTTCATTTAGTGCTGTGGATAGGAATTGTCAGACAGTCCCTAACTTCTGGCAGGGAAACAATCATATGTATGAACAGCAGGGGAAGCCCCTGCCTTACTTACCAGCCATGCAGAACTCAAGCAGCTTTGTTTTTTGATCATTTATGACGATCCCTAAGAAGCCCAGACCACACTGAGCATGTGTATGTAGTCTAGTCTTGCAAAGATGGATAACAAAGTTACAAGATGACAGCCCCCTGTGGCCAACTTTGAAAGCATAAATCATTTGTTTGATTAGGTTTGTGGTGCAGTAAATTCATGTTTATGTTTAGTATACAAAATACAGCATTTCTAGCATTATTCTATTTTAGACTTTCCTTGCCCTTTAAGCAAGCTGAGCATTTTAACTGTAACTAAAATATACAAAGTACTGAAACATGTTAACCTTCATCCTAAGAATCACTTCTTCAATCAATGCTTTGAAAATATGTGCAGAATTCAAATGATTCTCTCAGTGCTAGTTAGTATAGATGAACACATTTTCTAGACTTTATTTTATATTTTTAAAAAGCACTATGTATTACAAAACATATTTGATAAAAAGCAGATTAATAAGCAATATTTTAACTTTCAGACCAGACGCAATGACTGCAGGAAATGATATAAGTCTCATTGCAGAGATTGGAAGCATTTCAACTGAAAAAGCATGTCCATAGGAATTAGGGGTATCTGGATAAATCTTCTCCTATGGCACAGTCTGTGGAGATTGTGAAGAGTCAATAACATGAGGCTAGTCTGTAGTAGCGAATGCTATTTAATAATATTTATACTAAAGGGCAGCTTTTAGCCCTCAAATTCGACTGGCGAATATTTGGCGAATAAATATTCACATAAATTTAGTAAATCTGCCCTAAGAGCGTGCTTTATTATTCTGTGCATACATGATTTCCCACATGTTTGCCCACAATGTGTGCTGATTGGTCAGATAGAAAAGCCTGTGATTTTGGGGTAAACTAATTGAATATTGAAGCTCATCACCTTTAAAATCCTATAGGTGCATGGTTTTTGCCAATAAACCCTGCTGATATCTTCTTTGCATTAGGCAGGATTATTGCAGGCTGAAGAAGGTCAATTTTATTTAAAAAATGATCTTGAGTTACTCCCAAAGAAAGTATTACCTTTCTCTGGTTAATTGGTTATAGACTAAAGAATTCTAAATTGCGATTGGTCAGATAGGTGGGAAAAATGTTTTGCCAAAAATGTGTTGATCCCCTAGATTAGAGAAAGGTCACTGGAAAGTTTTGTTGCATTCCTTATCCATGAAATAACAATGTAGACTGGGGCCTGAGATATACATTGGATATACACTACAGCCCAATTTATTTGAACAAAATGTAGTTGTGACCTCCTTCTGGATGTTCCCTCAAAAATTTGGTCTGAATGTATAAATACAAAGCTACAATGAAATAAAGGACAACAGTTTTTCCTAATAAACTGAGTAACTTTACAAGTTGGTTGGTTTATATAATATCACAGCACTGAGAGGTGATATGCAGGATTATAAAAATGACAAATAACACTGTGTATCTAGACATAACAGAGTCTGCAAGCACAATTACAAAGAAAAAGCCCCATACCATCAATATAATTATACCTGCTCCTCTTAATGGTTTCATTAGACAAATACCATGCATGAGAAAATAACTTAAAAATGATAAAAGCGTCTTTAAAGGACGACTAAGTATTCTGCAGTAATGGACTGTGGCTTGTTTGGGAATACAAAGACAAACAAGAATGAAGTACTGATTAAAAGCAAAATCTCCACAAAAGTACAAATCAGCTAAAGGAAAAATAACCATCTGGATATTTTAGTTGAAAACTCATTATCATCAGCTTGGCCAACTTCAATAAAGAAAGCAAATTGTTATTGGGTCAATAATATATAGATCAATAAGAGTGATTCCTTACCATAGTTTTATCACGAAACATTAGTTCATATCGACTGGGCTGTTTGATTAAAAGTGCTGCTTAAATTGATCCACTATTCTTAATGCATTGCTCTCTCTTTTGGAAATACAGTTTATATAAGTAAAAGCAAGGTACATTACTACATTCTTAGTAGAATATGGGACAAAGTATGCACTAGAGAACCCACTGCATGGAAACCAAATAGATTAACAAAGTATATTTTTGGATCACTCAGTACCATGCTGATTTGACCAAAAGCAAAGCATTTGTTTTTTTTTTCTGCTATCAGGGAGGATACATTGTGGAACTGCTCTGCTGGGAGAAGCTATTTCAATAATACTTATTACTTCTTCAGGAAAAGTACTGACTTCTCCAACATGGCACTCTTTTATACTAAGGGATGCTATGTTTCTTTTTTGTAAGCATTTTCTGCTATATGCAAGTCTTTTTCCTACTGCACACAATTATTTGGTTCACACAATGATCTGGATGTGGAGGTTGCAGATGTATGTAGGCTTTATGCCAGCTACTAAGGGCCATCGTCACCTTTCTAATGACAACCTGACTATACAGTATATATAAGCAGTTCCTTTATAATAAATGTGTTATTTGTTTACAATTACATTTCTGTATTTGTAGTCATTTTACAACCCAGTTTGAACCAGACAGCCCTGTTTTTTCTTGGGTTGTCCAGTTCAAAATTATCTGTCTGGCCCAAGCTGAACTTACGCTTATATCATCACCAGCCCTCTCAAATAATTGCTTCTCTTCCCTTGATGTCACCATACAGTATTATAAGCCAAGAAAATTGGTAATCCTAACTGACGGACCCTGGTTTGCTTTTAAATACTTGGAGTAGGAACCAGATTTTCCTTTTACCCACTGAAATTAAGTCTTACAGGCCATCCATAAACAATGGCTTAGTTATTTACTATGAACATTGCACTTGCTTTGCAAACAAGCACTGAAGTGTACTTCTGTGCATGGAATATTTTTACAAAGAAGCCAACCAAGTTCAGATTCACTTAAAAAACAGTAGGCCTGAATTATTTAGTTTGTTTGAAAAACATGTTGAACATAATATCTATCAACTTTAGTAGAAAAAAATTAATGAAGTTCTCTGCGGTCACTCTTGCTGAATAGTTCTTACGTGCCTGAATCTAAACAAGCAACTGAAAGAGCTTTTCTGGGGGAATGGTTAACAGCCTGATGTGAGCAGTCGCACTTGAAAAGAGCTCCGGTGCCCAATCTCCTAAAAACCCTGATTTACCTGGCGAAATCTCAAAACCCTGCTACAGTGGAGTATACTTGGGACCAGCTACCTCCAAGACACCTGATGGGGCAGAACCGAGCCCAAAAATGGGCCTCTGAGGCTGCGGCAAAGCAGGAGAAGTTTGCCAGGGAAGGAAAGACAGCGCAAGATGGCACCTCTCTCTCAAGGCCTAACCCTCCGGACCCAGAAACACAACCTCCGGACAACCCAGAAACACAACCTTAGATAAACCCACGCAGTCTGAATTGAGAGAAACATGCGCATCGCTGATTACAGCCACAACGGAGGAGATAAAGGTAGACCTCTCCATTATCAAACATGACATGCAGAAAATAAGAGAGAGGGCCACTTTACTTGACACCGAACTAGACAGGCTTAGAATACGCCTCCATGCAGAGACAGATGCACGCTCTAATCCAGTGATCCCCAATCAGTAGCTCGTGAGGAACATGTTGCTCTGTACCTGTACCCCTTGGATGTTGTTCCCAGTGGCCTCAAAGCAGGTGCTTATTTTTCAATTCCAGGCTTGGAGGCAAGTTTTAGTTGCATAAAACCAAGCGTACTGCCAAACAGAGCCTTCTGTACAGTCTACATTAGGGCTACCAAATGGCCAATCACAGCACTTATTTGGCACCCCAAGAACATTTTTCATGCTAGTGTTGCTCCCCAACTCCTTTTACTTCTGAATGTTGCTCACAGGTTCAAAAGGTTGGGGATCCCTGCTCTAATCTATCTGATCTAGTAGACAGTGTGGGTCTCACTGAAATATGGAGACATCTACATCCAAATGATAAGCAATTTTCTTGCTTTTCCTCCTTGCATTCAGTGCTATCCAGAATTGACTTTTGTCAATGATAACACGCTAGTATATATAATATGGGCAGAATACCTCCCTAGGGGTATTACAGATCATGCACCATTAGAGATTACCTTTGCATTGGACAAACCAATGAAACAGAATAGGTGGGCACGGAACCCATTATGGTTAAAAAATCTGGATAATGACAAGGGGCATGAGAGGTTAATAAAGGAGTTTTTCCAATTCAATGCTAGTACTACAGATCTAAATATCTTATGGGACACTTTCAAAGCATATCTAAGGGGTCAGGAAGAGTTTTTGTCTCCCCAAAGTTCTGCCCGTTAAGGTAGAGGGAATCGTGGTGGGGGACAATACTGCCTGTCATGCTCTTAGTAGCATTTTAAGATATTTTGTTTGGGTCATCACTAACCCTAACCACTAGGGGTGGGTGAGAAAAAAGTAAAACGCAATGTTGCCCCAAACATAAAACTAACCTCCAGCTACTAGTACTCTCCCATTGTATTATATTAAATAAAAGCTCAGTTTAACTGTAACTGTCTTGGTCTAAATATATTATTTACCGTTAGAGAAATAGCAAAAGAAAAATATAAAATAACAGCACTAGTAAATTTGTAAATTTTGAATATTTTAAAATATGATCCATATTATAGATAAAGCCTACACTGTGGGTGGGGGTTATTTATCAAGTTCCGCATTTATCTCGTTTTTTTATTTCAGAAACTCTGAGGAAATCCGTGTGTGTTTTTTGGTTTATTTATTGTAACATTTTCCAGAAAATTCTCTTTGTGGGAAAAACTCAGATTTCCACGATTTCTTTTCCAAAAACTAAAATTTTTTTGGATTTTTCCCCTGAAAGCTCTGATAATATTTTGGAATTGCATGAAACCCACATAAAAAAATCAATGGGACTTCTCCCACTGACTTGGCAAGTTTGAGATAACGTATTTCAATATTCTGAGTTTTTCATCCTTGGAGTTTAATAAATGTCCAAAAATTCATGATTTTAAAAAGGCCTGTTTAAAACAAACAATAAAAAAAACGAATTATTCGGATTTTCATAATTCGGAGCTTAATATATAACCAGCGTATGTATCTTTTGCAAATGAGTACATTTGACAATTTATTTATTAATCTTGCAGTCAACATATGCATTAAATAAAAAAGTATATATATTTATGGTAAGTATTACTGCATGTATCGCACATCCCAGTCAGATAGAAAATGATTCCTGGCATATAGTCTAACTTTTTGCTACTGGTTAAAATTCTTGCTAATATTCAATAGCTATTTAGAAATATTTTAGATGTACATTGGCAAAACTTGTTGCTACAACCTATTTAAATTCTTAATGTGATCGGTACATTTTTAATTCTTCATATGCCACACTGCCGCACAACATCAAAATATCAAATATTCAAGCCTGCCAACTACAAATGAATTCTGAAAATGTCAATGTGAAAAAATGCATATTTAGACCCTTACGATCATAATCTGCCAGAATGCGCAAGGCATAAAATGAATGGTGATATCCACAAAAAATGATCATTTACAAAAAAGTAATAAAAAAAAAAAAGTCTTACATCTTAGTATTTGGAGTAGTAACACTGTTGGTTTAGTTTTCTATATCTCTCTTAGTACACCAAAGAATACTTTACCTAAATAGGATACAGACTGCAATAAACAAATAATGCCCTCGGTGAAGGAAGAAATGTGCATTAAACCCCAAATAAGTGACCAACTGAGTTCTGCAGGCACAATAACACAAGATTCTGGAGCCAGAACAAAGTATGCAGGATGATCCATAGCTGTGCCTGAAATGATAAAACAGTTTCTTCCCTACCTAATATGCAGCACCATCTGGCACAAGCACACAGCAGTAAGAGATCATATGGAAATAAAGAACAAAGGCAAGTCAACTGCTGGAAGACGTAGCCAAGGTATTAAAAAATCTGTCAGACTTGTTTGTGTCCATGATGAATTAATGATGGAAATATTTTGCAGCATTCAATTTATTATCAATGTGAAACCATGGGGTAGGTGTTTACTGATTACAAGTACTTTTATATATAGCTGGCATTTTCTTAAAAAGAGCTTCATTGAAGAGATAAAGAGATAATGCAGCAGACGCCTCAATTAATAATGTTCAGTTAAGAATACAGTCTACACTTAGCAAATATAGGTTGATATTATTTGTGGAAAATTAAGGACTCCAAAATATTTATCTACAGTATGTATAAGCTCACCTAATAGGCAGGTACTTATAGCCATAGCCAATCTAACAGAAATGTAATTTTCCAGGACCTCTTACCAAGTAAATAGCATCTGGATGGTATTGAATTCATTTGTATAGTTCTTGTTTTTGATCAAACAGTAACACCAAGTGGGTTATTTATCCGATTTTTTTTTTTAATTTTTAAAGGGGTGGTTCACCTTCAAGTTAACTTTTAGTATATTGTAGAATGGCCAATTCTAAGAAACTTTTCAATTGGTCTTCATTATTTATTTTTCATAGTTTTTTTAATGATTTGCTGTTTTCTTCTATTTCTTTGCAGCTTTCAAATGGGTCACTGACACCATCTAAAAACAAATGCTCTGCAAGGCTACAAATGTATGGTCATTGCTACTTTTTATTGCTCATCATTCTATTCAGACCCTCTCCTGTTCATATTCCAGTCTCTTATTCAAATCAATGCAGGGTTGCTAGGGTCATTTGTAGCCTAGAAACCAAATTGCTGACACTGCAAACTGGAGAGCTGCTGAATAAAAAACTAAATAACTATAAAACCACAAATAATAAAAAATTAAAACCAATTGCCAATTGTCTCAGAATAGCACTGTCTATCTACATTATTCTAAAAGTTAACTCAAAGGTGAACAACCCCTTTAAATAAAAAACTCCCACCAAACTAGAACCCACAATGTGACCTTTTTTATTAATAAAAAAAGCTACCGGATTGGGGGCAAACTTGTGCGAAAATCCGAATCATACGTTGTTTTGTAGGTTTCTGTCCTGACCGTGGGCCAAATTCGAAGCGTCTAACACTAGCGCTAATTCGCCAGCGTGACATCAGTTCGTAATTTCGGAAATTCATTAACACCGGCTCTGGAGAATTTTCACTAGCGAAGTAGATAGATTTGCGAAATTACGATCCTTCGTCAGTGCGCAACTTCGCCTGGCGTAAGGGTGCGAAGTTGCGCACTGACGAAGGATCGTAATCTCACTTTTCCTGAACGTTTCCACTTACGTTAGACTTTACTTTGCCTGGTTAGACCAGGCGAAGATCAATACAATAGATAGGAGGTTGGGAAAAAAAATGTCAAAGTCCCAAAAAAATGCTGGCATGTTTTACCATTGGAGGGTGATAGTCTAAAAAAGATAGATTTTTTTTGCGGGGGGGTTACCCTCCTTCCCCCCAACATTTCCTAACATATGGCAACACAACTATATAGGGGGCACATGTAGGGCAATAAGACAACTTTATTTTATTTATTAAAGGTTTCCTGGGCTTGTGTAGTGGAATGTAGTGGCTGTTACATATACTTCTATTACACGTTAAAGTTCCCACCATATGCAAACTAGCCTTCGCTAGCGTAACTGCGCTCTGCCTAGCGAAGTAATACTAGTGCAACTACGCTACCGTTTGCCGACCTGAGCGTAAAGTCGTACTTTAGTGAATTTGCATAGCGCTGGCGAAAATTCACCTGGCGAAGTGCGGAGAATGCTAGCGAAGCCAACACTGGCGAATTTTCGGATCTTAGTGAATTTGCCCCTGTGAGTCTGCGGGATAACTAAACACTGTGGAACCAGCCCCAGAAGGAGCAATGATCCAGCAATTACAGAAAACAGACAATGTAGCAGTGTTTATATTGCTAACATGTCTGATGCAGAACGACTGTCCCTTAGTACTAAAAGCATATTTAGAAAATAAAGAACATTGAATGCTAAAATTATTGCAATTATTACTCCAAAACATATTTTGAACATACTTTGATTCTTTTCTGTATATAATCAAGTTTAGATTTGGAGCTGCCAAATTGCTTACATTTGCTCAGGTGTGCTCCGTGACAAAGTAATCATATATTTAGGAACAACATTTTGTATTTATACTGTATATATGTGGAATGGCTAAGCCAAGTGAAATAAAGTCAGAACTTCACATAAAGAGAAGAAATAGCAGAACAGCAAGTCATTTCATAGTATCATTTCTATTAAAGGGAAATACTTATAGATGGAAAATACGTTATATTTATACATTAGCAATATTTCACTTTTTGGCAGCCTACCAGTACATTTGCTTACAAACTTTTAGAATTGTATGAAATACTTATAACATGCGGATGAAATGAAAGCCTAAACATTAAATACACCAACAAATTCATAGCATTGAGGAAAGATTCAGTGAAAACACTTCTTTAAGATATTTAAAACGTGAAATGTTTTTTACACTATTTTGAATCTTTTCAACTGTAAAATATATCACAGACAGAATAAACATGTCACGGACCTTACATTTAGCCTTCAAAATAAATTAATTGCTTAATACTGTATCATAAAACTGAATAGAATTTTAGCAAAAGCTGTAACACTGTTACTGAGTCCCCATGAAATGTAAAGAGAAACCAATATTTTTAACAATATAACAAAATGAAAAGTAACCCCCCTGTGTTTTAATTAATTCCCAATTTGGAATACACATAAGATTCAATTGGCTGTACAGTAGGACCAAATTTACGACGAAAGCTGGTGAATTTTTGCTAGCATTACTTCGGCAGAGCGGGCAAATCAAAGTGAAGATGCGCTATTCTGCCAAGCGCAACTTTGTTACAGTTCTTGCGCTCAGGCTAATTTGCATACGAGGGGATATTAAAGTCGAATGCACCTAAAAAAATTTTAAAGACTTTTGCAGCCTGAAAAAAAGAAAAGACACCAGCGCTTTTTGGAGTATGAATATGAAGTAACAGAAGATTGAGGATGTTCTGTGCACTCCATTGCACTTCACTTGGGGTGAAAATCCGCCTGGTGTTAGAGTGCGAATCACAGCTAGCTTCTATCTCCTTTACTAGCGAAGTGAAGCCTGCGTCCGTTAGTAAATCCGCAAAGTGACTGAAAGGGGCAGATTTATTAAAGGGTGAAAAGTCGCCAGCGACGGCTTGGCAGCCATCGCAAAACTTCACCAGGCGGAAATTTGCTCAGACAACGCAAATTTACTAGGCTTACTAAGTTTTGTCCCTGGCGACTATAGCTGTTTAGCGCTACTTAGGCAGAGTGAGTAAATTAAAGCAAAGATGTGCTGAGGTACAATTCTGCTAGAGTTTGCTAGAGGCCACTACACATGAACCCACTGTAAAATAATGTTAAAAAATGTATGGGGGAAACCAGTTAGTGGAAAAAAATTTTAACAGTTTTGCACTCGCCTGCCGTTAGAGTGCAAATCACTGCTAGCTTCTATCTCCTTTGTTAGTGACGGAAAACGGTAACACTGGCGAATTGTTGCCAGCGTAAGTCACTTTACCCTTTAGTGAATCTGCTCCTAAGACTCTGTAATGCAGGCAATTTGTTACATAGGATAATATGCAGATTACTAACCAGAAATCCACCTCTTTTAATGTTGGAGAACATGATTGTGCTCTATAAAAATAAATCCTGTCCCAGTCTGAACACAGGACAGGTACGTCCTGGGGTGCCAGCATCGCGTCTGCAGCCTAAAACAAGCCAAACAGAAGCTATTTGCCTCTGGACCCCGCCCCTTTGGACGCCCATTTTCTTTATTGAGTTCACTGTGGTTTGATCTCTGGTGGGCCCCAAGGGGGACAGTGCCTGGCTCCAATCTAACCCCTGCTCCCACTGTATTTTATGTTCTAGTTACTCCACTGAAGCCAAAAAAGAGCCATAAGGAAGCAGTTTCCCGAGTCAAGTACAGTGATCATGAAGGCAGTCAGAAAAGTGTCAGAAAATTAGTAACAAGGCCAATACTGCTGCCAAATCAGGCAAAGTATTGTGGTTGTCTGCTCCAGGAAACTGAACATCTAATTGCCCCAAGTGGCAATCTGGCTATTCTTATATGTACTGTGGAAAACTCAGCCAGATGGTTTCACAAGCTGCCATTATAAGGGGCAGGTTTATCAAAATGTGAGTTTAGAGATAAATAAATGAAAACTCACTAATGTTCTATTCATTCCTATGGAGATATTAGAAATGCATTTATCAATGCATTTATCTAAAAATCCCATAGGATTGAATAGAACAAGGTTGAGTTTTCATTTATTTATCTCTAAACTCACATGTTGATACAGTATATCTGCCCCCAGTTCTTTGTTTTACTTAAAGGGGTGGTTAACTTTTAGTATATTGTAGAAGGGCCAATTCTAAGAAACTTTTCAATTGGTCTTCATTATTTCTTTTTTTATAGTTTTTTACTGATTTTCAGTTTTCTTCTGTGTCTTTGCAGGGGTCACTGACACCATCTAAAAACAAATGCTCTGTAAGGCTACAAATGTATTGTTATTGCCACTTTTTATTACTTATTCTATTCAGTCCCTCTCCTTTTCATATTCCAATCCAATGCAGGGTTGCTAGGGTAATTTGTACCATAGAAACCAAATTGCTGACACTGCCAACTGGAGAGCTGCTGAATAAAAAGCTAAATAACTATAAAACCACTAACAATAAAAAATGAAAGCCAATTGCAAATTGTCTCAGAATAACACTCTCTACATTATACTAAAAGTTAACGTAAAGGTGAACAACCCCTTTAAGAGGCATCACTTTATTTAGAATATTTTTCTTCTGACTTAGTATACACTTTTCAATTATTCTTATTATAAAGTGCCAACAAATTCCCCTGCTTTTTACAGTAAGTAAATAACATACAGATTACATATAAATACTAACCAATACAAGAAAAATGGTGGCCCTGCTCATTACACACATTATTAACATTGTAACAGTTGTTTGATTCTTTTTCAAAGCCCTCTAATATCTTTCTCTCTATAGCAGGTATTCTGTACAATAGTTTACATATACAATGTATTAATCCTGTTTTTAAAAGAGCAAATGAATTGGGCTAATATTATTTCACTCCTACCCATTCAGAATGTCTCTTGACATCTTCTATGAAAAGATTGTCTGCCTTGGTGAGAGTCCCTCATAAGCTGCTAAAGAGTTTCCTCCCACACAGATTCATTGACAGATCTCAATAGTATCACACTGAAGTGTCTGACAGTAATGCTGTTCCCACTGTGTGTCTCTTTGGGATGAAGTCATTAGGGTGATTGAAAGAAATATGCAGCAAACACATTCGATAAAAATAAGTCAGACTACAACTGTGACAATGTATTCACTCTGCAGCTTATATTGTTTATACAGCATTTTGCCCTTACATTTTTATTCCACTTTTAAACTACACATAACATTTTCATGTGCCAATTAACTCCTACTCATTATTTTAGAAAAAACAAAGGCCACTGGATTTTTTTTCATGTCCTCCAATGCAATGGGACTAATATCAGGCAGCACACAATGACAGGGTTATGCAGGCATTTAAAGAATGACTTATTTGTGCAGATACCATTAGTATGAAGGCACATATACCAGCATAGTTTAGTGAGTGGTGAAGTACCCCTAACTGCCATTGCTGCCTCCTGTTGACTGTATTGGGAACTGCCCCAAAATGCCAGTTCTTTGGTTTATGGTCTGAAAACACATATGTCTATAACTTAATTCTATTAAGTCCTCCCTCTTCAACAGTTGTGCAAAATTATTTTGCTTGCTGTCTTCTTGAGTTGGAGCTGTGTCATATTATAGATGATATGAAACTGGGTGTTATGACGGGAATCATAGGAGGCACCTTTATATGTGTGACATTCAACTATAAATACTGTATTATGCAACTAAATGCTCTGCATAGATGCAGTAAACACAAACTTTCACACAAAAAAATATTCTGCATAGAATAAAATATAATCAGAGTGAACTTAACAGTTATAAAAATCTTTTCTCCTTTGTGCCTCCTCTGTGAAGCTGAGGTTAGTGCAGTTCTCCACTACTTATTCTGACCAATTCCACAGTCTTTTATAGGTCAACTATATTAAGCCATCGTCTAAAATAACAAAGGTGTCTCTAAGGTCAGGCCCTGCTATGGGCCTCCTAAGTGAAAATCTGAAACATAACATACCTGACCTATTTAAAATTATAGTTGTTAAAACTCTATTCCAAGCCAGAAGGTTAATAGCATTACACTGGAAAATTCCTCTCACCCACTGTACAAAAATGGATTAAAATAGTAATGTAACCCTTTCTTGGCCAATATTGACCAAACCAACTAGCATAGGTAGAGCAT
>CM044437.1:72416493-72460427 GCA_024363595.1 Xenopus borealis
TAGTGAAAGGGCAAGGGAAGAAGCCATAAGGGCCATGGTACTTATGGGTCCCTACAGTAACTAAAATCATCAGCCTAGAAAACTGATTCTCACAAAAAAGGCACATTCAATGCATTATGGGAGAGCTGCCAACCTTGGTCCGACCTGTTATCTGATTGATATGCATCAACCACTACTTTATCTTTTGAGTTTCCTTTTGTGTCTGTCACTGAGTGCAAAATCCGCTACCTGCTTGTTTATTAATTCAATAATCTGCATCTTGAGTGTCTGCTGTGTTGATATGCCATGTATCTACTCTTTCCAGTTTGCTTCAATAGACATCCTACCTGAAAAAAATAAAATCATACTACATAAGTTTGATTGCAGAGCTTATGCACAGAACAAAGACATTTCATAGATAATGTCATATTCTTCTGCTTTTTCTTTTAAAGGATTCCCTTTCATAACAAGTCCGCTAGTTCAAGCTTCCTTTTTTGGTGAGAAAAATTTAGTCGTGACACAAGAGTATGAAGCTCAGTATGACTACTGATGAGTACAGTACCTGCAGCCTCTGTTTTAAACCCATTTAAAGGCACAAAGATAATCAGCATTCTTCAGAGATGCAAGTTTCAGGTGTCCTTGATAAACGAGTCACCTCGATTACTTTACACTGGCTAATTATGCCTTGGGTTATTATATCATACATTTTTATTAAATATATATATATGTGTGTGTGTGTCTGACACTTTGGAAATATAAGCCAGTTACTGAACATTAACTTTGTTTTTGAGACACGACCTTGAATAACTTTGTGATCGAGGACTCAGCTTGCAGTCCTCCGCAAGCAAACGGGATGCCACCTTTTGTACTGTTTGTTTATTCACATTCTTTAGCATGAAATAAGAGCCTTCAATTATCAAGTGAGAATAATTCTGTGAAATTAAAATGTAATTGAGAGAGGTCTGATTACCACCAGGCACAGAGTTGCAGACAAATAAGATGAAAAACAACAACAAAAAAGTCTATGATCTCAATGCCTTGGGACTTTTATGGAAATAATTTCTGTTGAGAGAGCTTATTTTCTGCTCCCAATGGTGGTCGTGCAATTGTTAAGGGATAAAAAAAGCATGAACGATTTTTAAGCCTGCGGCCATTAATCTATTGAATAGCATACAAAGGAAAAACTGCAGATACACATCCAAGACTCATAAATGCTAGTGCCGTGCAATTTCCTCCCTAAAGCTCCATTTTGTTGACAATAAACATGATATACACATCTAATAACATTTAATACATTTCAGTACACAGTCTTAATTTGTATCCGAAATAAACTGGTTGTAGAATAGACAGATTTGGGAGAATAGTTAGTTTGCCATGGGTTTTTTTTGAAGATGCTATAAATAATAAATAAGTGAAATTTTGTTTGTGTATTAAATTCTCAGGATCAATGGGCATTTATGCTTTATTAGAGCTTTTTTGAACTTCTATAAAAACAGTAAATTATTAAGTTTATTCCTAGTCCTGTAAATTATTCAATTTAAATTTCTGTAAACTAAGGGTAGAATATACAGTGTACAATGACATATAAGAAATAACAGATATGAAAACAGAACTTAGAGAAAAGTTACTGGGGTGAAAACTATGAAAGCCAAACTGTCTGATAAATTGTGGTTTATTGTAACAAACATGAACGGTAATCTACATTCTACATACATCAATCTCCAATATAAGGACAAAAGCATCTCTCACACTATTGGTATATATTCCTGTATTTAGGGGGCATATTATTCAAAGGGGGGTGAATAGACAATCATAACATTAAACAAGAGAGATCTCTACAGTTCTACTGACATGTCTGTGAGATTGGAGTCCTTTTTTAAGTGACTATGTTGGAGAATTGTTTGTTCACTATGATAAATATGTTCCTTCATTTATTTTTACAACCTCCACCGTGAAGACAGATAACACTCAAAGCTCTGAGACTCCACTGCAGGCAAGAAGTGGTCCATTCCAGCTACTCAATGGCTCAGCTTAATAATAACAGTCAAAATATAATGAGTAGAAACATATGTCAATCAATATTCAAGAATAGGAAAATAGGATGTTTTATATTTATCCAGTCACCCAATTATTGCCTGGCATGCCAAGTTACATCTAGACACGCATCTAATCTACCCTTTACACAGCTCACATTTGGGTAAGACCCAACCTAACAACTATAAATAGATTTACTGAATTATATAATGCTAACAATAATGTTATAATAATAACAACTTTCACAAATATCCTCTTTTGTAAACAGTTATAACACGCCATGCAGTTTGATCAACAACAAATAGTGGCGGATGTTTTATATTTTATTGTATGGAAAAGGTGCTGTGAATGGCACACAAGGAGATATGCAAGAGAATGTACCTAAGCTTTATTCATATCTAGGTATGCATTCACTTTACTGACTTGGTTACATCATTATAGACTTTAAAAAAAACTTGACTAGTGGACAATAGGAACATACTTGTGAGGGCTACAGTATTTCAATGCCTTATCCTACCGTTCGTCAAGAAGCAGCACTTATATTAAACATACACAACAGAGAGCACAATTCATAATGCCATAACAATACCATGTTGCGGTGTGCCATGTGCTTCAAAAAACATCTGGAACTTTGTGTTCTTGTAACTAAAAAGCACCGGTGGACATTAAAGACCACTTTGAAGATACAGTACCCTTTACAATTAAAAAAAAAAACATTTAAGTATTGTACTAAGTGTGTTTTTAAAGCTCTTCTAGGAGTATGTGAGAAGGTGAAGGGTTTTGAACTGCTTCAATATGCTGCTTCTGCAAAGCAATAATTAATGTATTTCTTGTTTCAAACCAGCAGAGCAGTAACTAAAACCTTCACTGCATCAATATAGTATCTAGTACTGTATCCCCGCCTGGAAAAAGAACTAAAGAACTGTCACTTGTTCATTTATAGGAAAGAGAGGCAAAGGGGGTTATTTATCAAAAGGTTGAGTTGTTTTTTCAGTGAAAAATTCGAATTTTCTAGGGTATTTTACGTCAAAAATCTAATTTTTGGTTTAAAAAAACACTTGATTTGTTTGGGTTAAAAAAATTTAATTTTTCAAGTTCAAGTAAGAAAAGCTAAAATTTTTTGAGAGCTGGAAATAGCTCAAATCCGAAAATACTCAAACTTAAAACTGTCAATGGCAGAGTCCCCTTGAGCCATTTGAAGATGCCGTCATGAAGTTCAAGTTTTATTCAGGGGGTTTTGGTTGAAAACTTGATCCATTCAAGTGATTCAAGTTTTTTTTCCATGGAAAACGCAATCAATTAGAATTCACTGATTCCCATTTTTCTTAAATCTGAAAAAATTCAGTTGATGTGAGTTAATGTAGTGTTTATGTATCACTTTACTTCTAAAAGCCTACTGAGCAGCCTCTCATTACTCCACTTGAAAAAAAGTTAAAGCGAAAAAAGTAATACCTATAACAAATGGTTTTCCATTTAAGACGTTCAGCAGTCAAGAGCCAATTTATTTTTATTGAATGCAAATACCATTACTAACAATACACTCCATAAATCAAAAAATCCCCTTTACTAAAATGGCCACTGCAACTTGAGTACAATTTGCCAAAAATGGCACCATGATTAGTATCCCATGCTGCAGGTTGCAGCAGCCCCTAATTATTATTTAAACCCTTTAAAAAAAGAGAACTACTCACATTTCCTTTTGTGCAATTACTGAATGAAGGATATTTGCACCAAATTTGAACTGAATGAAACAATTAATTTTACAGTATGTGCATGCATACAGACATATCTGAGCAGGGTATATAATCTGTACAGGCAGCAAAATCTTCTTTATGAGCTTTCTAGATTGGGGAGTATTAAGGGGTCCACTGGATGTATGGTTGGGAAGCACTTACCTTATCCGTAAAACCTCATCATTAAATTTTCTGTAAGTGTCTCTCCGAGAGCTGAGATAGCATTATTTCGGGCATAATTAAACTATTTATGACCCAAGATCTTTTATGAGTAAAAACAAAAGATTTTGAATTATACATTTCCGATTTCAATAGATGGCTGGATTTTATGAGCAATTCTGCTATGTAGAGAACTCACTCTAATAATCCTATCAACTCATTTAAAAATGTGAACATTCTGTCCAAGTTTTACTCCTTGTTTTATAGTGTAAGATAACTTTAATAGCTTTCCAGAATTGTGCCCAAAGGCCTAACTACAAAATACACGTCAACACATACAAAAATAAATAATGCATACGGAGTTTCATAGTGGTTTCATAGGGGCTCATATATAACATGAACAAACTACCAAAGATATTGTTGCTGGCTTAATTACTTTTAACCCCACAGCCAAAATGGTTTTTGGAGGCTTAAGGACCATGATAGTTCCTCCTTACAATTAATAATCAAGGCACACTGCAAAAAGAAAATAGCTCCATTGCTCTTCCCACTGTAAATTGGCACTAGAATAGAAAATAAAATACTGAAAGCTTGATTGCAATAATTAATTAGTGTTTTATAATAATTTATTTAAATACTTTTACTAAACATTTTCAACATATTGCTTTTACTTTAGAAACATATACAGACCAGAGGAAAAAACAGCATATGCAATTTTCTGTATCTTAATTCTCTCAAGATATGGAAGGCTTGACAACATACCATTCACATGCATCAGCAGTATTTTTTATAGTTCAGTTAAAGAGGAAAGAACTTTCTGACTCATGTAAGCATAAAAAACATAGATATCTGTACAAACAGTTGACACATAATTGGTCAGTGCTGGCGAATAAGTTCGCGAAACGCCAGGAAAAATTTGCCTGGCGAAAATTTGCATGCATCTCGTTTTGGAAGTGGGCGTCTGTTTTTCAACACTGGCAATGTGCGCCAGTGTCCAAAAACGGACGCCTGCATCCAAAACGAGACATGTGTGGTGTTTCGCTGATTTTGCGCCGTTGCATGAATTTCCTGAGAAATAAAATTTTAAAGGGGAAGTACTTCGACCATCGAATAAAATTTTAATTTGATGTTGAATTTGCCTAATTTGCATATTCGAAGATTCGAATTTGAATTTATTTTAAATTTTATTTTAAATTCGATCGAACTTTGAATTATTCATGTGAATTTAGTAAATCTGCCCCTAACTTTAACAGGAAGAAATGTGGAAGCAAAACAGTACTCTGTCTGTTAATTGGCTCATGTGAGCTAACTTTATAGTTTGTTTGGTATGTTTGTGTGCACCGTTGAATCATACGATCCCAGGAGACTGTCCTTATTTTCTAAAATGGCAATTTTCTATTTAGGATGACCCAATGGCACATGCTACTAAAAATTATATTATTATGAAAATGGTTTATTTACATGAAGCAGGTTTTTACATATGAGTTGTTTTATGCAATATCTTTTTATAGAGATCTACATTGTCCGGGAGGTATAGTTTTCCTTTAAGGCTAAAATGTATGAGTTTACTTATTTCGCTGGGGAGGAGATACTGCTATAATGTCATGTCTCAAAATAATTATTGGGTTCATAATATCATGATATTTTGGCATCAAAGCACTGTGGGTGATGGAATGAGTGGGTTTTATATATTTGCTGGTGGCTTCTCCCTGTGGGCATACACATTGCATTTTATTTAATTTTAGTATGGCACTCAGTTAAATGTCTTTCTAATAGCATCCATCACCATCTCGATTGCTGCACCATCTGCCGTGTTACATGTCTACTGTATGTTGGTGAGTGCATAGCACATGTATGTACTTGGAAAATTTCTTCCACTTCCACCTATGCAACAAGCAAGTTAAAACTATTCGAGCCAAGGCCATTTTGTGTCTGCTGCTTTAAGTTATAGGGGGAAATTCACTACAGAGAGAAGCGGCTAACGCTAGCACAGATTCGATTGCATGACGTCATTTCGTCAATTTACTAATGGTTCCTGGCGTGACTTCACTAGCGAAGTAGACAGACTGTAGTGAAACTTCGCACCCTTATGCCAGGCGAAGTTGTACACTGACGAAGGGATGTAACTTTGCCAATTCACTTAGAATGGCTATTTTCAATTTAGGATGAGCCAATGGCACATGCTACTAAAACAGTATATTAT
This sequence comes from Xenopus borealis, assembly GCA_024363595.1. Classification (NCBI taxonomy): domain Eukaryota; kingdom Metazoa; phylum Chordata; class Amphibia; order Anura; family Pipidae; genus Xenopus; species Xenopus borealis. The sequence continues at coordinate 72,422,602 of CM044437.1, forward strand.
TATGAAAATGTTTTTACATGAAGCAGATTTTTACATATGAATTGTTTTATGCAATATCTTTTTATAGAGACCTACATTGTCCGGGAGGTAAAATTGAAGAATTCAAATATGTTTCCATTTGACTATGTCAGGAAATGAATCAGTTGGTTTTGTCCAACTCACTGAGCCTTAATGGAGAATTAAGCCCTACCCCTGCCAAGGGGTATGCAAGGTAGGCAACCGCCTAGGGCACAATCACTGGGGGGGCACAATTCTCAGGGGAATTTTGTTTTTTTATTTTTACTTTTCAGTTCACTTGGCTTGCTGGCCTTTATTAAAAGCATTATAATTTATAAAATTTGCATGCCCCAACCCCCTCTTGGGGTTTGTGTATCTGTACAGGCTCCCCCACCCTAGAGAGTGACTTGGCGCCTCCAAGTTCCATGCTGACACGCTGGCGCATTGATGCTCTGACACGCATGCGTAGTAGGCTGCAGGGCCTAAGCAAGACATCAGTCAGAGTCAGTCATTGCAAAAGCTGGATCTGTAGGGCAGAGAGGACCTGCTGTGTGCGCTAGAGGGGAGCAGTAACGCATCTTGCGTATATGGCTGGGCCTGGATGGCGGAGGAGGCGCTGATTGGAACCCTTGACTAGGGTGTCAAACTGCTTTGACCCAGTCCTGTTTTACAGTGTATATACTGAACATATTGAGCCAGCCTAAAGGATCATTATCTCAATAGCAGTAATAATCCAGAACTTTAAAGTTGTCATAGGAGTTTTCCATCTTGGATTTTGTTAGAAATCTCTTAGACACACACATCTTCAGTGTGCTCTGAACAGCTGTCACAAATTATCAAGCAGAAAACAAGTTTTGCCTGTCATATAAGTGGATGCTACCGTTATGTTTATTTAATTCTGTGCTGGTTTCTGAACCCCAAAACACAATGCACAACGCGTCTTCCCTATGTCTTTAGTTAACCTTAAAGGGCAAGGAAAGGGTAAAATAGAATAAGGCTAGAAATGCTGTATTTTGTATACTAAACATAAACATGAACTTAATGCACCACAAGCCGAATCAAACAAATTATTTATGCTTTCAAAGTTGGCCACAGGGGGCTGTCATCTTGTAACTTTGTTATACATCTTAGCCTGACACTGGCACTGCACATGCTCAGTATGGTCTTTGCTGCTTAGGGAATCGTCATAAATGATGAAAAAACAAAGCTGTTTGAGTCCTGCATGGCTGGTAAGTAAGGCAGGGGCTCCCCCTGCTGTTCATAAGTATGATTGTTTCCCTGCCAGAAGTTAGGGACTGTCTGACAATTCCTATCCACAGCACTAAATGAAGGGAGAATTTCACTGCATACAGTCAAGTTTCTTATAAAAACAGTACACATTTTTAAATTAAAGTATATTGGAGATAGATTTATTTTTCATTAAAGAAAGTAAAAATGGGATTTAATGTATTTGCCTTTCCTTGCCCTTTAAGGGTAGGGGCAGATTCGGGGAGATTTAGTTGCCTGGCGACTAATCGCTTCTGCCTCTTCTGCCTTCCATCTGCTGTAATGAAGAATCGCTTGCACTAATGTACTTCCTGCGCTTTGATTTCTGAAGTAGCCTGAAGTTGCCTCATAAGGAAACTTCGGGCGACTTCAGAAATTAAAGCGCAGCAAGTGCATTAGCGCAGGTGATTCTTCATTACAGCAGATGGAAGGCAGGGGAAAGGCAGTTCCGGGAGATTGTTGCCCAGAAGAAGAGGCCATTAGTCGCCAGGTGACTCAATCTCCCCAAATCTCCCCGTCTGCCCCCTACCCTTAGTTCTCTTTTAACTTACTGTAAACAGTGCCTTGAGATCTGTTCATTAACACTGCTATGTAATTGATATAAAGTGATATGAAAGGCATGATCATTGTGTGCATGCATAAACAGAGATATGAACCATCTGATCACAGAAGCATTAGAGAATCACTGTGCCAAAATACAAATAACAAATGTCTAAAATTGAGAGATTGAAGCCTAAAATTAAGAAAGTAATGGCAAAACAGAAGGTGGGGTAATGGCAAAACAGAAGAAGGGAAGGGCAGGGAAGGGAAGATTTTAGAAAGTAGAGATGCAAATGCAAGAATTTACCTGCACATGAATAAAATAATAGGGTAGTAGGAACAATATAATGGTGATAAAAAGAGGATTCAATTAAAGATAAAAAGATGAAAAAAGGCAAGAGGTGAGAAAAAAGGAGTAGGGAGAGGGGCATGGCTATACTACCTACAATAGCTAGTGAGTTTAAAGTTTGAAGTTCCTTACCTATCTCTTCCAGTTTCCTCTTTAAAAATATGGTCACAATGTTTCATCCGTAACTCTGTTGTGATGTATATTTTTGTGCCACTATAACTTTCAGCAGTTCTCTTTAACATATTATAAATAATTCCTTTCCCATCATCCCGCATATTTCGGAAAGGACCCCATATAACATAGATGGTGTTGTTGGTCTCCTTGAAGAAATAATCTGGGTCCTTGAGCAGAAGAGGCACACTGGTGTGAGATACCACCCGAACTGTAGTGCGCTTTCCCACATCTTCAATATATCCTTTTGTGGGGGCATTGTTCATTCTCCAGATGCAAGAAGATTGATCGATTTCCTCACCAACTCTCTGACCAATCATCTGTCCAGAATTTGAAACAATTGCACAAAGCCCACAGTCTAGTTGCAGAGGCTGGAAATTAAAACAATTTTTTTAAAAAATGGATTTCACATAGACAAACTCCAAGCAACTACTAGATTAAATTGTAGTGCTGGCATTGAACAGTCTCACAGATTCTGAGAACTCTGTTACTCAAAAATGAGTGCAATTTTTCCACATTGCAATAAATACTATAAATTCAATAAATACTATAAATTATAGAGACCAGAAGAAGAAAGTTGACAAGAGTTGCACTGCTTCAGTTGTAATGAGCAGAACTTATGTTTAATCTTGTCATAAAACTACTATAAAACAGTGGTGCATGTTGCATATCATTTAAACATACAGCAACATTTGCAGTCTGTGTTTCTCCCAGAGATTACAGTTAGCTGTAGGAATTGTCTCTTAACAAAGCATGTCAGCTGGAATCTCCACAAGCCCCACTGGCCACTATACATTTTGCTAGGAATACACTTGACTTTTATACTCACAATAAACATCATTCAGAACATAACAAACAAAACATCTAAATAAAGAATGTTACAATATTGCTTTGGCTAATAATAATAAGTAATATAATTAAACATGTGTAAATTAGGACACTAACTAGTGTAATAATAATAATAATTATTGCTTTAATTTTATATGGTTAGCCACTGAAGAGCTATCACTACACAGCATGCAACTCATCATGGAAGCTATGTATGAATGCTTCAGAAGTTTATGCATACAGGGCTGTATGACCCTTTGCATTTGTTCTGCATGTAATGTAGTGATGTGAAAACATTTCTCAAATATGAATTTTAGCTCTGACACCCATAAGAAAATAAATAGTAAGCATTAAAACGACGGGACATATTTTACACACTCTGCAAAACACACATCTGTTTAGTTCCCAAACTGTGGGGTTAGCCTCCCAGGAGGTCAGCAGTCAGCAGAAAGAGGGGCACTGGCTAAAAGGCTATTTAGGGTGCCACAGAAATGTGAATGTTACTACAGGTATGGGACCTGTTATCCAGAATGCTAGGGACCTGGGTTTTTCTGGATAATGGATCTTTTCGTAATTTGGGTCTTTATGCGTTAAGTGTACTAAAAAATCATGTAAACATTAAATAAACCAAATAGACTAGTTTTGCTTTCAATAAGGATCATTTGTATCTTAGTTTGGATCAAGTACAAGTTACTGTTTTATTATTACAAAGAAAAAGGAAATTGTTTTTTGCAAATTTGGATTATTTGGAAAAAATGGAGTCTACGGAAGACGGCAAATCCATAATTCAGAGCTTTCTGGATTTCGGGTTTCCAGATAAGGCAGGAGTGGCCTTCCATGGGCCACATGGGAAAAAGAAAAATTGTCAGGGACCACGCATGAAATACACATAGTTACATAGTTACTAAACACTTTTGATTTGTACAATTAAAGAAGATGTTTCCTCGGGAATCAAGCTGGGCCGCATTCATATCCATTCAGGGCCACATGTGGCCCTCGGGCCGCAGGTTGGACACCCCCGAGATAAGGGATCCCATACCTGTATTTTGTTTTCTTATATCTGTATTCAAATTAGTTAAGGGTGTCCAGATCAAACATTGAACCACAGAGGGAACATCATACCAAGGGGCCGATTTACGAAATTCACGTGAAATGATCGAAGTTCGATCAAATTCGATCGAATAATGATCTTACTAATTTTTTGTGAAATCGTAAAGTAAAATTTGGCCTCTTTGATCATCGGATATCAAATAGATCGAAAAGATCGAATTATCGTATATTCGATCATTCGATGAGGCTAAGTCCTGCTCGAATACCATTCGTACGATCGGGCAAAATGATAGCCTAAAACAATTCGATAAGCATAAGAGCTATATCTGTATATAATGACTGATCCCTCCAGTTAATCAAATGCTGCTGCACACCAAAAATATTGAACCTTTTTTATTATACGTGGCAGAAGTATAATACAAGATACATAAATACTAAAAGGGATAGGGAATACACTTGGATCCTATTACTCCTAAACTTTGGTGGAAGCAGCACGAAATAGGATCTCAGGAGAAAGACTGTATTTGTACACTAGTTTTACGATATCAGTTGGACTGTTGTCATGAAATTTAATATCTATAGTGATAACAAGTAACAAAGTACTAGCACCGCAATTTTGACATCTATGAGTTACGTTTATTTATGCACCATTTTGAAACTGTTTTACTTAAGATCATACAATTCTAATCTGCCACCAAATAAGAACTAAAAGAGATCCTAATTTGGTCATTGTACAGCATTTCTTTTTGGTTTAAACCATTCAATTGCTGCAAGACAATATTTTTATACAGGCATGGGACCTGTCATCCAGAATGCTCGGGACCTGGGTAAGGGATCTTTCCATAATTTGGATCGTCATGCCTTAAGTCTAATAGAAAATCATATAAATATTAAATAGAACCCAATAAACTGGTTTTGCATCAAATAAGGATTAATTATATCTTAGTTGGGATCAAGTACAAGCTACTGTATTATTTTTACAGAGAAAAAGGGAATCATTTAAAAAAAATTGGATTATGTGGATAAAATGGAGTCTATGGGAGACGGCCTTTCCATAATTCTGAGCTTTTTGGATAACAGATTTACGGATAACAGATACTATACCTTTACAATGAAAATTAATCTAAAATAAGTAACTTACAACAATGAAGGAGAACATTTGAGAAAATGCTGACGTGTGCGTGAGTATTTCTGGCTTTTAACTATTATTTTTGGGTCTACAAAAATGTCTAACATTGGTAAAGGAGTTAGACAGCACTGCTCTAGGGAGCTGACTAGTTTACTTACACTATCTATCACTCACAGCTACTTGGCATTCAGTAAAGGGCAGAATCCTGCAAGAGTGTGCTAAACACATCAGCTTTTCTATTTACCTGTAAGCCACAGCAAAACTCTCTGTAGTAACATCACAGTTGATGAATGGACAAGCCCAGGAATTTTATAAGCATAGTTGCTTATTAACAACCCAATGTGTTCCCACAAAATGCACATAGTACAGTACATGTTAATGTCAAATTAATGCAAAGAACAGTATCCCCTTATATTGGCGAGGGAGATCAAACCTGTAACCTTTGTATTTTTTACTACAACCTTGCAGACAACAAAAAAATATAATTTGGATTAAAACTTAAAAAACAGCCTTCTTTCCTCACAAAAAAAGAGCTGAATATTAAAGGTCACTTGTCAATGAGTTCTAGTTATTAAATCTGTGCATTTATCGCTAAAGTCTTTCCACAGATACAAAGGTCAAGCTATTAAATAATGAAATGACCAGATTTGAAAAATGTCAAAAAAGCCCTGGTTACTGTATGTCAAACCCAGCTAATTCCAGAGATTATTGGTGGCACCTGCACTTCTCAGTGACATTTGTAAGGAGAACTTTTTAGTTTACTTATTACTTTAAGCCTTCAGCTTGTTCTCCAAAAAGCCATACATATCTTGCCTGATATTTTAAAAAGAAATTATTACTACAGTAAATGCAATTTGCATTTACTCATTTTTATTGTGCTTTCTTGCAATATAAATGCACTGGAATGCTTTAGCACAAAGATAAGGGTGCTTAATAATTATTCCCTAAATCCAGTAGAGTGCACCATTGGTGTTTAAACCTGTCATGTTAAAACCAATATGTCTCTTCCCAGCTGTAAGAGACTTATGGGGGAATGTAATAAAAGTCGGTAAAAGAGGTTTACAAGGTATTTTTGGGGTACTACATTGTCCACTAGATAGTAGCGTAGAGTTAGTTAATTAGATGTTAGTTATAGTGAGAGATGTTGGCAATTATAGTGAAAGGAGAAACTCAAAAACTTATAAAAGGGTGTGGCTTAAAGGGTACTAAAGGATACTGGAAACAAGGCAAATTGTGCATCATGGGAAGAACATCTACTATGGAATAATAGTTTCCTAATAATTTAATTTCACCTATGCAGAATAACACAGGACATGATCATCTTCGATGCATACAAACTATCTTAGGTGTTATAAGACCCTTTTTCAGAGACAAATGGGGCAAAGTGAAAAATTTTGACTTTGCAAACAATTTGCCCTTCATGCAACAGTAGGATAGTGATTGCAAATGTTGTAGTTTGCGATAAAGTGTAGTGTATGTAAAAATAATTTGCAATTGCAAACAGCTTTTTGCGACAAAATATTTAACGAATTTCCACAGCAGGTGTAAAAGGTTCACAATGAAATAAAAGCCTTCCAAAGAATATTATATAGTGACATGCAAATTTGTATTTGCAAATGTTTGCTCTTTGCAAATTTTATTATATTTTCCCCATAAAATAAAAACTCAAGGTAAAGAATTTGCTTCACAAAAGAGCTGCAACAGTTTCACTGCAGAATGCATTATTCTTCTTTAATACAAAAATACTTTTCTGCAAAGTATACACAGGTATTCCCACTGAATAATTATTAAACAACCCATCAACCTCCCTATAACAGATGTTTCCAGATTAATTTACATTTTTTTAGATAGTGACTGCCCCATTGGGGTAATGTAATACAAGTCGGCCATGGAAAAAACATTCTGTGCGAACAAATTTTAATTTGCTCGAATTTATTATAGCTTTTGCAAACTAGGAAACTGTTCAGCAACCCCTTCTGACAGTGGAAGAAGGTTTGTGAATTTTATAGTTTGTGCCAATGCGCAATGAATGTTATAAAGCTTACTGAAAAGTACTGTTAAGTTTGCTCCAAAAGATTTCAACACCTTCAAGTACTTCTTAAAAGTGGGCAATGTGCAATGAAAATTCGCAATGTGTAATGAAAATTCGCAATGCAATAACAGATTAAGGAAGAATATTACATTGCAAAATTAGAATTTTTATTCCTATTTGTGCAAATTGTTTTGCTCTTTGTGAGTTTTATTACATTCCCCCATAATTGCAGAAACAGACAAAAATATGTGTATCCTAAAAAAATGACTCTGCACATAAGTTGAATGGTCAGTTACCTGATGAGACCAAAGTCATCATATTACCATAGAAAAAGAATAAAAGACAATGTTACATTGTTATAATAAAGCAGATGGAAGTTCTGTTTTCCCATCTTAAGAAGCTCATGAGCACGTCTATGACAATAAATGAACCTTTCACAGGCATGAGATAATTAGAATTTACTCATAGCAATTTAGTTAACTACCTTAATGTAAAATGAAATGAGATACACTCATGTAATTCTGTCATTTTTGCTATAGATTTCTTAGCTGTGCAAATTGTATTATGCATTAACATGGTATCCATATTGAATATGTCATAAGGAAGACAGGAAAAATATCTGTCCCAAAAAAGAAAATAGGGAAAATTATGGATATGCATTTGGCAGTGCGGCATAGAAGCTCAGTGGGTAGCACTGCTGCTTTTCAGTGCTGGTGTCCTAAGTTTGATTCCAGACATGTTCATAACTGCAAGAAGTTTGTTCTATATGTGGGTTTCCTCCCATACTCCAAAAACATACAAGCAGATTTGCAATAAGAACCATAGATTGTTAGCTCCACTGAGGAATGGAATGAAGTATAAGCTCTTTAAAGCAATGCAGAAACATGTGGGTGCTATATAAATAACAGGAAACTCTTGAGATTTACTTCTATTTGCTATTCATAACATATTATACATTTTTTTTTTTTATATACATTTTCCATCAACTATACTACCATAGCATGAATACCCTAATATTTTTTCCAGCTGCAGGCAATAGCGTGTTAAAGGGCTATTTAAGCCCTCATCCCAGTCTCCCCATTGCTGGACCATTGGCCATTCTGCCTTATCCTATCCTAGTGTCGTGAAGATCATGCTCCTGATTCGTGACCCTGCTCCTGATTGTGATCCTGTTCCTCATACTGTTCCTGCAACCTTGTTGGTGTGACCCTGTTCCTGTCTTGTAAGCCCTGCTCCTGGGCTTGTTCCCCATTATTTGATCCCTGTTTTTGGTAGCCTGTTAACTGACTGTGCATGGTCTCTGCCTGTGCTGACCTTCAGCCTGTGTCCTGGTGTATGTTTGACTGTTTTTGTGTTTAATACCAAGGCAACATAGGTAATATGTTTTTAATTGAAAATAGTGAAATATGAATTGAGCGATCTGGCAGGATATGGGATTTAGCAGAACTGAATGTTTGTATGAAATTTGATCCATCTGTTGAACCACAGCTAGAATGTGGTTGCATTAATATGGATAGAATGTAATATTTACTTTAGAAGCTTCAGTATTTTGTAATCACCAGCTAGCACAAATACTGTGCAGTATGAGCAAAGTCCTGAAAACTTGTTTCTGGATTTTGAAGATAGCATACATATACTTTCTTTCTTTTGTGGGGGAACAATTCTCCAAAGTAGGATACTGTCAGCTGATGCAGGGCCCAAAATTCAGCATTTTGTCCAAACATTCACCAGACTGGGCATGCCCTGTTACAGCAGGATATAGTATATGTTCTATTCACTTTTTTCATCAGTTGGTTTACGGAAAGATCTTGTTCCTTTTGGAACCGAGGAGAGAAATCAACATGTTCCTGTAGGCTCTAGCATTTCAAGTCAGATATTGCCTGAGGATACAGCAAATATCTACCACAACTGTTCCTAAACTGCTGACAGAACAACACCACACCTGTTTATTTTTGTTGTACAAGAAGATTACAATGATTCCAGAGTCATCTATAAATAGCAGTAGCTATTTAAAACCACAAGATGGTACTGTTATGTGTAAGTCTTTAGATAATACCTCTGTGGGGATAAGAAATAAAACAACTCCAGTTCATAAATACAACTATACCATGATGTAATGTGTACACTATAATCATACCATAACTACAGCTTCATACTTTACTGTATATTTAAGAAAACCGATATCAAATTCTGCATATATACAGGACAAAAGTGGCACCAACAGTGGCATTTCATGGATAAAATTTAAAGAGTTCAATATGGCATTTTGTATCCTTCCTGATTCGTTTTATGATGAAACATTTATCATTTGCACTTTATGTAGGCAAGGTAAATGCTACATATTTCATTTTTATCTAGGAAAGCAGACTGAAGACTCCAAAAAGAGTCTCTAGAGATCAAACAAATTCAGAATACTGAAAAGGGCATCATGAAGCCAGGGTAAGAGGCCTGTATTTTCTGTTTGAACTGATCATTCATCTTAATCTGTTTGTCTGAACCAATTATTCATCTTAACTTGCAACGGCATAAATGTTAATCTCAATTTGCATAAAGCATTTGAAAAGTAATAAACTGAAACTTCTTGAGCAAGCTTCATTTTCCATTATGCTGTGGACATGGGCTTTAAACTTTGAAATGTTTAATAGCTTTTCAGATTGATGTATTATCAATACATTGTCAAATATGAAGGAATACACAATCAATATTTCCTCTGGAGAATGCAGGTGCATTACAATGAAATAATGCCATATTGATTCCAATCTGAAGCAAGGACTGACTATTCATGATAAACGTAATTATACTGGCTATATCAATGGGCAACAGTGTATAATTTAGTATGGTATATTGTACCCTGGTTGGACCTAAATAACATATTTGCTTCTCCAAAACTTACGATAAAGTTCCAATGATAGTAAAATGGCGAGGCAAACATGCACTTACATATCTACGCAAACGATATATACTGTATAAAAGTATATAACATCAAGTGACGGCAAAAAATAAAAAGTAAATAAACCTTGATTTAGAATACTTTTTTTGTTTTTGCTGATATATATACAGTACTTTGGTGTTCCAACACTGGATGTTCTATACTGTATGTTGCTTTATATGGACTGGCACCCATTCTTAAAATTATGGTTGTGTGTTCCACCAACTGCTGTTATATAAAACATATACATACATATGTAATATAGAGGTACTGAAAACATAAAGTAATTTAAATGATATTCAAAAGGTTACTACCAAGATATAGCCTTGGTGCATTGTTCTCACTACAGACACTCGACTCTGGTTCTGTTGGTATACATTATGCCAATATGAAAATCTCACAGAATAAAAGGGAACCTCTCAACTAATGATAGGCAAATCTATTCGCCTTGGGCAAATTCCCACGATTCGCCGCAGGCAAATAAATTTGTGAAATGCCAGTAAAATTTCCCCTGGCAAAAATTCACCTATATTTCTCTAGAAATTCGTGAATAATTCGGCAAAGTGAAACACCCCAGATTCGCCCATCACTACTCGCAACCTAAAGGTGGCCATACACTATGAGATCCGCTGGTTTGGCAAGGTCACCAAATGAGTGGATCTTTCCCCCATATGTCCACCAACAGCAGGACAATATTGGGTTCATCCAATTGTTCATATTATAACGATGGCAAGGGGCACCGACAGGTTGTAGGACCATATCAAGTAGCCGATAGCAGGAAAATACAAACCTGCCTGATTGATATCTGATTTTTGGCCAGATATCCATCCGGAAGATTTGTTGGAAGCCCCCATACGAATCAGTCTAAAGGGCCGATATCGGCAGTTTTAATCTGCCTGTGTATGTCTAAATCTTATTTTATGATGTTAGTCACTTGTCAAGCAAAATAATCTATTTCAATCCTGTTTCTTTCAATCTTGGAATTCACAATCACATTAAACAGTCAAAAGCCATGTTGTGGACACTGTTAATAAGGCAAGCTTTATTTGCCAAAATCTTGTTAATGCGCCAGAATGGAGCACCCAATGCCCATGCACTGGCTACTCTAGCTGGTGTGGAGCGAGAGAATCCAGGAAGTGCTGAATGGAAAGGGAAAGTAATTGCCTGCCCCACCTCTATGCCTAAAGCAGTATGTTGTGAAGGAGGTCTGTCACATTGCCTGCAAATTAACTTGTTAATCAAAGTTTTGTTTTTTTTCTCAGTTGCGTTGCTAGACTAGAGGAGAGAGAGGCTGTGAAAAAAGCAGAGCTACTATTTGCATCAAAATGCTCTGCACTACAAAAATGTTAGGAAACAAAAACAAATTTTTCTCTGATCAAAACGTGTATCTATTTCCTTGGACTGGTAGATATGTATATGAATGGCAATGAGGGAATCTGTTCCTTTTCCCTTTGGTTCTGACCCCACAATTCAAATCTGAGTGTGTCGCTCTGGGGAGACAACCTCATAACAGACTCTCTAATCAACAGGCTTATAAAATATGTATTTCTCCATTACTGAGAAAAATGCTCATGAAAAATAAATAGTCCAATGCAGAGAAGTAAAATAATGTATTCTGGTACATGTTACAGACATCAGTCCTAATGAAACATTAAAAAAAAAATGTGCTCTTTCTAACCATCACACTATTTTCAGTATTTTTGGAATGTACTTTTTTTTTGTTTAAATCTCCTAATTATTAATTATATATGTATCAACAAATTGCATGTTCTGCTAAAAAAAAATACATATATTTTATAGCAAGGGTCTATTTTTTATATTATTAAATATGAGTAATTAAAAGGAGTAATTAAATAAATGGGTGTTATTTAATGATTTTTTTTCTGCTCCATTTTCATTTTGTTAATGCAATAACACACAAGAGGTTTTAGTTACAGCAGGCAACAAAGTGTCCCTTGTTTCCTCTCCACCAGCTAACATGCAAACCGCGGCTGAGGAAACATATGAGGTGCAAAGTTGCCCAAAGTTCCTGCGGAAGGCTGAAATGGCAGGCTATAGAGGGAAGTTTCAAGTGGAATACATAGAATGCTCAATTGGTATAGTTCCTGTGCTTAGTATCATATATAGGGATGTAGCGAACATCGGAAAAAAAGTTTGCGAACATAATCGCGAACTTGCGTCAAAAATGCGAACGGTTCGCGAACGTCCCGAACCCCATAGACTTCAATGGGAAGGCAAATTTTAAAAGCTAAAAAAGACATTTCTGGCCAGAAAAATGATTTTAAAGTTGTTTAAAGGGTGCAACGACCTGGACAGTGGCATGCCAGAGGGGGATCAAGGGCAAAAATGTATCTGAAAAATCCATTGTTGACACAGCGCTGCGTTTTGTGCTGTAAAGGGCAGAAATCACACTACATTTCTAAACCTGTGTAATAAACTGCTTTAAAACGTCCGGCGTCTACATGCCAATCAAGTCGTGTAAAGGTTACAGCCTGTTCACACGCAAAGACGAAACGCGGCGCTTACTGCAACGCAAAAAAACGCAAAGAGCTTTAATGAATGATACCGTCAAGTGAGCAAATAATAGTTGTTAATTACTAGTTGAGCTTGTCACCTCCAGGATGTTCGTCCTGTTGGTGGCAATATTTCTGTAGTGGTGTGTTTAGCAGAGCACTGCAGTAGAAGGTAGATTACTAGCCAGCAAAGCTACCTAACCTAAAATGTCCCTCAAATCCCTGCAGACTTCTGTCCCTCCAATACAGAGCAGTATCAAGTAGATTACTAGCCAGCAAACTTACTATCAACTGTCCCTCAAATCACTAACAGCTCTCTCCCTACACTAGCTCTTCCAAGCACACACAGGCAGAATGAAAAAACGCTGCAGGGCTTCAATTTATATGTGGAAGGGGAGTGGTCCAGGGGGTGTGGGGGTGGTCCAGGAGGGAGAGCTTCCTTATTGGCTGCCATGTATCTGCTGGTCTGGGGTGAGAGGTAAAAAAAAAGCGCCAGCTAAGGCGAACCCAAAATGGCGAACGTCGCGCGACGTTCGCGAACATTCGGCGAGCGCGAACAGTCGATGTTCGTGCGAACAAGTTCGCCGTCGAACAGTCCGCGACATCCCTAATCATATAGTTTATTGGCAGGCATAGGTTGGAAGCTTCAAGAAAATGTATTTGTTTAATGTTCATAATTAGAATTGCTCGTAAACTGTACAAAAGAATACCAAAAAATACTCAAATGAAACTTAAGACATATATTTTCTAAGACATGAGTGTGCTCCATCCTTTTTTAAAAAAAAAAAAACAATTTGTTCACTTATCCTCTCAAAGTTTATTTGAAATTTAGCTTCAAAAGAATATTATAGCATATATTAATTTTTATAAAGAAGTCAAGTATTTTATATCGTTTTTTTACACTGATTTATAAAGCACATTAATATACTTCATTCCTGTTTTCCATTGTCCAGTTGACAATAATAGTCCCCTCATTATATCTTGGTAGGGCTGACATCCACCTAGAATTTTACCGACCTGGCTGATAAAAATAAAGCTTGATGTCAATTTTTTATAACTATGGTTGACCTGTAGTGCTGTTGTCACCCTGCTTCAAGTCTGAAGTCTAGTGGGGAACCAGTGCTGTCCAACTTCTGTGGTACTGAGGGCCGACATTTTCTGGCCTACATAGTGGAGGACCGAAAATGGAAGCCAGTGTTGACCACTCCCTGCTTTTAAACCACACCCACTGTAAACCACACCCATGTCACCACAAGACCATGTCCATATTAATTGTGGTAGCACAACAAAAAAACAAATGGCTGGTGCTCACTGCAGGGATATCACTTATCACTCATGTGAAAAAAGTTGTCATATTAAGATATACCTTAAATCCATGTCTAATTTTCCTCTGTTCCTCACTACATTTCATCTCTTGTCTCGCTATACGTTCCTGGTCATCTTCTCCACTCTTTTTGTATTACATGGGTTTGCACTCAATAGAATACTAAACGAAGTGGTATTTGGTCAAAAAACATTTTACTTCATCCCACTGTTAAAAAAAGTACATTAGCAATATCATGTATACATGAATCACATAAGTTATATACATACCACCACAACAAGGCAAATATTAACTATACAGAATGGAAAGCGGATACTCCTGCCTGCAAGAGAGAATCACCCCGACGTTTCGGCTCAAAGGCCTTTTTCATTCCCCTTGAAAAAGGCCTTTGAGCCGAAACGTCGGGGTGATTCTCTCTTGCAGGCAGGAGTATCCGCTTTCCATTCTGTATAGTTAATATTTGCCTTGTTGTGGTGGTATGTATATAACTTATGTGATTCATGTATACATGATATTGCTAATGTACTTTTTTGAACAGTGGGATGAAGTAAAATGTTTTTTGAGCAAATACCACTTCGTTTAGTATTCTATTGAGTGCAAACCCATGTAATACAAAATATTGTCTGTATTTTTTGCCCTCAATGGAGGCAAAATATTTTCTGGGTTAGTTGCACCGAATGCTTCTTTTGAATGTGTAAACTGTATGTGAATATTAGAGTGCCATCCAAACTTTCAAAATTCATCTTCTCCAGTCTTCTCAGAGCCACCTTTTCTACACACCATCCACATCCACTGCCACCTCTCGTCTCAAACCCTTGTATCTTGCTGCTACTTACCTTCCATCCCTGAATTCCTTCGTAAGGAATCCTCTCACAATCTCTTCAATAAAAAACTAAGAGCCTACCTTTTGGAGCACTAGAACATTGGCCTAGTCCTATGCCTACTAACTATGCCTTACCTTGTGCACTTTTTCATTTCCAATTTGTGCCTGTATGTTACTCCCATCCACTTAGACTGTAAGCTCTACAGGGCAGGGACCTCCTTCCTACTGTGTCTCTTACCACAACACTTAAGCTCTTTGTCCTATGATTTGTTATATATTTATTATGTGATTTGACTCCCCCAGTGTATACTTTTATATATATTGTATTTTTATGCACTGTACAGCGATGCAGATCCTTAGCAGCGCTTTACAAATAAAGTTATACATACATACACCCTGTAATCACTATAAGGCAGTAGTTAAAATCGATACAATAGTTGCTAAAATTCTACAGGTGCTGCTGAGAAATGTATCAACTATTGTGGCAAATTGTAACAGTTCAGAATCTACACCTGAATTACGGAGCTGCCAAACTGAAACACCAGAGACAGGTACATTAAAACTTTAAACTTCAATGTAAGGGTCTATTACTCTCAGCTAGTACAGGGGTAAGACCTTGCTAGTCCACTTCTCCGATGGGTAGCATCCAAAGCGACCCAATACACGTAACAACTACCCTTTATTAAAAAAAGGGGTGCAACCATCTAACACCCTCAGGGCATGCCTAACCTAGATGTGGAAATCTCCAACCCATCAGACACAGCCCAGAAGATACAGTTTGGCTATACCTTTTACAGAATAGGAGAAAGATTAACACCCTTTTCCCTACACTACAGAAAGTAATGATCGTTTAATTGGAAAGTAAAAAGAGAAGTCCTAAGACTATGTAATTAAAAAGAGCAGGTTCACATGATATTAATCAATCAAATTTAACACAAAATGAAATCTTGGGCATAAAAATTGCATGATATTGCATACAG
This sequence comes from Xenopus borealis, assembly GCA_024363595.1. Classification (NCBI taxonomy): domain Eukaryota; kingdom Metazoa; phylum Chordata; class Amphibia; order Anura; family Pipidae; genus Xenopus; species Xenopus borealis. The sequence goes on from CM044437.1 coordinate 72,438,533, forward strand.
ATACTGACCAATATTTCATGAAGTAAAGGGGGCCCTGCTTATTAGAGCTTACAGTGTGAGCACTGAAAACTGTCTTCCAAAGTCTCCCACAGTAGCTCTGTGAAACCTTTTACATATTAATATGTTTACTTGCTTTTATTTCAATGCATATTAAATATTCATCTGCTTAGAAGACTTTGCACAGCCACAGATTTACAGGTTTATTTTTGTTTATTAAACGTTAAGCAAAATGTTACCTATGGCTACTTAACCTTTCTGAGAAGCATATTGTGTTATTTTAAGTTGTGGTGTAGATCTGTGAAGAACACAAATCTTTATGCATAATTAATATAAATATTTAATTGACAAGAAAAAAATATAAATTCCGTTATCCAGAAACCTGTTATCCAGAAAGCTCTGAATTACAGAAAGGATGCCTCCCATACACTCTATTTTATCCAAATAATCCAAATTTGTAAAAATAATAAATTTTTTCTCTGTAATAATAAAACAGCATCTTGTACTTGATCCAAACTAAGATATAATTGATCTTTATTAGAAGCAAAACCCGCCTATTGGGTTTATTTAATGTTTACATGATTTTCTAGTAGACTTAAAAATTAATTTCCATATTACGGAAAGATATGTTATCCCGAAAACCCCAGGTCCGGAGCATTCTGGATAACAGGGCTGATGTATATGTATGTCATAAAAAAAAAATAATCAGGCCTTTAAGATAAGTAAAGTGTTCGATGAAAAGTTTATTTAGGTTTGTTAGGAAAATCAAGTCTTTTGAATTATCTTTTATCTGTTACTATCTGTTAATATCTACTACTACTACTACTGTTTCTATCTGTTACTTCTATATGTTACACCATCAAATTGTCATAAAACTACTGTGCATCCAAAATATAGATTTAGTGTATAATGTACCTCCTGTTGTAAGTACAATGATATTACAAATCACTGTTTAATGACCTTATAAAGGCTAAAGACCAAGTGGTTTTACATGTCATGGAATTTCCAGGTATTTTTAATTAATAATTTACATAAGGGGTATATTATTTATTCAGTGAGTCCTGACAGAAATTACACCACTGAGCACCCATAATAACTGATGACATCACTAAGCATTATTGATGGTTTATAATTTAAGATATTCATAGCTCTTGTGTAGTGATGGGCGAATTTATTCGCCAGGGGCGAATTCGCGGCGAATTCCCGCGATTCGCCGCTGGTGAATAAATTCGTGAAACGCCAGCAAAAATTTGCCAAAAAAAACGAGTCGCGCGCTAAAAATGACGCAACTTTTAAAATATAGGGGAGCAGAGTTTAGATTCCACCTATAGAAACTGAGGCTTTTGTAGGGCCTAATAGGGCTAATTGTCAGGGGCCTATCGACTCCCAGTGGGAGTAGTGCGGACCAAGGAGGAAGCTTTAGCGTTAAAGGTCCAAGTTCGCTGTACAGAATGGGAAAAGGCAAAATCGTAATCAAGTCCAGGCAATAATTCCAAAAGGCAGGCAGAAAACAGCAAAGTCAAAGGTCAGGCAAGGGTCAAAGTCCAGGAATCAATTTAGCAAGAATTATAGAACACCCAGGAAAGTAAAATAAAAACCTATAATCGGGCATTGAACCCGTGACCTTGGCGTCTATTTTTAATTTTGGCGCCAGACACGACGTGCTGACATCACACGTCTGCGCGCCAGCGTTACAACGCTCGAGCCGCTGTCCACTTGGCCGCAATGGATGCCGCCATCTTGGACTCAGCGCCGAAGAGGAGCGGAGTGCCATCAGGCGCTCCTGACAGTAATGACCCTTATGGATTAATTGCCCCACCAGTGCCTCATTTCCTGGTTGCTGGGTTAAAACCCATGTAACCACTTGCACTTATTTACATACCCATTTCTTTAGCCCTCAGATTAATGAACATTTTCTGCATCACTGTAATATAGTGCCTTTGCAGTGGGAGATCCTTCCTCTTTGGCCTGCAGCTGAAGACATGAGTGGATGTCCACTGAGCCTGGAGTCAATGAGGCCCCAGAAGTGTTGTAGTGGTGGGACAACCCCTTTAGAGAAGTGGACCCCATGAACTAGGTTAGCTAGTGTGCAGGATATATAGCACTCTGTAGGAGGATTGAGTCAGTGAGCATTAGTTAGCAAGAGCAGCTTTGATCTCCAACAGGGAGAATAGACCGAGAGTAGCTCTCCCCCAGGCTCTGCTTGCCTGTAGTGAAGGGACCACAGTACTGACAAGGGAAAGTTGTTGTTTTATCCCTGTTCCATGTCTACTGTAGGGATCTGGACAACATGAGGAACTGACAACCTGGAATGTGTATACTTTCAACTTCCCTGTTATTCTTCCAGTGGTGCCACTCTGTCTGTATCTGCTACATCTGTGACTGTACCTTTAATTTTTTGATCTACCTCATGTGCTGTGAGTATTGCAACCCTGTATCTGAACTCATTTAATGCATTTAACCTTTTTCATTACCATACCAAAAGCATACCAAAGCTCCATTGTTTTTAATGGTGAACTCTTTAATTGGATGGGATGCTCTGACACAATATTCTGTGCTAAGTGGGATAAATGGGATAGATGAGTTAAGTTTTTCTGTGTCAAATGCACAATCCAAAGTGGCTTCATCTGTAATGTTGCAAAATGTTGTAAACATTTAGCAAATATTGTCATTTGTACTCACTATTCACATTTTGAGGCATCAGCTATATACTCAGATAATAAGATGCATAAATGTATAGTTTCACAGAAATAATGTTGCCCCCAGGAAATGACCCTAAAATACAAGAGCACAATTTGTTAGAAAATTTGCTTGTACACGTGTAGAAACTTGGCTGGGTTAAATGGGCAAACCACAACAAGGCTCAATTAACAACAAAACCAAAAGTGAGGCTAAATTGTGGGGAAAAATTTATTTTTGCATCTAACAAGTATAAGACCTACTGTATGTGTTATGTTTGTAAATGTCCAATGTTTGTAAATGAGCTTTAAAGTGACCAATGCTCATCACTGCTATTTTTAGCAAACGTTTTACAACATTTTTCCTCCTTAGTTCATAATATCCATTGTAGCATTTCAGCAAGTCCTTGAAGAATAAAGAATATAAAATGCACTTGTACATGTAAAAAAATCACATTGCATTTCCTGTTTTTAAAGATGGCAAATTAATATGCAAATTAGAGATTGGATTCAGTTAGGTATTTGGCCAAACTTATGTAGGAGGGGGCTGCATTCAAAAGCCTCAAACATAGGAAATCCTACATCCCAGTGCTATCAGAACAAGTGCAGCTGCACCAACATACTTATTTACACACCTGCAATGTGTGTGCCCTGTTAGAGACAAAATAAGCTACAGTGTATATTACAAGTTTCAGGTCCTGTCAGGTTAATGACAGGGACACAATACAATTTAATGTGTGTGTTTAGGGGGGCATGAGGGTCCGCAGATGTCTAGATTAAGGTCTGCGCGAACTGGGGTGTCCTCTGTGTTATTTCAGAGGTAGACCAGGCCATTAGCAAAAAATATGCAACTTTTATTGAACTATTTTCATGAACTAATATATAAAATAAAGTCTTAGCAAAAATCTGAATTTAATAATGAGATTGCCACAAGTGTTTAATATTTCAGCTTTACTGTCTACGCTTATAGGAATTTGCTGATAGCTCAAAACAATGCACTTATATCACATTTAGTACTGTGTCCCACTGGAGATATATTTAATTCCTGTGTGTTTTTCAATAGCTTTGTACAAAAGTGTTTTATATGTGAAAGTCAAACTGCAGACCTTTTCTGTTTGCTCTCTTATGCTGAATTAAACTGTGGAGCTGCTGCAAGAACTACTCAAAGTGGTTCAAGAAGTAAAAACTTGATTGCTACTACCTGAGGTTTTGCCCCTGTAATATGCATCTATATTAGTAGGAAATAGAGAGAGTGGAATAAGTAATACTGTTCTTGTGTGCCTTTTCCTCGCCACTGATTGCCTACACTACACATACAGACCCCACAGGACTGGAATGGACTGCGATTTCTCCCGGTGTCCTAGTGGGCCAGTCAGTCAGGCCATCATCCAATGTAATCTAAAACTTCTAAGTGACTGAATGTAAAAATATCAAGATTAAAGTGGACCCGTCACCCCAAAAAAATATTCAAAATCATATTTTACAACATTGGTCAAGCAAAATGAACATTAATTACACTATATAAATTATTTTAATCTTGTTTTCTTCAGTCTAGGAATTCATAATTATAGCAAGCAGGCAGAAGCCATTTTGTGGGCACTGTTATTAAGGCAAGCCTTGAATCATCTCAGAATCTTGTTTGTGCACCAGAATGGGGGACCCCATGTCTATTCCCATGTCCTGGCTACACAATTAAATGGTAAAGAGAACTGGTGGAATGTGTGGGGAGCAGTGGCATCTAGGAAGTGCTGAATGGAAAGTGAAAGTAATTGTCTGCCCCGCCTCTATGCCACTGTCATAGAGGAGTGGCAGACAATATTTGAATGACAGCTGAGATTTTTAAACGAGCTTAAAACAGCTATGAATGCTTTTATAAAAATTTGAAATTGGATTTCATGTTTAATTTGAAAAGGACTTTTATACAGATTTTTGTGTCTGGGTGACGGGTCCACTTTAAGGGGCTGATAATAGCAATTTATTTCAGACAGAACAGAAAGGCCAAACTTAATGCACGCAAAGACCTTTCCATCCCTCTCTTCATATATGTTTTGGCACATATAAGTAAGAGCTTCCCTTTTGTTTCATCAGCAGAAATATTCTTTGTACACTACAGCATCAGCATCCCTTGCTCGAAAGATTATGTGCTGATCCATATGGAAAATGCTTTAGCCAAGTAGGATGGTATGTTTCACCCCGTGTCCAAATACATTTTTGCAAAGATAGAATGTCCTTTGCGGATTATAAAATATTTACTCATAAAAATGGCATATTTTCCACAGCTTCTTTGAGATATGATAATTGTGTTAAATCATAAGCTATTCTCCATTCGCTCTGCTCCAGCTATTGTATATTTAGATTTAAGTATCTGGGGAATACTGATGGTCAGTGTTATACTCTTTTCCTTCAAATGGGGCATTTTCTATCTCAACAATTGTTCATTTTTACACATCTCACCAGAATGCAATCTGACTGCCCAGTCGATCAAAATATCTGCACAAACTATCAGCCCATCCTGTTTTTCAAAAGAGTAATAATGAAAAAATAAAATCCTGTGGAGCTTTTTCTTTTTCTGGACTGATTATGGATTCATAGCACAGCGAGGATGTTATTAAAATCCCATATGTGAGAGCCACATGTAGCACACAGAGATATGAATTGGCATTCTGCAGAGATAATGCTATCTAATGGGCTAAACAAGAAGCACAGCTTTCATCCTCATTCAAAGTACATCTAAGGGGCACATTCCATTTGTATTTTGTTCAGGTACAACTGACCAGGGCAAATCATTTCCCTCTTTGTTTTATTTCATAGTAATTATATGTAGAATGTTGGTAATGCTGCTACTGAGTAATTTTTTCCACTTGGGCTGTAAAAAAAATACTCACACACACACACCATTCTAACATGCAAATTAGCAAATGTAAATCTCATAAAAAGCAGAAGTTTTTCCTTCAGCATTTGTGCAAAAATGGCATATGACATTGATAACAGTGCCAATCAGTTGTGTATATATGCACACAACAAGAAACCCTGGAAGAGCCACCAGCAGATATTAATATTGTGTATGGGAACAATTACCCACAAACCATAATGCAGCCATTGCATTGCAGAAATTCATTTCTTTGCAAACCAAGCAAGTCACGATTTTCATATTTCTGTAAGTAGAGCTAAGACAGAGCATGTGAAAATAAGAAAGCCTTGCAAGTTGCATAATATAATAACAGATATCAGTTTGGAAGAAAGGCTACATCCTTATGCTACAATCCTGTTACTTATAGGGGCTAAGGCTTAAAGGACAAGGAAAGTCTAAAATAGAATAAGGCTGGAAATGCTGTATTTTGTATTCTAAACATAAACATGAACTTACTGCACCGCAAGCCTAATCAAACAAAATATTTATGCTTTCAAAGTTGGCTGTCATCTTGTAACTTTGTTATACACCTTTGCCCGACCCTGACCCTGCACATGCTCAGTGTGATCTGGGCTGCTGCTTAGGGATTGTCATAAATTATCAAAACAGCACAAATAATATCTGCCAGAAGCCAATACAGCAAGACTGATTAATAATACAGACTGAATTAGATATGTATTGTTTAATTCAAACTTTCTCCAACTCTGCAGAACAAGTGGCTGCAGCAAAATAATCCTCCAAATAGAATCCCAGTTTATTTGTTTAAATCTGGCTCCATGATCTTTGTTCCTGCAGCTGGAGTTGGACACAGTAAAGGGGCTGTAAAGGCAAAAATAAAATCCAATACAGATCTCTACACAGTCGCCCACTGCTCTACAGGGAAACAAAGCTGCTTGAGTTCTGCATGGCTGGAAAGTAAGGCGGGGGCTCCCCCTGCTGTTCATAAGTATGATTGTTTCTCTTCAGAGCAGTTAGGGACTGTCTGACAATTCCTATCCACAGAAGTAAATGAAGGGAGAATTTCACTGCATACAGTCAGGTTTCTTATAAAAACAGTAGACTTTTTTTAATTAATGTATATTGGAGATAGGTTTCTTTTTCATTAAAGAAAAAATTGGATTTTATTTTTTTGCCTTTCCTTGTCCTTTAATTTCTTTACCAGTTCCTTGGAGCTCATCTAATGTTCATACAAAGTCTACTCCTAGCCTAGTAAACCATAGCAACAAAATAAAAGCAAGTGACCCTTAAATGTTACCTGCTGTTGTTTGTTTAGGGTTAATAGAACTTTGTTTAGGGTTACTATACCTGAAACTTACACAACCCCATTAGCATGTTAGCTTTTTGAGATGTAACTTACTAAAAATTGTAGCTATACACGACTTTGTAGATTGCATGTGCTGTGACACTGCATTCCAAAAGTTTAGGTCAGTTAGAGACAAGATCCAGCTGGTATGAAAATATAAGAGGGGTCATTAACAACTGTAAATGGAGTATGAAAAGTGCAATGTAAGACAATCTATAGCATGCTTATTTTACCAGCAGTGCAGCACTTTTATCCACCATACCAGTGTCATATCAGGGAAGCACAGTTTGAACTTGGTATAATTGCCTTGAAACGTCAAAAAATAGAATAATTTTAGATACACGTTGTAAAGATTTAGATATAAGCCATTGCTTTTAGCGTGTGCAATGCTGTTTGTCTCAGTGACAGCTGATAGATAAATATATATTTGTATATACTGTATATGAAACCAAGTGATGTGAAAAAAGAAATTTAGGACTAAGCAATGTAGATAGCAACTGAAAGTTCAAAAGATGTGCAGTGGCTGCTTGTTTGGTTTGTGACCTCTTAAACATGCCCACTGTGATTTAGCAAGTGGCTAGAGATTTGTCTATTATTCAAATTTCCCAGAAAGCATATGGAGGACAATAGTAGCTTAAAAATTAAATCCATTGAAACAATACAAGCCTAAATATTTTTTTGGCTGGGTTGCAAAGAGAAGCAGGCAGTCAGTTCTCTTTAGCAGTTCTTTAGTCTGGTTATGGCCATGTGCTAGGCATGAGCAAATTCTTTCACCAGGTTTTTCCAAAAAAAAAAAGTTTGTGAAAAAAAACTCCCATTGACATCAATGCGACAAATTCACCAAAGGGCAAACTTTCACTTACCAAGGCTTTGCCAACCTTCGCGCCACTTCGCTACGCACAAATTTGTTGCCATTATGCTAATTGACTAAAATGCAAAGTTGCTTCTCAGCAGCCAAATGCTGGCAAATTTTTGCTAACATTAATTCGTCAGCACAAGCATTTCATAGCGAACTTTCCCTAACATTCGTTTCTGCCTAGCAAAACTTCATTGGTACACTTGTGTTTGGGTCAATTAGAATAGGGCAAGTCCATATAGGTAATATATGTCTTTATTAGAGATCGTGCAAATGTTCCTCTAATGCCCTAGACATGAGCCTACCCTAAAACAAATGTGGCATGCCCTACAAATCGTTAAAAAAAAAAGGTTAAAACAAAAACTTGTAATAGTTAAAACTTTTAAAAACAATCCTGCGTTAAAATATAAAAAAATGCCAGTGTTTTAAATCATTTTAATAATGTTTCATCGTAGAGGATATGATGTCACTGACATAAGATTGAGGAGGCTGTAGCCTCGTCTTATAAGTTCTCCAGGTCTAAGTTGGTGAAGGAAACTCTGGTAAAAGAGGTAACATTCTGTAAAATTTGCACTTTAGTGAATTTGCGGGTTATGATCGCTTGCCTGAGGGGAAAACTTTCCTGCCGATATAATATGAAACTGCACTAGCGATGGTCTCTTTCGCTATTGAATTGCCTCTACGTCTGTTCGTAAGGCGATTTCCCTGCGGGTGGGATTTTTTGGGAATTTTTGCTAGCAACAGCCACTTTACTAAATCTGCCCCAATGGGTTTTCACTATTTCCCTAAATTACGGCAAAGCAAAACCAATGTCGTTAAATTTGTGTTTTTAAAATAAAGCTTTTTATGAAGGGCTATTCCGTTTTCACCTAGAAAAACAGGCTATGATTTTTTCCCCATTACAGCTTTTATTAACTGAAGCTCATACTGATAAAAGCATTAGGGACATAATATAAATATTTACTGAACAGAGTAACATTTTTACAGTATACAAGTTTCTTTTATTATGCTTCCTGTCCAAATGCAAAATGAATATGAGCCTACTTGCAATAAAAAGAATGTTTATTCCTAATAATGTAATGAAAATAAAGCTGCATTATATTTTCTAAAAGCTAATTATCTCTGAATTTTAAAAAAATCTATGCAATTTTTCACAAATTTTTTTCTGGTGCAGCTTTATAAGTAAACACATGTACAATAATCAATACTCTGGGCATTATGGATATCCAAAAGTGGCAAAAGTCACTGATGACGGTAGCTCAACTCTGGCACTAAGTAACCGGATAGTAATTTATACTGTAATACAATTTCCTCATAAATGATTACACTAAAAGGAAAGGTGAATTCTCTCTCTGGTATTCATGCATATCTCTGTTGAAGAGCATTCATTAAAGGGTTTGTTCACCTTCAAACAACTAGTTGTTTTCAGATAGATCACCAGAAATAATGACTTTTTCCAATTACTGTCTGTTTTCTATTTGTAGCTGTTTTTCTAATATTGAAGTGTAAAGTGTCATTTTTCACCTTCTAAAGCAGCTCTGGACCCCCAAGTGTTCTAAACTGATACAATGGATAAATTTCTTATCTTTGTTGCTAATACTCCAGAGTAAATTGTATCAGTTTAGTCTGCACATGAATTACTGAGCTGCCAGACTCAAACACCAGAGACACCAACATTCAACTTTAAACTTAGATTTTGGAAAAACAGTAAAAGATAAATAATGGAAAATAATTGAAAAACATCTTTATTTCTGGGGAACAATTTGAAAAATACTGAACAAAAAAAATGTGTTTGGAAGGTGAACAACCCCTTTAAAGTAACCAGTATCAAAAGTACATTGCATGCACGACCACATGAATGAAATCTCAAAATTGATAAAGTTTTCTTATAATGATTGTAGTGTCTTACAAGTTAGCCCTGGCAGATTTATTCAGTTACTTAATGAGCCTAAATCTTTATTTTAGGCTTTACTCATGCTTGTTACAGGCAGCAGAGGTAACCATCACAATAACAGTGCCATAAGACACTGATGTGCGGTTATCTGACAGTTATCTGATTAAGATACTAGTTTGTAACCTGTAACTGTGAATCTGTGAATCTGAAATATTAATGGGGTCTGAGGAGTTTGAGCCAAAAGACAAGAGCCTTGACTCAGGAGCTAATCCCAAAATAGGTAGTATTTTTGCTACCTGTAAGAAAAGTTACATGTAGTCATGTCAGAATGACACTCCGCTCCATGCGGGCGCTTTGGAAGCTGCCAAAGGGAGACAAAGCACAGCCACCAAAGAGAGCTGAAGCGAAGCCGACAAAAGGAGGTACATCAAAACCGCCAAAACTGATGAAGGAAATGATGGGACCTCAAAGAAAGCTGAAGCGAAGCCACCAAAAGGAGCTACAGCAAAGCCGCCAAAGGGAGTCAAAACTGATAAAGAAAATTGTGGGGGCTCGCATGTTTAAAAATATGTAACTTTAAGAATCTAACTTCCTTTGTTTTAACCTTAAGAGCCTAACTTCATATGTTTTAAGTAAGTACGATGCACAAGTAAATGAATGCTTCCAGGCCCAAAGTGTAGCAGAAGGTCCATTTTTATTAATTGTGTAGATCAATTCAGATCATTTTAAAAGGGGAACCCTAGAATAGATGGTGATGGCTGGCAAGTCACAGGTTCTCCAGGGGTGGATGGGCCCCAATGATTTCATGGCACAGCTTGACCACTAAGAATGTCATGATGCTTTGGACCCAAGCATTTTAAGGGCACGCTGTGGTCCCTAAGCATTTCTTGACATATATATAGTGACAGCCCCCTGTGGCAAGAGGAATCAGAGGAAAAAAAGAAAAAAGGATAGGGTCCATTCTCACTCTAAATATGCTACTGTCAAAAACTTTCTTTTACATTAAAATATTTGCTGCTGCTGCCAACAACAGGTTGAAAAGGGAGTATTAATTTTTGGGCATTCCGACACCTCTGGTGCGAGTCTCTGTTGTTGTGGTGCTCAATTGAGCCCAATATGCTGAAGGTATAAGGCTGGCCTGAGCAACAGAGCCCTGTACTTACTACCTGCCTATGCACCTTGTACCAGATTTTAAATCCATAGTGAGGTGAAAAGCCCAGCAATGTCTTGGATGTAAGTGAGGTGTTAATGAGCACTAAGGGTAGTGATGTTGTGCCCCGTATATCGTGAAATTTCAATTTTCCATGCCCTGATTTAAGTTTTCCCTCATTCTACACAGGTTTTTTTTGTGGTCCCACTGACATATAATGCATAATACATTTCACTGAATTTCCAGGTTATTATTATTATTATTATTATTATTAACATGCATTTATATATGTCTCCCAGAACATAAAAATCACAGTTATGAAACAAACGCAAAATAAATTAATCATAGCATAGTATCAATATCTATAGTATCATAATCTAAGACTTACTTCATGTGTTTTTACATTTATGTAGCCATCATGATATGTGAGTGGTCGTCTCTGCATGTCAGATATTGGAATGCATCTGGAGCTTTTTTGTCCAAAACAAGAAAGTAGCTTGAGAAAGCTGGCTTCGTTTAAAAGACGAAGAACAATCAGGAAAAATAATATTGAAACAGAACTGACAGCAACGATGGGAACTCTCTACAAAAAGAAAGAAAGTATTTGCACATTAATAAAACTCCTGTTAGCTTTTCAAGTTCCTGCAAAACAGACATATTGTCTAATAAACTGTATTCTATGTACAAGCAACATAGTGCTAATGCCAAAATACATAAAGATCTACACTAACAATTCTTTTAACAACAAACCTGGCTGAAGGCTGAATAAAGCAAAAACAACAAAGAAATCAACAAAAAAGCATAAGTAATTTTCAATAATATGGTATATTAAAGTGAGATTGTTTGTTAAAAGGGGGCGGTTCACCTTTTGAGCAAACTTTTAGTATGACATAGAGAGTATATTTTGAGACAGTTTGCAATTATTTTTTATAATTTGTGGTTTTTGAGAAACATTTTATTCATCAGCTCTCCAGATTGTGATTTAAGAAATTTGGTAGCTAGAGTCTAAATTACTCTAGCAAACATACGTTGATTTTAATAAGAGACTGGAATATAATTAGGGCAGGGACTGAATAGCAATTTACTGGACATCCTTAGGCAGCACAGATAATGAAGTAATTAAACAATTAACAGAATTTATAGCATTATTTTATATATATATATATAGAGAGAGAGAGAGAGAGAGAGAGAGAGAGAGAGAGAAAGAGAGTCTCTAGGCTTTGGAATTCTTGTCTGTCTAAAACTGTTGAAGGTGATATAGACTGAAGGCTTTATGAGCTGGTTCATTCTAATGCCCCTACAGACCGGGGGGGGGGGGTTGCTCAGAATCTCTTGGATGAATCTCTTAGATGAAATGTTGATAACATTGTAATTCAATCTAGCTTACATTTAACCGTCAACCCCTATGATTCCAAGGGTCATACAGAAGACAAAACAGGACCATGCTTCAGTCATAGCCATACTGCACTTCTGGCCAAGGAGAGTCTGGATTTTCAGATCTTCTCAGGGGGAATTTTGTATTTTTTAACAGATCTAGGATCTCCTCCCACAAGATCACCTCCTTTGTCATAAATTTGCCAAACTTAAATTAACAGCTTGGAGACTGGTAGCATGATATTGGAGAACCAGGGGGTTTACCCCGGAAGTTATAAAGACCTTGCAGTACTCCAGGAAAAGTTCCACATCATATGCTTATTCCCAACATTGGAATGCTTTTGAAAAGTGGTGTAACTCTTACTCCAAACATGCAAAGGGGTTTAGTGTGCCAGTTATCAGTTCCTCAGGCATTTGATAAGGTCCCCTAACACAAGTACAGATTTCAGCATTATCCTCTTTTTCTGGCATTAGATTCAGATCCAATTTCAAACCTACAATAAGGTGCTTGACTCCTTCCTGGGACTTTAATTTGGTCCTATCAATCTTAGAAGTCATCTTTTCGAGCCTCTTTTGAGTTGATGCTCTAGTTAAATTCCTAACTTTTGCTCACATTTTGCTCACATTTCGCTCACATCTATCACCTCAGCTGAGTTAGAGAGCTTCAAAGTCTAAGAGTAGATCCTCCGTACAATACTTTTTTTTCCAGACAGAGTGGTCCTAAGGTCATTACCCTTTTTCAGTCCAAAGATTAATAGCCACTCTAATTGTAATTTGGAGGTTATTCTACTGTCTGAATGAACACGATTGAATAGTAGAATCCTTTGACTTCGAAATTTGAAGTACTGTCTCTTTAAAAATCCTTTCGATTTTTTTACTTCACCAAATAAAAGCTGCCAAAGTGCTATATTAGCCTATGGGGACCTGCTAGACCATTTTTCTAAGTTTTATTTTATCAAAGAAAAATCCTTCGATCGTACGCTAAAATCCTTCGAATTGTTTGATTCGAAGGATTTTATTGTTCGATCAAACGATTTTTCATCGACTGGTGGAATGCCAAATTCGGTGAAAATTCGATATTTGAAGTCGAAGGATTTTAATTCAATGGTCGAATTTCAAAGTATTTTACACATTTCGAAATTCGACCCGTAGTAAATCAGCCCCCAAGGGGCAGATTTAATAATGTTCTAATTTCGAAGTGAAAAAACTTTTGATCGAAAACGGCCGCATTCGATCAAAAAACAAATTGTTCAAATCGTTCAATCCCATCGAACGAATCGAACGAATCAAACGAATCGAACGATTCGAACGTTCTTGCGCAAAATCCTTTGAATGCCTAGGACTTTTCAGGACAGGTTCTAGGAGGTCCCCCATAGGCTAAAATGGGAATTCGGCAGGTTTAAGGTGGCGAATAGTTGAATTTGAAAGATTTTTAAAGGGCCAATACTTCGAAATTCGAAGTTTCTAATTTTTTCAATTCAAAACAAATTTTGGGCTATTTGATAAATTAGAATTTTAATCGAATATTTACCACCCCTTTAATAGCTGTAGATTGAATTATGCCCAATATTTTGTTGTTCAGGTGCTACATAGCAAAGTTTGCGCCTGGCGAACTTGTGCGAACTGTGCAAAGCTGACGCTGGTGAAAATTCAACTGTTAGTGAATCTATCCCTGTGTCTGTGGATAGCCAGCAACTGGTTGTTTTTTAAGTGGGGATCTTAAACATCCAACTTCAAAAAAAGAAAAGTTGCCAGCAGTTTTGGAACTTAAATGCATTTTCGGCACACAGGATATTATGTGACAGAAGACTGAGCTAGCTTCTTTTTAGCACTTCGCCTGGTCTGAGGTGGCAAGTCTCTGGCAAAAGAGGTAATGTTCAGTAAAATCCGCACTTTACTGAATTTGCGGAGTAACAATCGTTTGCCAGAGCTAGCAGATATGAAACAGGAGTTCCAAAGTTTTCACCTCTGTGGTGGATGTGAGCAAAATTGCAGTTGAGTGGAGTCTTTTATTCATATTTATGAGAAAGAGACTGCGTAAGATATTATTGGGAGAGGAGAACAGCAACAGGATGGTTAGGCAAGAGGTTGGGTAGGAAACTAATGGCTGTGACTTTACCTAAAGAATTAAGTTTGAATAAAGAATTAGCAGGGGATAGTGCCATGGACAATGGATGTTTTACAAATCCTCTGGCATTTAGATTTAGGTGTGAAATACTAATTTTTAACAATCTTAAGTGAATTTTCTGCTTCGATTTTTAACTGATGAAGTTCTCAGGCTGCAATGGATATACTTTTATTCCTCAGGTTTTCTATTAGTCTTCTTTTATCAGCTTATTTAACATCATTTTTGTTCTTAGGTCAAAGTATATCTTTATCTTCTCTACAGTTATTACATAAAGACTTTGTTGAACTATTAGTTGAACTAAACATATCAGATGGTGACTTTTGTAGTGCCATTTGTCATGCAAGTAGTGTCTGGTAATCTATTGTTTCCCATTTTGAATTTGTCAGACTGTTAATTGTATAAAAATAACATAGTTCTCCATGGTCAACTTACATTTAAGGGCTCTTATAACACATAAAATGCAGACAGTTCAAAGCAGCGAAAGTGTCACTTGTAATTTACAGTTTCATGCCCATGTTATGTATATTGGATATGAAACTGTTGTTGATAAGATGTTGTAAAGTGCAAAAAAAACATCTTTAATAGTTAGAACTTTTGAAGGCAATCTGGTTTTAAAATATGAAAAAACTCCAGCATTTTTTATAACTTGTATGACTTTCCAGCATACAGGATATGATGTGGCTGGCATTAGAATTAGAAGTATGTACTTAATTTTATTAGTCTGCCAGGTCTAAGGCATGAAGGAAACTCTGGCGGAAGAGATAACGTTTTGTAAAATTTGCACTAAGTCAGTTTGCGAGTAATGATCATTCACCTGAGCGATAAGTAGTCTGGCGAAAGGGTGGAGAACTATGCTAGCAGCAGTGTCTTTCGCTAGCAAATTGTCCTCTACACCTGCTAGTAAATTGGCAAAGTTCCTGTGGATAAGATGTCTTAGAAAGCGTACAGAAACTTTCCCATATATGAAATACAATACGAGATTTTTTTCTTGCCATTTCAAGGAAAAAAACACTATTATGTTTAACTAGTTTATACAAATGTATGTTTTGCTGCAAATAAGCATTACGTGCCAAAACAGTTTCCTTCAACAAATATATAAATATATAACAGAATGACTTTCTTGTTTAACAAATTCTGGAGGGCATCATTGTAACAGATGGTGAAAAATATGAGTCCCAGTTGTTTCAAGCACATGATAATTAAAAAAAACTCTGTAAAGTACAGTAAATCTAAGAAATTCAGTTGTGTATAAAACCAATCTGTCACTCTTATTTTAGCTTCAAGAAAATTTTGTGTGTTATGAGCACAAACAGTATATAGTTATGTTTATAAATTATTAGTTGATATGAAAACATAAATCCTGTCATTTAACTAGATAATTTTGTTATGATTTTTGTTATGTTCCTGATACATCTTACAGGTCCAGTAAGGGGTCATTTATGACCACAGGTGCATTGAGAAAAGATTGTCGTGTTTTTCTCCACAATGCCAAGTTTTTCACACACCTCCAGCATAGCTGCAGTTATATGAGATAGATGCACAAGACACAATTGCAACTGGTGTATTAAAATTGTGCATGTGCATACAATTCTTTTAGTGCAACTGCACAATGGCCACAGTGGGAACCCTAGAGCAACTTCCCTTGGTCAAAAGGTTCAACTGCACTTGATTGGAAAAGGAGGCAAATATAATGTTCTCTACCAACTGCAATGCCCTGTCCCTCAGGGTGACAAAAGTTGCCCTGTGCCCTCATCACCTTCCAGAATTATACATAATAAAAGTTTTTGTGAGCAAAACCCTCCAAAAAAAACTTGGACATCATGAAGGCTATTAACATCTACAAATTGTTCAAGGGACCTCTGCCATTGACTCCTATATGACCTCAACAGGTTTTAGATTTCTCATGGAAAACACAACTCGAATCTTAGGGGCTGATTTACTAATCGTCGAAGTGAAAATTCAAATGAAATTAAAACTTTTAAAATTTGAATATTGAAGTAATTTTGGGCTACTTTGACTATCAAATAGCCCAAAATTAGATTCGCATTGAAAAAATCTGGACATTCGAATTTTCGAATTTCAATGTAGCGGCCCTTAGTCGACTTCGACTATTCAGCAGCTTAAAGCTGCAGAATTAGCATTTTAGCCTATGGGGAACCTCGCAGAACTTGTCCTGAAATTTTTTCTAAGTTCTGAGAAATCGAAGGATTTTGGTGAAATTGTTCAATCGCCCCCATGTTGTTGCGCCCAAGGCAGGTGCCTCTTCTGCCTACCCCTAGTTCCGGCCCTGCAGAAGGAAACTGAAAAAAACCTACGCACTTTGGAGAGCATAGAAACTTCTTGCAGTGTCCTATCTAGGACTAAACCCCAGCCCTGGATGGTAGAAATACTCCTCATAAGTTTATATTAATCTGACAATGACACAACTTCAAATTCAATAAAAAGAAAGATACAACTTTGATTCATTTTTAAGTGCAAGAGGACAAACCAAGAATTTAAGTTTACTCCAGGTAATTCTAAATTCAGCTTGATTGTGTTAGTATAGTTGATTATAGTTGAAAACCTGCAGTTGATTATTTGGTATCTCAGATCTGCAACTTATAAACCCTGCTTAATACATTTCTACAGCCTTTCTAGCTGAATTGCAGCACTGGGTAAATACAGTTAATGGTACAGCATTTTGCAGGTGTCTTAAGAATTTAAAAGTAATTGTGATCTGCGTTAGACAAATCCCTTGTGAATTTGCCTCACTTTTTTAATGAAAGTGCACCTTAGCGAATCACTTTTACTCCAGGCTGGTACTTTTTATTGGAATAAAATACAGTGTAGTGCTACCACCTTTTTTATCTTTTACAGTAGTGGAACTACCAGGGGAGCAGGGTTGCGACTGGGCCAGGTAGTAGGGGGCCCACAACCCCTCAGGGGCCCCCTGGCAGCTCACGCACTGCTGATTTCCAGCCACAGTGGCCAATTTCTGGGCAGATAATCTTATATGGAGGGGGACGGGGGGCCCGGCCCGCCACCCTTCAGTTATGTTACTGATCTTTTACATTCATCCCTAGAACTGATGTAGACTGGAACATGCATAGTAGAGTTAAATTCAAAAACATTAGTCAAGTTATTCATTCATGCACTGATATGAGCCAAAAACTAAGTTTTTGCAATTTAATAAAAAGCTTCTAAAACTTACTGTCTGTTTTATATGCAAAAACTAGTAGTGGAAAAACTTTTTTAATAGTATCAGGAACAAACAAAAGCAATAGATAGCAGAATATGCAAGTGAGTTAACATTTTCATCAATTTGGGTCGCAAATCTGTCCCTCAGTCTGCTGTTCCAGGGATAATACTTATTGAAAAATACTGATTGGATTCGTTGAGGGGTAGTATATTTGGATGCTCCAGTGGCTTTACAGGGGACTAACCCATTAGTGGGAAATGTAATAAAATTTGCAAAGAGAACATAACTTAAAAATACAAATGTGCATATCGCAATGCAATACTCTACATTAGGCTTTTATTGGACTGTCAGGCATGTTTACTAAGATTGGAGATAAATATCTGGAGAAATTTTTGGAGATGTTGCCCATAGCAACCAATCAGATCTTTGCTAACTTATAGGTGGCTGTTTAAATCTAATTGCTGATTGTTTGCTATGGGCAACATCTCCATAAATCTCTCCAGATATTTATCTCCAATCTTAGTAAACATACCCCTTACGGAACGCATTTTAGGACATCGTCCTGTGTAAACGATGTGCTACATGCGCCGTCCTATTGGTGTGGAATGCAGCATTGTGTGGTTTTTCACTCACCCATCCGCAAATGCTACAGTCACACCTCCGTCCTGGGCCCTCCCTCCTCAGCTATCAGCCATACGAACTCCCCCCTCAGCCCTCCGCCTTCCTCCCTCCTGGCTCCGCCTTCCTCCCTTCGCCTTCCTCCCTCCTGGCTCCTCCTTCCTCCCTCCTTTCTCAGCCTTCCAACTTCTTTCCTCAGCACTCAGTCTTCCACTTTCCCTAGTCAGCCCTCCCCCCTCAAAACTCTGTTATCGGCTTCAGTCTTCTAAGAATCTAAAGACGCCTATTGGCTGTGAAAAAAGAGGAAGTTAAAAAAAAAAAATAGGTGAATAAAGCAGCGCGCGCACTCTCCCCACTAGGATCTTAGAAGACTGATGCCTGATAACATAGTTTTGAGGTGGGAGAGCTAATGAGGCAAAGTGGAAGGCTGAGTGCTGAGAAAAGAGGTCGTAAGGCTGAGAAGGGAGGGAGGAAGGCTGAGTCAGGAGGGCAGAAGTCGGACAACTGAGGAGGGTGGGCTGAGGGGGGATTTCGTATGGCTGATAGCTGAGGAGGGAGGGCCTAGGACGGAGGTGTGACTGCAGCATTTGAGGATGGGTGAGTGAAAAACCACACGATGCTGCATTCCACACCAATAGGACGGCGCATGTAGCACTATCCTACTGTCAAGTGAGGGGCAAAGTGTTCACAAAGGCAAAAATTTCACTTTGCAAAGGCTTTTTGCTTTAACAACCAATATTACATTCCCCCCATAAGTGTTTACTTTGCCAAATTATTCTTGTCCTTTAGAATTTTTTTTTTTAAACTTGCCATGTGGCCAGTTCAGTTCAGTTTCGTATTGCCAGTTACGTAAGTCAAGTTGTCAGTTTGATACATTTATTTGATACATTGCAAACATTTCTCAGCAGCTGCAACAGGTTTAGCCCATAATGAGAATGCCACGCAGGGTTTACAAAAGTAATAGCACATCTGTTCCAACTGATACATTAGCTACTGGCTAAGATTTTTATACACTGGTGAATTTTTATGCTTGACATGCGTTTGAAATGAAGGTTTGACTGCACCTAAATTAATCAGTTAATTGACTCTCTTACATTCTGCTTGGCTATGCTCATTAGCATTTAGCATTTTTTATTCCCTTTGTGTTCAGAAACCAATAG
Source organism: Xenopus borealis (assembly GCA_024363595.1). Taxonomy (NCBI): domain Eukaryota; kingdom Metazoa; phylum Chordata; class Amphibia; order Anura; family Pipidae; genus Xenopus; species Xenopus borealis. Next base: position 72,457,780 of record CM044437.1, read on the forward strand.
AATAGCAGGTTGTACTTGAAATTTACAAAAATGCACTTTAGCTGTGTTTAAAACACAATATATGGTTTTTTCACACTTAGGGGCAGATTTACTAAATTCACATTAATTCACATGAAGGATTCGAATATTCGATCGAATTTTCAAAAAGATTCCAATTTTTAATATGCAAATTAGGCAAATTCGACCAAATTTGACCATCCCATATTCGAATTCGAATGACTCGAATATTCGAATTTAATTTTATTAGAATATTCGAAAATTCGACGGTCGAATACTTCCCCTTTAAATTTAAATTCGATCACCTACTTCTCCAGATTAAACCTACCGAAATGGGGATCATTCCCTAAGATCGAATAAGAAAAATTCGATCGTTAAAAAATTGTTCGAAAATTCGTTTCGAATTCGAATCGAATTCGATCGAATTTCCCTATTCGATCATTCGATCGATTGAATTGCGCTAAAAAAAAATTTGAATTCAGATTTTTTTAATTCCCCACTATTCCCTGGTTGAATTTCGAATTTTTTTGGCATTTGAAATTCGACCCTTAGTAAATCTGCCCCAAGTATGCATTTGTAAACGGTTCGGTTCATTAAATATTCAGGAAAAACAAAAGCATCTTTAGTGTGCAAGGTCAATAAATGAAGATCCTGCTGAAATTTTTTTTTATCTGAACCTAAGATTCTAAAGGCCTGATTCATTGATCATTACTATGATTTGATCAACTCTGATCCATAAGCAGAATTACCGTATTTTGTAAGCTGCCTGTTTAATGAAAATAGAATAACTGATGCAATGTCAACAAAAAGTTTAATGAAACTCAGAAACTCTATAAACATCATTCTAATTTAGTTATTCTGAAACTTCTGATCTTAATATGAGAGAACAAGGAGCATAAATGTTTACGTAAAAAAACAACCATAGCCACACCAGGTAACCAGGAGAAGCAGTTGCTCAAAAGATATATCCAATTATTATACAGACTTAATATTATAACCTATACATTTCAGATAAATGAATCGCATATACTTTTTTACTCAGCTATTTAATATCCCGATTCCCCCACATTTCCCCTTATTTCAGCATTTTAAGTACATATTTTAAATATACTTATTTTAAAGGTATTTTGCAGCTCAGTGAAAAAGTAGAGACAATGGAAATCCAATTAGTCCAAAATACAGGTCATTTAAGCAACAATTTGGTATAAATGCCTAGAATATTTTATTTATTTATATATATATATATATATATATATATATATATATATATATATATATATATATATACATTCATATGTATATATATATGCTCATTTTAAGATTGGAGATAAATGGGAAGGTGAGTCCTAGTAGTCAGAAAGCAGCCACACCTTGTAAATTCCACTAGTGAACAGCCCCTTAAACTTGATTGTCTTACAAATACATGATTGTGTGTCTGTGTGCTTCATAAAAGTGTGTTTGTATCAGAGGGTGTGTGTTTGAGGGTTTGTGTGTGGTTATATACTTTGCTGCAACTGGCTGTTATGTCTTCAAGCCATTAGATGTCAGATCTATTTACTACATGCTGTGAAAACAAGTGAAAGGCATTGTTGCCAGTAGAAAATAATAACAGATGATCTATTTTATTCATAATCATGTAAAATATGTATGTAGTCACACACAGCAACATTGTTAATTGATTTATTCTTCCACTACACCCGTTAATAATTAGTCAGGCTGCTGTCAACATCCTGCAGTACCATGACAGCTAATTGAGTTCTTCTCCCTTCAATAAACAGGTTCATTCTGGGATGACACATGTGGCTGCATTGAAACTACAAATAGCTTTGTTTCTCTGACATGCAATTGGTGGCAAACATCTGCAGTATACAGTTTGGGGGCAGTCTTCAAATGTACAGTGCGAATAAATAAAGCTTGTTTTGAAATTATGATACTATATTTGCAAAGAAAAAAAAGAGCTTACAGCTGTATTTTATTTGTAATGTCTTAGCAAGTTTGTAATTTAAAGTGATACTGACAAAAAACTTTCTTTTTTTCAAAATATTAATCTACATTAAAAGTTACAAATAGGTCACATTGATAGTTATTTTGCTGATAGTTCTACTTTTGTAAGTAATTATTACATGAAGTTCCTAAACCTGACTGTTTTGCCAACCTGACTTTCCCATCTCTGTCTGTCAGTTAAGGTGGCCATAGACGCACAGATAATATCGTACGATACGAATTTTCGTACCATATTCGGTGCGTGTATGGTGGGAAATGAGCCGACCGATATCGTCAGAAGATTAAGATATCGGTCGGCTGGTTGATCGGGCTGGATGGAAAATTTTGATCGTATGCCTTTGAAAGCACCCTGACATCGGTCATTGTTAGTGCTGAATCGTCAGATACAAGTAGAATTCTATTGTTCCTACCTGTATATTTGACGATTCAGCTCTACACGTGTGTGTTGAAACGAACGATCTTTCTTGGAAAGATCTTTTCCGAGAAAGATCGTAATTGTTACGTCTATGACCAGCATTCGAGTTTCTAGTGCTAACCAACTACTGCTGCACAAATATGGCAGAAGAGGAATGCAAACAACTAAAGAATCAATATATAAAAATTAGGATTCAAACCACAGTGTAACACTTTTGCCTTCCACAACAGTA
>CM044437.1:72462819-72489128 GCA_024363595.1 Xenopus borealis
CCCCCTTTGCTGGAGGTACGGTTAGCAACGTTCCTTTCTTGGGATTTCGTTTAAGAACTAAAGAATCAAGGCTAATAAAAAGTTGTTATGAAAAATGCAATGATTTAATAAATTCAACTTTAAGTTAACTTTTAAGTGCCACAACCACACTCCAGCAAGCTCCTTCTTAATGCACATAGTGGAGATCAGTAAATGAGGTGCTTTCTGGATATTCATGGATGTTGAAAAGGCACACAGCATAGACACACCAGATGGAGGAGCATCAGCAGAGATCAGGTAAGATCAGAGCAGTCCTACACAATGTTCCCAGCTTGTATTCAAAAAGCTGTAATCATGGGCAATATGCATTATTGTTACACTTGCAATGTGATCTACCGTCATTTGTTGTAAAAAAGAGTTGTGGTTATGCTACACATTGCAATAAAAAACTGAGCAGACTGCAATTAAGTATGAGAGAAGGAAAATAACCTATTCCTTATTTATTCTAAGACACCGTTGAGCGAGAGAGAGAGAGAGAAAGAGAGAGGTACTCCTTATAAATGAAATCTCTTCAATATGTCATCCTGTACTTGTAAAAATATTTTCTTTAGCCCCAGTAGGATTTCCGAAGACTACTGCATTATCAAACACCCACAAACCCACTTAATCTCTTACAACATTGGTAGGGCCGTTGGCTAGTGCATGGAATATCTATTTTCTCCACATGTCCATGTTTCTTCAGAAATGTTTCTATGTGACATTTCTTTCGTGTAATGTGTAGACTATAGATTGTATGTGATCCTGTGGCTGGATGAACAATCTCTGTTAAATGCTGCATGTCAAGTCAGCACTAAATAAACAATAAAACTGTATTTACATGACTTACGCTAATGATTAAAGTGGACCCGTCACCCCAAAAAAATATTCAAAATCATATTTTATCCCATTAGTCAAGCAAAATGAACATTAATTACAATATATAAATTATTTTAATCTTGTTTTCTTCAGTCTGGGAATTCATAATTATAGCAAGCTGGCAGAAGCCATTTTGTGGACACTGTTATTAAGGCAAGCCTTGCATCATCTCAGAATCTTGTTTGTGCACCAGAATGGGGGACCCGATGTCCATCCCCATGCCCTGGCTACACAATTAAATGGTTAAAGAGAACTGGGGGAATGTGTGGGGAGCAGTGACATCTAGGAAGTGCTGAATGGAAAGTGAAAGTAATTATCTGCCCCGCCTCTATGCCTAAGGCATAGAGGAGTGGCAGACAATATTTGATTGACATTTTGATTGAGATTTTTAAATGAGCTTAAAACAGCTATGAATGCTTTAATAAAAATTTGAAATTAATTTTCATGTTTAATTTGAAAAGGACTTTTATTATACAGATTTTTGTGTCTGGGTGACGGGTCCACTTTAATGTAAATGTATTTTTAAATAAGAATATTGTATTTTCTAGATTTCTAAATATACTGTAGCATAGATACTGTGGAGCCGAAGAGAAGAACATTAAGGTGCATATTTATCACAATGTGTAAAAGAGTAAAAATACACACATCACCACTCTAACGCCATGCTGCACTGTCAAGCTGTATATTAAATGTGAGGCTGAGATTACATTTCTGGTGTTACAATTGATGGTGTCACTCAGCATGTCCATTAATATAAAACAATGGTGTACATCAAAATACATACCTTTATAAATAGCAAACCTTGAAAAATTACCTTATTCCACATTTTACACCCACTTTAAAGCAGCGTCAAATAATGGAATATATTTCTGGAGCAAATAAAAATGGACATCAACATTTGAAACTTGAAAAAGAGACTGTCTGATTATTAAATTAGAAAAATAGCAGATGCAAAATAACACTTTTATTTTACAAAACGTTTTACACTTTTTTTTGGTGCAAAAGGAGGGTTATTCACAGAAAGGGACAGAAGCAAATAAAAACTTACTTTTGATATAGTTACTTTTGATATATACTTGTTTAACAATTTGGTTTGTTTTCTGATACCTGCATAGGACTTTCCTTTATCACATGTCTCTTTCAGCATGTAGGATAAGGATAACAAATTAACATTTTTTGGCTGCCCTGAAATCTGTGAGGGTAGCGTCAGCGGTGTCAGTAGCAGGTGCGATGATGTGTATGGGGGCCCCTGGGGTGAGGTTCTCTGGTTTGGATGAACATTTACAGTTCAGCAGAATCTAAAGTCTACAAAAAGTGCTGGGATTGGTCAACATAGGAACATTTTGATTAGATCAGGGATGGAAATTTGGTTCTAAATTAATGACATTTATTCTTTTCTCTTTGTGTCTTTGCAAATCTTCCTAAACGTAACAGATTTTAGCGCATGGTCTTACTTCTGGAGAAGCTCGTTCACAAAGAACTATCACAAGAAATGCTTTGAAAGGATAGTTCTTATTGATATTGGGGAGACTCCATAATTGTTCTTTATTTTATCATTGACCTAAAATAATTTCATTACCATATAGCGTGTTTTTCAGAAAGAAAATACATCAACTGTTTGTGTTTGGTAAAATGTAAAAACTAAACCATTGTAAAAGCCAGTGTCAAAAGTGTCATATAAACTAGAGTACAATACCAGACTGCCAATTTGCAAGCAAAATAACGAAAATTTTAAATATATTGGCAAACTGGCAGGAAAAGAGGAAAAAGCTTGTAGGAATGAAAGTTACATACTGCAGTTTTATTCAATTGACGGAGTACTACAGTCAGTGATATCTGTGATTATTTCTCCAGATGCCCAGTTCTCAGCTAAGCATTTATTTTTGCATCAGTTGCAATGTATATAATTCCAATCAGCAGGTGACCTTTCCAGTAAGTGATGAGACCAAAGAATTGTGTGTTTGCCCTTCCATTTGCTGTAAGACATAATTTTTCTTCTGTGAAAATTATAGTTATGAGTCATGGAAATGTTCATACACTCTAGAGACTCACTCAATGTCCTTTGCATATGCATAATTCCTGTATTTCTCAATGACATCACTAACATTTGCATTTTATAAAAGACTGGAAGAGAAAATTATATAGTTTACAACTGTAAAGACAGCTTGGTCATTATTTAGTGAAGGTTATAAGTAACAGAAGAGCCACACAAAGTGAATGCAAGCTCAGGTTTAATATAAGGTGCGTCTTCATCATCATCATGTATTTAAAATAGTGCTTTACAATAATATTTAACAAATGAGGGCTTAAAATAAATTAACAATCAAGGGTTACAAAATGAGGAGGATTAGAGACAAAACAGGAAGATTAGAGAGCCCTGCTCAAAGGAGCTTACAATCTAAAGTGATGGGAAATAACTGCAATAATTTGTGATTATTCTTTTTGTTGTGTTCTGATTATTTATGGTGCATCAAATAAGCTTTTTAGAACAGGTAGGTGTTAAGGAATGCTTGAAGGTTTTGAGAGTGTTATACTGGAGGCGATGATAGGAAACAGACAGTCAGAAGCGCAAGATAAATCATTCAATTGGGAATGAAATTAAGTTATGAGAAGAGAAGAAGTGAGGCAGTAGGAAGCATAGTAGGCAGTACATATTCACAAAGCTAGTTGTTTTCAAACAGTCTACCATAAATTATGAATTTTTAGTTGTTTTAGAGATGTTTTAGTTGTTTAGAAAGCTATCAAAATGTCTTATTATGCTTGAACTGGGAAGCATGAGAGGGTGAAAAAGTGATGTCCTGTTGTTCAATATTTCCACATTTATCAAAAAATTCTGGTCAGGAACATTTTCATGACAGTTCATGCTTTTAACAAATACACCCATTTATTATAGAAGACACCTGTGTCAGAATTACTTTGAGCAGCTGGACACCATTCTGTCTAGTGGGACGGTAATGATTAGCAAAAGTACTCAGCACTGGCACTTATTTGAAAGCATACCAACTGATGCAAACCACATTTGGGGGGAACCTTAGAACAATTATATTCTGCTCTAGAAATAATGAATCACTTGAAGGAATGTTTCAGAGATGACGAATTAGCCACTAATTTTTATAAATTAAGACAAAGGTGTAAAAAGAGAAAGCAAATGAAAAAAAATCATCAATTGTGGTATGCATCTTGAAAATGATTTGAAACAATTTGAAAATTTTTTTTTTACAAGTTACTGTACTTATTTCTGAAAACGCATGAAAAAAAACCAACTTGAACTCAATAAAATCACATTCTACCCTTCATTTTCAATTAGTCTGCCAATTTTCAAATGTATCTTAAAAACGGGAATTGAAAAATAGCTTTTGAAAACACAGCTCCCATTGATTTGTATATGAACCAGGTTTTAGCTGCTGATCAATTTATATTTGAGTTTTTTGCACTTCGAATATTTGGGTTTCAGTAAGTTAAATTTCACAATTTTTTGGAGTGAAAACCACCTAGAGGAGCCCCTAGGCACAGTGTTTTGCAAGAATTCTTACAGAAGTGGTGACAGTTGGATGGGGACTAAGAACAGACAAGGTCAAAATGTCCCATTTGCATTGGGGGCATATTTATCATACCATGTAAAATGATTTACACTGGAATTGTGTAAAAACACTGTGCAAAATACATGGCAAATATATCAAGGTGTGTGTTTAACTTTACCTGCCCAATCAGGCAGCAAGTAAGTTCTGGTGGAACGTATGGTGTGCATAAACATTGATGGATAATCAAATACAATTTCAAGTGAGTTCTGACTTTAAGACCAGATTTTTAAACAGTTACGCAAATGCTATCAATCAATACACAGATGATTTTTTACACAGTATGAGACACAGGTCCACCTTTTGAGATATTAGCAGTTTTAGGTAGCTATACCCCTAGGCAGGTTAAGCTCTTTGAAGACCAAGCCCCTGTTTACGCACTTTCTATGAACTTACTAGATTCAAGTAATCCTAGCATTGCTGACTAAGCCAAAGGCCTGGGCCCAAATTCACTAAAGAGTGAAGCGTCTAATGCTAGCACTAATTCGCCAGCGAGACGTCATTTCGTAACTTTGCAAATTCACTAACACCGACTCTGGCGAATTTTCACTAGCGATGTAGATAGACTTGCGCAACTTCGCACCCTTACGCCAGGCGAAGTTGTGCACTGACGAAGGATCGTAATTAAGCAAATTCACAAAGATCAACTTTTTCCTGAACGTTACCACTTACGCTAGACTTTACTTCGCCTGGTCAGACCAAGCGAAGTTCAATACAATAGATAGGAGTTTGAAAAAAAAAAGCTAAATTTTTCTGTCCCAAAAAAATGCTGGCATGTTTTACCATTATAGGGTGATAGTCTGAAAAAGATCTTTTTTTGGGGGGGGGGTTACCCTCCTTTCCCCCTACATTTCCTAACATATGGCAACACAACTATATAGGGGGCACATGTAGGGCAATAGGACAACTTTATTTAATTTATTAAAGGTTTCCTGGGCTTGTGTAGTGGAATGTAGTGATGTAACATATACTTCTATTATACGCTTAAGTTCCGGCCATATGCATATTAGGCATCGCTAGGGTAACTGCGCTTTGCCTTGTGAAGTAACACTAGTGCAACTACACTACCGTTCGCGAAACTGAGGGTAACTTCACACTTTAGTGAATTTGTGTAGCGCTGGCGAAAATTCACCTGGCGAAGTGCGGCAAACGCTAGCGAATTTTCGGGAACTTAGTGAATTTGCCCCCTGGTATTAGCCATCCAATAATGCAAATATCTCAGAAATCACTCAAAATGGAAAATATTGAAAGTGAAAAGGATGAGGAACCTTACAGAAGTCAACAAAAACATAAATATGTAAAAGAACAATGCAGCAAGCACCCAGCTGCAAAAAGCATCAAATGCTTATACTCTACAAAAGCAAAACAGTCAGTGATAAACAAGGATCCATTTTAAGAAAGTGCTTGGGTGCAATTAAGTGCACGTGTATTTAGAGACTGCAAAAGAGCAAGTGCTCTAAGAGGTAGTATTTCATTTTGGATCTGAAGATAGTTGTGAACGGATTTTGCTATACAGCAGTTGCATGCAAATCTTTTTCCACAGATAAGGAGTAGACTAAGAAAATGTAATACCTATGAGCACTTAGAAGTACAAACAAGACATTGTGATACCAGTTGAAATGAATAATGAGATGCAAGTAGGTGCAGACAGTGGAGTATCTAGATGTTACTGGGCCCCACAGCAAATTCAATTTAGGGCGCTAAATTATTGGTAAATTGACCTATTCTCCCTCATGGTTACCAGATTTTTTACCCACAATGCAGCCTTTTACCATAATTTCAACATCATTGTGGCATGCACTTAATAAAGCTGTGGCCAATATGTTAAAATGAGTATAGCTGCATGTATCCTTCAATGTAAAATTGGGTGAAATTACCACCATGGCTGTACTTAACCAAAAGGCACCCTTGCACATGGTTTGGAATGTAAAACGTGCTCAAAACAAATATGTAGTACAAGGTACAGCTGTAGGTACATGTACTTGTGATTAATACAATTTTTTGTGTAATGACAGTTATATATTTAATCGCAGCCAATAAGGAGTCATGTACTTGCACCGACAGTCACTCCCTGCATTTCCATATAGTTATGTTTGGTGCCACTGCCTTCATCCCACTTCCTGTTATTAATTTTATGTAAGTGTGTCAAGAGGAGCTTAGCTCCAGGGTTTGTTTTTGTATATAATTGTTAGTTGAAGTTCCTAAGCCTGACTCTCTGAAACTCTGACACTCTGACACTCTGACACTCTGACTTTGCCAACCTGACTGTCCCATTTCAGCCTGTTAGTTACAGTTTCTAATGCTAACATGGGGCAACAGACGTTAGAAGCAGCTTTCAAAGCCAATATTATAATAGATGTTAAAAAGAGTTTAATTTCAGGTGTCACACAGGTGTCTTTAAGGACCTGTGTGCAGAAAACATTTTGTCACCGAGTACCAGAAGTGACACCATCGGCACTTTTTTAGAACAGTGCACATATTTTAACACATAAGCCTCAATTGCATCTGATGAAACAAACCCTCCATGGATGCAAATAAATTAGAATTATGGGGGAAATGGTGCATCATGGGTAATAAAAACAAGGTGATTACATATAAAAATTGCCCTTTACTAGTGATGGGCGAATTTATTTGCCAGGGGAAATTCGCGAAACGGCAGTCGCAATGAAAGCGACATGCGCCGAATACGACGCGATGCGACGCAAACAACGTGACGCGCGTCGAAAACAACGCGACGCGCCGAAGTTGACGTGACGCACGTCAAAAGCGTGCCGCAAATTCGCGAAATTCTATGGAAATTCGCAAATTTTTCGCCGAAGCGAAACTGGGGCGATTCGCCCATCACTACCCTTTACACACTGAACTTATGGTAACTAAAGAACTTCTTTTAACTTTCCCAAAGAGTTTCTGCCAATTTGCTTGTCATACATAACAGCTCAGGATCAACAGTGAGAAACATACTACCAGATGCCTATTAATCCCCGTGTGCAACCATGATGCTTACAACATTTACTAACATTAGGGCACCTCAAAGGATTTGGTCAGCTACTAAATATTGACATTCCAAAAACATGATAATTCATATCTTAAACATGTAGAAGTGACTATCTTATCCCTGTACTTCACCCCAAATTAGATTTAAAATCTTAAAATGATTTGAATTTTTATTACTTTCATTCTCCTTAAAGTAGCAGCTTACCACTAATTCAACACAAGTTTAACGAGCAGGGCTATATTTAATAATCTATTCGATTATTCGACTATTCGACAGTCGAATACTTCCCCTTTAAATTTTTATTCGACTGCCTAGTTTGTCAGATTCAACCTACCAAAGTGGTTTTAGTGAATTTAGATCGAATAAAAAAAATTTGAATCGAATTTTCACTATTTGATCGTTTGACCAATAAAATTAGCAGTAAAATCCTTCGAATTCGAATATGAAAGATTTTAATTCCCATGCTATTCCCATGGTCAAATTAGAGGGTTTTTTAACCTTCGAATTCGACCCTTAGTAAATCTGCCCCATACTGTACTAGGACACCAGGAAATATTGTTCTGCACTCTCATATGAAATAGAAATGCCAAAAAGACCACTTTGTAAAGTGATTTAGATTTCAACCTGTAGGTTTTTTAATATGCTTGTTGTCTATGTTATTAATAGGAAAGAAATATAAACATTATAGGAAGGTCAGTATTCATAATTATTTGCAGATAAGGTAGCCTCACACGTGATCCTGTTTTAATGCTCTTACGGCGAATAGATACAACCACTTAATTCAATAAAACATGACCTTGAATAGCCAAATTATAACAATCTATAGATTGCTTGCTTGACTTTACCAATAAATAACTTTAAAACTAAGTACCTCTAAAACATTGCTATGTAATATACACAGCAATAAAGGCAATATTTTGTTTTATAAATTTATGTTTGGTCATTATGTTACAGATAAAGAATGAATAAGGTTCAGATGGCTCACCATGTCCAACCAAATCATATATATTGACACCTTTAAAATGAATGCTGTAACATATAAGCTGTATATACCATATAAACATCAGGTGATTCCAAAACAAAGCTTGTTCTAGCTGTTTGAGTTCATGCTATACTTACAACCCTTTACATGCTAGGTTAGATACTACTGTATATTGGCTGACACAAACATATCAACGTGCCAGCACCCGACTGTTTTTCCAATATTTCCATTTGATTAATGGCACAACAAGAGGCATGCCAAGATCAAAATGCTCTAGCATGAAAGGGATGAAACTACACTGCATGCTGTATATAAATGATCCCTTTTAACTGCAGTCACCCATTTTTTAAACATATATTTACTATATGCATTAGCAAACAATCACTCAGTTAGGTAATTATTCTATGCTGTTGAATATTAAAATAAATTAATATTAAGAATATAAAGTAAATTAATGACAGAGTGTGTTTTTTTCTACCCTGTAACTGCACAGGGTAAATTAAATCAGCTCTACTATATTACACGTAAAAATCTATCTATTTTGGGTATAGAGTAAAATGTCTTCATGCAGCTCAACATTTAAAATCATTAAGATATTCTAGGCCATGGAGAGTCAGAGTCAGACACATTCTCAAGCTAAAACATCACTCACTTATGGAACCCCTTTGGGGTTTTTTTCAAATAAATACTGTCCTTCCAAAAGAAGAACAAGTGAACGTGTGTATGAATTATTGCAAAACTGTTCAAGTAATTTCCATTTTATCAGTTAGTCTAGTTAGTTTCATTCACGCTTGCATGACGTCTTCATTTACAAATCCAAATCAAATAAAAAAAACAATAATACCTGTGATATTGCAGTGGGGGTTATCCCAATTTTGTTGTGATGCCCTGAACATAAAAGTAGGATCAAACATTCCTAAAAATGTGGAATAACCCCACTGCAGTATCACAGGTATAATTTTGAACTGGCGACATAGGTGGCCAGCTTTCTCCCCTTAGTATTATTTTTCTAATATCAGAAACATTCTGATTCTGCTAAATCATGCAAATTGTCATGCTATTTAAATGCTATTACATTATATACTTAACCCTTAATATGATACATGGTTGTGTATTGCATGTATATCTACATACACACAAAAACACATATCTGTAAATAGAGCAACAGAATCAAGACTTCAGCAACCCTAAGCTGATCATACACATACATTATTCCTATATTTTACTTTACATGAATTGTTCAGACTTGCCAAACCAGACCAACTATATCTACAAAGTACTAGTAGTGACTTTTGTAATTGTTGACATTCTATTTGGGAATAAACCACTGTATTCCGAGTGTACAAGTGAGCAAGACTTCCTTTTGTCTTCAGTACAGTCCAGTCTGCATAAAGATTTCTTACATACATAAAATACTATCTCTGAAGATCATTCCTATGTTGTGTCCTTATATAATATATCCTGTTCTCCACAAATATAAGCCGGCCTTCCAAAGTAGTAATCCAAATTTCCAAACCAAGATCCCGACTCTCCATGCCACCAAGCCAGCTCTCCAAAACAGCAAACCAGCTCTCCATATCAACAGTCCAGCACTACTTAAGAGCAATCCAGTTCTCCACACCAACAATGCAACTCTCCATATCAACAATCCAGCAGTCCACAAAAGAACTCCCGCACTCCAAACCAACATCCCAGCAGTCCACATAAGTAGTCCAGCTGTCCATAACAACAGTCCAGCCCTCCAGACCAACATTACCGCACTCCAGACCAGTAAGATGACACTCCAAACCAGCAAACCAGCACTCCACAAAAGCTCTTCCACTTCATGTACGTCATTAACTTCTTCTGGGACTACAGAAGTTATACTCTAGAATATGAAGGAACAAGCCATTAGAACATTGCCTTAGTTTTACCTCACACTCAGGAATATAATCTTTTAAAAATGTTTAACTATTCCATGTCAATATTTTATGTGTATAACACTAATGTGTTAGCATTCACACTAGCTCTTAGTTATTCTCTGGCTAAGAAAACAACCTTTAATGTTTGTGTGTAGCAGGTGGGTGTTAAAGCCAATGTGGAGTAATCAGAACATCAGAGTGTTCATAGCATACAGTAATATGATTTTATTTAGCTAAAAGAACCCTGTTCCTTAATAAAATTCCCTCACTGAAAGGAAATATTTTGAAATGTGGTGTAAATAAGTATAAATTGTTTTCTGCCATACACTCTATGCAGTTGTGAGATGTTATACAGTATACATGATCCAAAACCCACATTGTATAGTATGATGGCATATTCCTCCCAGAATCCTCTATGAAGCAGCAGCTTTTTCAGTCTACTGAAAATGAATGAAGAAGCAGAAGAAGTCGGTCGCTCCACACTCATTCAGACCTGGGGTATCAGGTAAGTGATTCTAATCACTGTGGTATATCTAATATTTGGGAGCCCCCAGCGATTTCACCTTTCTTTCTCTTTATAGGCTGAAGAGCTCCATCTACATTTATTATCCACTAGTACCCATGGTCCTTCTCCATCCCATTTAGTATATGTGGCTAAGTGGCTTGCATATTCCCTGTATGACCTTTCATTAATCAAAACTGAATCTCATCTGCCACTTAGCTTAGCCACTCGTCTCTATTCACATACAAACAGAATTGCTAATACCAACATACCTTAGCTAAAAAAACAAACATTGGTGTGGCACTGTATTGAAAACATTGGAAACATCCAAATAGACCACATCTACTACAATCCTACTATCCTAGTTCCTACATGCCTCATAATAAAAAAAGCTATTCAATTTGACTTTATGTATCCTTCATAAAATCATGCTGATTATTACTTACTTTACCACATCCTCAGCTACTGACAACTTGTTGGAGCAAATTGTAGATATCACTCTCAAACGAGCAGCTAAGGAAGGATCATTCCATCTGAAACATGATGTGCATTTCTAAATAAAGAGTTTACTGAAGGAATTGGTGTCTCCATAGTTATACCTACAATTTGTGAAAGTTTGGAAGGTCTAGCAGTACCTTACTCTGAAAGAGAACCTTGTATACCTGATAACTAAGGATCACATCATCCACAAATTGTGTATATTGACAACTTGTTTGAGCCATGAACACCTTTGCAGAGTTAGTCCTGTAACTCTCACTCCTCATTTGTATACATTGAGGAAAGAAGTGATCAAACACATTTCAACCCAAAATAACCCCCATTTCTAATGGAGCCACATTATCAAGTTGGCATTTTTACAGATTTACAGTAAAACCCCAATTGTATGACTTTCACGGGACCAGGAAAAAAGTGTAATATCCAGGAAAATGTAAAATTAGGAAAACATGCAACTTACTCTTCAAGTGAGCAAAAGATATAAGCACAGGGATCAGTTTAACTTTCAATATTTACAGTTTTACTGTATGTAAAAAAATGTTTTAGGACTAGACTTTGCTTGAGATGCAGTCCTTACACCACATGTTGTATTTATAGGTCCTAAATGTCTGACCCCCTTGACTTGTATTTATTAAATTCTATTTATATTCATTTCTATTAACATATTTACATGTGAGTCAGGGTGGTCCTTTATGTGTTTATATTTCTTTCTCAAGGGAATACGCTGAGAACAGTAATGCCTAGAGAAAGAAAGTCACAATCACTGAGGGTGCCAAAAGATAGACAGTCCCCCCACACGGACACACACTAATTGTATTTACTTAACTGATACCCTGGGCCGGTGCTCCCCTTAGCAGAAAACTGCACTGACCCTGGGTTCATCTCAGTGAGTACCACAGAGCAATCCTCTTCTTCTGCTTCTTCTTTCTTCTCTACCTCAGGCCAACAATTGTACAGTAGAGAATAAAAAATGGCTTTTTTATTAAAGTTTGGCTTTTTACTCCACTCGTTCACATGAGTGAAGAAAGAACTCACGTCTCCAGGGTTTCAGGTAAGTGAATATAATCACTGGGGGGTGCCTACATTTTGGCACACCCCAGTGATTATTGACTTTCTTTCTCCTTTAATTTAGAACCATTCCTTGTGTGTGTGCCTTTTTGGCTGAAAACCTCCCAGTTCACAAGCTGAAGTAATGTTTTAAGGGTCAAATCAAAAGGAAAGTTTGCATATGTGCACCCCATTCTAAATCTAAGATACAGTTTCCTGTGATTTTAATGCTGAAATGAAGTCAATCCATATGTCACATGATTAGATTTAGAGGCTATTAACTTTAACTAGTTCCATGAGATGTAAATAGACTGCCATTATTCTACTAATATTTATATAACAAAATCATATTCTGCATCTCTTTTCAGAGATTATACATAATTCACTTTTGGTCCCTGACCCACTGGCATTTACATTCCTAAAACACATAAAACAGGGAAATATATTAGGTCCCTGTCTGTGGGTGTTTGGAGTGTGAAAGGAAGCCCATGCATGGGTGGGGAAGGTATGTGGCAGGGGGAAGTTTGTAATGGGTTTGTGGGACCTCTATGATGGGGGGGGCAGTTGTGGTGAGATACCCAGATACCCCAATCTGACTCTTGTATTTGGCCATCAGTGGAAAGATGTTGAAATGGCTTCATGTAAGAGCAGAGTTCCAAGTGCAAAACTCCAAATGCTATGAAGAGTTACTTGTGTCAATACAAGCTCCTCTATGATTGCCCTTTGAACCGACATGATTCTTTGGCTTTTGACTTAAAATCGATATTCCTATTTAAATTAAATATATGTATGATCATCTGTTGCACAGGTATCCATAACACTGACCTGTATAAAACCACACAGGCTTTGGCCTTGTGCCCTTTATATGGTCACAGAAATCTTTGATGACTTCTAATATCCTTATAATATACAAAAGTCATGAACACCATTAGATTATATCCTTTAAAATGGTGCTTAGTGACTTATAATATCATTATATTTGACAGTAGGAGGTACAATTTAATATATATATTAAAATAAGGGGTACATTATTATACCCTATTGTAAGATATACTGTAAGGATATTATATGTCACCAAGAAGCTTCATGACTGTATAGAAGTATATGGTTAAATGATTTTATACAGGTCATGTATTTCTATGGTGACTTTACCCCCTATTGTAAAAATATAAGGATATCATGCCTCATTTTTTTAGTCCCGATTCTGACAGCTCAGTCTGCAGTCCCTGATTGTTACTGGTATGTTGCTCTTTGATCTCCTGCACTGCCGGCAGTATAAGATACAACATTTCTGAAACTTAATCTAAGAAGAGGCTTTTTGGCAGAGAGCCCAGACTACTCAGCAACTGCACTTAGAAACATTTGTAACTATTTAAGATAAGCAAAGATCCAACGTGTTTTTGGTACGTGGTCCACAATTTGGACCAAAAACACGTAGAGGTGGAGATCGGATTAAGACATTACTAAAAAAGGAGGCTATGTGGATTAGGAGGTTAGAGAGCCTTACTCCCTTTGGTTTAAATAGAGAATTTACAAGCAAATTTTGTGTATAAATGTTTTTAATATGTTTTTAACATTTGTGATTTACAGATTTTTCATGTTCTTGAATTTGCGTGAAATCACAACACTATGCAAGATTGTATCTTTCTTTTAATAAATTGTGATAATATATTGTAACAAAGTATATACACTGATAAGGCCAGTAGATGGCGTGATGCTTTCTTTTTATAAGAGGAAGTAAAAATGTAACCGTTATTTTGCTTGAGAAAAGGCCAAACAGTCCTGAAACGTCGCTGTATCCAGCTAATTGTGTAACTAATAAAGGCTTTTATTCTCAGAAGACCGGTGCTGTGTGTAAAGTTTTCCACAGCTTATAAATGGTGGTGGCCATTAACTGCACTTGCACTGGTGAATACTTTAGAATTTAAAGGAAAGTGGAGCTGAATCAAATAAGTTTTCATATATCTTATAGAACGGCTGAAATAGCTTTCAGGTTATATCCTCATTATATGGCACGGCCAGATTTTTTGCTGCAAGTACAATTCATCACTGAAAACTTATTACACAGATGGCAGTTTTTCCTTTCAGAATCCTAGTGAAACACATTTCTTCAATTTATTAGCAATACTGGATAAATATCCTAAAATTATATACATAAAATTAGAAACGTTTTGTTAATGTAGGATTAGAAGTGTACTAGAAGTATAATGTGCCAGGGATAGCAGGATCTTTTTTTTAGATAATGGTATATTTTCTGCTCTGCCCCTATGAAGCAGATACTTTTCTCACTACATCAGCAAACCGACAACCTCAGAATATGATCTCTTGTATAAGTAGTTCCCTTTTTCTAAAATGTGCTTCTCTTCTGCACTTTATTGAATGCCTCCAGCACTTTTATTTATGCAGTCAGCAATACTGCACTACCTGAGAGAAAAGCTCTTTATTTCAAAACAGACTAGATGACCTACTTTCCCTTATCATGGCATTTTTTCATAAAATGCATGGTATTCTGAAGCAAGCTCTTCCCAAATTCTGGAAATGTGTCTACCTTATCAAGAATGAGGATAATTCTTCCTTACTATTCTGGGTAAGCAATATGTTGTGGGCAACAGAACTAAATTCCAGATAGGTATACACATACTGTATTCTACTACTGGTGTGAGTTTAATTTGGATGTGCCTTTTGAACAGCAAATGCAGATGCTTATATATGCATACACACCAGAGCATACAGTTCTGTCCCTATATGCACATGGATTCTGCTGATAGGAGTATTTATTACATTTATAGCTAGGGATGGGTTTACTCTATTTAATCAGAAGCTTGAGAGAGGATCTTTTGTACAGATGTGTCAGAAATACAAAGGCTCACACAAACAAACCAAAGAACCATGAGCCAATCATGAGCCAATTAAAGGACAAAGTTCCATCTTTTGCTCCCACACTTCTTCACAACAAAATAGTGGTTCACAGTAAGAAATGTAAAAAGGACAATATGTACGGGTGGTTCACCTTTAACTTAACTTTTAGTATGTTATAGAGTGACTAATTCTAAACAATCTTTTTATAGTGAATTATTTGCCTTCTTCTTCTAACTCTTACTAGCTTAAGGTCCCCATAGACACAAAGATCCAATTGTACGAATCAAGGATCCGTATGATTTTTGGACCTGTGTCCATCTCCCAACCAGCCACTAACCTTCAGATTAAATAAAGTCGTAAAAACACAGATCAGCTGATCTTCTGCCCCTACAGGAATCATATGAAAGTTGCGTCCCACAAAACATAGTGAAAGTCTCCCACTGAAAATCGTACGATCGGCAATACATGCAGAGATATTATCGGCAGCAACAGAAATTTTCTAACTTGTCCAATCGACCAAATGACCGATCTCCACCGGACGAAAAATGTTGGGACTCTACACACACGGTCCGAAAATCATACGAATCCTCTATTCGTACGATCAGATTGTTGCGTATATGCCAGCTTTAATGTGTGAATGCCAGTGTATGTGTATATGGTCTGTAAGGCTAATAATTTATTATTACTACTTCTTTATTACTTATTATTCAGACCCTCTCCAATTCATATTCCTGTTTCTTATTAAAATCAGTTCATGATTGCTAGGGTCATTTTAGATCCTAGCAACCAGATTGCCGAAATTGCAAACTGAAGAGCTGCTGAATAAAAAGCTAAATAATGAAAAAAGTTCAAGAGAGCTTACACTTTAAACACAAGTCTGATTAAGGAAGTGGTGTCAGGAGTATGAAACAGGTACAGCTTTGTTGGACAATTTAAGCATTTCCACTTGATGCCAAATATATTCATGTATATATATGATGTCATATAAATGTTGAAATCTTGAGGTGAATATATTTGAAATAGTGCATTTAATTAAGATGTATTACATATATAACAAAACAATACTTTAGTAGAACAAACAGGGTGAATACAATAATAAGTAAAAAGTACAGTTACATTCAAAATTAAGTGGGTTATTTATCAAAGGAAGAGTTTTGGAGGTTTGTGAGGTTTTTCCATACCTCGAATGAACTCACAACTCAAATGTTTTCTAATTTGAATAAAAACTTGAATCAGTGAATTTGGGGTTAAAAACCCAAAAACTCAAATTAGTTGAGTTTTCCGCAGGAAAATTCAAATTGCTAGAATTGATCAAGTTTTTGAGTGAAACCCACCAAAAAACTTAAACATCATGAAGGCTATTAACATTTTCAATTGGTTCAATGGACCCCTGCCATTGACTTCTACATGACTTCAACAGGTTTTAGGGTTGAACTACATGGCACAACACCTTCAGATCCAATGTGCTGAGAGGAAGCACATGCAACAAGTCAGATGCACCAAATATAATGTAAGTAATACAAATATCGCACCTACAAACAGCACGCATTCGAAACGACTGTGCAAATGTGAATGACGCTATCTATTATACCCAATGGCATTTACTGCTAGAAAAGTATATTTTTATGAAAATGGTTTGTTTAAATGAAGCAGGGTTTTACATATGGGCTACATATTTTGGCAATACTGTGTGAAAAGAAGATTTTGACTTCAATATCAATATGATCAGAGAAGGTGAGGGAGAAGCCCCTCTACCCTCGGACAAGTGCTAAGTGGACAGGGTTTATGGTAGAATACATTCTAGAATTTTAGAAGCAATCAGTAAAAGGGAGACAGGACAGGTCGAGAAGGTCATCTTTATGGCTTGACCCACTGGCGCAAATTCACTAAAGGGTGAATTTTCACCAGCGACCGTTTCCCTACACTCCGCAACTTTTCACCAGGCGCAAATTCATTACCACTACGCTAATTCACTAAAATAAAAAGTTGCGTCTCAGCAGCGTTACATCGGCTGGGCGAGCATTTCATAGCAAATTTTCACTAGCGTTCATTTCTGCCTAACAAAACTTTGCTAGCACTCTTGATTTAGGTTAATTTGAATAGGGTGGGTACCTAAAAGTTGTATGGAAGTATTTATTTGAAGGCAATCTCACTTTAAAAAAATAAAAGTCACCAGAGTTTTTAAACAACTGGATTTGGTGCATACAAGACATGATGTCACTGACATAAGAATGAGGAAAATGTAGGTTTGTTTTATCAGTTCGCCTAGTGTGAGATTGCGAAAGAAACTCTGACAAAAGGGGTAACATTAAGTAAAATTAGCATCTTAGTAAATTTGTGGAGTAACGGCCATTCGCCAGAGGAAAAGGTGCCTTGCGATAGAGTGCAAACAAACGCTAGCGAAGGTCTTGTTCTCTAGTGAATTGTCCTCTACACCTATTAGTGAATTGGCAATGTCCCTGCTGACGGGATTTCTGACGGAATGACATTAGCTTCAGCCACTTCAAACGTTAGTCAGTGAAGGGGTGAACCGTGAGCATGTGAGTAAGAGCTGGAGTTAGCTCAGCGGCACAGTGTTTGAGTGAAAAAAAGGTGCAGATGTGAGTAAAAGCTAGATCAAGCTCAGTGGCATAGTGTTTGAATCAAAAAAGGCACAGGTTCACCTTAAATTAAACTCTTTTTTACATCTATTATAGTATTGGCTTTGCAAGCTACTTCTAACTTTGCCATAAAGTATTTCCATGATGCTTTTACATTACCCCCATGTTCTTGTATGAGGGGGCTGCCATATTTGTGCAGCAGGAGTCTGTTAGCATTAGAAACTGTAACTAACAGGCTGAGATGGGACAGTCAGGTTGGCAAAGTCAGAGTGTCAGAGAGTCAAGGTAAACCCCATACGGTGGTCCCTAACTTGTTTACCTCTGGTAATAGTAAAAAAGGTTTAGTACCCCTCTGCATGGTAACATAAAAGTAGATGTGTCCTGAACCTTACCGTGGTATGGTGGCTTTTCAACTTTATGATCATAACTTTGTAACTAAAAACCCTTGTTTTTGTAAACATATGCACTTGCATTTAGACTGAATTACTCAGACAGGGAATCAGAGAATGTGCACTGACTAAATGGCCAAGTCAGTAGCACTTCTATTATACTTGTATACTTTACTTAGCCCTAGGAGTGCATCCACAACCCCCCTTTTTAGATTTAAAGCTTTACCTGATTTAGGAGTATTTAGGAGTATTGAGGAGTCCCCCCCTAATATATGCCCTTCAAACTGGAAACCATCTTCTGGCATTGGTCAACCATCCCCCATTTGTATGACTAATAAATTAAGTTTCTGTTTTTACACTTGAGGGAAAATTTTAAAACTTTCTCCACACTTTTCCTCTCATTTCCAAATAAATTCAAATGAGAACAATATACATTTTTCCAGTTATTTTTTTTTGAGACATATCTCAAAGATAAAAAGCTAATCAGGATTCTTTTCTTTCTTTTTAATAAGATTTCCTACCTCTGATCTTCAGAGATTAAGAGCTAGCGTCTGTCATATGGAACCCAGAATTTAACTATCATCCTTTATAAAGTA
This sequence comes from Xenopus borealis, assembly GCA_024363595.1. Taxonomy (NCBI): domain Eukaryota; kingdom Metazoa; phylum Chordata; class Amphibia; order Anura; family Pipidae; genus Xenopus; species Xenopus borealis. Next base: position 72,481,658 of record CM044437.1, read on the forward strand.
ATTACAATTTTCAGTAAAAGAATCCTACATGCCCTTGTGGAAATATGCAATAAACTTACTGCTGTGCTTAGTTCTTTTTAAAAACCTTTTGAACCCCGTGGGCAGGAGACAATAAAGAATCCAGGGACTGATGTTAAATCAGTATAGTAAATGATTGTTGAATTAAAGGTTTTATGTTCAAGAGCTGCACAATTTTGGGAGTAAACTTTGTAACACTAAAACAAGAAATTCTCAGCCAAATGCTTTTCATTACGAGACACTGAACTTTAATAGGTCTTTCTTTATGATTATCGCTTGTTGTTGTTATTACTATACTTTTTTCTGATATATTAAATAAAAAATGCACTGTAAGTACTTGATGCTTGCATTTGAGTGCTGTGTATCATGTATCCAGTAGTTTGATAAAAACACTGCAAGGTGGTTGAAGAACTAGGCACTAGTGATGGGCGAATTTATTCGCCAGGGGCGAATTCGCGGCAAATTCCCGCGATTCGCGAAACGGCAGTGAAATTTTGCCTGGCAAAAATTCGCCGAAAAAAACGAGTCGCGCGTTTCACGAATTTTTCTCTGGAAATTCGCAAATTTTTCGGCGAAGCGAAACTGGTGAGATTCACCCATCACTACTAGGCACATGTGATAAATTATAAGAACGTACATCCAAGGAGTTCCCAGGTCAATAAGGAAAAGTTCAAGGGGTCTCTGTGAAATCTATGTATATCAAAAAACCACATCATGGTGGAGCACCCCTCTAGGGAACATCATTTTGTAGATGTATCCAGGAGATACAATACCAACACATACCAACTGGCATACCAACTGTAAGAGAACAAGTCTGTGATGTCATGTTGATGTCTGGTGGAGTTGGTATAAACAGCTCTTTTGTTGAAGCATTATTTTTGTCAAGTGGTTAGCCTGCATTCAGTCATTATGTAGTGGCTTCCTTAGCATGTAACATAAAAAAACCTGCATGCCTTTGCAGAGTGTATTAGGATAGTATGTAATATTGTGCAGGATAGATCTACTTAATCATGATGTCCCTTACTGTTTCTTGCCTATTAAGGCACAATCTGCTTGAAACTTTTGTTAAGCAATATTAATTATATTGAGGGGCATTTAGCATTTATTGATAAGATAGTAAAATAACGAAATTCAAGGCACAGATTATTTGACTTTCAAGACTCAGTTAACAGGACAGTAAGATCTCATAGTCAATTGATAACCAAATATATAATGCTGGGTTTTCATACATGTTTAAATCTACTTTGTTTCACATTCCAGCGTGCATAATAATGTATAACTATCTCACAATGTTTTTATTTTTTTTTAAATTTCTTCATTCTTGATACATTGTCATTCCTGATAAGGCACAGAGTACATTAACCTTCAATTCTAGATAATGTCAATGCAAAATGGAAAGCAATTGAAAAAAGTCTTTATTTCTGGTGAACAATCTGAAAACAACTCAACTGAAAAACGTGTCTGGAAGGCGAACAACTCCTTTAAAAAGACAACAATAAAGACACATAAACACAATAAACAATACAAGAGCTAAAGAGGACCCTGTCCAAAAGAGCTTACATTTGAAAATGGGACTACATCACCATTGCTACATCCAAAAAAACACTGGTTTGGGAACAAAGCTTTAAAAAAAAAAAAAAAAATACTGGATAAATTATCTTGCAGAAGATCACTTTTGGTCACTAAATATTTCCACTATATTCTTGAAATGAAAATAGACCATGTTTGTGTACACATTCAAGGTGACAGTAATGCGTGTAGTTAGAAAGCTGTAATTGTAAGGGGTAAGAATTGTTTTCTTTTTTTTTATACTTAAGTCATAGCAATAATACACAGTGGTACCATGTGCTGTTTTTCAGCAAACTTACCCTAAATAATTTGTTGCAACATTGGTTCCTAAGAATCTGCAAATTGAAAGGGCTTTTTGACCAAAAGTAGCAGCCTATAATATTTTCCAAAGTATAAAAGGGGTGGAGTTTAATTGTTAATTACAAAAAAATAAAAAGAAGTCTTTGTTCTAAACCACTAAAAGCTCAAGAAGCAACATGACATAAAGAAGTTTAGACAAATTACTGAATTAAACTTGTCACCAACGCACAAAACAAAAAAACAGACTAGCCCCATCCCAAGCCCCAGGCCATCAGCCCCCTCCAAAATCACACCACTGGGGACCCGTCAGTCCTCACCACAGCTTCCTTTTGACCTTAAAATCCCGCCTTCTAGTATGTAAAAAACTAATATGTGGACCCATCACTAATATAAATTCTTCTTCTAAAAGCACAAAGGTGGGGGTACTATTATTAAAAAAATATTCACAGACTCTTATACAAAGACCTAGCTCTAAATATTTTTTAAAAAAATGCAGTTAGGCTGTTAGGGGAACCTCCTTGAATAATCAGAAGGGGTACAAAGCCATAAGTGTAGTTCACAAAGTGAGATTAGCTATCCATTTTGTCAAAAAGCAATGAAGTGGTAGACTGTTCATTGTATACAAATTTTGAAGTCATTTGAAAAATACCCAAATACTATATTGGAAAATGAATAAATCTGGATCTTTTTGTCATAAGTGGGTTGGGGCTTAAATTTTAATGTGAAGAACAGGGTAAAATGACATACTCCTCTTGGTGTGTGAGGTACGAGTCTCCTAGATTCTAATGAGTAGGTCCTACAACAGAAAGGACATACATTTGTTAGGCTAGGTCAACACATGCACACTAAGCCAATTATCATATCATACCAGGGAAGTATGGAACCTTGTTGGTTGAGGAGCCCATCAACACACTAATGTGGATCTAGTTCAACAGATGTTTCAAACCTGCCTGAAAGATATACAGTATGGACGATTTTCACCCAGATGTGTGTTAAGTAGGCACTCCCAAGTGTCCCACATATGGGTTGATAAGTTTTCAACTGCATATTTCCCTTATTTCTTCAAAACATTGTACATACCAAAAAAGGGTAGGCTCTCAAAAGATCTTATAGATCACCAAAAATTACATCAATCTTTATTGACACAAAATCTCAATTGCCTTAAATGTTTTGTGCTCCAAGCAAACTTAAAGTGGGCCCGTCACCCAGACACAAAAATCTGTATAATAAAAGTCCTTTTCAAATTAAACATGAAATCCAATTTCAAATTTTTATTAAAGCATTAATAGCTGTTTTAAGCTCATTTAAAAATCGCAGCTGTCAATCAAATTTTGTCTGCCACTCCTCTATGCCTTAGGCATAGAGGTCGGGCAGATAATTACTTTCACTTTCCATTCAGCACTTCCTACATGCCACTGCTCCCCACACATTCCCCCAGTTCTCTTAACCATTTAATTGTGTAGCCAGGACATGGGGATAGACATCAGGTCCCCCATTCTGGTGCACAAACAAGATTCTGAGATGATGCAAGGCTTGCCTTAATAACAGTGTCCACAAAATGGCTCCTGCCTGCTTGTTATAATTATGAATTCCCAGACTGAAGGAAACAAGATTAAAATAATTTATATAGTGTAATTAAAGTCCATTTTGCTTGATTAATGTGATAAAATATGATTTTGAATATTTTTTTGTGGTGATGGGTCCCCTTTAATCATAGGCTAAATGTGGTGATTTATACAATCACTAACAGGAACACAGATAAAACAAAAATTCTTAAATGCAATAAACATTATAAATATTGGGGGGAAGCAAAAGAGAACCACATATCATGTAGAAAATGCATTTAAAAACACTTATGTAGACATAAAATGATGTCTAAATGTAACAATAAAAAGCAAGATGCAATATATATATATATAAATCCTTGAGAAAGGTCCTAATGAGGACCGAAACGTCGGATATTTATGACATACCAATAAAAGATTGAAGAATTTTATATGGGAGTGCTGGTTCTATGAAGCTACACGTATATATATATATATATATATATATATAAAGTCACTAAGGGCAGGGAGGTTCTAATGATAATAAGAAGTCACATTGAATTTAGAGTTCATTGCCAAGTGCATTCTAGTGCCCAAATCAAAATTCCCGAAAATGTATTGGTTAAGGATGTTTTGTCTCCTTCCATGAATCCAAGGTGAATTCTCTCTATATTCTGGACAATAAGGGCCTATTTACTAACATTTGAATTTAGTTTTTTCTAAAATGAATCTCATGGTTTTTGTGATTTTGATCTAAAAATTTTAGATTTATTAAGCATAAAAACCATGACAATCTCTAATACAAAACTTTGCAAGGTAAAAGTTATCGAGGTCCTATAGAAGTCAATGGGAGCTGCGCTAATCCTATTTAAAACAATTCTGATTTTTTTTTTTCTCTAAGAATTTTTCAAGAAACACGAATTTATTGAGGTTTTAGAGGTATTCGTATTTTTTTTTATCGGATTGCTCACCTTAATTTTTGGTTCATACTTTTTTATTCTTATCTTTTATATAGTTACTTTTTTAGCCTGATATATTTGTTAACATGGTAAAAATCCTTTTTTGGAATTCAGCCTATAATACACAAAATAATCAGCAGACAAAATGTTAACATCTCACTGGTGTTGTAGGAAATGTGCATCCATCTTATTTCATGAACCAATTTGTGCCAATATAGACTTTAGGTCTAAGCTACAAATTGTTGAAATGCATCAGCCTGGGACTAATTTGCACATTGCTAATACCATGCAATCATTGCTGCAATCTCTCCGTGAAAGGCGGCTAATTGAAAAAGTAATCATCAGGAACATAATTGATAACAAGGTCACCCAGATGTAAATCCCACTACTGCCGCTATAAAAGGCACTTTATTTTTGGTATATTTCCTTTACAAAACCTATTTTAAAAAATATATCTATGCCAAGCACAATATATTCATTGGCTTTTTAAGTTACTGGGTTTCTGTTGAGACAGTTTTGTATATTTAAGCCTTGTAATATATTAGGTATTTATGTTTAATAAGTAAAGCTTCTTCTGGTGTTAAATAGACTACACTTAGCATTTCTGCTTAAATGCCTATCATAGCACCAGGAGAAATAGAGTTCTGCACCACGGGAACTGATTCATGGTTCATTGTTGCCATCATGAGGCTGCAAATAATAATGTGTATGCTTGTTTCTTCTCTTGATGACTGACATACTGAAGTGAGCTGCTGCATATTAAAATCTACTGCATAATAAAGACTCTTTAAAGTAAAATATACTTTGTATTTAAAGTAAAATACAAATCATCGTTACTCTGCATTCAATAAAATGGGTTTTATCTTAACTAACTTTTAAAAGATGACTGCATAAGACTAGTATCTGTTAATTTAAAAAGCAACAGTGTTAGCACATGAGGTATTAAATAAGGTGAGTTGTAAGGGCTGCTGCACTACCAACATATTAAAAATAAGAAGGAATTCAGTAAAAGATAAGGGTATTGTGTTGGTCAATGAACATTGTTTACCTAAAACAAAATTTTGGAAGTGGGTCAAAAGAAACACAGTGAAGGGCTGCTTCAATCCCACAGGTTACGAGCTGGAGAGCCTGGACATTATACAGTGAATAATGCAACCTCTATTGTAAAATATAAGGATATTATAAGTAACAAAGGATGATGTAAAGGCATGTAAAGACATCTAAAGACATGAGGCTGTGGGTTTTAGGGAATCATGTGAGAGATATCACATTTCTTGTACATGTATAACCAATGACCTCACTAAGGACCATTTATATGGATATAATTTACAGGATACATAGCTCTATTGTATTATATTTGTATACATAATTTTTATAAAAAATATCTATCACTTATGTCAAAGCAATGAAAAGGTAGAGCAGAATGACAGGGTCAGGCAGGAGTGTGAATTAAAGAAAAACACTGACTACCAATGAACTGACTGACCTTATTAGCAGATGAACTGATTGCATTAGCTATCTGTATAAACTACTTTTTATTAAGTCAGCTATTTATATCAGCTATTTATGCTGTGATCTGTTATATGAACCATCACAAACATAAACCTTTTAGCAGTGGAAAGATATTCAGCCCCCCAATTTTTAACAAAATATGCAAAACATGGTGTTACTTTACTTCTGTAACTTCTTATGTAACTTCTGTAATGAGCAATAAAAGTTCAAACCACGGTGACAGGGGCAAGTAGTGTAGGGATTACATTTAGGGCAAATTTCACTGACCCCCCAATTACCTGACTGATTATTAAACTCTTATATGAATGAGTTACAGAGTAACATCAGAAGTGGAATGAGTAGTTATTTGACAGCTGAATCACTGGGAGCAAGACCTTTTCCTTAAATACTGCTGCTTATCAGTCAACGTCCTACTGGCCCTCCTCTAGTTCCTGGGCCCCCAGCAGTTGCAGGGTATGATGCCTCAATAGCCCCCTCCCCCTCCTTTTCATTAAAATCATTGGTGTTTGTATCATTGTAACTATTGTTAAAAAAACATCAATCAAATCCAACCTTTTTTCCTAGCAAAGCCTACCTACTTGCTAGCTGATTTTGTAGTGCACCATTGAGTCATTGCCAAAAATGTTGGTACTATGTGCTTGTGTTCATGCTGGGCCCTAAATAAATAACTTATACAGGATTTCTGATGGCTGCCCTGCTGCAAGATTACAGGATTTTCGTTGCTGCTTTGTAAAATATGCAAGAGAAACTGTATACAGTACCACTACAGTGAAGTATATGGAAATATGCCTTCATTTTTCTATATTCTACACCTGTTTTATATGTGGTCACTCAGCTATTCACTTGTTTATTGATAACTGTTGGGTAATCTTAAAGAGAAATAAACTTTCTACAAATAGTCTTAACTCTCCTGTGCTCCAGCAAAGGGAAATAAAGGAAGAAAGGTAGGCCTGTATTTCCCATGAGATTGCACAACTTGTGGCACAAGCATTGAACGCAAGTGGAACGTATTAGGTTGCAGGCCTGTGTTTGTTCCTGTGTTCTCCTCCACTGGAACGCAGTAAAGATCCAGCACAGGGAATGGTGGGGCAGAAACGCTTGTGTGTAAGAGGCATAACTCACTGACATTTCTCACATGCTACCACTGGCTGATTCCAACACGATTTATACATTTTTAATGCATTACTGAAAAACAGCTTGCTTAAGTAGGTTGCAGAAGGAAACAATATTAGATTAAAGAACCATACAGTAGATAGCTGTGTATACAGCAGCACTCACCATATCCATATTTCTTACATACTTTTCTAAAAACGGTACCATTCCCCTGCATTCTTCATCATTACACATTTCCAATTAATAAGCCATGCACTATAACTATTTTCAGTAGAAAGCAATGATAAAATCTAAATTATTTTGCCATATAATGTATCTTATGTAATGGTATTGTGGTAAATCATTTATTATTCATGCCTAGGACCTTAAAGGGGGTGTTCACCTTTAAATGAACTTTTAGGGGCAGATTTACAAAATTCACGTGAAGAGATCGAAGTTCGATCGAATTCGATCGAA
>CM044437.1:72519309-72533633 GCA_024363595.1 Xenopus borealis
TACATAGGTTCCCCCACACACAGCTCTCTCACTCATACAAGGTTTCCCCACACACAGCTCTCCCTCACACACAGCTCTCTCTCACACAAGGTTTCCTTACATAGGTTCTCCCACACACAGCTCTCACCCACACAAGGTTCCTACACACACAGCTCTCTTTCACACAAGGTTTCCTTACATAGGTTCCCCCACACACAGCTCTCTCTCACACAAGGTTCCCTTACATAAGTTCCCCCACACACAGCTCTCTCACACAAGGTTCCCCCACACACAGCTCTCTCACACAAGGTTCCCTTACATAGGTTCCCCCACACACAGCTCTCTCTCTCACAAGGTTCCCCCACACACAGCTCTCTCCCACACAAGGCTCCCTTACATAGGCTTCCCACACACTGATTTTCCCCACACTGTGTTTCTTACATGATTTACCCCCATAGATTTCCCCATATTGGCCCAAAAACAGATGAAATGTGACAAGAAAAGGAAGAACATATACACTGATTTGAATCCTTCAGTGTACAGCAAGCAAGCTAACATCCAGTTACAACCTGTAAATGTCCTATGGAGAGATGTGAGGAGAAAAGACTTGAGGAGACAGGGGTGCGCCCATAACCTGATATATCAGCAGTGTTTGTCATCCTATCACTTTTTTCAGGCTACTGCAGAGTATGGAGAGGGATTTTTTAAAGGGTAATTATGCCTATTATGCGTCTTGGGACAGGGATATCAATTGAAGTGTAAAGTATGTATTTTTTCTGAATTTTTTTCTGTTACTGTTCCTTTAAAGGAAGCAGCTCAAGTTCAGCAATAGTTGAAGCTGACCAGCAAAGAGGTGAGTGTTGGATGTGTGAACATTGGATTGACAGTCTGTCACCCAGGGCCGCCATTAGAAATCACGGGCCCCCTGAGACCCACCCACCTTAGCACCCAAGCCCCACCCCTGATCCCACCTACTCCACATCAAAGTTAAAAGACCACACAGACATCAGTGCTAAAATGTGACCCCCCACACACATTGGTGGTCAGGGCCCCCTTATAAGTTAAAAAAAAAAAACCATTGGCGCAAGGGCCCCCCATAAAAGTTTTTTTTTAAAAAAAGCATTGGTGCCAGGGCCCCTCTTAAAAGTTAAAAAAAATTTGGGCCCCCAAAAATATTTTTTTTAAAAACATTGGTGTCAGTAGAACTGAACTCATGGCTTGAGGACTTTAGTGTCAGCTGTGATTTTGGGTCTTTCCGCTGCTCCAGGACTTCAACTGTTCGGCACTTCCGCATTCAGCTGGGACAGATGGCAGCACTCCTTCAGCGCTCGTAAGGGGGGCCAGGCTCTTCAAAAAGTGCAGCACTGCCTGGCCCCCCTTCAGGCCTGGGACACTTGTTCCCCCTAATGGTGGCCCTGCTGTCACCTAAGCTTTTCTAATATATTATAATTGTGTGTGTAGTTTAATTTGAGCCTCACAGTACCTGTGTAAATAGTGTATTTACTTATTCTACCAGCTACCAAGGAAATCAAAAATTCCTTTGGTTGCCATGGGTTACTCTCCAGGTGTACATTTGCCCAGTGTTTTTAAATGAACCCAACACAGATTTGTGGACATTTCAGATTCAGCCTCACCTTTTACTACCCAGTATTTGGTCAGATTTTTACAGTCACAAGGGCCAAGTAAATATCAATTTTTAAAATGTATATTATGCATTCAGTTTGGGGGATTTGGCCACACCCTGAATGTGAAGCCAGTGTGGGTTGTATATGTAGCTACAGTATCTGGAGCTAATGATACAGAGGGATGGAAATATTTCAGATAACACTCACTGGCTCTCCTCTCCAGTCCAAAATATAGTTGTAACCCATACCCGACAAGGTGATGTCAGCTAATGGGAGTATGTGATTACCTCGCTGTAGTGGGAAATACCTGGGCCCAAATTCACTAAAGCGTCTAACGCTAGCGCTAATTTGCCAGCGTGACGTCATTTTGCAACTTTGCAAATTCACTAACACCGACTCTGGCGAAGTAGATAGACTTGCGCAACTTCGCACCCTTACGCCAGGCAAAGTTGCGCACTGACGAAGGATCGTAATTACGCAAATTCACCAAGATCATCATTTTCCTGAACGTTACCACTTACGTTAAACTTTACTTCGCTTGGTCAGACCAGGCGAAGTTCAATACAATAGATAGGAGGTTGAAAAAAAATTTTTTTTTCTGTCCTAAAAAAACGCTGGCGTGTTTTACCATTGGAGGGTGATAGTCTGAAAAAGATAAATTTTTTTTAGGGGGGGTTACCCTCTTTCCCCCCTACATTTCCTAACATATGGCAACACAACTATATAGGGGGCACATGTAGGGCTATAGGATAACTTTATTCAATTTATTAAAGGTTTCCTGGGCTTGTGTAGTGGAATGTAGTGGCTGTAACATATTCTTCTATTATATGTTAAAGTTCCTGCCGTATGCAAATTAGGCTTCGCTAGCATAACTTCGCTCTGCCTAGCGAAGTAACACTAGCGCAACTACGCTACCGTTCGCCGACCTAAGCGTAAATTAGTACTTTAGTGAATTTGCGTAGCGCTGGCGAAAATTCACCTGGCGAAGTGCGTTGAACGCTAGCGAAGCCAACACTGGCAAGTTTTCGGATCTTAGTGAATTTTCCCCCTGGCTTTATTATTGACTGCTGGAATCTTCTTATTAATTATTAGTCCTGTTAAACCAAAATTCAAATTGTTAATTTGTAGTATTGCATATGTTGTTTATATGTTTTATTCTTAATTGCCTATCTGCACCGCACACTCTTTTCTCTTGTTAATGTGCTGCAGCCAGGCTTCAAGGTGGGATTCTAGGAAATGCAGTCTGTATTGTGTAGGTTCTACTTTATTCTCTTGCTGAATTACTGGATTTTCAATTAAATTGTTGTCCCTTTCTAAATTAGGGTAAAGCATCTGTAAAAGCATCTGCAAAGCAACTGCATCAACAAAACAAGAGATTTAAATATTTGCAAATATGTATAAGTTCACTAGACTGGGAAGTTTAAGGAAATTTCTTTTAGCTAAAACAGCAACATTTTAGATCCAACTGATTCTTTATCAAGGTATCAAGTCACTTGATAAAGGGTCAATGCGGAACTGAATTATTGCTATTTTGGTATGTGCCAATAAATACAAATAAAGGCATCTTAATGAAATAAAGAAATGTCATGACTGACTTCTGGTTTGCATCCCAATCTGCTTCCCTAAAGATTGTTGTCTATAACAGCAAGGTCATACACTATTGTAAGCAGGTTCATATTGCCTACATGCATAATACAAATTATTGCAGTCTGCTGAAGGCATAATTATTCCTCAACGAGTATGTGTATGGCTTTCCAATCCAAAATTATACATAAGAGTTGAACATTTCTTTTCCCTAATGAAAATTCAGTGTGTAATTAGTTGTGTAATTTAATTACTCTCATCTTTCAAGCCAAATGTAGGCATGCATTATTGTTATATGTATTGATTTGGTATAAACCTTGATATAAAAAGGTAATAGTGTGTTATGGTTACTTTGATCACATGGTGAGTAGAGTAATTTATTTTGTGCATCCTTGTGAACTTCAGAAGAAAAACATTGCACAAACCTTGTATGCAGGAGACTTGGCTTATTTATACATGTTCTTGACTAATTTTGCATGTAGTGTTCATTTTGCTACTAAATAATTGAGATTGGTAATAGTTTGCTAAAGACATGGCATGCTATTTCTGAAGAACAGGAAGCATACTTTAGGCTTACTGGAATGGCAGGTAAATCTCAAAGTAAACTGTGTAAGGAAAGGAAGAACTATTCATATTATCACAGCAGTGTCTCTTGTGCAATAGATTCTCATCCCTAGAGTTGTTTGATTTTTTTCCATTTTTTTTTCTTTATTGAAGACTCCTACTTTGCAGACAGGAGTTCATTTGGAGGAAATACTAGTGCGTTTAACTTTACCTCAAGTAGTGATTCAAATGCAGGAAAAGCAAGAGAAAGTTTCTTTACAAAGCCTAAACTTAATACTGCCTTAAATGGATTTTCAGGTAATCTATTCTGATTGTTTTCTTTAATATATCGACTTGAAGGGGTTATTTATTAAAGTCCAAATGCGAAAAACACAAGTTTTTTTACTATAAAATCAAAATTTTTAGTGGAAAATAAGAAATCCATCTTTAACCTGTCAAGGTCCTGTAAAAGTCAACGGAAGAGGTCCTATTTGCAATTTGAAGATATTATCGTCTGCTCGTATGATAATTCAAACATTTCGGACTTTTCCTCCGAATTCATGAAAAATGTTGACTTTTCTTTTGACGATACAAAAATACACCATTTTCTTTTGACAATCCAAAAATTGCGTTTTTGTAGATCCGATTTTGTTCAGGTTTTTTAAAATAAATAATAATTGTGGATTCTAGTTTGGTTGGACATTTTTTATTTAAAAAATCTGAAAAATTTGGATTGTGATAAATAACCACCTAAATGTATGGTTTCTAAAAAAACACCTATGATATCTAAAATGTGCACTAAAAGCTAGCAAATGCATTATTTTGGTTCATGCCCTAGTGAAATAAATAATAAAATAAAAGTTGCCTATCAATACAGACACAGGCAATCATTTACACTGTTAGGTTTTTTAAAAGTCTGACTGAAACACTAGTATGTATGCATGTATATTTTTATTTGTATAGCACTCCTTGAGGGCAAAGCACTGTACAGCAACAATAATTTAGTAGTAACAAACAAGGGATCACTGCATTAATAAGTAACAATAAGTCCATTATTATAAATACAGTTTGCATAAATATAAAATATAATTACACAGTGTTGAGGAGACAAGATGATGGAAGACCCTACCCCTTGGGGCTTACAGTCTAAATGGGAGGGTAACTTACGGACACAATTTGGAGTGGTAATAAAGTGCTTTTTACAGTGGGTGGTATAAGTGCCAGTTCCCAGTTCAAGTGTTATCCAGGTGCTCCCAGAGGTAGTCTCTGAGTTTTGTTTTAAAAACATTGAGGGAAGATTCTCTCCGGAGAGATGCAGGAATGGCATTCCAAATATAAGGAGCTGCAAGAGAGAAGGGTTTGACACGGGAAACAGCAGTAGAAGTGGGGGGTACAACCAAGCGGTTAGAGAGGAGCGGAGGTTTCGGCCTGGAACATATAGAGAAACAAGAGATGAGATGTAGTTAGGTGTAAAGGAATGAAGGGCTTTGAAGGCTACAAGGAGAAGTTTATAAGTTATTCTTTGTTTTATAGGAAGCCATGATAATGACTTCAACAGGGGAGGGGCGTGTACCCTTTTGGATGAGAGGAGAATAATTCTGGCAGCAGAATTTAATGTAGAGGGGAGAGATGGGAGTTAGGCAGGCCCGTTAGTAGAAGGTTACAGTAATCTAGTCGGGATAGGATGAGAGCATGCATGAGTGTCTTGGCTGTAGCAGGTGAAAGGAAGGGACGGATTTTTGCAATATTACTTAAGAAAAAGTGACAGGTTTTGACAGTGGCATTAATATGATCAGAGAAGGAGAGATTGGAGTCAAATATCACCCCTAGACAGTTGACCAGGTCAATGAGCATGCAATCAATAGAGATAGTAAAACGGGGAGTAGGGCCAGGCTTAGGTGGAAAGATGATTAGTTCAGTTTTTGTTAGGTTGAGTTTGAGGTGGCGCTGGTTCATCCAGTTGGAGATTGCTAGGAGGCAGTTAGAGATTTGAGCCTCTGTTTCAGCTGTTAATGAAGGGGTGGATAAATATATTTGGGTATCATCAGCATACAGATGATAATTAAAGCCAAATGATCGAATGAGATCTCCCAAAGACAGAGTGTACAGGGAGAATAACAGTGGACCAAGCACAGAGCCTTGCGGCACCCCTACATTAAGAGGAATCAGAGATGAGGTTTTGTTAGGGCAAGAGATAGTGAATGTTCAGTTAGAAATGTATGAAGAAAGCCAAGATGCAGCCTGGTTACAGATGCCAAGCAAATACAGAATCTGCATCAGGAGAGAGTGGTCAACCGTGTCAAATGCAGATGATAGGTCAAGGAGGATAAGGATGGAGAAGTGACCTTTGGCTTTGGCAACCTGGAGATCATTTGTAACTCTGCACAAGGCAGTCTCGGTAGGGGAAGCAGGCCGGAAACCAGATTGCAGAGGGTCCAACAGATCATGGGTGTGTAGAAAGTTAGTAATATGGGAGAACACAATACGTTCTAGGAGTTTAGAGGCAAGCGGTAGAAGGGAAACAGGACGGTAATTTGACAGACAGGATGGGTCAAGTGTGGCCTTTTTAAGAATAGGCTTTACACAGGCCTGTTTGAAAGGAGAAGGGAAGGTTCCAGAAGCTAGAGAAGAATTGAAGATGTGAGTAAGTGGTGGTGTTAGCTCTGCCACACAGTGTTTGAGCAGAGAAGAAGGCATAGGGTCAAGAGGGCAAGTTGTGAATGGGGAGGACAAAAGAAGCTTGGAGACTTCAGACATTGTTACCAGAGGGAAGGAATCAAGACATGCAGAAGGGGGCATAGGAAGGAGGAGCTGGTTTGCACTAGTAGAGGTAGGGATCTGATCTTAAATGTTGTTCCCTATCAATTGCTCCATCTTAATTTGATATTTGAATTTTAGGCCACAATCAATGATGATGAGAAAAATGTATCTCATAACTGAATTTTCAATTTCCTTATAGACGTTTTTTTAAAAAAGGTTTTTATGTATGCATTGGTAACATTGAGACAACATTGGTTCCACAAACATGTTACTATTTCTAAAATACACCCAAAACACCTATACTGTTCAGTTAGTTATGACCTACTGAAGATGGTGTTCAATCACCTACTAGAGGAAGAGGGGGGACTTTGGAGTTCCTAGTGGGGGAGGGTCATAGCCTCAGAGGAGTACACACACAGTGTTATATGTCTGTAGCCTCAGCCCATTCTCTCCATACCATTTTGTATTGTTGTGGGCACCCCCTCTAAATGTAAGTGAGTGGAGAGAGAAGGGCTCTAAGTAGGCTGAGCCATCTGGTTTGTGTCAGATGAATTTGCTATCCATTGAAGGAGGATGCACTTTTCTAAAGATACATAGGGTAATACTGAAAAATGATAAATAGTATGCAAAGGCAATATAACAATATCTGTTAAATATATCTTTTCTATAGTCATTATCTCTTTAAGTGGTGTTAGTCCCAGAAGTTCAGTTTGAAGCAGAGCATACACATATACAGTTCTGTTTGCTTGATGTTAATTGTGCTCTAATACGCTCCCACTGTATAAAAATATTCTATTCTGTTTTAGAATCCTCATCAGCATCAGCTCAGTCTTCTGCATCAGTTATTGTAGCTGTAGTAGAAGGAAGAGGACTTGCTAGAGGTGAAATAGGAATGGCAAGTCTAGATTTGAAAAATCCTGAAGTTGTGCTGTCTCAGTTTGCAGATAATACTATATATGTAAAGGTAAATGTGATAGAAAGGTTAAGTGCTGAATTTTTTTTAACTGTGGTGTAAATTCAGTTTAAACATTGCAGAATTAAACTTATTTACTGTATGTGTGATACCACATTGCTAGTCTCAGTCTGTATTCACTGATAGTCAAGATCATATAAATACTTTATTTTGTATAATATACAGTAATTTCTTTTCACATATAAGGCAGTAGCTTGTTAAATGCAGCAGTTCAAAATATATCAATAAAGGTTTTCATTTGTCCAGATCATTATATACAATATCGAGCAATAGTAAATTAAATGTGACTGGACTCATGCTCAATAAAACCACTAGATAAAAAAATATATATATTAAACGATATAATACAAGTACTGTTATCCATAATTCTTGGGACCTGAAGTTTCTTTCTGTATATTGGATCTTCGTACCTTAAGTCTACTAGAAAATCATGTAAACATTAAATAAACCCAATAGGCTGATTTTGCTTCCAGTAAGGATTAACTATAATTTAGATTGGGTAAAGTAATAGCTACTGTTTTATTATTACAGAGAAAAAGGAAATCATTTAAAAAAATATTCATTATTTGTATAACATTGAGTCTATGGTAGATGTCCTTTCTGTAATTTGGAGCTTTCTGGATAATGTATTTACAGATAATGGATTCAATACCAGTATATATATATATATATATATATATATATATATAATGACAATTTCATTTAAATAATATTGTTTCCCCCACCTAGCGTCTATAAATTAGCTTGCATCTTTGGTGGGTGCCGTTTAATCAAAACAGCTCACTAATCATCAGTCACTGGAAATGAAATCCATATTTAATATTATTATTATTATTATAATAATATCGAATATAATATTTATATCAATATATATATTTATATTAGTATAATTTTTATTAATAATGATAAATAAGGTAAAATTGTGCATTTTATTTTTTTTATGAAATAATCAGAAAATTCAGATTTTGATAAATAACCCCCTAACAGATGTTTAGAATGTTAAAAAAAGTTTCAAGGGCTGCTCTTCCCTAAAAAATCTCTCTGTGAGCAGGTTACTACAGCACCTGACCAGTTAAAAACCTTTGCTAAACGACAGTAGATAGGGACCCTTTTACCAACACAGAGACACTGGGAAAATTGGAATATGAGCAGAAACTGATAGCAAACACATATTTGCTTTCATTGTGTCTGCAGTAGACTAATCATTGCTTCTTGTTGATTGAATGTTGTAGATTACTGCACTGATATTATGGTCAATGTTATATGAATCTGAACTTCAACATTACTTTTTTTCCTGTAATGTTTTGAAGCTTGCACACAATTATACTTTCACATTGTTAAATTACATATCTCTTAAAATATTGCAGGTAATAACAAAACTCAAGATATTGACACCTCTAGAAATATTGATGCCAAATACTGCTTGTGATAGTGGCACTGCAAGTAAACTGTTCCTTCTTATCGTGGAAAATTTTAAGGTAATTCTTATGTATTCTTACTTTTTTTAATAATAAAACATGAGGTCCCCCATAGGCTAAGATAGCAATTCGTCAGGTTTAAAGTGGTGAAGTGTTGAATTAGAATTTTTTTAAGAGACAGTACTTCGATATTCAAATAGTCGAATTTTAAAATTCAGTTAATATTATTTTCAATTTGAATTGAATTTTTGACAATTTGATGGTCGAAGCAGCCATAAATTACTTCAAAATTCTAATTTTTTTATTTGAATTTTCACTTCGACCCTTAGTAAATCTGCCCCTATGTTTTAAACATTCAAAATATAATCCTACTGCAATATACAGTATCTAAAGTACAAATAAAATCTGTATGTAGGCAGGATACAGGCTAATATTGTCAACATGGGGTGGGTCTGGATCAGGATCCTACTTTTGCACACCAGTGCCTACTTCCCCCTGCCTTAAAGGGATACTGTCATGGGAAAACATGTATTTTTCAAAACGTATCAGTTAATAGTGCGGCAGCAGAATTCTGCACTGAAATCCATTTTTCAAGAGAGCGAACAGATTTTTTTATAGTCAATGTTGAAATCTGGCATGGGGCTAGACATATTGTCATTTCCCCTCCAGTCATGTGACTTGTGTTCTGATAAACTTCAGTCACTCTTTACTGCTGTACTGCAAGTTGGAGTGATACCACCTCCCTCTCTTCCAGATAGCAGCTCCCTAACACAAGATAAGAGCTCCCTTTTAGATCTAAGAACAACACTCAATAGTAAACGCCAAGTCCAGCTGAGAAACATTCAGTTACATTAAGCTGGAGAGCTGCCAGAAAGTAGTTCCATCCTCATGTGCAGGCACAAGTCCATGACTGGGGGCAGCTGGGAAATTGACAATATGTCTAGCCCCATGTCAGATTTCAAAATTGAATATTAAAAAATGGATTTCAGCGCAGAAGTCTGCTGGAGCAGGACTACTAACTGATGCCTTTTGAAAAAAACATTTTCCCATGACAAGATCCCTTTAATAAGTATAACTTCTCTCTGGTTTTAAAATTGCTTGTAAATGTCATTGCTATTGAAAGTAGTATGTAACATTTTCCTTACTACACTCCTGGTTCTACATCCTAAAACAGTGTTGGACAAGACAACTGATTAACACACCAAGAGAAAAACATAATTCTGCTGCATTGTTACAAAGTCAAAACTATACAATTTTGATTATTAAACGAGCGGATCTCTCCCCAATATGCCCACACTGAGGTGGGTGATATCGGGCTGATCCTATCATGGGCCCTAGGACCCAACGATTGGATCATAATGCATCCAATACAGGCAGTCGGATCTCAGGACCTCATCAACATGCAGATGCGGCCTCCATCCAACAGGATTTTTTACCCTGCCCGACTTTCGGGCCAGATATCGATTGGGGAAGACCGTCAGATGGCCCCACAAACAGGCCATGTATGGGGGCCTTAAAGGGGTTGTTCACCTTTGAGTTAACTTTTAGTATAATGTAGAGCAGTGATCCCTAACCAATAGCTCGTGAGCAACATGTTGCTTTCCAGCCCCTTGGATGTTGCTCCCAGTGGCCTCAAAGCAGGTGTTTATTTTTAAATTCCAGGCTTGGAAGCAAGTTTTAATTGCATAAAAATTAAGTATAGTGCCAGGGAGAGTCTCCTGTAGGCTGTCAGTCCACATAGGGGCTACCAAATATCCAATCACAGTCCTTATTTGGCACCCCAGGGGACCTTTTCATGCTTGTGTTGCTCCCCAATTTTTTTTACATTTGAATGTGGCTCACGGGTAGAAAAGATTGGGGATCCCTGATGTAGAGAGTGATATTCTGAGACAATTTGCAATTTGTTTTCATTTTTTATTTGTGGTTTTATAGTTATTTAGCTTTTTATTCAGCAGCTCTCTAGTTTGCAATGTCAGCAATTTGGTTTCGAGGGTACGAATTACCCTAGCAACCGTGCATTGATTTGAAAAAGAGACTGGAATATGAATAGAAGATGGACTGAATAGAATGATAAGAAAGAAAAAGTGGCAATAACAATACATTTGTAGTCTTACAGAGCATTTGTTTTTAGATGGTGTCAGTGACGCCCATTTGTAAAAAGAACTGTAAAACTGTTTTACGCTATAATCTTGAATACTTTCTTTTGTTTAAAGGGATACTGTCATGGTAAAAAAAAATTCTATATGCATCAGTTAATAGTGCTGCTCCAGCAGAATTCTGCACTGAAATCCATTTCTCAAAATAGCAAACAGATTTTTTTATATTTCGTTTTGAAATCTGACATGGGGCTAGCCATATTGCCAATTTCCCAGCTGCCCCAAGTCATGTGACTTGTGCTCTGATAAACTTCACTCACTCTTTACTGCTGTACTCAGTGGCATAACTAGATCTTACTGGGCCCCACAGCAAATTATTATTCAGGCCCCCAAGATGTCCAGTGGTTGACCTGTTTTACCAATATTTATTGTAATTGTATATGAATTAGGGCCTCATGGGGCCCCTATAGCTCCTGGGCCCCCCTGCAGCTGCAGGGTCTGCTTCCTCTGTAGTTACGCCCCTGGCTGTACTGCAAGTTGGAGTGATATCACCCCCCCCCAATCAGCAGCCTAACAACAAACAATGAGAAGGTAACCAGATAGCTGCTCCCTAACACAAGATAACAGCTGCCTGGTAGATCTAAGAACAGCCCTCAATAGTAAAAACCCATGTCCCACTGTGTTCCATTCAGTTACGTTGAGAAGGAAAAACAACAGCCTGCCAGAAAGCAGCTCCCTCCTAATGTGCTGGCACAAGTCACATGACATGGGGCAGCTGGGAAATTGACAAAATGTCTACCTCCATGTCAGATTTCAAAATTGAATATTAAAAAAATCTGTTTGCTCTTTTGAGAAATGGATTTCAGTGCAGAAGTCTGCTGGAGTAAGACTATTAAATGATGTGTTGGGAAAAACATGTTTAACCATGAGTTTTAAGGAAAACTAACCTGTCACTATGCAAAAAGTAGTTCTTGTGTGAAGGACCATTTCAAAGTTACCAGTTACCATGGTAAAGTGCCATCTGAGCCAAGTTTTTCAACTCTCCTCATGTCAAAATTGCCCCTTAAGATTAGAAATGCTAAACATTATATTTTTGAGTTGAATTAAAATATGCAAAATTACAATTGCGTACTTGCTTATTGGATGTTTTTTATACTAAAAATACTAATAAACATTTTTTATCGTTATAGGATGTGTCCTTTACAGCTGTACAAAGAAAGTATTTTAATGAAACTAAAGGTCTGGAGTATATTGAACGTTTGTGTGTATCAGAATTCAGTTCTGTCCTCATGGAAGTTCAGTCCAAGTATGCTTCTGCAAAAGATTATTACATGTTTTAGATGTAAATGCGCTTAATGAAGGCTAACAGAGTATATTTTAGAAACATTTTTAAAATAATTTCTTTTTCTCTGCTTGATCCTAACTAGACTAGCATATATCCACTTTGCTTTTCAGAACAATTCTTATGGGTTTATTTAATGTTTTAATGTTTTAGGATACGTAAGGTAGTTACATAGTTACATAGTTAAATTGGGTTGAAAAAAGACCGAGTCCATCAAGTCCAACCCCTCCAAATTAAAAACCCAGCATACATACACACACACATCTCCACTCTTTCAAACACAAACCATATATGCCCATAGCTATACTAACTGTAGAGTTTAGTATCAAAATAGCCTTTGATATTATGTCTGTCCAAAAAATCATCCAAACCCTTCTTAAAAGCATCAACAGAATGAGCCATCACAACATCACCCGGCAGTGCATTCCACAACCTCACTGTCCTGACTGTGAAGAACCACCTACGCTGCTTCAAGTGAAAGTCCTTTTCTTCTAGTCTGAAGGGGTGGCCTCTGGTGCGGTGATCCTCTTTATGGGTTAAAAGGTCCCCTGATATTTGTCTATAATGTCCTCGAATATATTTGTTAAGTGTAATCATGTCCCCTCGCAAGCGCCTTTTTTCCAGAGAAAACAACCCCAACCTGGACAGTCTCCCCTCATAATTTACGTCTTCCATCCCTCTAACCAGTTTAGTTGCACGTCTCTGCACTCTCTCCAGCTCATTTACATCCCTCATTTACAGACGTCTTATGCAGAAAATCCTAGGTCCCAAGCATTTCACATAATATATTCATATGTGTATACACAGTCCAAACAAGTAGCATGGTATTGTGTATATTTCACCAGTGTTCGAATGGCGAATATAAAACTCCAGGGAAAATGTGAGTGTGTTGTTGCAGAAAACATTGCTGAATTTGTGTACAGGCTTAGGAAAAGCTATCTAATGGGTCCCTGGAGTGAATGGAGTAGAGCAGGGTGCGCTTCCATTCCATACTCCATTGTTACTATACATTGTTACTATAGTCCATACTCCAGTGTTGCAGCTGCCTAAGTTATAAGTAGTTAGCTAATTAAATGGGAACTATCACAAAAATGAAAATGTAATACAAGCTTCATCATACTGAAATAAGAAACTTTCTAAATACAATCAATTAAAAATTCTGGACCATTTCTCAGATAATCAAGTTTATCATCACTATCCCTCTCAGCATCTGTTTCTCTTCATTCTGTTTTTATTCAGGAATGGGGTGTCCGATATTCATTGACAGTAAGACCCAATATATCTTATAGGAGGGCTCCTTTTGTCAAGAAGATGTATTAGAGCTTACTCTAGCCTGTCTCTCTACATGCAGGATTTGTGCAAAAGGCAATTATTTTGTTAGATATTGTTTGTATTGGAATCAGTTATTTGAGTGAGCTGTAATCTGCTAGGACACCTAACTGCTGCATGAAGACAGAATGAAGAGAAACAGATGCTGAGACAGGGTTAGTGAACACAGACTTGATTATTTTAGAGACAATGTAGAATTTGTAATTGATTTTATTTATACATTTTCTTATTTCAGTATGAGGAAGCTTATATAAAATTTTTATTTTTTCGTGATAGTTTCCCTTTGGTATGTTGTTAAAAGGAGCTGCGTGAATACACCTTAGTGCTTCCCCCTAGAGACGTCCTTGAATGGAGGAGGGTGAGTGGAAAAAATCCATGTGTAGGAAGGAGGTCGGTGTGTGAAAGTTCTGGGAAAGAGATTGGGATTCCCTACTGAGCAAAGTGTTGGAGAGCGCTCCAAAGAACTAGAGAGAGGAAGAGAGAAACTCCTCCCAGGAGACAGGAGTATCTAGAGTGAGTCTAAGAGAGGATGGAATTTATGTACATCCATGCCTGTGAATGTGAGTGAGTGTGAGTGCTGGAAACGTGATGGTGTTAAAGTACAGTGGTGTGAACAACTATTTGCACCTTCCTGATTTCTTATTCTTTTGCATGTTTGTCACACTTAAATGTTTC
>CM044437.1:72535926-72571937 GCA_024363595.1 Xenopus borealis
ACATGCAAAAGAATAAGAAATCAGGAAGGGGGCAAATAGTTTTTCACACCACTGTAGGACTGCTAATCCTTATGTGAAGCAAGAGTCCTGAAGATTTGTTTGTGTTTAAAATAAAAGCCAGCCAAGCTGCATTTAAATGCGAAAGGTAGTGTCAGTCTCCACTTCTGTGCTGAAAACTGTGCCGTGGTTATGGTTTTTGCACTCTGAAGGTCGCAAAATATATATATCCTAGATATTACTACAATTCTTTCTTCAGTGCTTAGTCATAGAGGCTCATTTGAGGTATATATTTATATAGGAAAAAATCCTTTAACATTGGGCCAATTTGTCTGCTATAGGGTTAAAGGCTCATTTACATGGTTTATTGATTCCCAGTAAAAGACACCATACTATATGTATTGGACCTGTTATCCAGAATGCTTGGGACCTGGTGGTCTCCACATAAGGAATATTTCCATAATGTGGATCAGGATACTTTTAAGTTTACTAAAAATAATTTAAACATCAACTCAATAGGATTGTTTTTCTTGCAATAAGGATTGATTGGATCAAATACAATGTACTTTTTTATTACTACAGAGAAAAAGATAATCAATTTTAAATTCAAATGGCATTTTTTATTATTTAAATGGAGTCTATGGGAAATTGCCATCCCATAATTTGGAACTTTCTAGATAACTGGTTTCCAGATAATGTATCACATGCCTGTACTTGTCATCTACTATATGTGTCATTTATGCAGCATAAAGAACGGTGAATGTGACATTAGCAACTGACGTACCTACCTGTAGCTGGCCTTCACAAAGGGCAAATGAAAAGATGATGCTCATATAGAAGCATCATTTCCCTACTTTTATCACTTCATTGTCATCACAAAATATTACCCTTTCATACTGTAATGCTACCACTTTTTTTTTTAACAAGCTTTACAATTGTTAGTTTGGTTTTCTTATCAAACATATATTTTTATATGATCTATAATAACTATGTAACCTGTTTACATTGCCTCAACTTAGCCTGCTTATATCTTTTACACTTTATTAAGCCATCCACAGCCATTCTAAGCAGGAGTGTAGTAAGTGTTTGTGAGACATTCAGATAAAGAATTCTTGATCCTGTTTTGTCCAGTGCAGACTCTGATGCAGGGAGTATATCTTTAATCCCAGCCATAAAGCAAGATAGGCTTCTGGTGTTTGCCTGAAGAGCAATTGAATTAGCTTGATGTGTACCATGAAGAAGATTTCCACATTCAAAAGCTCCTATAACTTTTAAAGCAGCAGACTAAAACACTTATTTCCAAAACTATATAATATTTAAGATTGTTTTCATTTAAATGTATACTCTTTGAATTCTGGCGACAGTATGTTTTTTAAGAAAAATTTGCCAAAAAGATAACATCAAATATTTGGGATATTTGATTATTTTTTCAGATATTATTGTTTAGCTGCTGTTGCTGCTTTGGTCAAGTATGTTGAATACATTCAGAATACAGTGTATGCTCCCAAATCTCTCAAGATTTGTTTCCAAGGAAGTGAAAAAACTGCAATGATAGATTCTGCCTCTGCCCAAAACCTTGAACTCTTGGTTAACAAGCGGGATTCCAGGTATGAATGATCAAATTGATTATGCGTTGTATTTTAATTGAATTTGCTTTTTATTTTCTGGTGTAATTGGTTATGGTAATGTGTAAGGTGGAATCGTATAACTATCAGTTGCCGTGTATATGAGCTCCATATTTTTGTAAAATAATTTTTCTTTTTATAAAATATTAATTCATTATTCATATTAGTTATAATAGACCATTACAAAAGTTAATACAAAGCAAAACAGGAAGTGACGTGCAGGATATCACATTATTGGTTGATAAGCTACCATAAAGATTCACAGTTCCTGTTGTTTCCTAGTATATCTCTTGGACTGTACTTTTTCTACTGAATGCTTCATATTACCCGTACCCAGACTATGATGTGTTTTTTAGATGCACTTAATAGTGAGGTTGAGGTTTAATTAATGCATGTTTTGTGTGATCTGTTTTAGTCAGAGCTCTTATCTCTTCACCTTTATTTAGATTTCCTGCAATAAAACATGATATAACAACAGCCTTTTCAGAAATAGTTGGAACAGTAACAGCAAAAAGACTTAGCCAAGCATTAGTGACTATAACTAAATCAATATTTTCTAAAGCCACAGCCCTTTACATAATATAATATATGCATTATAAAAGGCTTGGATTTGTATTATTCTGAAAACAATATCCTTTTATTGGTTAACGCAAGATAATAATGTATGAAGTGGTTTGTTCTAATATTGCTTTGGCTAATTCTCATTTTCCTCTACATTTGTAACAGGGTTTTTTTATTTGTTTTTAAGGAATGACCATACCCTATTTGGAGTTCTGAATTATACTAAAACTTCAGGTGGAAGCCGAAGACTAAGGTCAAATATTTTAGAACCACTTGTTGACCTTAAGACAATTAATACAAGACTTGACTGTGTTCAAGAATTTCTTCAGGATGAAGAGTTATTTTTTAGTCTTCAGTCAGGTCAGATATGTTCCAGTTGTTTAATATAATAAATTCAAATATATATTAGAATGCATCAGAATCAAACCAGTTTTATTTGTAAATAAAAAAATAAACAGAAAACATGAGCTCACATCTCATAGTTTACAATTGTGTATTACGCTGGAATTCTTAGGTCAAGGCAGCATTAGGCTTTGAACCTTTTAATGCCAGACATGCACCTATTTTTCCATAAAATATTGGTTTTTAACATTTTGTACTGTTTCACATAAGGGTAATTTCCTGATGGTGGGGTACGTGTAGTTTACCTATGGACATAAAAAAAACTATATAAAAAAAAAACATAAATGGATTTTTTAAGGATTATCTACTGTAATTTAATTTATGTATCAAGATGTACACATCTAATTACCTGAAAAAATATTTTTACATAATATATATACATTTATTACAAACATATATATGGAAGAAAGTACGGATTGTGAAAACCCCATGTCTCCCACTAGCACCAAATTCTTTTAGAGACTTATTTGTACAGATCTAAAACCAACAACAATATAATACAATTTTTTGGTTTATTTTATATTAACTTCATCTCATTGAAAGAATTAACTTTCTACATGTAATCAGTTTCCCTTCCCATCAATCTTTATGCAGCTTTGTCAGTAAGTTATTTTAAAACATTTAGCACATTATCTGGGCAAAGAGAGCAATAACCCATGATATAATGTGATTTTCTACTTGTATTTATTGCTGCTTGATTTTTTTTTATATAGCACATCTTCACATGATGAATTTGAATTCCCAGTTTAACTTCATATACATACAGCACAAGTTTTAGAAAAAAGATGCTTTAATAACTATACACACACATATATATTTGTGATCGAATAGCAAAATATTGCATTGTGGGGCACATTGTAGTACAGCTTTTCTTTATTGATGGTCATTGTAATCATTCTATAAGTCCATCATGAAAGAGGGACTGGACCAGCAGGGACCCACTGGGGTTTTCCCAGTGTCCCACTGATTCAGTCCAACCCTGAATAAACTTAATACTTAGAGGCAAATTTACTATTATTCACCCAAACATCCCTCAATTTTGTTCGAAATAGTTTTAGGCTATTTTGTCCTCGATATTCAATTTCTCGATGAAATCGTACGATTGAATACTGATCGTTCGATTTCACGAAACAATCATACTTTTTCCTTCGAGCGCTCGAAAAATGTATACGATTTGAACGATTGAGGCGTTCGATCATACGAATGATATTCGAGCAGGTGTTTGTAAAAGAAGCCTATGGGGGGATTCCCATTGGCTTCTATTGCAATTCGGTAGGTTCAATCTGGCGAAGTAGGCAGTCGAATACATTTTAAAGTTAAAGTCCTTTGATCGTCGAATGGTCGAATGATCGAATATCCCATCATTCGATCTATTCGATCATTCAAATTTTCGGTATTTGATGATCGAAGTGGCCAAATTTGCATATTTGAGCCTCCGAAAAAATCGTACGATCGGAATACAATTGAATTCGATCGAACTTCGATCCATTCACGTGAATTTTGTAAATTTGCCCCTTTAAGTTAATTTTAGAAACCCTGTATTTTATTGCTATATTTAAATTATTTATCAATAAGGTTTTAAGTATTTAAACAACATACTTTAAACTACCCCTAACTGTATTACATTTCAGTTCTTTCCAGGTTTTTGGATACAGAAAATCTCCTGTCCAATCTTATTCAAATTCCAAAGCAAGACATAGTATGTGAAAAAAGTTGTACCTTAAAGAAATTAATAAGTAACCTTTTCATTTAGCTTAATTTACAATTTAGTGTGTGTAAATTGCCTTCATATGATGTCATTGTGTTATTGACCCTGACAGTTAAAATGTAGGTTACATGGCAACTAAACCTGGCCACAAACACACCTATGAACAAAAAGTGCAATTATTTTCTTTGTTTTGTCATCACCAGAAATAACTATGTTTTCAATTTATTTTTAATGTATACCTTATTGTTTCAGCTAGT
The DNA here is from genome assembly GCA_024363595.1 of Xenopus borealis. Lineage (NCBI taxonomy): Eukaryota > Metazoa > Chordata > Amphibia > Anura > Pipidae > Xenopus > Xenopus borealis. Next base: position 72,540,477 of record CM044437.1, read on the forward strand.
CAAGTCTACCCCTTCTTAAATCTATCTAATGTATCATCCAGTATGACTGTTTCAGGGAGAGAATTCCACATCTTCGCTGCTCTCATTGTAAAAAAAACCCCTTCCAAATATTTAGACAGAACTTCCATTCTTCTAATTGGAACAGGTGCCATTTTGTCAGCAGGAAGGACTTACTGGTAAATAATTCGAATTTGATTGAGTTTTCAGGTCGATCCTATTAACCCGAGTTTAAAAAAATGTATACTTTTAATCAACTGGTAGAATTTCGAGTTCATGGGAGTTTATGGGAGTTTTTAAAAACTCCCATGAATTTGAAATCCAACCCTTGATAAATCTGCCACTAAATCTCATCTGCCAGTTGGCTGCAACGATTGCCAGTTAGTCAAGATCCTGGATGGAATTAATTGGGCTGCATAGTTTTTGGTCATCTGCTCCTGTAGCCAGTTTCCTATCTATGTGCAAACAACTTTAAAAAAAAAGGGGTTGTTCGCCTTTAAATGAACTTTTAATTCTATTAAATAATAAAAGTTAATGTAAAAGTGAACCACCGCTTTAGCTCACATTTGGCCAGATTTATTTCAATGACAAAGAGGTTTATGAAGTGAAAACTCATGGACAAGATTCAGTTTGGAATTCAATTCAGAAAAACTTATCTCATGGTATATCATGTGAAAAGTCTATTGAAGTCAATAAAAAAAACTGTATGTGAATTAGGAGAATTTTTTTTCTCCTAGAATTGAATCTCATCCATGATTTTCCATGTGATAAACCATGAGATAAGTTATTCTCACTGAAACGAATCTTAACCATTATTTGCTATATTTTGCCTCTAGTGTGGGATCGGTGGAAATCACAACTCAAACTTTCTGATCTGGGTGGTTCTTCCTTGTGAGGATGCCTGTGGAAGGCTTTGGCTACTTTGAAACGTATATATTTTCCCTCTGGTAATTCACATTACTGTGAATGGAACTAGGGATATTTTGTCATCCCACAGTAGAACACATTTACCATGAATGATAAAATAGATCATGTGCCATTGCCCTAAGGACAGCAAAATAGACTGGATCTCTCATGGAAACATGACTACACTATTATTTAAAGCCTCATTAATAAAACTGATTTGTAGGCAGGGGCCATCCAGGACCAGATTTCATCCTGCAGCCTCTCCTCTCACCCGGGCCCTCACTTTTCTACACTGAAAGGGGTCATCCTGGGGGTACATATCGATTTTGGCAGAGAGCGCAATTGCTTTTTCCGCCCTTGGTAACTTGTGGGACTCTAATAGGAGAAACTTTGTGCTCCAGAATGAAATGTAAATATCTCACTCAATAGTAGATGTGGTCCAGCTGCTCCAGCCCCAGAACCCCAGCTTTAGGGAGCAACAAACCAGGATAAACACAAAAGAACAGGGATATTTGGCACTTAAAAGGATCCACAGGGCCAAAAATATTAGTTAAAATGTAGTTTATTAGTAAAATTTTAAAATGTATATCAATCTCCATCGGCCCTAAACGTTTCGAACCATCTAGAATACGTAATCATTTTGACTAATAAAACAAAATTTTTAACTAATATTTTTGACCTTGTGGATCCTTTTAAGTGCCGTATAGCCCTGTTCTTTTGTGTTTATTGTAACTTGTGGGCCATCTGAGTTTCTCACTCACATCATTGGTGCATACTTTTCTCAACGCACCTCCATTGTTCATAGGTGCTGTTTTGACACAGTGGGCCAGATTCAGTTCAGTGAATGGTTTATCACGTGATTCAATTTGAGATGCAATTCAATTCAGAAGAACTTATCTCACTTATCAAGTGGAAACTCTATTGAAGACTAAGGGAGAAAGGTGAGACTGAATTAGTAGAAAAGTTTTTTTTCCATGTGATAAAATGTGAGATAACTTTTTCACACTTGAATCTGGCCCAGTGTGAGTAAATGAAAGTTTGACAGACATAATGGTTTACAAAATTAGCAGAAAAGACAGTTCTAGAAACTTTTGTAGAGATTGACAGTTTGAATCAATCTTTTCAGACATTAAAGGGGTTGTTCACCATTGCATTCACATTAAATATGATGTACAGAATGATTTCTGAGACAATTTGCAACTGGTTTTGATTATTTGTGGTTTTGAGTTATTTTGCTTTTTATTCAGCAGTTCTCCAGTTTGTAGTTTTGACAGTATAGTTGCTAGGGTCCAAATTGCCCTAGCAACCATGCATTGATTTGCATATAAGACTGGAATATTAATAGGAGAAGCCCTGAATAGAAAGATGTGTAATACAAAGTAGCAATAACAATAAATGTCTAGCTTTACGGAACATTTATTTTTAGAAGGGGTCAGTGACCCCATTTGAAAGATGAAAAGAATCAGAAGAAAAAGGCAAATAATTAAAAAAAACTATAAAAAATGAATAATGGAGACCAATTGAAAAGTTGCTTAGAATGGGTCATTCTATAAACAGACTAAAATTTAACTTAATGGTGAACTGTCCCTTTAACTTTTGGTGGTCATTTTATTCTATTAGCAGGATAAAGCTGCTGACACAAAGATCAGCTATATTATCTCCCTGAAGCATACCCTAAAACTGGTGGAGCCATTAAAGGTAAATTACTTTATTCATAGTTTCTGTTAATGTTTTTCATTATATGTTGCAAAAATCTAAATGATAATGGATTTCTGAAGACTAATTGAACATTGTGATTTTGTAATGATTTCCACAAATTAAATTTGATACATATACTTTGCCAAGGGGGATAAACACATAGAGAAGTTAGGCTGTGTACAGCATTTGACAACGCTTGATCTTACAGGATAGTAGCAGGTTCCCCTTGAAGACAGGGCTAAAACAATAACAGCATTCTTTACCCCAGATGGTTTATTTCAGTTTACTGTGCTGCCTTTTGGGGTTACAACGTAGACCTGTACATTTCAGAGAATAATAGATACAATTTTCAAGCCCCTTCTGCCTACAGCCTACCTGGACAATGTTGTCATTTTCAGCACTAACTGGGATAGCCATCTGGAGAAAGTATAGGCAGTGGAAAGCTGGGTTAAAGTAACAGTAACACCATTGAATTTAAGTGTTTTTAAGTATTTAAAATTTAACGTTGTGTTGCCCTGTGGTAAAACTAGACTATTATTGTTTCTATAAACAAGCTGCTGTATAGCCATGGGGGTAGCCATTCACAAGTCACATGTTATATAGCAGATAACAGATGCAGTCTACAGAATACCATTTTATTGCAAAGCTTATCCGTTATCTGCTACGTAATCTGTGTATTATCTCTGTTTTCAAGCACATTTTTACCGGTGCAGGGAAATAGTACTTTATATCTGATTTACTTTAAAACATTTTTATTTTTTGATGTTACTGTTCCTTGAACTGGTAATCTTAGGAAGTGTACAATAAGCTGGACAAGCCTTTCAAATATTGAAAACACTGAAACAGATGCCTCTGGCGTGGTGCTAGGGACTGACCTGTCACAGGTGGTTAATAATGAGGACAACCCAATGGTGTTTTAACAACAAAATCTCATACAGCACTCACACTACACTGCTACAGCATTTTAGAAGTGTCTAGCTATCAAGTGGACCCTTAGTATTTATTGGGGCACTACTTTAAGCTCATTACAGACCATGCCCCACTCACTTGGATGAGCCACGCAAGAGTAACAAGGTGGCCCCTTTCATTACAGAAATTCAGCTTCACTGTTGAGCATATTGCAGAAAAGGTGCAGCAAAATGCCACTGCTCTTTCTAAAGTTCATTGTCCAGGCCTGGCTGGCAATCTGCAGGCTCTAGCAAATGCCAGAGGGGCTGCTGTAACATACCATAGATAGTCACTGTTTATTGGACCTGTAGGGGGCTGTTTGGACCTCTTTGATGGCTTAGTTTGACCTGCCAACAATTCTGCAGTTTTTGTGATTATATTTTATTATTGTTTTCGTAATTTATACATGCCATAGCTCACATAGATATAATGACACAATCTGCAATTGATCTTCATTTTTATGTTTTTTTAATTAGTTTGCTTTTGTTCAGCAGTTCTCTAGTTTGAAATTTCCACAGAAATCTGTGTGATAGGGTGCAATTTGCTCTAGAAATGGGGCAGTTGTTTAGTGACCAGACCCAGACTGGTAATCTCTAGATTGTGACAAATGCAAGAGGGTCTGCTGTAAAATACCATAGACAGTGACTAATTATTGGGCCTGTGGGGGGGGGGGGTTGTTGGGGCCTCTGTATACTTGAAATGGATTGGCATTTCCACTGTCTGAAGGCTAAATGTGTCCAACCCCACAAGCTTGAATCTGGGGGTAGGGAATTTGTAGCATGGTGATTGGAAAAACACTAGGGGTAAGTGATTACATATCTCCCAGAAAGCTTTATGGGATTCAGCATTTAAAGGGGCAGTTTAGTGTAAAAGTAAAACTGGATCAACAAAAAAATGTTTCTAATACAGTTAGTTAGCCAAAATGTAATTTATAAAGGCTGATGTCTAATATAATAGCCAGAACACAACTTCCTGCTTTTAATCTCTCTTGGATTACACTGATTGGTTACCATTAGGGGTGCACCAAATCGAGGATTGGTTCGGGATTCAGCCTTTTTCACTATGAGTTAGTCAGTGACTTTAAGGGGGGCCACATGGGACATAACTGCTCAGTGAGTTTGCAACTGACCCATAGTACACAGGTTAGATTCAAAATCAAACAGTTTTGACCCATTAGGCTCTCCCTCAAACCACTGATTGGCTACTGATTGGTAACCAATCAGTGGTCACCAAGAGAGCTGCAAAGCAGGAAGTAGTTTTCTGTTCTGTTATTTTAGAAATTCAGTCACTGCAGCCTTTATACATTACATTTTTGCCTAACTAACTATATTGAAAACATTTTTTATTTTCAACAGTCTATTTACCCAGTTTTTATTTTTATAGCGAAAAATCCCTTTTAGAAGATTAATCAGGCTGAAGAAACTAATACAGTTGCTGTGAGTGATGATGAGGGGAAATGCTCTGCCAATTGAAACATGAACTAGAAAATGTGTGTAAAGCACTTGCTGAGGGCAGATACTGTACTTTTGGCTGTTCTTTCAAAGAGCAAGACCAGTGTAGCTAGTCTCCTGTTACTTTGATATGCTTTATTAGAATTTATCTTCTATTGAAAACCTCTGTTTTTGAATAAAACAGAAAGATTTTGGTTCAAAGTTACCTTGAATGCTGCTGAGACGTTATTTCCAAGGCTATCATTCAACTGAATTCCAAATATATATTCTTATATTAATAATGAAAATGCACTCATGCACTGTGCCTGTCTATAGAGGGTTCACTACTGTACATGTGCAAGATAACACTATCGGCATGAGACTTGTGGATATCATCCTGATATGCACTTGGTACACATGCACAATCTTGCAGGAGGAAACTGTGGAGTTAACAGGTAACACGGGGAGATAGACTGGCATGGAGGCAATCTCCTGTAAGTCATTCCTCTGTTGTACCAGAATATTGGCTTAGTCCCCTTGCTTTAAAATTCAGCTCACACATAAACTCTCCTTTAGCTATTCAGCCTCCTGCCTCAGTCATGTCACTCCTTCCTTCAGTCAGTAAGCAACTTCCCCTTAGCATTTAAACAAAATTATTATTTCAACCAAGCAAATGTAATTAACATTTAATATTTACTACCAATGTCTGTTATGAAATTCTGGGGGACACACATTGTGTCTGTCATGGTATGGTGAGGGGGCCGAAAACTGCACTTGTCAGGAAATGCTGTGGGCCACACACTGTGCCTATCATGTAATATGGTAACATAGCAATTGAGGGAATACAGGGTTATGGGAGATAGCTCATAGTACAAGTTGATCCAGGGACTAGTCCGATTGCCTTTTGGAGTCAGGAAGGAATTTTTTCCCCTCTGAGGCAAATTAGAGAGGCTTCAGATGGGGTTTGTTTTGCCTTCCTCTGGATTAACTAGCAGTTAGGCAGGTTACAAAATTAAAAGGTTGATGGACGTCTATCTTTTTTCAACCTAACTTACTATGTTACTATGTATATATATATATAGGTTTGTCATTTTAAAAACAGTGTTTACGTTATGCATGACAATACACAATTCTATCATTTACTTACCCAATGAAATTACTGAACAGACTAGCAAAATTGCTATACTTAGATTTAGACATCTGGGCCAGAACTAGTGGTAGGCAGCAGAGTTATATGCTTGGGGCAACTGGATAGACAACAACAATACACTGCAATGATGAATTGTGTCTTTTTTATAGGTTGTGTTGAAGAATTGTAAGACACCCCTTCTTAAGGCTTACTACAATTCCTTAGAAGACAGCAGGTATGTATGGTGAGCTGTGGTATTTGAGCATGATACTGTACCTTTTATAACTTCAGCAATGTTTCAGGTTTTTGATACAGTCTTTCTCCAAGTAGAATATGGGTACATTCCAAACCATTTATCCTTAAGTTTCTTCTTTGAAGAAGTGTCTTCCTACTTAAAATATACATTCAAAACGGACAATGATTCCTAAACAATAACGTCCTATTAAAGATCACAGTGCTGACAATATTTCAGCATCATTTTCAGTCATCTTTACTTTCTCCTAGAAATTCCAGGGTACTTATTACTGTAAACCTATAGCCATCCACTCAGGGTTCCTGTAGTGTTGGGTAACATGTGACCCTATTGCTACTTCCTGTATTAGCCTTGATTATTCATTCTGCCCATGAACCCCCAAGAAGGTAATCTTTTTACATTTGATAAAATTAAACATTATCAAGTTGGACCACATTTTATAATGTATCCGCCAGTTATATATCTGGAATGTGCGGCTCTGGGATTTCCAGATCCCATCTATTTAAGTAGATCACATCCACTAGACTTTTGCTCACCTCTATTAGATTGCAATTTCTTTAGTATAGTCACTCTGGTATCCTGGCCAGTGTACATCAAATATAAAAAATAGAAGCTCTGCACACTCAAAATGTCAGGCAGTAGGTTGTGCTTATACTGTAAATTTTATTGTAAATTGTACAAGGAAAACTTAATTAAATAATCTCTCAATGCCATGAACAGAATAAAAGTGGTTCATTTAAGTGTAATTAACGAATATTAACGAGTAATTAACAAGTATTTATTGTGCTTTATCAGGTTTGGCATCATTCTTGAAAAAATTGGAGCTGTAATTAATGATGAAACTAGATATACAAAAGGATGCCTGAATACAAGAACTCAAAAATGCTATGCAGTCAAAGAAAACATAAATGAACTCCTTGATATAGCCAGGAGGACATATGCAGAAATTGTGGATGATATTGCTGGTATGTTCTTGGCTATTAATTGAGTGTTCATTGTAATTGTAAGAAATCATACATTAAACCATCATGCAGTAAAGTAGCAACAGTTTCATAAATATAGCTGAACATTGTGTTAAATAATAGAAGATCAAGCAAGCATTTTTACTTAAATATGTCATACTTGAACATTTGAGCAACATCCACTAGGTTGTTGAGAAACATGTTACTCATTAGCCACTGGTTGGCCACTCATTTTCACATATATTTGCAAGTGTATAATGTGTGGGTATACATATAAATAATATGTAAAGCCCTACTGAACACGCTTATTCAGAGAGTCTAAAACGAATGGCACATGAGGTAGGCTTCCAACAGTGTATTTTAGCATACTTGAACGTAACAGACCGATCACAACTTTGCAGTACAAAATTGTAGTACAAACTTGTAGCCATTTGGTAGCCCCTATTGTTGTGTTTGGTAGCCGAGGATGAGGAGGGTATAACAGTTCTTTATTAGCAGGTTCATGCAGCCCTTACATAACATCAGTAAGTCTTACTTTCAAGCTGTACAGAAAGTCCTATGCATGCACAGTGCCACCCAAAGGCCACCTCTACAAACACCACATATTCCCCCTATAGTAGGAAAACATTTGGACAAATATATAAACAGTAACCATTAAACCATATGTATCTTAAAGCAATATATACATTCTTTACATGACATAGTCCTTGGTCCATGCAGGTAGTTTCCTGATTCTCTCAGTATGCCTTATAGGTTCACTTTCCTCTGCCCTGTTGCAGTTGGCATCAGGAGTAGGGAAAAGTCCTTCATCAAATGGAACACCTCCAAAGTCATATCTAGCAGGAGCAAGACGACTTTCATTCCATATGCGTCCATCAGACAGTTCATATGTGTATGGTCCTCGCTGGCGTCTCACTTCAAGTGGTGTAGTAAATTTAGATTGTCCTTGTTTCAGTATTCCTGGTTTCTTAATTCTGACTAAAGATCCAGGCTGAAAGTGCACTTCTCTTGCACCACGTTTTCTATCAGTATAAGCCTTGCATTTGGCTTGGTGATGTTTCAAAATGTCAGCAGTAGATGATTTTGCAGGAATAGTCTTTGGTGGAAGTTTGACATCTGCAACATGTAACCCAGTGCGCATCTGTCTGCCATGTAATAATTCAGCTGGAGATGATTGGGTCGTTGCATGGCTCTATAATTATGTAAGAAGTCTGTTATAAATACTTTCCAAGATTTCCCAGTAAAATTTGCTGTCTGTAGTGCTTCTTTCAGACTTCTGTTGAATTGCTCGATTTCTCCATTTGCTTGTGGGTAGTGATGGGCGAATCTCCCGCGTTTCGCTTCGGCGAAAAATTATCGAATTTCCAGAGAAATTCGCGAATTGGCGAAAAAATTCGCGAAACGAGTCGCGCGTCGTTTCCGACGTGCGGCGCATCAATCGCGGCGCGTCGTTTTCGGCGTGCGTCGCGCCGTTTTCGACGCGTCGCGTCAAAAACGACGCGTGACTCGTTTTTTTTTGGCGAATTTCTTGGCGGCGAATTTTTGCTGGCGTTTCGCGAATTTATTCGCCAGCGGCGAATCGCGGGAATTCGCCGCGAATTCGCCCCTGGCGAATAAATTCGCCCATCACTACTTGTGGGTAATACACTGAAGATTTCCTATGCATAATATTCCTCTCTCTCAAAAAGGATTCAAACACATATGAGATAAACTGTGGTCCGTTGTCTGATATTAACTCCTTTGGATTTCCTTCTCTGCTGAAGACTGTAGACAGAAATGTTATTACTGTAGCTGATGTTACATGAGAAACAAATGCAATTTCTGGCCATTTACTGTAATAGTCTATCAGAGTTATAGCAAATCTGCAGTCTATAGGAGCGTCTGCAAACGGACCCACAATATCAATAGCAAGTTTTTCCCATGCTGTACTGGCTGAAGCGGTGGTGTATGTGTGATAGCTGTTTTGTCATGATTCTGAGAAGTAACACAAGAATGAATGGCAGTTACCAAATCAGCCACCAGTACAGTTCTCGCAGTCTTTGTTTTGTACTTACAATTCCTTGATGACTCTCATGTGCAAGTTGTATGAGCTTTTCTCTCAAGGTTTCTGGTACCAATAAACGGTGAGCTCCACGGACAACATAGCCATCTACTAAGGACAGTTTGTGTCTAATCCTGTAGTAAGGTTGAAGATCAGGACTGAGTTTCTTCTCAGCATTTGGCCATTTGTTTTGTAAGATGTCCCGTAGTTTTACTTGAATTGGACAAGTGAGGCAAGCCTGCTTAAAATCAGAAGCTGTAACGGTAAATGATAACAAATCAGTCAATGCTACAATTTCCATGTCCTCATCCAGTGTATCAGAGGCTGCGGGTAAAGGTAAACGTGACAAACAATCAGCAGTAACATTTTTCAAACCTGGTTTGTATTGCATTTTGTAGTTGAAATTCAGTAGCCTTGCTGACCATCTAGCTATACGCATTCCAGCTCTTCCTAGTCCCTTTGTTGTAAGTAGTGTAATTAAAGGGCTATGATCAGTGCATAAGGTAAATTCTCTACCCCATAGGTAGGTTCTCCATTTTTCTGTTGCCCAAACACACGCTAGAGCTTCTTTTTCAACAGTTGAATACTTACGCTCTGTCTCTGTAAGTGCTCTGGATGCAAATGCAACACCTATGTGGACTGGCAATGTACAGGAAGCTCTGTTTTGCAGTACACATGCTTTTTTTTTCAACCAAAACTTACCTCCAAGCCATAAAAATTGGAGCAACATCCAGTAGGTTGTTGAGCAACATGTTACTCATGAGCCACTGGTTGGCCACTGGTTTACACCTATATTTACAAGTGTATAATGTGAGGGTATACATATAAATAATATATATAGCCCTACTGAACACGCTAATTCAGAGAGTCTAAAATGAATGGCGCATGAGGCAGTCTTTCAACAGTGTATTTTAGCTAACTACAAGATACCTGAAAATATCTCCCTATGTCAATTCTGTAGTTAAAATTGCCTGCATGGAGCAAGATATGTTACGTGCCACAAAATGGCCTACTTGCCATTGTCCATAAGGGTTAAGGCTAACTGGAAGTTTTGTTGCCCATTAGAAATGTACCCATGGGCAACAGATCTCCCAAAAATACCTTTTCAATGACACATGAGGAGATTAGTCAGTGACAAATCTCATCTTCTGTGGACATCTAATCCTCTCCACATGATTTTCTATCAGCAAAAATGGTAAATTTAAAAAAATGTGGCTACTACAAACAGCAGAGTTTTGTGAGTCTAATTATACCATTATGTCCCACCTGTAAAGAAAGCTGTGCTGGAAGGTTTTGTATAACAGAAACAGTTTCACAAGCCATTATTGAAAAACAAAAAATTCCTTTAGATGCAAGGGAGCAAAATATTCAGGCTGACCCAAGCAATAAGCTGTATCCATTTTACATTCCCTGCAGTTTTGATGTACATTACACCTTAAGGTTAGATCAAGGGTAGGTACAAGGCACTGGCGAGTGTAGATGTCAGAGAAATGAAAAAGCAGGGCTTACTAACCATGGATACAGGGATTTCTTTCTTCAGGCAAACTGGAGTTGAAAACTTTCCGTATCAGCATAATTAAGTGGATTTGACTAAATTGAATGCTCCACAAATAATAAACATGATTAAACGTAATCCTGATTTCCATATCCAGAAAAATTAAATAACTGGAAATGAAAAGAGAAAAGCATTTGTGCCTTCCTGTAGCAATGCATTAGAAACCACAAAAAAAAACTAATTTTCTCTAAAACTGTGAATGCCAAGTAATTTATTAAAACAGCCTAATATAAAAAGCACAATGAATAAAAATGCAGAATTAATCCAAATGTTAATGTGAAAACCTTGAAATCCTCAATGTTTTTGTTTTTTTGAGTAATTACAAACAAAAAAACCCCAAACCATTAAATGTTTTAATTAAAGAAAGACAACTGGAAAATGACAAATGCCATTGACTACTATGAGTCCTCAACAGCTTTTAGATTTCAAAACCAAGAAAGAAAAAAAAAGTTTCATGTTTTACAGTAATTGTTATAAAAGAATACTATTTGTGATAACGAACTAAATACAAATGTTAGTAAATCGACCCAGTAAAAGCATGGTTGTTTTTTTTTAATGCAGGTTTGATTTCCCAGCTGTCCGAAAAATATAATCTACCCTTAAAAACAAGCTTTAATACTACCAGAGGCTTTTTTATTCAGATGAATATAGATTTAAACATGTCAACAACTGATCAGCTTCCTTCAGAATTTGTGAAGGTATGCTTATCATTTATTTTTATTTTACATTTAAGATAGCATATTTCTGTATCACCTATACATAGACAGTATGTAAGTGGACTGACTGAAAAGGTGGAAAAAAGAACATAGAAAATATAGCCTGTAAATAAAGCTGTGTTTCTACTCAGAAAGCAGGTATATTCATACAAAACTTTGTTTCATATAATTTTCAGACTATGTGTGGGCTCTGAATAATGGGTAAGAACATTTTTAATGGATAATGATGTTGCCTAATGATATTCAAGTGTGACTAGGACATAACTTTTGTACAATTGTTGTCTGTCAATTATATGATTAGCACATTGCCTGATTTATTTTTCCGACTTTAACCCTACAGTGTAAATCTGAATGTTAGTATCAGATTGTTGCATTAAAATGTACAATCAATATCTGAAATTTTGCTGTACAACAAATAAAATGTTTTTGTGCATGACCAACTTAATGTTCAGTTTCCAAACACTTTTTCAGTTCAGTTGTTTTCAGATTGTTCACCAGATAAAAAAAATACTTTTTCCTGTTCCTGTCACTGGTGTTTCAGTCTGGCAGCTCAATAATCCAGGTGCAGATTCTGAACTGTTTCATTGGTTGATAAATTTCTCAGCAGCATCTGTGGAATATTAGCAACTAATGTATATCAATTCTAACAGTTACCTTTAAAGGAGAAGGAAAAACTAAGTAAGCTTTATCAGAAAGAATCTAAATACAGTAGTAAACCCTCACAGTAATGCTGGTCAGAATCCTCTGTCAAGAGAAACATCACATTTCTTTCATTTTATTGTGTTCTTATGGATTTCTATTTCAGACTTCCTGTTTTTAGCTTAGACCTCCATGGCTTGGGAATGCTCAATTTGCTCTTCTCCCCCTCCCTTCTCCCACCCCTGTTCTAATCTGAGCTCAGAGCTATGAATGAGCAGGGAGAGATTCAGGCAGGAAGTGATGTCACAGCAAGTTAATATAGCAGCTGCTATTCAAAACAAACTGATACAGTATCTAGAGCTGTTTTCTCAGGTATGGAAAAGCATTCTAAAGAATAAAAATGCTGTTCTAGCTTGGACTGTTGTGGCTAATCTATTGGCAATAAACTGTCTTTGTAGCTTTCCTTCTCCTTTAAATAAACTAAAGGATTATACTTCGCAGGGCCAAAGATAATAAATGCACAAACTGTGGAGAGTATTTACTAAAATTCAAAATGTTGCCATTTTTCAACCTAACTCAATTTTTTCGTATTATCATACGAAAACCAGCATAGATCACGTTATGAAGAAACAGCTTCAAATTGCCATTGTGTTTCCAGATTTGGGTTTTTAGCAGCTTTGGGGTATAAAAAATTTTTAAAACATTTTAGGGGTTAGTTTTTTTCCCTCTAAAAAATTTTTTAAAAAGTTTTCCCCATAAAAAAAGCAGTTTAAATAATGATTGTGATATTTAATTACATTTCCCCTTTAAAGGAGAAACAAACCCTAAAGTAAAAAAACCCTACCCTACATAGACCCCCTTCCCCGCAGTGCAGATTCAGGGTATAGCAGTTCACGGCAGTCATCTCTTTTTGTTCAGTAATCCTTGGAATGAAAACTGCAGTTTGTGACAACTGTGCATGCACCAAAGTCATGGAAATTGCAGAACGCTACAAAGGGAGGGGGTCTACCCAGGGTAGGGGTTTAAGGGTTTTTAAAAACGGGTATGGTTCTCCTTTGATATCAAGTACCATCCCATCCCATTCTCCTTAATGGCCACTGCCATCCATTTTTGCAAGCCTGATGGATTGTAAGGAGATGGTCATCTTTCATACAAAGTGCTAGTCCTTGTTATCTTCCATGGTAATTTCATAAAAAACATCTTTACTTTTCAAGGCTTTGATAGTGGCTTAAGGCTTTTGGCAGAGGTCTAGGATCTTTGGGTTTGTAGTCATATGGCTTAACAAAAGAATGCTTGATACATTCAGGCATGGTGACAAATATACTAAATTATTTGATAATACAATTTTCTTTATTTGTTTTTAGAGAGTTAAATTTAGTAGGCAGTGCGGCCTTCATTTCCAGACTTTTATGGTAGCTTTCTGCATTAGTTACAGTATGCGTGCCTCCTTTACACATTAAGTTTATCCACAGATATAAAGTAAAATGTATAATTTATATTGTTATGACCTTCTTAATATTTTATTCTATTATTTTCCTTCTCTATTGTGCAATATTTGGATTGATTTTAGAATTGAAAATAATGCAAACATGTAGTTACCTGTACACCAAAGCACAGTTTACTTTTATCATGGCTTCACTCTGGCTCTAATTTTAAATGGAAGGTAGCTAGGGTAGTGTTACTTCTATTAAATGAAATGAAAAGGAAAATTATTCTGAGAATATTAACCTCAACTGCTCGTCTCCTACAGACTCCTACAATTGAAACCCCACTTTGCCTTTGACTAACTAATCCAATTGTGATTGTCATCATTTCAGTGGTATGTTCATAGAGTTTAAAGTTGTATATGACTAATATAAGCCTATAAGATTTGACCTTTTAAGCTGTCAAGCAGAATTTTTCAAATTATCATTCTTAAACTCTATTTATAGATGTTTACTTGTGCTGTTTGTAACTTCAGGGCAAAGGTCAATCTGTTTTCTTTCAGGTAAATAGAATAAAAAATTCTTGTTGTTTTACTACAGTGGACATATTAAAGCTAAACGAAAGATGCCAGGGATCTCTTAGAGAAATCTATCACATGTCATATCTGTAAGTTTATTGTAAAATATATGTTCCTGCACTTGCAGATGTTTTTGCGTTACTGAACAAATGTGTATTACACGTACTTGAAAACCATTATTTACACTAGTTTGTACAACCTGAAAAGAATTCTAAAGATTACATAGAATTGTTTACATGTTTTAAAATGATTTCCTTTTTCTGTAATTAACAAACAAAGCACTGCACTTGATCCTAACTAAACTGCATGAATACATATTGGCAAAGCAAGAAGCATTGCAGATAATAAATCAAATGGATTCCCAATGTAATGGGCTAGCTGATTAAGTTTATAAGCTGTTATTGACTTCTAGTCCAAAGTTTTGACCTACTGATAGTTCTGAGCAAATGTGACCCTTTTCACTTCTCCATAAATGCGCAAAATGGCAAATAATTTGCCAAATGCATTGAAGACAATGGGCATTTTTTTCACACTGTGTAACATCTATCAAACATGCAACTTTTTTATTCTATACATTAGAGTCTATCCCCCATATGTAATTAAAGGCACTAAGTTTGCCCAGGGACAGTGACCCATAGCAACCAATAAGATGCTTGCTTTTAAACAGGTGACCAGTAAATGCTACCTGCTGATTGGTTGTTATGGGTTATTGCCCCTGGGCAAACTTAGTGCCTTTTATTACATTACCCCCTATGACCATTTTTTGTGGCAGAAATAGAAGAGGTGAAATATTTGATCTCATGCCTCAGCTTTTATGGTGCTATGACTATCACTACTTTTCAAATATCAGAAGCCTATTTTATGAACTAACAAAATGTAAAGTGTATTTGGTTTTAAGAACTAAGTCGTGATTTTTTTATCTGCAATGTAGCATTTTTCTCCAGAGTTCCATTGTAATTCCAGACTAAATTGTGACCATCACAACATGTGCATGATGCATCAATATGGACAAAAATTATTGTGTGGCCTTTGCTTGTGAAGTACTGGTTTGGACCAGTATATATATATATATATATATACAGCATACACACAGTTACGAATGTAAAGTCAAAACATTTTCAAACAGAGTTTAAGATAACTTTCTTTTATTCTCTTCCCCAACAGAATTGTATGTAAGCTTCTTAGTGAGATCTATGAACATATTCATTGTCTTTATAAATTGTCAGATACTGTTTCAATGCTGGACATGCTGCTTTCCTTTGCACATGCTTGCACACTTTCTGATTATGGTAAGTGCTATATTAAAAATTATACATGCCTCTTATAATTAACAAGAGTTTTCAGAAGTGCTGTCTGATGATGTGAGAATGTATTGGTTTTTGATCCCAGTAATGAGTTATTCATTATTAAAAGAGTACTTGGGACTGCAGACACTCAGCCAGTCCTAATTTTTAAACCTTCTCTATGTGGACCAGGAAATATAGCCCAAGATTTTCTTGTAAAAAAAGCAACAAAAGAATTAAAGTGGTCCTCCACCCAAAGTCTGTTTTTTGCATAATGGAAGAAAACATACTGTACTTTTTCTGTAAGAGTTACAATTTCATGTGGCTTTATAAGTTGCTGAGGCAAGTCATTTTTCTCACAAATTCAAAGTAAGCCAAAAGGTCGTGATTTTTGGGCTCCAGAGATACTCATCTTTATCATTTCATTGAACACCCAAATTTCCAAAATATTATTGTATTTCTGATTCTTTGGGTGATAGTCTATAAACCCAACTAAAAAATTGGTTGGAACTGGAAAGTGCAGAGTTAGCTTCCCTTACTTATACACTTTATTCCCACAAACCTACATACTGGATATTTCCTTGGCACAAGGACAGCCATTGTGTTTATGCAGCTAATCTGTGATTTCTACTTCAGCTTGTGGCTGATTTTTTTTTAGCAGGTTTTTCCAAAAAAATTAAAAAGCTCAGCAGTTTTTAGGTGTAGTGAAGTAATTGGATGCTGAAATCATGGATGTGTTTTAGGAAGCTTGTTGTAGCCTGGACAAACAATGATAAATCAGCTCCTTAATGGTAACTTAGCTAGAAAAAATCCACACTGCAGGTATAATACGTGTATATTAGATGCATTTAATGGGCCCAACCGACACTTCAGTACTTGCACCCAGCCTGTTGTAAATGAGCCTTTCTGATTTCACTGCAAAGGCATAAAGCTAAATGCATGGCAATAATTTGGTTGGTCTAGTTGTCTGAGGGGCGCCCTATGCCTGGGACTTTCAGGCTCTTTAGCCTCAGATCTGAAACACCTATTTGTAAATAAAAAAAAAATAGTGTGCCATTGCAGCTTCATCTGACAGCTGGTATATCAAATGCAGATGGCATAGAAAAAGCTTATTTTTATTTATCAGCACATGTCCCTCCTTCTTCCTTAAATGGAAACTGTCACCCTAAAAAAAATTAAATCCTAATTTATCATGTTAGAGCAGCAATATAAACTTTACTTACACTATATAAATTATTTAAATCTTGAAGCACATATGCAGGTGCCATTTTGTGGAAGTTGTCATCAAGACATGCTTGAAATCTCATGTATGCACCAGCCAGAGAAACTTGATACAAATGTCTATGCACAGGCGATGCAATTATATTAAGGAGGGCAGGGGAAGCACTACATGTTTCAGACCACAACTTACACCCAAAGAAGGACCCTTCTGATCAGAAACATGCAGTGCTTCAATAAATACATCAACACCAATTTTCATTTAAATACTTTTATTTTGCAGCTTTTTTTATACCATAAAACAAGACCTCCAGAAGCACAAGGTTTCATTTACCCTTTCAAATTTACCTTTGAAAATCATGGTACAGATACTATTATGTAGTAATAAGTAAATGTAAATAATTTGAACCGTATAATTCTATCAATGGGATATGTTATCCGGAAACCTGTTATCCAGAAAGCTCCAAATTACGGAATGGCCGTCTACCATAGACTCAAAATTTGTTAAAATGATTTCCTTTTTCTCTGTAATAATAAAACAGTAGCTTGTACTTGATCCAAACTCAGATATATTCCAATTATATTGGAAGCAAAGCCAGCCTATTTGGTTTATTGAATGTTTACATGATTTCCTAGTAGACTGAAGGTGTGAAGATCCAAATTACAGAAAGATCCGTTATCTGGAAAACCCCAGGTCCCGAGCATTCTGGATAACAGGTTCCATACCTGTAAAAGCCTTATTTGTGGTATTTAATTAATTGTGCTTTCCTTTTTATCTGTATTATATTTTTAGTTCGTCCAGAATTCACCGATACGTTAGCAATAAAACAGGGATGGCATCCTATTCTTGAAAAAATTGCAATGGAAAAACCAGTTTCCAACAACACTTACATAACCGAAGGAACTAACTTTATTATTCTCACTGGGCCTAATATGAGTGGAAAATCCACTTATTTGAAACAAATTGCTTTATGTCAAATTATGGCACAAATTGGTAAGAAATTGCATGAGTTCCTTTTTGAGTATGTATTCTCCCCAATACATTTTAAACTCATAGTACTGTGCACCATGCTCTCACTTGCATAAAAAGTACTAAAAGTAATAAATATAATGACGTAACAATTGTATGCTATGTATTCATAAATAGAATAAATAAAGTGTAATCATAAACATAAATATAATATTAAAACAATATAATATAAAGGTTTTTGATTTCTTTTAAACATTGCAACATTAAATATTTTCACAAATGTATATTACTAAGTATATCTTAGCATTACAGATTTACTTACCTTCGAATGTCTGTGTTCATGCAACTGATTAATGAAAAAACAATCCAGTTCTTTATCACACTTGTTTTTTCAGCAATTCATTGTTTTGGCTTGCTACGAGCTTTTCTCTTTTTTCCCCCCACACAATTTATTTGGACAAAAATTAAAAGCTGTAAAAAAAAAAAAGTATAAGAAAAACATTTTGTAGCAGCCAGAGCAATCAATTGCTGAAAAAAAAGTGAAATCAGGTGAACAGTTGCCTGGCCATGGATGGTCAACAGTCCACCTCTAAGTGTGACCTTTCTGAATATCAGTAGTAGTTTGCTTTGTCCAGATAAAGTTATGTCCAATTGAATGTAGCCTACAGGCTGGAATATTTACACATTCGGGGTCAGATTTATAAAGGGTCGAAATTGAAATTTGAATAGAAAAAATTACTGTCCCTTTAAAAACTTCAACTTCGACTATTCACCACCTTAAACCTGCTGAATTGCTGTTTTAGTCTATGGGGGACCTCCTATAACCTATATGGAGTCTTTTGGTTAAGTTTGAGGAGTCAAAGTTTTTTTGGGGGGAAAATCCTTAGAATCATTCGATTGAATGCGCTAATCATTTGAATGAAAACAGGCCTGTTCGATCAAAAATGGTCCGTTTTTGTTTGGGAAAAAAACTTTCGGTTGGTCGAATTCCAAAGTAGTGAATTTCCATAGAACATAGAAGAACCCAGAAACACAGAATCTACATCTAATTTTGGGGTCCTCCAGAAAAGCCTAGTCTGCAATGCTTGACTAATATATCTTGGAGATATATTGCTAAGTGTAAGAGAAACACTATGTTTAGCGCAAACATAGCCTTTCAAATGTGCACACAGTAATAATAATATTCAATATCCAATAAAGTTACATAGAAACTGGCAGAACAAGTACATTTACATAAAGATTTGCAATTTAACTAACTACACCTGGTGATATGGAAGTTTACATACATGCTTCATTGTGCACTAGCATGTATTATTTTTAGAAAAAGTACAATCACAGCTTCCAACTTGTGCTACAGAAGAAGTTCTGCATTTGTTTAAATGTGGCAACTGTCTAAAATCGTATTTAATTTGACACTGTTGGTGTAAAAATACACTGGTCTATGAAAACAGCACAATGTAAAGTAAATACTGTCTCATAAATCACAATTACAGATATGAAAAATAACAGGAAAGGTAAAGAGCAGCTGCTCTTTGTTGTTTCAAAGATAGAAAATCCTATGTGTGAAGCAGGTAACTAATTCTGAGTAGAACATGTCTTTAAAGAATACAGTGCTCTGAGGGTTATTAACATTATATACATTTATAAAAGTGTTACAATATATTTTTATAGGGTCATTTGTTCCAGCTGAATATGCATCCTTTCAAATAGTAGAACAGATATTTACCAGAATTGGGATGGATGATGATATTGAAACAAACTGTTCTACGTTTATGAAAGAAATGAAGGAGGTAATTATTTTTATAAAGGCATCCTCAAGTAATGTTCAATCTTAAAGTGAATCTGAGCAGGAATTAGCAAATAAATTGTGTGGGGTAACTAGTCTGAAAGAAAAAACTAGGTGGTTATACCTGTGACCACCAACTCATACCCCTTACAGAATGTACACATAGCATATTTAAATAGTTGTATATGCTTTCTACATCAGCATATGTGTTAACTGCCCTCATGATTTGACTTTGATTCTGTACCCACTGGAACAGAGACCAATGTTCATGTTAAAATGTGACCAAGACTGGCAGGTATTGTGTTCACAGTTGGTTTAAATCTACAAGGAAACATGGGGTTAGTGCACTGCGAGGGCAGGCTGAAACTAGAGTTCTAAAATATAACTTTAAAAGATTGTTTGTTGAAAAAAAACACAATTTATGTCATATTGATTTAATCACATTTAAAATACAATATCATTTTGTTTTTAATTTCAAGGTGAATTACATAATTCAAAATGCTAATAACAAGTCACTGATATTAATTGATGAACTGGGAAGAGGCACAAGTACAGAGGAAGGTATTGGTATCTGCTATGCAGTATGTGAATACCTTCTTGGATTAAAGGTATGAATTTTAAGCGAATGCGTTTCTATCTTTTCAGTCACAATAATAATATAGCATTGTTACAACACCAATTTCACCAGTGGAGCAACAGGACAACGTTATTAAAAGACTAATTGACTAATATTTAATACATTATATTTATAAAGTTCCCCCTTTAATTCCATATTACTGTTTGCACACCAATCTTGCAAAAATACAAACAGCCTTATAAGTATGATCTGATGTTATACAGTGGTGCTCATAATTTTACATACCCTGGCAGAATTTATGATTTCTTAACCATTTTTCAGAGAATATGAATGATAACATAAAAACTTTGCTTTCACTCGTGGTTAGTGGTTGGCTGAAGATATTTTTTGTCAAACAACTGTGTTTACTCTTTTTAAATCATAATCACTAATCAAACTACCCAAATGACCCTGATGAAAAGTTTACATACCCTGGTGATTTGGCCTGATAACCTGCACACAACTTGACACAAAAGGATTAGAATGGCTATTAAAGGTAACCATCTTCACCTCTGATCTCTTTGCTTGTAATTAGTGGGTGTGTATGAAAGGTCAATGACTTTCTGGACTCCTAACAGATCCTTGCATCTTTCATCCAGTGCTGCACTGATGTTTTTTGAATTCTAAGTTCTAAATTGTTCGGGATGCAAGGAAATACCTACAAATAACTTTGTTGGCATGTCATTGGCTACAGAAAAATAAAGTGAAGGTTCTGGAGTGGCCATCTCAGTCTCCTGACCTCAATATCATTGAGCCACTCTGGGGAGACCTCAAACATGCAGTTCATGCAAGACAGCCCAAGAATTTACAGGAACTGGAGGCTTTTTGCCAGGAAGAATGGGCAGCTTTACCGTCTGAGTAGATTAAGAGCCTCATCCACAAAAGACTTCAAGCTGATGCTAAAGGGGGCAATACACAGTATTAAGAACTGGGGTATGTAAACTTTTGATCAGGGTCATTTGGGTAGTTTATGTAGTGATTATGATTTAAAAAGAGTAAACACAGTTGTTTGACAATAAATGGCTTCGGCCAACCACTAACCACGAAAGAAATGTTTTGTGTTATCATTCATATTGCCTGAAAAATGGTTAAGAAATCATAAATTTTGCCAGGGTATGTAAACTTATGAGTACAACTATAGTATAATTAAGTTCTGATTTTACTTTTTTGTGTTCAAATGGGCTTTAGCAGATTTTATTTTTAATCTGGCTTAATATGTCATTTCTGCTGTTTGTTTTTATAATGTGTATCAAGAGAGACTAAATGCTTTCTAACTGTAAACTCATCTGTAATCTATGGCATTACCATATCCCAGTTCTATAATTTGGCATTAAATAACTGCCATGAAGCACTTATATAACTGGTGCTACATTCATTAATGCTGTTAATGCACATTTTTCATTATTCAAGTATAACAAATTAATAGTCTTTTCATTTGCAGTTAATGAATGTTGTAGTGAGTACACATTTGTCATCTTTCCTTTAGGCATTTACACTGTTTGTTACCCATTACCTTGAACTATGTCACCTTAGCACAATATACCCCAATGCTGAAAATTATTACTTTGAAGTGCAGCATAAAAGGGAGAAATCAACTGATAGAGAGTCAATATCATATACATACCTTCTTTCAAAGGGACAGACCAAGGAGAAGAATTATGGTAAAGCAATTTTATATAAATAGCATGCTATTGATTTTAAACATTTTCATGCTGTACTTGAGCTACATGTTATTTTGCAGGTTTGAAAGCTGCAGAACTTTCATCCTTACCAGCCACAGTTTTGAATGATGCAAATTACATTTCAATGCATATCGCAGAGCAATTAACAGTATGTAAAGAACTTTCCTTTATGGCAAAATTTTATTATAAACCCCCTCCTTTTTTTCTTTCATGTAATTTCATGTTTTTACTTCTAATTTTTTTTCAAGTTTGCTTGCTAATTTCTTAAATGGGTCATGTCACCCTAAGAAATAATTCAAAATCCTGTTCTATTGTGTTAGTCAAGCAAAAAGAACTCCTCAGAGGCACTTTGTACCTTCACTATTGGTAAAGAAGACCCTTCAGATATTAAGAATAATGCATATGAAAGAAAAATATATACTGGGATAAATGCATATTGTGTAGAGCTGTGCTGTCCAACTTCTGTAGTACCAAAGTAGGTCCAGAATTATTCTGGCCTATACCACACCCTTGTTAAACCACACCCATGTTACCACAAGAACTTTTAAGACCATGTCCAGAATACAGCAGGAGACAGGGAAAACTATCAAGACCACTCTAAGATGAACAGTTCAAACTGTGCTACATACAGTGACACGGTGCTGGTGCCCCTTCAGCAGTCTGAGGTTGAACAGGTGAACAATGTGGTTACTTTCAGTCTGTGCATGAGGGGGGTGAACAGTACAGGGCTTTAGGGGTAAGAAAAATAGAGGTGTTGCAGGTTTAAACAATGCAGGAGCCTAAAGTCTGAATTTGAGGTGTAAACAATGCAGGGGTCAGTAAATCTCTGTACTGATACCTTTGAAAGCTTACACAAGGCAAACAGTTACAGCAGGCAGACTTTCATGTGGGCCACACAAGGGGGGGGGTGGATTTGAGGGTCACCAGTTGGACAATACTGGTAAGGCTGGGGACAGACAGGGAGATTCGGGGAGATTCTGTCGCCTGGCGTTTTTAGCAGGTGACAATCTCCCCGAATTACCTTCTCCCTGTCTGTCCCTACCATAAAGAGAATCAAACACTGGGCAAATTAATTTGTACTACAACATAAATAATGTACCATGGTCCTACTGTGTTGCATCTTATGGTTATTGAAGCCCTTTGTTGCTTCTCTAGTACAGGTATAGAATCTATTATCTAGAATGCTGGGGACATGGTGAATTTCCAGATAAGGGATCTTTCCATAATATGGATCACCAGACCTTATGTCTGCTAAAAGTCATTTTAACATTACATAAACCCAATAGGATTGTTTTGCCACCAATAAAGATTCATGTACTTTATTTACCATCAAATACATAGTAATGTTTTATACAGAGTAAAGGAAATAACATAAAAAATTTAATTATTTTTTAAAAATGGACTCTGTCGGAGATGGCCTTCCCACAATTTGGATCTCTGGAAAAATAGGTTTCCACATAACAAATCCGATAACTGTATTTTTTTTTTTTTTTTTTAATCCTTTACTTTTTTATTAGAATATGTATCTTCTCTACTTAAATTGCCATGCTTTGAATATATTAATATTTTGTATAAGGTATATACATTTTGCAGACCGCTTTTGACTTGCTAAACAATTATGTTTTTATCTCCCTAAGAAAAAGCAGGAAAACTCACCAAGAACTATGAGGCAGACAGCAGTGTATCAGTTAGCTGTAAGACTTATTCAGGCAGCTAGAAACTCATGCTTGGACTCAGACAGTTTGAGAACATACCTGAAACACCTTAAAAAGATTTACAGAGCTGAAAGCCTTACCAATGATATTCAATCAACAGAAACAGCAGAGGAAAAGCAGATCCTTTGAAGCAAAGACAAGTATGCAGGATGCATTTATAAGGCAGATTTTTTTTATTGTATGTAACAATATAAAAGAGAAAACGGCAAATAAAGACTTTCAACAAAGCATTATTTATTATACATGCAAAGTTGTATACTCTCTGTTGCATAGGTAGATAAGTGAATGTAATGTAAAACCTGTTTAATTAAGATCAGCATTAAAGTATAAGCATATTATTATTTGAACACCAAAATGTAGGAGCAAAGTATGAGAACAAAATCAATTACAACATTTTTGAATTATGTACAACTAAAGGAAATTTCCTGTGTGCTTCCAGAAAGTCTGTTTGAGTTTTTAAGGTTTATATTTGCTTCACAGTATGCTAGTGTTGAGTCTGTAGTATATGGCATTCTCTTGTCATTACCTTACTTGCCCCATATTCCAGTCTCTCCTCTACAAAACCTCATATTCTTTTTTGCCTCCTTCCACCACCCATGTGTCATTCCCTTCTGAAACTCCTCACATTATGTCATCCTTGTACTTCTCCTACAACCAGTATTTCTCCTCCTTCAAAGCCTTTTTAATTCCCTTTGTAGCTTCCTGTTGGTGCCACAGTACCACTCTCTCTCCCCTTCCCCGTCTTCCATGTGTGCCAGTCACTTCTTCACCTTTATCCCCAACCTGCAGCGATAATAACTGGTAATAGTGCCAGCAAATAGGCCAACTGCCAGTAGCCCAAATGCTACCTATAAGTAATTGGAAAGATGCTCTACTTTGAATTGGATCATTATGCAGATCATTCTTCTGGGTTGCATTATACTCTTATTCCATTACTTGCACATGTGGCCCCAGATTGTGTGTTAGAAAGCCATTGTAGATATGCAAATGAGTTATGGAGCATATTACGTTTTTTCCTATTAGTCGAATATCCCAGGCAAAAGCAGCCCCGTATCCATGACTATTTTTTTTATATTGCACTTTTTTAACTTAAGAGGACTCTAATGAAACAATGGATCTCAAAGAGATGGTTCAGCTAAAAATAGTCAGAAAACCACTGCTTTAGAAATTGAGCTCACAAACATGTGGTTGTCTAAGTGGACCAGGAAACACAGCCTAGTTTTATATGCTCAGATCCACTACCTGTGCTAACATACAAGAGCTTTAAACCCTACCTGCCTTGAAACACAGTGATATAATGTGAGGGGGGGGGGGTTAAAAACCTTGATATGCATCTGTATCAGACTTCCAGCCTTCAGCTTAAACCTCCTTGCCCCAGGCATGAGCATGCTCAGTTTGCTCATCTTCCCCCCTTTCTTCTCTGCTGTAATCTGAGCCCAGAGATATAAGTAAGCAGGGGCTCAGGCAGGAAGTGATGTCACACAAAGACCTTCTAGAGCATTTTACTCAGGTATGGTAAAACATTCTACAGAATAAATATAACATTCTAGTTTGCACTATTGCAGCTAATCTATTGGCAATAAAATTCCTCCGTAGCTTTCCTTTATGCAAAGCAGCCTGTGGTGAATACACGTGTTGTGTGTGTGTCTAAGATAAAACCACATATGAGTGACACAGGAAATTAATAACTATTTAGAAATTACTTGTTCAAAGAGTCTATAAGGCTAAATAAAACCATTTATAAATTAACACTTTATTATGGTTTGAGTTGTGTTTTCCATGAAAATTCATGTTTTCAAGGTGATTTTTTTTTTTTGGTCAAAACCCCCAAAGTTTTCAAGATTCATTATACCCCAACCCTGGAAATAGCTTGAATCCAAAAATACACCATCTAAAACCTGTCAAGGTCATGTAAGAGTCAATGGCAGAGGGGTTTGACCTACAACTCGTGAATCTAGTTTTTTCACCAAAAAAATCAATCAATTAAAATTTTCGGGTTTCGCAACTGGAACTCGCTGAATCGAGTTTTTTCCATTCGATGTCGCCAAACGAGCGGATCTTTGCATCTATGGCCAGCTCTAGATTGCACTGTATTTAAAGCATTGATTGAATCATAATTAGGCAGTTACATTAAGGAGGAGACAAAAGCAGTTATTTTACATTGCAGCCGCTTCTGTCTCTCTTTCTCAAGTATGCCTCTGTCAAATGGCACGCAACAAGATGAAATTAATTCTTCCAAAATCTTTTTCCGCTCTCTCTTGGATAGATTTACGTGAATATTCATGCGGTGTGCGTCTTTTCCACTGGAAGACCACTCTCCGTTCCCTTTTCTTTGATCTTGCAGTTTAGGAAAAACATGTGGAGCCCATTTGACTTTGCTTTTCAACCCAATCTCATTCAGCTGAGCAGGCAGACTGGGGTAGTCCCCAGTAATACATGCATCTTTATTCTGTGCCTTATCGGAAAGTGTTTGCCTTTTCATCATATCTTTTGGTAGGGACCCATTAACCTGTGCTCTCTCTTTCTCTTTGTTCATTTGGTGGCTGAAGTGGTTGTGTGCAGTATATTTAAATAGTGAATTATTTTTAAACTTTTGTGTAGCAGTGTCTTTTCTTCTTGGGAGGTTTGAATTATATAATGGAGGTTTAGTGTTTACCTGGTTTCCTTGAGTTCCATTGAAGTTGAAGTCCAGTTTGTTTACAGACAGATCCATTGCACTGGTTGGAGACTGATCGTTTTGCCCACCAGCCATGCCTGGAATATTGTTATTTCCTAGTTCCACGGCATTTGCTTTGCTGGGATGCTGCTTCCTCTCTTTGAGGGTGACTTTCCCATTGTTTTCCAGCCAACTCTCATGCATATTATCGTTCTTTAAAATATTAGCACAGTCAGTATGATATTTCCAGTCAATGTTCTGATCACTTGACTCACCGCTGGTTTGATTAATATAGTCAGTCATGGTATTTATTGTCGCTCCTATTTTAATTGGCTGCTTATCAGTCCTGTTTCCTTGTGTGTTACTGTGAATAGATATATCAGCTTTAAGGTCACATTTGTCTTTATCTTTATACCTGTTTTGTTCAGTCTGCCTTTTAAGGTGAGGCGAGTGAGTTGTTTTTGACTGAAGAACCATGGAATGTGTCCCCAATGCTTCTTTACAGTAACCCGAGTTTGATTTTATATTGATTAAATCATGTTCTGCTTCCCTGATGCTTTTGTTAAGCATGTTTAATGAGTTTAAGTGTTTCTTTGCAATGCCTCCTTTATACAGTTCACATTTGTTTTTCTCATGGTCGTTCTGCAGCTGAGCTTTCTGCAAATTGTCTCCAAATAATGAGAAATACATTTTCAATGTGTTGTTAGAAACTGTAGAACATTTTGTTGATCTATATTTTTACCTTTGTTACTTGCAAGCGTCTTAAATCCAAGCATTCGACATGACATCAGTAAAGGTATTCCTCTGCCCAGCGTCCAAAGCAAAATAAAACTCAGGTCTCCTATGTGGCTGTTTCAAATTTCTCCCTTCTTCAGTACACAACCTTTCCGCTGTTTCCACCAACACAAAGCTATAACCTTCCTGAAGCTAGTTACTCACTTTATAATTAGGTTAACATGGCTGCAGGCAAGTGGTTCTCTTCTTGGCTTGGCCATCATAATTAAGGAGGCTGGATTTCATCTTGCTTTTCTTTTGTGTGTCAAAGAAAACATTTCTACTTCACTATGTTATTCGACACTCACTAAGAACAAAGCAGTAACAGCACCAACAATTATGTCATTAACCCATTGGTCACCCTGCTGGGACATTGAAAATGAGTATATTTAGCAAGCGAATGTGTCCCTTTATAAGGTTTTTTTTTAGCAAAGAATAAACAAAAACTCAAAGATTTTTTTCATGTTTCCAGGGTTGTTGTACTACCTAAGTTGCAAAGAACTACTTTGTGTGAGCATTTTAATATTCCCTTTTTAAAATACTGTTTTGTATGTTCTTCTTCTTCTATTGGCAGCATATTGTTCTCAGTGACGTAACTACTCCTTGGTGGGCCCTGGTGCAGGATGGGCACCTGGGCCCCCCTGTTGGGCCCTTACCTCTATAAATCCCATGCTGGAGTGTTGATGGCATGTGTGCTGTGTAATGTCCTCCTAGATAACCACCTGACATAACCATTATCGTGGCTCTGATGGCCCCCAAGGGGGTGGAGGCCCTGGTGCGATTGCACCCTCTGCACCCCTGGTAGTTATGCCACTGATTGTTCTAATACAGTAATACTACTATCTACATAAGAAGCAACAAAAGGGGCAAAGAAACATCTATTTAGATTAAGTAGCATTATCTACAGCAGCGGTCCCTAACCTTTTTTGCCCCACGGACCAGTGTATAGCCAGAATTTTTTACATGGACATGTGGGGGCATAAACTACGAGCGTCGAAGTTGTACGATCCACCAACACATTTAGTGCATGTCGCTCCAAATTCGGTGCGTCCGCGTCAAATGTGGCTTGGCTCCGTGGCCCAGTTCAGGTATGTCTGTGGCCCGTTGGTTGGGGACCCCTGATCTACAGGACAAGTGGGGCATCACAGCCAGTGGCATAACTAGATCTTACTGGGCCCCACAGCAAATTATTATTCAGGCCCCCAAAATGTCCAGTGGTTGACCTGTTTTACCAATATTTATTGTAATTGTATATGAATTAGGGCCTCATGGGGCCCCTATAGCTCCTGGGCCCCCTGCAGCTGCAGGGTCTGCTTCCTCTGTAGTTACACCCCTGATCAGAGCACACAGTGTGTAACCCTTTTCATGTCTCAGTGCTCAGGGGTCAATGTGCATTCGCTATATTACACCATAATTACAAATCATTAGGCTAAACTCTTACTGGCTTTTAAATTCATATGCTTATAATTAGGGTAACAATATACCTTATTGTTACCCTAATTAAAGGTATTATATTTTAAATGCACTGCCTTGAACTCTTTATCATTATTAGCACTACCAATTATGATAGAGACATTAATGAATACTGAATCGAATCTATGGAGAAGATTGTTAGGAATATCTCCAGAAGTGTAAAGGAGCAGATAAAACAAGTCCTTGAAACAGGCTGAGGGTCAGGGCCTGCAGCAAGAATAAGTCTGTATAACAGGCTGAAGGTCAGGGGCTGGCAGCTAATGTTGAAATCATCTAAAACTGGGATACCAGACATGGGGTAGATTCATCAAAGAGTGAAGTTAAGAGTGAAGTTCCACCACTAGAGTGAAATTCCGCCACTCTCCATTCATTTCTATGGGTTTTTAAAGGCGTATTTATCAAAGGGTGAACTTTCACTTCACCCATTGATGAATATGCCTTGCAAAATCCCATAGAAATTAACAGAGAGCTGTGGAATTTTCCTCTAGTGGTGGAATGTCACTCTTTGATGAATCTACCCCATGGTGTCAAATTATTATATGATATCTATACATACTTTCCAAAACAATGCAATTCAACATAATGGTGTCTGTTAAGAGGCCCAGTTCGTACATTTTTCAAAATAATTAATTGTTAAAGTCCCTTACTGTCTTCTACCTTGAAAACTAGTTTAGCAAAATCATCCACCTTAAAATGAAATACAAATAGCCTATATTAGGCCCGTGCAAAATTATGATTTATGTGCTTTATTAAGTTCTTGCTGTTTTTATTGTCTTTTTAATGGCAAAATGGAGCCATCTAGTGGCTGTAATGTTAGTGTTATACCATGTTAGCCTTAGTTCAGAAATGGAAAAATGCATTTTTTCTTCTGCAGGCCCTACATCATAACACTTTTTTTTAAAATTATTATTTAAACTCTAGAATCCCATAATCTGGTAGTCAAACTGGGCCATTATTTACAAGTAACATCATTTCTTATTACTCAAAATGATACAATAACGAAGATAGATCAAACCTTCCTGGGTTCTACAATTATTCTCATCTGCCCATTGTAGCACCAATAACTTCATGTTTTTATTTATCTTGTATATTATATTACTTGTAGTGGGAACAATGTATTCAAAAGCACTTAATCTAGAGATGGATTTAGTAAAATGCAAACATTTTAATTTGACATACTTTCCCCAAAATCAAAAATTCCCCAAGATATTTGCAATTGCAATTTAATAAGGATTTTTGAGAAATGTATGCCCCTTACCCCACAACCAAACGTCAATACTGCGCCAAGTTATCAAGACCACCAAGATGATTTTTCAATTATTTAGCCAGATCCAGGATGGCAAACTATCATTATAAAGATACAGCAGCCACATTAGCATCTTTTGGAAATCATTTCCTCCATACTAATATTATACATATTTCATTGCTTGATAGTTTTTTTTTATGCTCTTCCTTTTAGATACGTTTGGACATTGATGTGGAGGTCTTGGTGAAGACCTGCCACCCTGAAGAAGCTGCAACAAGGACTTTGAAACCTTTTAGCTCTTGGTTTTTTGTTTCTTCTTGATCAGATGGCTCTTAAAATGAGTTGTCTACTGCTTTAGTAGAGGCCACTTTTCCTAGTCAGTGTACTGAGGTGTTTCTATGGAAGATTTTGCAAAAGTGCTATTAATTCCGTAGAGTATGTATATTAAATACAATGGGGGTAACAGGCCTACCAAAAAAGCTGTTATACATCTACACTCACTGAATAAATGGCAATAGAACTTGAGTGTGTTTTGCCAGTTTTTGTGCATACACCCCACCTGCTGGCCTGATGGACACATAGGGGCAAATTTATCATTATTCACAAATTCGGCAGAAATTCGATTGTCGAATTAAAATCGAATAGTTTTAGGCTATTTTTCAAGCGCTATTCGATTTTTTCGAATAATTCATACGATAGAACAGCATTTCTTTGATTTTTTTCGTGAAATCGTTCGATTTCACGAAAAAAATCGTGAAATTTCATTCGATCGTTCGAAAAATTTGTACGATTCGACCAGGTAATAGAATAAAAAGCCTATGGGGGGATTCCCATAGGCTCCTATTGCAATTCGGTAGGTTCAATCTGGCGAAGTAGGCAGTCGAATAAAATTTTAAAGTGGAAGTACTTCGATCATCGAATGGTCGAATGATTGAATATTTGATCGTTCGATCTATTCAATACGCTCGAATTTTGCATATTCGAATATTCGATAAAATCGTATGATTGGAATTCGATCGAACTTTGAATCTTTCACACGAAAGATAGCTTGAAAAATATTTTTAACTTTAGTTACAGCAGTTGCAGCATGCTGGGAGTGGTTAAGAAATAGAGAATTTTACTTACCTACTTGACGTAAATTCCTTTTCTTCTAGTCCCGACATGTCAGTACACATGGGTATTGCCCCTCCCAGACCCGGAGATAGGACCTATAACATAGCCAATCAAAATTAACCATGGCCTATAAGACCTCATGACTTCCTCCTCACCCCAGTTATACCTTTGTCATAGCAGTACAGTAACTAAATAACTTGGGATGGGAAACCCTGTACTGACATGTCGGGACTAGAAGAAAAGGAATTTACGTCAAGTAGGTAAGTAAAATTCTCTATTTCTTCCACGTCCCTCCATGTCAGTACACATGGGATCTACCAAGCCGTGCCCCCAAAAACAAGGGGTGGGAAAAAAACCAACACAAGGCAAAAAGCCAAACTGATGCTAAGGAGGCCAGCATCACCTTCTTCCAAAATAAAATATATGACCCCTCAAAAGGTAGTGTAACCCTTTCTAGGCAGGAATATCCAGGGCCATACTGTGGCGCGAACAGAAAAGAACCCAAGCCTCCACAAGAGGGGGGATTTGCGGGAATGTAGGGAAGTGTCATATGCCCTTTCCCTAATGTAGAAAAAGAAAAGGACACAAACACCGTAGATGAAGAACTACAACTGAGCTCTCAACAAAACCCACCAGATGGGAATAGAATATCT
>CM044437.1:72575422-72604323 GCA_024363595.1 Xenopus borealis
TGGGGTGAGGAGGAAGTCATGAGGTCTTATAGGCCATGGTTAATTTTGATTGGCTATGTTTTATTGGTCCTATCTCCGGGTCTGGGAGGGGCAATACCCATGTGTACTGACATGGAGGGACGTGGAAGAAACATATTAATTCACTAATTTAACAACATCAGACACATTTGCACTTTGGGAACCCAGAGTGACTTGTGACAACCACATTTTTCTTGTTTTTTTTGGAGCTTGAGCACGCTCTAATCAGATCACCCTGGGTGCCATCTTCTTCTCTTCAGTAATCTTCAGAAGTCGTATCGTATCGACTTCAGAAGTCGTATCGGCGCATGTGCAGTTGGACACCAGGGACACCAGGGGCCCACCATAAAACCTTAGACCAGGGGCCCACCATAAAACCTTAGACCAGGGGCCAACTCACAGCACTAATATTCTTCATCTCCTCACGCAACCTCTATTCTCTTAGTTTGTTTTCTTTACATGCCATAATCAATGATTCCATCTATTTAGCCTCTTTGTACTCATAGAAATAGGGAAGGGCCATGAAATAGGTCAAAAGTTTAGCAGCATGAGGGCCCACTGACACCTTGGACAACCAGGAGTTTTCCTGGTATTCCGGTGGGCCAGTCCGACACTGCAGTCGGAGCAATCTTCAGTTTCCTGACAACTGCACAAGCGAAGTGCCGGAAGATGGTGCTCGTGAACTCCAATGCCCTGAATCTGCACAGAATGGTAAGTAAATAGTTAGGGGCATTTACCAGAAGTAGCAGCTAGGCTGTGGGGGAGGACTATGTAGGGTAGGGGTTTTTTTCATTAAGGGTTTAGTTCTCTCTGTAAGACTTATAACCCCCCCCATAAAACTCCAGATTTATTCGGGCCAAAAGATGCCTAGATAAAAACCCCGCCTGGATACTTAGGTGGAAGCCTTTGTCCCCGACTGCCCCCCCCTGGGCACAAATGGGGGAAAGAGTCTTCTAGTCCCCTTCATTGCAAGGCTACGGCAGCCCTTTATCCAAGGACACAATGACCTCTGAAGATGTCCAAGAAAAACCTTTGCACCCACGAGGGGCCAGGTTCAAAGGGAGAAGGAACAAGATAGCCACTATAGTTGCCACCTGGCTGGTAAAACTGTTGCTTGATGCCAATGTTATTTATAGGGAAAACCCATAAAAATATAGTAAGACCAGTATTTTTTTCCAGAAAATGTGGCAACCCTAATGGCCACACATCTCCCCCTAGACACGTAAATACCTGGAGCTGTTGCACCCTTCCTAAAAAGTGTTAAAAGTGCCAAAAATATAAATAAGGGGTGGGATAAAATTAATAAAAGCGAGGCTGTGCGCAGCCCTGACCTATCGGACAGATTTAAAAAATTGCCCTCTGAGTAAATAGTGTGTTTTACAAAGTGATGAGTGTGCAAAAGTGCCACTGCTCCATGGTGCCAAGACCACCAGTGTTACAAGTGTGCAAGGTGTTTTCATTACCATATATCCCTTAGCTAGGATTTACCTACCCTGATTGATTACCTCCCAACTGTCCCTATTTTGGAGGGACAGTCCCTCTTTTGACAGCTCAACCTGCAGTCCCTCATTTGTACTGGAAAGTCCCTCTTTTCTCTGCACTGAACAGCCAGAAAAAGAAACAAAGTTTCTAACTTAATTGGCTTTTGGCAGAGCCCAGAACAGCTAACAAGTGCAACTAAGATAATTTGTAACACTCTTGAGAAAATAAAATAACTAATTTTAACATGAGAAATATTTTCAAACTTCCATAATCTGCCAAATTCACCTGGTATTTAGGGGGTGTGGCCACAAAAACGGGCGTGGTCAAAAATTTGCGAAAAAAATTTGTCCCGCTTTTTACTTCCAAAACATTGGTAGACATGTGATTGCAAGATACTACACTTTGTTAGCCAAAAGGCGAGAAGACATTTTTCTTTAATATACGTGCAGCTGCCAGCTGGCTGAATGATGATCACTGAGTGGTTGCTACCTGTGACTGTCTATGTTGGTATTGGTATCTTATCTTACAGCAGCCCCTCCGGCATTTGCCAGGACCGTCAGTCCGTCACCCTGCTCGTCTGTACTTGCGGTGACACTTATAAACCTATCATAAAGGAAGAAGTGATATGTGATTTTAATACAAGCGTTTACTTGGTAAAAGATATTTTCTTTCCAGCGATCCACTTACTAGCGCGTCACCACAACAAACTCACTAATCTGTGTCAGGGGCTATTGGTGTGCTTTTACACAGGCACTACATCGGCCTACTAAGTGTTCTGCACGCAGGCATCATTCTGGGCAGCAAAATAAAGCTTTCTACCAATCAGCTGAGCCGAAGTCTCGTGACGACATCACACAGGTGGCTCTGCCCTGCGCTGACATGGTGAGGCTTTTATAGAAATCATTTTCTCGTAAAGATAACGAATAAGAGGAGCATAAAGTTCATTGTAACCATGGGCTGTTTATGTTGCATTTGCTCCCTTCCAGACGCATGTTTTCGTTTCTGTGTGTGTTCTTCTTAGGTCTCCCCTTATATCAGTCTCTGGCATCATTCCTGTTGGCTGCCGCCTTTCGAATTAGCGCAGTTATTAATTACAATAAGAATTTAGTTATGAGTTGTAATTTGTATTATTGATAATATTTAGGGAACTCCCAATTCATGAATGTTAAATAGTTCTGCACTTTGCACTGTGGGCTCTGGCCCCTGCACTGTAGTGATTGCTAATAATTGTCATTTTAGGAGAAAATGGCATCAAATACATGGGCATTAATGGGACAGATGGGCTGAGTAGAATTGTGCCAGGTCTTAAGAACACGTTCACTGTGGGTGGGGGGATAATGGACCAAGTGCTTTATTTCAGGTTAATGGAATGTACCCAAGTGCATTTATAACTATATGTGGATGTATATTTTTGTTGATTTTGTCATCATTTGCATGAAATGGAAATTTAAAAAAAAAAAAGTGCTGACCAGTGAAACCAGGTACAATATGGAATGTACTCAAATCCACGTCTTAAAGGAATTGTTCAGTATAAAAATAGGCTAAATAGATAGTCTGTGTAAAATAAAAATTTTATCTAATATAGTTAGGCAAAAATGTAATGTATAAAGGCTTGAGTGACTGGATGTGTAACATAACAGCCAGAACATTACTTCCTACTTTTGAGCTCTCTAACTCTGAGTTAGGGCAGGACTACACGGACATTTTCCACAGATGCCACGGTCGGTGCGAAAACGGATGCGACGAGTGTGATGTGACCGGAACAAGGTAACTAATAGAAAAGTCAGATGGTGTCGTAGGGTTGATGCGATGCAACACGACTGAAGACGCAGCTTGCAGCATTTTCATCCGTTCGCATTGGTTTTCGTGCCGACCGTCACATACGCGGAAAATGGAGGTAAATCATCTGTGTAGTCCTGCCCTAAGTCGACTTGAAGGGGGGCCAAATGGGGCATAACAGTTCAGTAAGTTTGCCAGGCCCGGAATGGGATTCCCAATAGGCCCTGGCATTCCAAGTACATAGAGGCCCAAGCAGCCCAATAAATAGTGACTGTCTATGGCAATTTACAGCAGCCCCTCTGGCATATGCCAGAATCCATAGATTGACAGTCCGGGCCTAGAGTTTGCGATTGATCCTCGACATGTAGCTCAGATGCAACAGTTTCGATCCATGTGCTGCATGTTTCCACAGCCTGGGATCTGCCCCCTGTCTGGCATTATAGCCTTACAATGGCTGGCTGGTGAATAGGTGGTTAGATCCCCAGATTCTGTTCTGCTGTTTTATAGGCCAACCTAACTTACTTAAACTCCTATTTCTTTAAGCCTTACACCACACTTACCCCATTCTCTCATATTTTTAAACGGGATGTAGATGAAATTATGAAAATTAAACATTAAGCCAGAAATAAAATTCCACTTTCTAATATATGTTAATTTACAAAAAGTTATATATTAAAGGGGTGCTTCACATTTAAAGGAATTGTTCAGTGTAAAAACAAAAACTGGGTAAGTAGATAGCAAAATAAAAAAATGTATCTAATATAGTTAGTTAGGCAAAAATGTAATGTATAAAGGCTGGAGTGCCTGGATGTGTAACGTAACAGAACACTACTTCCTACTTTTCAGCTCTCTTTGGTTTCCCCTGACTGGTTATCAAGCAGTAACCAATCAGTGAATTGCAAACTCACTGAACGTTTATGTCCCATGTGGTCCCCCTTCAACTGACTAACTCAGAGTTAGAGAGCTGATTACATTTTTGGCTGACTACAATGAGAAAGAGTAAGATCGAACATATCTTTCTCATTGTTGTCAAATATACTGATGGAAGTCAGATCCATTTTTAGTTGATATACCAACATATAGATCTTTCCTGTTTTCTAAATACAATTTTGACTAACTATATTCGAAACATTTTATTTTGCACAGCCTATCTATTTACCCAGTTTTTATTTTTTCACTGAACTGTTCCTTTCTGTTAACTTTTAGTATGTTATAGAATGACCAATTCTCAGCAATTTTTCAAATGATCTTCAATATTTTATTTTTTATGGTTTTTAACGATTTGCCTTTTTATTCTTTCAACTTTCAAATGAGGGTCACTGAACCCATCTAAAAAACAAATGATCCATAAAGCTACATTTATTTTTTTTTGCCACTTTTTATGACTCCTCTTTCTGTTCAGGCCCTGTCCTATTCATATTTCAAATCAAGGCATGGTTGTAAGGATAACTTGGACCCTAGCAACCAGATTACTGAAATTGAAACTGGAGAGCTGCTAAGTAAAAAAAAAACTCAAAACCACAAATAAAAATGAAAACCGACTGCAAATTGTCTCAGAACATCACTCTCTACATCACACTAAAAGTCAAAGGTGAACAACACCTTTAAAATGACTGAAATAGTTTCAAATTATTTTTTTATTACAGGTATGGGACCTGTTATGCAGAATGCTCGGGACCTGTGGTCTTCCTGATAATGGATCTTTCTGTAATTTGGATCTTCATACCTTAAGTCTATTAGAAAATACTGTAAACATTAAATAAACCCAATAGGCTGGTGTTGCTTCCAGTAAGGATTGATTATGTATTAGTTGGGATCAAGTACAAGCTACTGTTTTATTAATACAGAGAAAAATGAAATCATTTTTAAAATTTTGGATTATTTGGATAAAATTGAGTCTATGGGAGACAGTCATTCCTTAATTTGGAGCTTTCTGGATAATGGGTTTACAAAAAAGTTTTCTTCTGTAACATTCTGTATTAAAACAATGACATTTACTTTACTGTGTTTTATTATGTAATGTGATGTCAGTTTATTTCTTTGTTTTCAGTGTATTTTTAAGTACCATAACAATTGTCTGTATTTATTTTAGATAAGTACACACTGATTCTATCATTTTATTTTAAAGGGAACACCACAAAAGGATGTTGTTATCAAATCAGATGCCCCAAAAGCACTTCTTCTGGAGAAGCATGCACAGTACATTGAGTCATATGGAGCTAAAAAGGATGATTATGTATGTATAACATTCCCATATAAAATAAGGATGTAAAGTGACCAAGGACTTTTCTTTATTGTCGCTTTTGTGTTCATTGGTATAACAGCTACGTCTCTTCCATAGGCTCTAATAGAAAAAAAAGTACTTTCATGAGAAATGACA
This sequence comes from Xenopus borealis, assembly GCA_024363595.1. Lineage (NCBI taxonomy): Eukaryota > Metazoa > Chordata > Amphibia > Anura > Pipidae > Xenopus > Xenopus borealis. The sequence continues at coordinate 72,581,082 of CM044437.1, forward strand.
GAATGTTTATTTTGCATTTACCAAGCGATTCCTATAACTGCAGCATGTTAATATTACAAGACTCTTTCTATTGTTCTGGTGGATTTTCCTCTCCATAATCATCATGCATGGGAACAAAGGTGGCATTTGGTGTTTCGGGTTGGCCACTGGTATATGAGGGTAGTGGAGTGTAATGGGGAAGAAATAGGGAGACTGAGATAGATTCTGTACAGCTCAGCTTAGAAATAGGAAGAGACTAAAATCTCTACAGTAGGAAGTCCGAAATAAACACAATTTTAAATGAATAAAATAGCTGTGTAAAATGTCATCAGTTAGGCATAGTAGATTTGGGGGTTTTCATATTTCCCATTAATTACTCATTGCAGGAATACTGTATGTCGGAGTATTTACGGATGAGTGGCATCTACTGGGGCCTGACTGTTATGGACCTCATGGGAGAGCTACAGCGCATGAACAAAGAAGAGATACTAGCATTTATCAAATCCTGCCAACATGATTGTGGTGGATTTAGTGCAAGTATTGGCCATGATCCCCATCTTTTGTATACCCTGAGTGCTGTGCAGGTACAGTGCTTTCTTCCTTTAAATTGAACATTCCTTATAGCATTTGTATGGGTTGTTCTGGCATCTGTGAGAACGGGTTTCTGGATAACAGATTCCATATCTCTGTAGATTCTTTAACTATTTATGTATGTGTGTAGTATTGCTTATTAGAGCCAAACTGTTACATGCTTTGAAATAAAAAGAGGCAGAATATTTTAGCAATAGAGAGAAAATGTATAAAATAGATGATGTTTATACTAGGCACTTGCTAGGCTTCCCATTGATATCCTTTTTTACCTTCAGATCCTCACACTGTACGATAGCATCTCTGCAGTTGACAGCAATAGAATAGTCGATTATGTGCAAAGCCTTCAAAAAGAGGATGGATCGTTTGCTGGAGACAAATGGGGTAAAACCTTTTTCTTGCTATTCATCTTTAAAAAAATGACTAAAACTCAACAAAGAATTATGCCAAAAGTTTTTGGGATTTTGTACCAGCCCAAGGCCATCACTATTGTGGCAGGTTCCAAATTATTTTTCTACTGATTGAGAGTACATGCACACAAAATCACACAATGCAATAAGTAACTAGTGCAGATTCGTTATCAGACAGAACTGGTCTTCGCAGCTGCCCATATCATGCTGAGCATGTGTAGTGCTCATGGAGCTCAAATGATGACTGCTGAGCAAGATTAGATGATGGCGAGCTGCTGTGGGTACCTTAAAGGAGAACCAAACCCTGCAACTAATGAAAACCCCTACTCCCTACCCAAGATAACCACACACACACGCACGCGCGCACGCAAACAGGTGTTAATACTTGTAGATGCCCGTAGAGTTGACGGGCCATCTTCACCGATTTCAGGAATCTTCTGTAAGTAAGTGCATGTGAAGTTGTAGCAATATTCCGGTCCCAAGCAACTGTGCAGGTGCCAAAGCCACGGAAATTGCAGAAGTAACGCAAAGTGCCAGAAGATGGCGCCCATGAGCTTCAGTGCACTGACATTGAGGGGTAATTAAAGACTTAGGGGCGTATATAGGTATTAATACCTATGTGGGGGGGGGGACAGGGAGGGGGTCTATGGAGGGTAGGGGGGTTTTCATTAGTGGGGGGGGGGGTTTGGTGCTACTTTAAAGGAACATTATCTTCTAAGCTTCAGTTTGTCTTTAAATTATGTCCGTTTTGTTATCCCAACTTAGAATAACAATTTAGATTCAGCTTAAATTATATTTCAGTAACCAATTAAACTCTCCATGGCCAGTACACCAACTCTGTTTAAAGGGGTGGTTCACCTTTAAGGTAACTTTTATTATGTTATACAACGACCAATTCTAAGCAACTTTTCAATTGGTTTTCATTATTTATTATTTATAGTTTTATAGTTATTTGTCTTTTTCTTCTAGTTCTTTGCAGCTTTCAAATGGGCGTCGCCGTCCACTTCTTAAAAAACAAATGCTCTGTAAGGCTACAAATTTATTGTTATTGCTACTTTTTATTGCTGATCCTTCTATTTAGACTCTCTCCTCTTCATATTGCAGTCTTTTATTCAAATTAATGCATGGTTGCTAGGGTAATTTGGGCCCTAGTTACCAGATAGCTTAAAATTCAAATTGAAGAGCTGCTGAATAAAAAGCTAAATAACTCAAAAACCAAGAATAATAAAAAATGAAAACAATTGCAAATTGTCTCAGAATATCACTCTCTACATCATACTAAAAGTTATCTCAAAGGTGAACAACCCCTTTAATACTCTGAAAATGTATATTGATTTTCTCTTTTTGTTGCAGGGGAAATTGATACACGATTCTCTTTCTGTGCTGTTGCAACACTTGCCCTTTTGGTAAGTTAGGTGTGCATTTCTTATAAATGAAATTTGCAGAATGCCGCAATGCCTTCCTCTGTTATAGAGCTGTAATGTTTTGCTTACCAGCAACAGTATGTAGTTGTCACATTGGGACACACAGGAAAATGCAGAATGTCACACTTGGGAAGGACTATTATTTTTAGGAAGAAACTCCGTCCCTTACTGCTTGTGTATGTAAAGGGCACATGGAGATGGATAACCCTGTATTTAGGCTGTGGTTCATTCCTGTCTATTTAGCAAGTCAATGTATAATTTATATCTTATCAGTGTTGGATTGAGCTATCTAAATATCTACCAACTAAAAGGTATTACAAGGAAGCACAACTCACCGCACCATTTCTTATTATTTAAAGCTTTGCTCTCCAACTGGTGGCCTGTGGGCCGATCCCCTTCCTTGTGTGCCCCCCACATAAAAGTCTGCCTGCTATGACTGCTTACCTTGAGTAAGATTAAGGGTTGGGCCACTTTTAATATCAAATATTTTTAAAAATAACTTTATAAGAACCAAACATTTTTAATAAATGTATATAGGAAAGTTGCTTGGAGTTATGATTAGGCACATTTTTATTTTGGGGTGGATTTGCCCTTTACAAACCTGGATTTCAGCATCAAAAATGGCATTCATTCATATTTTTTGAAGAAACCGGTAACTGTGATGGGTAAAGTTGGGTTTTCTGTGTTATGTGGGCCTCTTTATCAAATTTTGGTTTGGAAGTTGGAGTTCCCCTTTAATCATGTGCTGGGGGCTTACAGTGTTATACACAGGGGAGGATGAGGCATATGTGGCAGGTCTTAATATGACTTAATAAACTTGTTTCACATATGAGTGATAATTGATATCACTGTGGTGAGCACCAACCATTTGATTATTGGTGTGCAGCCACCATTAACGTCGACTTGGTTTTGTGGTAACATGGGTGTGGCTTAAAGTGGATGTGGCTTAAAAAACATCTTCCATTTCTGGCTCTCCACCAGGTAAGCCATAAAAATTCCCGCCCTCTGTACCACAGAAGTTGGACAGCACTGATTAAAAGCAAAACTGACCCTTTCCTATAAAAATCCATAGAAATGTGTCAGTGTTTCTGGGGTATTAGGCATCGGCATCCATATTTCTGAATATTTTAATGTGCTTGAGATTTTCCGGTTATTTCCAAACAACTCCATTAAGATGAATTGGCAAAGTGATTATTAATTGAGCTAATGATTGAGAATGACTTGACACTCACAGTTAGATCACACAGCGTGACTGAAATGCTTATCATTTATGTTAGTGACAGAAGGCTGTCTTGTAATTTGGTTGTAATTTGGTTCTAATTTAACCATTAAAGGTTGTTACTCTTCTTGCAGGGCAGGCTGGATGCTGTTAATATAGAAAAAGCCATAGAATTTGTTTTATCTTGTATGAACTTTGACGGTGGTTTTGGTTGCAGACCAGGCTCAGAATCCCATGCAGGGCAGGTAAGAAGCCTTTCTGTATACAGGATAATAAGACATTTGTATGTGCAGGCTAGAAACCATAGAAAGTGTCCTAGGTGAGTTATAAGCAGTATCTAACAAATGTGCAATGTGCCTCCACAAGTTTACTGTAAGCTTAAAGGGGTTGTTGCCATTTAAAGTAAAACTATAATGCCTGAACAGTGTAGGTCTCTATAAAACTATTGCATAAAACAGCTAAAACTTTGCTTCATGTAAATAAACCATTTTCAGTATGATATACTTTTTTAGTAGCATGTGCCATTGGGTAATCAGAAATAGAAAATTGCCATTTTAAAAAATAAGGGCTGCCCCCTGGGATCATATGATTCACAGTGCACACAAACATGCCAAACAAACTTATAGTTAGGTCACATGAGCCAATTAACAGACAGAGTTGTGTCTTTTGCTTCCACACTTCTTCCTGTTACAGTTGAAATATTTCTGGTCAGGTGATCTCTGAGGCAGCACACAGACCATCACAAAATGGGGGTTCAAGGCAAGAGATGTAAAAGGGCAATATTTACTTAAATATATATTCCAGTTTGGTAAGATTCTTTACTATGCCACTTCATTTTGATAAAAACTATATATCTATTGCTTTAGTAGTAAATTTGGGGATATAGTTTTCCTTTAAACAGTATTTATAATTTGGTTTAATTTAAAATAATGGAAAGCGCTACATAGATCGTTGGTAGAACTGAATGTGTTTTTTCAGGTGGCAAAGGGTTTTTGGATCACTGACATTTGCCCTGACATCAACTTGACAATCAAAACACCTCAAAATTTGTCAGGAACAGTTACCCATATCCGGCACGATTCATGCATAACAAAACGACACATGTTCTCATTTAGCTGTATTACAATGTATGAATATTGGAATGAGTCCTATTGTAAGTACATTTGTTGAGCCTCCGAGTTAGTTCCCATTCTAGGCATGAAACGCACAAGACTTCATGTATGTCCTAATAAAGTTATGTTTTACTTTATTAAGACATGGCTATTTCTTTACTAGTAGTTGGTCTCTTCCTATTTTTTTTATGTAAAATTTATATAATTCTACATTGCTGCTGTTACATTCTATGTATTATTTTTTTGTGTGATTTTATTAGCAATAAGTGTTTTGCATGCCGCACTACATGAGCTGCTTTTAGTTTTTTTTTTCTTTTTGATTTGGAATTTTTTTTTTTTCTAGCTAGGAGCAAAATCCAATTGCCTGTAGCATCTCCCCATGTTGCCGGCAGCCGTAGCCTGGTAGATGCCACCCGCTGCTGTAGTTCTGCAGCATTTTGTCAGATGTTAGTCACAATATACAGTCTGCTCTTCTTGTTGTGCTTCTGCTGCTGGCTACAAATGTTATTGCTTAAGTTATGCATCTGTTTTATCATGATTATTTCTGTAGTTACTTAATCACTTCCCGTATGTTCCTACAAAAAAGCTCGGAGCATCTTTATAATCAACATTCCGTCGCAGTCTCTCAAGTTTTCAGTTTGTTAATACTGGATCTTATGCAAAGTGGCAAATGAGGTAATAAAGTAGGATTATAAGGTAAAAGAGGCAACTCTTATCGAAATTAGTTAAAATATAATGTTCTGACTTTATGTTGGTAAAGCCCCACATGTCCCAATAGCATTCTTGTAATGTTTGCTTTGTAACTCATAATCTAAATGGTTTTCATCCAATCCAGAAACAGGATATAATGCTAACTTTTGTGTTTTATTAGTTTTTCTGTTCCTTCTTCAGTCCTGTATAATATAGATTAGGCAATAGTGTGTGTTTTGTTTATGCTTTTACACAAACTAACAAACACTTGACAATATATTGTCACTTTCTGTTTTTCATTTTAGATCTATTGTTGCACAGGATTCTTGGCCGTAACAGAGCAGTTGCATCAAGTAAATGCTGATTTGCTTGGCTGGTGGCTGTGTGAGCGACAGCTGCCATCTGGTGGGCTCAATGGGCGACCTGAAAAGGTACAAAGCAAATGTAATGCTCTTCCGTTATCCGGAAACCCATTATACAGAAAGCTCCGAATTACGGAAAGGCCGTCTTGCATACACACCATTATATTCAAAAAAATCAAATTTTTGTAAAAATGATTTCCTTTTTCTCTGTAATAATTATTATTAACATGTATTTAGTAGCGCTGTAATAATAAAACAGTATCTTATACTTGAGCCCAAATAAGATATCCTTACTAGAGGAAAAACCAGCCTATTGGGTTTAACGTTTACATGGTTTTTCTAGTAGTCTTAAAGTAAAATTCAACCTGTAAGAGATAAAAAAAAAAACCTCCTCCCCTCCCTTGGGTAGACCCCCCCCCTTCCTCCCCCCAGGCAAATGCCCCTATTTTTTTGGGAATTTCTGTGACTTTCGGCACATGCACAGTTGTTCGCCACCAAAAATGTATTCATGTTTTACAGTGAGCAGTGGAGGAGGACGAGAGGGTCAAGGGTTTAGTTCCCCTTTAAGAAATATATATATATTTTTGCCCTTTAAGATATTCTCTCTAAGTATGTTTGTGTTCTTACCTTACACAGATTTCTATTTTTTTCAGCTTCCAGATGTATGTTATTCATGGTGGGTATTGGCTTCCTTAAAAATTATTGGAAGACTCAATTGGATTGATAAAGAGAAACTGCGCTTATTTGTTTTGGCTTGCCAAGATGAAGAGACTGGAGGTTTTGCTGATAGACCAGGAGACATGGTATGTTGTTCAGTTCCAGTGTCATTCAGTTTTTTGTTTTTTTAGAACTTTTCATTTTTCTGTAAGGCAGGTTGCCCTGATTTATAAAACCAGCAGTGTGGACTATTACTAATTATGAATGAAATAAAGTTAGACTTTATTTTACATCATGTGCCAGAAACAAGTGGCTGCTTGGTCTGGCATTGGTTAGATATGAAATGATGTGAGCAGGACAGAAGCAAACAATAGGCCATTTAAAAAAAAAATAGAAAAAGCTCCAGCTTTACTTTCCTTTTTCCCTGGAGCTTTATTTTATCTATTTTTTATGCCATAATGTTATGTTTTACCCAAGTAATACAGATCGTTAATACACTTCAAATGGCAGATGGGAGGAGTATTTGTGTTATATACTTGTGATATTTGTGATATATATACTTCAAAGGAAGGATCAGCACTGTGTATTCAAGTGATGAAGTAATTCTTTAATTACAAATACATGTGAATCCAACGTTTCGGTCCCACTTGGGGACCTTTTTCAAGGATAGTCAACATCAATTTGGTGGGTGGGTATATAAATGTTCACCAAATTGATGTTGACTATCCTTGAAAAAGGTCCCCAAGTGGGACCGAAACGTTGGATTCACATGTATTTGTAATTAAAGAATTACTTCATCACTTGAATACACAGTAAGTGCTGATCCTTCCCTTGAAGTGTATGCAACTTTGATCGTGCACCGAAGACACATATATTAGGAATGAAATCCACTTTTTAGCATACTAGCTTCACATAGGATTAAGGGTCCCATTTCAGCACGCACATTGGTGTACACATTAACATAACTTTCCAGGACTTACAGCTTTCACCATACACAAGTCCCAGAATCCTCACTTGACACTTTCAGTTTTCCCTCTTCCTCTCTCCGGTCCTTTGGAGTTCTCTCCCAACACTTCAACACAGTGATAATCTGTCTCTTTCCCACCTCTCCCTCCCACACATGAAATTTTCCACATGCCACTCACCCTCCACTCAAGGAGGTCTCAGGGAAAGCACTGAGGTGTAGTCTCCCACCTCTCTTTAACTGCAGCTCAGCTGCTGTTGATTTACCTACCTAACACTAGCTTTGCAACTGAAAACACTTACTGGAGTAAGGAATGGAAGGCCACGTTGCTCACCTCCAACCAACTCCAGGGACCCATTCAATCCGGCTTTTCCTGAGCCAGCACAAACATACTGGTATAAATACATAGTTTAATACTGGTGAAATATACACATAATCACTGTCTTTTCATAGACACCTCTCATTATATATATATACACCTGCATATTAATTCATGGAATGCTTGCTTTCAGGTGGATCCATTCCATACACTGTTTGGTATCGCTGGCTTATCTCTGCTGGGAGAAGAAAAAATCAAGCCTGTTAATCCAGTGTTTTGTATGCCTGAAGAAATCCTTCAGAGGATTAACATTCAGCCGGAACTTGTGAGCTAGGGAATTCTAGTTGGCCTGGAGAAAAGGATTGGCTGTTGGAGCTGCTAACATTCTTTTTGTTCCATTTATTTTGGGTAATGTCATAGAATGTAGCAGTGTGCACATATTTTGTCTCGGAAACTTTTCTCAGGAAAAACTGACATGTAACACAGACATGTCATTGACTTAAAGAAGAAGGAAAGCTACCAAGGCAGTTTATTGCCAATAGATTAGCCACAACAGTGCAAGCTAGAACGCCATTTTATTCTTTAAAATGCTTTTCCATACCTGAGTAAAAAGCTCTAGACTGTTTGTTTAGGATAGCACCTGCCATATTAGCTTGCTGTGACGTCACTTCCTGCCGAAGACTCTCCCTGCTTGCTCATAGATCTGAGCTCAGATTACAGTGGGGGGGAGGAGCAAACTGAGCATGCCCAAGCCCTGGAGGTTTAAGATGAAAACAGGAAGTCTGATACAGAAGCCCATGTGTACACAATAGAAGGAATGAAATGCAGTGTTTCTTTTGACAGAAGACTCAGAGCAGCATTACTTTGAGGGTTTACTGGTGTATTTATATAGACCTTTTTGATAAAGCTTATTTAATTTTAACCTTTCCTTCTTCTTTAAAGTTATTGATGGGAAATTCTGATGTGTGCCACATGAGAAACCACTACTGCTTGTGTGTTCTGCAACAGCAGCCCATGTCCATTACCAAGTACCATTGTTTTTACGGTTAGAAATTTGCAGATCTTGAGAACAGCAACAGAGACAAAAAAAAAATCACATGGCATTGCCTTTAAGAGTCATCACTGCTGCATGTACTAGTGAGGAAAGCCCTGCCACTTACCACTGCTCGCTTCCATTTCATCTCGGTGGGAAGCAGGTTATGCTTGACCCGTATCCAGCATAAGTATATATATATTAAAGTTTTTCAGTGGAGCTCATCCGGCTGTTAGTGCTTCTTTCCGCTCCTGGGGGCTGCTCTCGCGGGAAGTCCTTACCGGTCAGTCAATTCCTCCATATGCCCGCTCACTAGCGCTCAACGGAATCACGGAAAGGCACAGTGATATTAAAATTAATAAATATAATTTATTATTCACACCAACAGCATGACAGACAGTGTCTGTCATGCTGTTGGTGTGTATAATAAAGCCGCATTAATTTTAATATATCGTTGAGCGCTAGTGAGCGGGCATATGGAGGAATATGCTTGACCCGTAATTAACATCAGAAAGCGGGAGCTTGTGTGACATTACCCCAATAGATTTTAGAGAGATTAACGATGTGTACCTATGTATAAATTATATATTTCAAAATTCGAATCAAAGTCATGTAAGAAAACAAAACTTCAATAGAAACTTTTAATACAGAGCAGAAGAAATAAAAAGAATTGAGGAAAGAATAGCTCAGGTTTCAAATGTAAAGAAGCGAAACATTTCATCTTTCTGTTTATAATGTAATGCTAATCTGCGTCGATGGCATTTAGGAGAAAGCACTAAATAATATGCCTTTCATAAGGGTTGTTACATACAGGGAGAATTAGTCGCGTGGTGATTAATCGCCTGTTCTGGGAGGCGACAATTTCCCCAAACTGCCTGCTCCCTGCCCGCCACCCGCTTGAATGAAGAAACGCCAATGCACTTGCGGCGCTTCGATTTCCGGAATCGCCCAAAGCTGCCTCGTGAGGATTCTGGAAATCGAAACGCCGCGAGTGCATCGGCGCTTCATCATTCAAACAGGAAGCAGGCAATTCGGGGAGATTGTCGCCTCGCAGAAGAGGCGATTAATCACCACGCAACTAAATTTCCCCGTCTGCTCCAAACCCTAAAGGAGTTATCGCTGTATCCCCACTGGGAAGCTCTTCAAACCACTGCAGATACGTACAGATTGGAAATTTGATTTATTCCCACAGGTTGTGGTAACTAGTCCCAAATAAACTTTGATCCTTGGAGTCTGTTCCTGTATTTCGTCCAAGGTACAAAATGTAGTCAATACATACGGGTTAGGCAGATACAAAGCAGGAAGACATAGTGCTTTGCTGCAAATGATCCTTTATTTGACACTACATGTTTCAAGCAAATCGTTCTTTATCAAGTGTCAGATAAAGGATAATATGCAGCAAAGCACTATGTCTTCCTGGTCTGTATCCACCTAACCCTTATGTATTGGATACCTAAAGCTTGCCTGCAATGCTGTACTTTTATTATATGTAGGCAATGTGTGTGTGTATATTATGTGTAGGCAATGGTTGCTGTGAAGTAAAAATCTACTCTAGTGATTTCTCATCTGTCTCTGCAAACTGCCCATAAGTTGAAAGAGAATGAGTGGCAGGCAGAGATGTACAGGTCCATCAGGTAAGGCAAACTCACAACCACAACTGCTGCATGAAGTCTGGAGGGGCAGTTTCACTCATTAAAGGGCAGCTATTGTCCTTGTCAGCACGTCTTGTCCATCTGTGAACAGTCTTCATAGGACTGACTGCAGGAGTCCACATGAATATGATGGAATATCTACAGCCCCTCCTGAAACACAAGCTGGGTGCAACAGCAAAATCGTATTGAGAAGCATTAAAGGAAAACTATACCCCCAAAATGAATACTTCAGCAACAGGTAGTTTATATCATATTAAGTGGCATATTAAAGAATCTTACCAAACTGGTATATATATATATATATATATATATGTGTGTGTAAATATTGTTTCTCCAAATTGCAGATGAATTGCTGGTTGCCTCAAAAGGCAGGATTTTGGGGGGAAACAAAAAGTGACAAAACGTTTCTCTGATAGTGTAATATTTCTATATAAATGTTTCGTATTATATTAATACTCCAGTGTACTTCTATATTAAAAAGTGACCCAAAAATTTTTTAACTGGGATAATTGTAAATTACACCTTGTGTTCCGTGCTAGAATATATAACCGTGAAGTGGTAAGTGGCAATAGCCGTTTATTCTACAGTTGTCTTAGTAACACCGTGCTGTTACTTAGGAAAAATACTTTCTTTTAAGCGACAATTATTCCCAATTTTAAAAGCTTCACACCCACTATTTGGTTATTTAAAGTGCGCTTTATTCCTAGTGCCTCCAGTGGTATATTGAACTCACCGGACGTGAGTTTAACCAGGCAAAAGGGTTAAACTTGCTTCCTTCTCCGACGATGTAATTGCTTCAGCTTAGAGATGGAGAGAAAATGCAGGGGACACCCATGTGTAGACTTTTTGACAATCCAGTTTAATAAATAATTAAAACAAACTCACAAACAGATTCCCCCGAAGTCCCGTAAAAAAGTCTCTGTGATGCGGCTTCCGGTACTTTTAGTAGGCTCCGTGGCGTCCCTTCCAGAGTCCACTAGTTTCTTCTTTTCTCTTTTCCCGAAGCAAGAAGGAAGAATTACCCTGAGGCTGCTGGGCCAGAGTTCCAGTCTGCAGAGTTAGAGTCTCTTCCTTCTTGCTTCGGGAAAAGAGAAAAGAAGAAACTAGTGGACTCTGGAAGGGACGCCACGGAGCCTACTAAAAGTACCGGAAGCCGCATCACAGAGACTTTTTTACGGGACTTCGGGGGAATCTGTTTGTGAGTTTGTTTTAATTATTTATTAAACTGGATTGTCAAAAAGTCTACACATGGGTGTCCCCTGCATTTTCTCTCCATCTCTAAGCTGAAGCAATTACATCGTCGGAGAAGGAAGCAAGTTTAACCCTTTTGCCTGGTTAAACTCACGTCCGGTGAGTTCAATATACCACTGGAGGCACTAGGAATAAAGCGCACTTTAAATAACCAAATAGTGGGTGTGAAGCTTTTAAAATTGGGAATAATTGTCGCTTAAAAGAAAGTCTTTTTCCTAAGTAACAGCACGGTGTTACTAAGACAACTGTAGAATAAACGGCTATTGCCACTTACCACTTCACGGTTATATATTCTAGCACGGAACACAAGGTGTAATTTACAATTATCCCAGTAAAAAATTTTTTGGGTCACTTTTTAATATAGAAGTACACTGGAGTATTAATATAATACGAAACATTTATATAGAAATATTACACTATCAGAGAAACGTTTTGTCACTTTTTGTTTCCCCCCAAAATCCTGCCTTTTGAGGCAACCAGCAATTCATCTGCAATTTGGAGAAACTTTACACAGGAAGAGGAGAACCTGAATTTTGTTGGTGGACTTTTGTAAGGGGAACCTTTGTTTCTTCAAGGACTCTTTTTTGATTTAATTTTACATGTGTAAATATTGCCCTTTTCTCTCTTGCCTTGAACCACCATTTCGTGATGGTCTGTGTGCTGCCTCAGAGATCACCTGACCAGAAATATTTCAACTCTAACTGTAACAGGAAGAAGTGTGGAAGCAAAAGACACAACTCTGTCTGTTAATTGGCTCATGTGATCTAAACTTTATAGTTTGTTTGGTATGTTTGTGTGCACCGTTGGATCCCAGGAGGCTGTCCTTATTGTTTAAAATGGCAATTTTCTATTTATGATTACCCAATGGCACATGCTACTAATAAAGTATATTATTATGAAAATGGTTTATTTACATGAAGCAGGGTTTTACATACGAGTTGTTTTATGCAAACTTTTTATAGAGACCTACATTGTTCGGGGGGTATAGTTTTCCTTTAAGTTGGAAAAAAAAATCAATTGCACTTCCGATGCAATGAAACAGGCATTGAGTGTGTAATCAGCTCACATAGCAGTGACCATGTTTCAGGCTTGCAAATGGCCCTTTGTTAACCCTAAATGATGGAACAACCAAAGTGACCAAATAGGCTGGAGCCAGCACTGGCAACTGGCACTTCTGTAGTTGGCGGAATGTTGGGGGGGAAAAAAAATGTTCTGTGAGGTCTCTCAAGTACTTTGTTATGCCAGGGCCAAATATGAAGTCTTGCAGGTATCTTTGGTGTTGGAGGTGTGAGTTGCCTCAAAACAGCAGGTGAGGGGTTAGAAAACAAACCTATATTTTATAGTTTTCCCTCTAATATTAAGACAGTACAATGTACATGATGGGAACTAAGATAGCAAACATTACACTGAAATAAACCAAAAAAGGTATCAGCTCCCCAACCACATCTGGATCACTCGTTGAGGCTAAAAGCAGTTTTACATAAACTCAGCTGATTGGGGATATCTTTTTCCATGATATAAAAATGTTGCATAAAACCCCAGAACTTTTTGCATTTTGATGGTCAGGTGTTACACAACATCTGGAGGGCTATGGATTAGTGAGGGCAAATTGGCGGCGATTCGCGAAACGCTGCCTCGTCTCATTTTGAACGCGGGCATCTATTGCCGTCCAAGACCAGATGCCTGCGAGTTTTTGCAAGGCAAAATTTTGTTGGCATTTCACAAATCTCAGGAATTCACCGCTGCCAAATAAATTCGCCCATCACTATTATGGATGACTTCTAAGATTGCAAGGCCTACAATGGAGCTTTATAAATGCACCACGTTTTAGGTGTAAAATATTACTATAGCTCTATAAATACTGCCCTTATTAATGAAATATTAATTGAGGAGAGACCAGGTTTCTGCTTCCTTCTTTACTAAGCAGGACTTGATCTCCCTTTATTTTTCAGGAGAAATAATATCCACAACGGGTATATATATATAATATTTTAATTGCAAAAATGTACATTCTTTGGGGGAAAGTAAAGATAGAATTGCAAATGTTAGCACTACAAATTACATTTTTTTAAAGAAATGCCCAATTTCTGGAGGGAATAGGAGATTAGATTTCCTGTTTTCAGAATGGTTTCCTGTAAAATTCTACATTGCTACTTTAATAATCCTTTAAGTATTTGGTTTAAAGTCTAGCCTGTGGAAGAGGCAAGGATGCCTGATAGAGAATTCATTGATCATTAAGCTGGCCAGCACATAAACGATGAGTGTTACGGATGTCAAGACATGGCTCTCTAGTAGAAAACATTTTATTAAGGCTTGTGGTGGGCTCTCACTACTGAAAGTGCTTCAAATCTCTTATGAATGTGCCGTTCCATTACTTGGATGGATTTCTTCATGCTTTGTACTTCCCAAGGTGTTCCCGGGAAATGATGAGTCTTTGTATTTGTGCTGTGCCTTCATAGATCTAAGGGGGAAGAAGTAAGCTTGTTACATGGCAATCTGTGTACATTATAGAGAACATGGACTGCCACGCTCTCATACTTAATCGGGGCATGGACAAAAGAGTTTAAAGGAGAACTAAAACTTAATAAATGAGTCTAGACATATTACACCATAAGCCAAAGTCCATAGCTCATGTTTTCTGCTGATTGACAGCATATGCTCTGGGGTGTCGGTAACCTGCTTACGTACCCACTCACAATTCACAGAATATATACTATATATATATATATATATATATTCATTAAGAATTCCAGACGTTGCAAATGGTTGAACATAGGTATCTTTGGCTAAAAAGGCAAGTCATGTTTGTACCTGATATATTTTTGCATCTCTCATCAGCTTTTCTACAGGATAGTCACTGTTAAATCCATTTCCACCGAATATTTGGACTGCATCAGATGCCACCTGATTTGCGATGTCTCCGGCGTATGCTTTAGCTATAGAGGCATAGTAAGTGTTTCTCCTCCCAGAATCGACTTCCCAGGCTGCTCTCTGGTACGCCAGTCTGGCCAGTTCTACTTTCATTGCCATTTCTGCCAGCAGGAATGAAACAGCTTGATGCTGAAATATATCAAGGGTCAACAACTTAAAGGTACAGTTCAGTGTAAAAATAAAAACTGGGTGAATAAAAATATTCTAATGTAGTTAGTTAGCCAAAAATAAAATGTATATAGGTTGGAGTGAGTTTTTGTCTAACAGAACAGAACACTTTTTCTGTTTTTCAGCTTTCTAACTCAGTCAGTCAGTGACTGTTCAGTGAGTTTGTAATTGATCCTTAGCATTTGGCTCAGATCCAAAAGTTTTGACCCACGTGCCCCTCCTTCAAGTCACTGATTGGTTACTGCCTGGTAACCAATCAGTGAAAACCAAGAGAGCTGCAAAGCAGGAAGTAGTCTTCTGGCCATTATGTCAGACATCAGTTCACTCCAGCCTTTATACACATTTAACGAATTTGGTTTGAACCTTAAATTTATATTACTTTATACATTACATTTTAGCCAACTATATTAGTAACATTTTTATTTTGCACAGCTTATCTATTTATCCAGTTTTTATATTTACACTGAACAATTAATTTAATGCACTTTCAGTCAAAGCACAGGGGTAATTTATACTCCAGAATTTAGTCCAACTTTATTTAAACTGAATGTATCCAAGCATGTATCACAATTATATCACACTCATTTGTACAGGCACATTCTTAACTCCAAGCATCCATCAGAACAAGGTCTAGTAACCCACAGGATATGTTTCCAATAAGTGACCAGTATATAGTATTGGCTGATGTTATGGGTGACTAGATGTGCAAATCTTGCAATATATTACATATCCAATAATGTGCAGTTTGGAATGAGCCCCTAAAAGTAAAAAAATCCCTTTATAGTAGCACTTTTAAAATAAATCATTGACTAAAAACCAAAACACACAGTATAGCAAAACAGAGTTTGTGCTGCAGGTGTAAAACACCCAGAGGGTAAGTAATCTAAATGTACAGAAAGAAATCAGACATTTTTTTTACTTCTGAACAGCATTACTGAAAAACAGTGCTGAACAGTAGTGGGCAAATATAAAACCACAATGCACTCATATATACAAACCCAATATCCAGAAAGCTCCCAATTATGGAAAGGACATCTCCCATAGACTCCATTGTGATCAAATTTTTAAAAATCATTTCCTTTTTCTCTGTAATAAAACAGTACCTTGTACTTGATCTAAACTAAAATATAATGAATCCTTATTGGATGCAGAAGCAGCCTATTTATATGATTTCCTAGTAGACTAAAGGTATGAAGGTAAGGTATCCAGAAAACCCCAGGACCTGAGCATACTGGATAACCGGTTCCCTTCAGTCTACGTGTGTATGTGAAATAAAAGTGTTCCTTTGCAGAGCAGTTTTTCACAGTTGCCTCTGTAGCCAGCATGCGCCATATGGAGCATCAGGACCCACGACTATTCTAATCTTTAGCAATAAACCAGTTGGTCCGTATGGGAGTCTGAAAAGGTCTACTTACCTCAGCAATTAATTTTCCAAATGTCTTCCTTTCCACTGCATACTTGGTGGCTTCATCCAGAGCCCTCTGTGCCAATCCCACAGCTCCTGCAGCTACCTATTGTAACAGGATTCAAAATCATCACTTTTGGAAAATAGTTCCAAAAACACAAAAAAAAAAAAACCCATACAGCAATAGAGATCTTACCGGTGGTCTAGTTTTATCAAAAGCACCCATGGCAATCTTAAAGCCGGCTCCTTCTCCAATCAAGACATTTTCAGCTGGAACTCTTACATCCTCAAACACAATCCCTCTTGTATCTGAGCAGCGCTGGCCCATGTTCAGCTCCTGAATTAAAACCCAGAATAATGTCAGTGCTCTGCAAAAACTTAAAATAAACCTATTTGAATGAAATACCAACTGCAGCAGATTTATGAGCCACTATGTAATTTCCTTGGTAATGTGTATAATCCACAGATATTACTACCCTGGCAGTTTCGAACAGTGCTTAGAAGTATTGTGTTTTGGCATAGAACATGCAAAAACAGTGTTTTTCTTTTTTTTAATGCTGATCAACAGAAACAGGCTCACTCATGTCAAAGTGAAAAACTACTTCTGCAACTTAAATAAATAACTCATTGCCATCCCAGGTCATTAACGTTGTTTTTATCCATTTGTATTTAGCGTTGTTCCTGGAAGACCAATCTTTTTTCAAAGCTCAGTTTTCTTAAAACCAACTTCATTTTGCTCATTCATTCAAACATCCCAAGCCTGATGCAGAGAATATTCCCCACAGCATAATGCTGCCACCACCACCATGCTTCTGGGGATTGGGAGCTTATGATTATGTGCATATGTTTATGTGTTCATGATTAGTGCACAATTTACGCCTAACAGTGTTGGTCTGATGATCAAAAAGCTCAAACCATAGAACCTCCTTCCAGCTGAATTCAGTCTCCTTTATGCCATCTGGCAAAATGTAGGCTACATGTCACGTGAGTTTTAGTGAACAATGGCTTTCTTTTAGCACTTTCCTATAAAGCAGTGACTGGTGTAGCACCTTGACAACTACTGCGTGCATAATGTGTCCAGTCTCAGCCAATGAGGCTTGTAATTCATTCTAAGGGATAGGTCTTTTGGAGGCCGCCCTCACTGGTCTGGTCTACACAGTTAATCACTATTCTTTTGTCTCATTTACAGTGCAATACTCTTTTTTTTTTTTTTTTTCTTAAGGTAATGCTTTATTTGTTTTAATGAACATTAAACGATCACAACCAATACTATTACAAACTTGTGTCTTTGTATTTACTGTACAAATCTCATACTTGTTCCCCCACTTACAGGTCCCTCGTACTTATTATATAATTGCATTTCAACTGTATTACTTATTCATTAGCCATGTTGTTCCTTGATTAAGTGCAAAGGCCAGATTCCCACCAGGGGCTCCATATCTTTTCAAATTTCCGGGCGTATCTCTGGCTTCATGTGTGAGCTTAATCATGGGAATAGCCTCATTACCTAGTTTTATCCAGGAGTCCCCTGTGGGAGGGGTGGGTCCCATCCAGTGCATAAGAACAGATTTCTTAGCATAATATAACAAAGCTCTAAACCTCATTTTTACGTGAGCAGTAGGTACTAAATGGTCCACTATCTCCAGTAGACACACCTGTAGAAAGTCAAGGGTATTTTCTAGTGCAGCCTGAGACCAAAAGGTGTTTATTACTGGGTATGCCCAGATCATGTGTAAAAACTTTGCTGCTGTTGTACCACATCTGGGGCAGCTGTCATTGTCTCTTTTGCCTAAAGCCTTACGTTTTAACGGGGTTGTATAGATCTGATGAAATACTTTGTATTGAATCAGTTTGTCTCTCACTGATATTAAGATAGTAGTATATATGGTCACCTTGGCTTCATCCCAGTCATCCTGAGTGAGCTCTGGTAACAGCAACTGCCATTTATTTTGTGCAGTGCGGAATGGAGGGGGGATGCTTGTTAATAAATTGAGATAAAGTCTAGACAGTTTTGTGGGCTGTTCCACAGATAAGAACTCTTCCATTGCTAAGGTGGTTGTAACCGAGGAAAGTGTTCCAAACTCTGCCCGGTACAAATGAGAATGGCTGTGTAATACTATTTGATGATGTATTTAATTGCACTCAAATTGATATTCAGTGACTTCAAAACAAGGTGATCTTCATTTAAATAAATGTGACTTTGGAAAAGCATAGGCTGCACCAGTGATGATTTAGACATGTCATATTAAAGGGGTGTAGAGCTTTGCAAACATTCTGCGTGCTTTCAGTGTTATTAATTAAAATCACTGTGAAGCGACCTCTTTTTACTTTGACATACATTTATAGGCAGCATATCTCCCTACACGGCCTAGGAGTAGATGCTGGGTTTACTCCTGTTGTGTAATGCATTATTAGTACATGAGCCATTGATTGTTAGCTCACTCAAACTGATGGATTATTATAAAAAGATCATAACAAAAGAGCTGTAAAGTAATGCTGTGGTGAGAAAAAAAAGTTGTGTTTAATTCAAGGATTAAGGAAAGGGCAGACTGGGACATTTCCTTAACAACCAAAATGCATATTATTTACAACAAGCACTTTTACTTAAAAAGAGCACCTACTGGACATTTGGTTAAAAGAGAATGTCACCTTTCTGCCAATCTGTATTCCGGGACTGTCAGCATCCACAATAAATCCAGTGAAAGCTTTACCAGCAGAAGCTTTGGGGTCAGGATTAGTGCGTGCAAGAAGAAAATACCTATAGAACAGGAAACACACCAATCATTAACTAGAAATTATTCTGCAGCCCCCATTTGCACAGATTGTAGATCTTAAATAGCTATTATACCAGTTGGCTTTTCCACCATTCGTAATCCACATTTTCTGCCCATTTATGATATACTCGTCGCCCTTCTTCTCAGCTCTGGTCTTCAGTCCTGCCACATCAGAACCTGCTCCTGGCTCAGTCACACAGTATGCCTAAATAGAAAGTAAGGTAGCAGTTTAACTAGTGATTTAGAAGAAATGGAGATACAGTAGTCATGTCTCTAATGGACAATTGCTTATATTTAAAGCAATAAGACAACATTCCAAAATTAGAGAGGGTTTAGATCCCACATGGTAAGCTATTTGCTTAATGGTTTAAATACTTAAGTGATCAAATATCCATTTTTGGAATGTTATCTAATAAATAATTTGTTTCAAAATGTTGGACAAGCAATTTATAACATTTTGGTATTAGTAACTAGCTATTTACTATAAATATATTTCTTATATTTGTCTATATGTATTTTGTGGTAACAGCCTCATTGCACCCCCGCCTAATGGTTTTAAAAATGAGTGGTGAGCACAACTCTTGTTTATTATAGTTCATATAGAAGCAGTGACCAGCTCCTTGTAGCTCCCACCCTTCCCATAGTCAGGTGATCCCAATAGTGTCTAATAAAAGGGCAACCAAGTTTGGGAGTTTAACTTTGAAAGCAGCAAGTAAGTTGCAGGTAAAACTTGTATAAAATGTATAATGAAGTCATAGAATTCTTAATGAATCAGATGCAATTTGAGAGTAGGACTGGCCAGATATGGGATGACTTGACGTAGTTGGCCAGCTTAAATATATTGCAATATATGGACAAACAATCCCTGTTTTGTTTAAAGGGTAAGGCATTTTTCCGTAGCTGTATGCACAAAATGTCTTAAATATATTGATAATGCAGAGGAACTCTTGTATTTGTCTATACCCAATGAAAACCTGGCTGCTGGCTAAATATGGTCTTGCATGTATCTGTGGGTTCTGTGCAAATGAGATCTATTTCCTGAACTTAGAGACAATGGCTCCCCATCACGGTACACACGTAGCAAAAGAATGACTTACACACATTAACGGTTCTTCTGTCATTCTTCCTAAATACTTCTTTTGCTGGGCTTCATTCCCTGCTATTATGACCGGCATTTGCTGGAAAATAGAGATTTTGTTTAGTTGTGTATTTGTCTAAGATAGAAGGGCAAGAGAAAAATAAACTAAGTATGTTTCTTAACACATCAATGTATTTACAATAACTGACCAATGGAAACGTATCATTTAACATATGTTTTACTAAGGATTTCTACCACATCCAGTCATTAAACTAGTGAAAATATCATAAATGAGTTGTATGTACTTACTCCCAGAGAATTAGCTTCTATGGCAGTTTGGACTCCTGTGCACCCATATGCTATTTCTTCTGTAATTAGGCAAGTATCAAAAATCCCAAGAGCTATGCCACCTGTGATATAATAAAAGCTCTCAGTATTTCAGAATTCTCATAACACAATGTTTCAACTCATTCACTGAAATATTCCACCCACCAAACTTCTACACCCAAAGGAGTCTCCTCAAAGAATGGTGATGGCACCTTATACAGTAGCTTAAGTGCATTACATCATTACTGACATTACTTTCTATGCTTACCACATTGTTCAGGGATATGCCCATTCATCAGACCAAGTTCCCATGCCCTTTTAATGAGTGGTACAGGATACTGAAATGGAAAACACAATAGCATTCACTATAAAGCATTAGTTAATTGCCAAAAAATAAAGAAGCAAATGAATTACCTCCCCTGTCTTATCATAGTGTGCTGCTACTGGCATGACTTCTTCCCTTGCAAATTTCCGTGCAGTGGCTTGAAACTCTTTTTGCTGTTCACTGAGCTCTGTTACAGGTAAAAGGGACGGATAAAACAGATTTACTACTGAGCTGATCTTTTGGTGGAAGTGTATATATTAAAGTAAATACATGGTCAAGAAGCATGCCAATACATTGATGATAAATTTGCAACCCTGAAGTGATGTGCCCCACACAGTTACAACTGAAGGCTATGCAAAGAGAAACAAGAAAGCTGCTTACAGCATTACTTGCTACTTGGCTTAGCATCAGAGCTCCGTGAAAGTGTGCTATTCAGAGTAAACTCATTATGTCTTAGGGCAGCTACAATATCGGCCAGTGCTAATAACAATGAGGCAGAGCAGTGATTGTTTTCACTCCTGTTATATTGCAGTCTGTAAGTGACATAACTGTGATAATGTATCCATTTCACAAACACAATACAGTTTCAGTTCTGTTCAACTGGATCTCCTCAGTGATTCTGAATTGTTTCAACTTGGCTGAAGCCACTTCATTTGCTCTTCTGAGCAAACCTCCCTTCCCTGGGCGGCTGCAAGCACAGGTAAAACTTTCCAAGCCCTGCACATACCTGCTCTTTCCCACTGCGGACTTGTCGCTCACGTGACCAGCCTAAAAGTGTGTGCACATTGCAGTCCTGGGCCACAAGGAAGTGACTTAACCAAGGTGCTAAGATGGCAGCCTCAAAAAACTAAGAACTGTGCCAAGTTTAGGTGGGAATTAATGAGGTACTTTAACAAATATAGAAATAAAAAATAGTTTAGGAAAGCAGCTTTAGGGCCCTTACACATGGGTGTTTGTGACCTGCGCTCCCCTGCGTTCCATTTGACGTTTGTTCCCCTGCATCTGAACCTGCGTTTGGTGCTTACACGCATCCCGTGGGTACAACCTCATTGAAAAGAATGAGGTGCGTCCAGACCTGCGCTCCCCTGTGGCTGAACACAGCCAAATGGACTACAGGGGAGCACAGGTCACAAACGCCCCTGTGTAGGGCCCTTAAAGGGCACCTATCGTGCAAAACAGTTACCCCCAACCAAATGACGTAACGCACGCACAAATGCGCATGTGCAGATATTGTCATGGCGGCTCGCACCGGGAGCTCCCTCCCGTTGAGGGCATGCTGGCGGGGGGCATTTAAAAAAAAAAAAACAAAAAAAAAACACTAGTACCCCCAACCGGAATGTGGGCTCTATCAGCCCGCACATTTGGTTGGGGGTAACTGTTTTTCACGATAGGTGCCCTTTAACCCAATAAAATTGTATTCTACAAAAATTCTAGCTTTTCTTCTCCTTTAAAGAAAATGATAACCGCCTATTTTCAACATTTGTGCAATGAATAGGGCTTATGTTGAACATACGTTTTGACTATTCTGTTAATAAGGTGATGTTTTTGGTTTTTATTATTTCTTGCTCTAAACAGGACAAAATGTGAAAGTAAAACTAAAGCCAAATTCTACTTCCTGATCCCAAATTGCAACACACCAGCAACCCGTTGTATCCTTTGTATAATGAACTGCTCTTTATCTTAATAGATAATCAGCTGTAGTCTCTTAACCCAGATTTTAACATTGTATTAAATGTTGATAAACTTGTCTCGCGTGAAGATTTTTTTATATGTTTAAATTTTGGTTAAGATGGCTCCATTTCTACCACATTCAAGCTATGTCAGGCTTTGTTCTTCAACAGCTCTTACCAAAGTTAAATCCAAGAGAGCCTGCAGAGGAGGACGCAGCAGCATGAGGAGCAGTAGAGTGAGATCTCCATCCATACCTTGCGATGTGCTGAAGCACCTGGGAAGAATCACATTGCTTGAATAACATGTCCAGCCAAGATAAAAACAAACAAAATAAAAACAAACTTCCCTGCTAGGAACCTTCTAAACTCCAGATCTTGCAGGTGTACCACAGATCCCCAAGTCAACTGGACTGCTGGAGATATTCTATCTTCTAAACCTACCCTACAGTGAGAGGAATCTTGGCATGCGCAGGGTATTGCAGCAAACTGTGGATAGGTGTCACCGAACGTGTTTTGGTTGTTAGGAGACATCTATAACATTTTGCTACAAAAAAGGCTTTAACCAGGGAGCCCGTCCATTTTCTCTTTTTTGATGTATGGATTCAGTGGGGACACTGAGGACTGAGCACCTGGTTTTGTGAGATGGTGAGCTTTCAGCCTTCTTTTTTGTGTATTTTAAAAGAATATTACAGGAAAGAAATCACTACTTTAGAAAATTAAATGTTTGTGACAAAACATGAATATAGTGAAATAATGCATGGCACAGATAAAATCCATTTTACTGAGCTTAAATTATAGCTACGGACAAAGGAGAATGCTTTCATTGCCGCACCTTTTGGCCAGGTGACGGAGTGTGTGTGTGTGTGTGGTTTTTGCACTGTGTGTGTGTGTGTGTGTGTGTGTG
>CM044437.1:72607211-72651442 GCA_024363595.1 Xenopus borealis
GGTTTTTGCACTGTGTGTGTGTGTGGTTTTTGCACTGTGTGTGTGTGTGTGGTTTTTGCAATGTGTGTGTGGTTTTTGCAATGTGTGTGTGTGTGGTTTTTGCAATGTGTGTGTGTGTGGTTTTTGCAATGTGTGTGTGTGGTTTTTGCAATGTTTTTGCGCTGTGCGGGCGGGGCTTTTGCGCTGTGTGTACTTACTCTGGCTTCAATAAAAACAAAATTAAAGTAGACTAGGATGGGTTGCTCTTCAAACAGATGTTACTACAATATTGCTCTGACACGAGAGAAAACTCCGCTGCAGTCTATGTCATACAGGCCAAGACTGGCAATCTGTGGTTTCCAGAGGGGCTGCTGTAACATGCCATAGACACTCACTACTTATTGGACTGACGGGGGCTGTTTGGGCCTTTGTGTTCTTGAAATACCATGGTCTATTTTGATTCTAAATAATGGACTCTGGGTGGGGGTCACGAGTCTAGGGTTGCCACCTTTTCTTGAAAAAAATACCGGCCTTCCTATGTATTTATCTTTTTTTCCTATTAATAACATTGGGATCAACCATCAAAAATACCGGCCAGGCCGGTAAAATACCGCCGGGCTCGCACTCACAAGGGCGCCTTTGACCTTCAACGCAAGATCAGCGTGACACAGACAAAGTTGTGAGGGGACACGCGTTGTGCTGTACAATTATTTATTTGGGCGCCGCAGATAGAGTTGGCAGTGAAGCGCAGGTCGGGATAGCAGGGGTGCTAGTGCTACCCAAACAAGTGATTAAGCGATGCGCACTAATTTGCCTCAGCGCCAATCCGGCACATACGAATACAAGAGAAGGTAAAACTGGTAGTAATTTATTGCAATGTATAATTTCTAACACTTCTCCGCTTACCCTTTGCACTTTCAGAGCCGACATGTTGCCCTCTGCTGATTCCTACGAGCAGCTTCTGTCCCTGTCGTCGCTTTTATTTCTACGTCACGATTTTCCCTGATAGAAACACAAGCAGAGGTAAAGTTAGTGCCTCGGGAGCTCTGGCGCCACCTGTTGGATCCGAGAGGTAAACAGGGGGAGACACGATAGCGCTGGTGAGGTTTATCGATTAGGCACAGTTTGTATTATTGTGGTGTAGTATGGCTGATCCACACATTTAATCAAAGACCGGATCTAACTTTGGTACCGAATCGGCGTTGCTCCATCCCTAATGTGATATTGCAGTCACCTGCTTTATTTTGAAACATATCAATGCATTTAGTACAGTTGCATAATAATCACAAACTTATAGCAGTCAAAGCAGGTAGTGTGTTTGCCTGCAGGCCCGGACTGGCAATCTGGCTAATGCCAGAGGGGCTGCTATAAGGTGCCATAGAACGTCCGTATTCAGGGTCTGTGCTGTGCCTAGGGCGGTAGCTCTCTGGTCCTATAGAAGTATTTTTAATAAAAAAAGGGCCAGTCCGTCGTACCAAGTGCGGGGCCCAATTGGAACCCATTTGGCAGGGCCCCCTAGAAGGAACTTTGCTGTCTGTCGCAGGGTCACAGAGCTGGATGGGCAAATAGTGGCTTCTTTCCCCTCTGTCCAAGTGACGGCTGCCAGTTGGGGATGGGGACAGACTGGGCAACTGGGAGAAAATGTTCCCTCGTGCGCAAAAAAAGTGGTTTTTGGTAACCACTGTAAACTGTGTGTGTGTGTTTGGGGAGGACTGGTTGAATTGGGTTTGGGGGTGGTCTGGGCCAATCAGGTTCATCTGCAGCCTGTGCCAATCGGGTCTGTGCGGGCTGGGCCAATCTGGATTAGGGGTAGGATGGGCTACCGGGGGATTAAGGGAATAGAAATCAGAGCTTGCACTGGAGCCCCATAAGTGTGGGGCACAATTGGGCCAAATTGGTCCAATGTGCTTAAGACCGGCACTGGGTGAGGGGCAGGGGGCCGGCTTTTTGCATAAGTAACGTCACTTCGGCGAAGCTAGGTTTGCCATCTGGATAGTATTTTTGATGGCTAATCCCAATGTTGTTAATAGGAAAAAAAGATAAATATATAGGAAGGCTGGTACTTTTTTCAAGAAAAGGTAGCAACCCTAGGCAAGGCTAGGATTGCCACCCAGCCGGTATTTTACCGGCCTAGCTGGGCCAGTCGGCTCCGCCACTTTTTGTGGCATGGCCCCTTAAATCCCGCCCCAATTACTAGGCAGTTTTTTCTTTTTAAATGTGGTAACCCTAGGCGAGGCGTGTGAGGTCACTTCCGGCACGCTGATGTCACACGCTGTGCGTGGTGGCGTATTTAGGTCCGATGCCTAGGACAGCATCGCACCTAAATACAGTTCTGTCTGTTCTGTTTAGTGGGCTGGTGGAGGCTGTTTGGGCTTCTGTGTGGGCTGATCGGGCCTCTGTGTACCTGAAATGCCAGGGCCTATTTTGATTATCAGTCCAGTCCTGTTTGCCTGTCATGGATGACTTCTGACCCATTTTAAACCAATATGCAATACATCCACAGCTAATTAGAAATGTTTATGTATACTGCACAAAAATCAGCTAAGTCTGCATCTAAATGGCCAGTTCATCTCTGATTGCTGCATTGTGCCATAGTATCTCCTTTTGGTAGTCACATGCAGGGCCGCCATTAGAAATTAAGGGGCCCTTACAACAAAATTTTCAGGGCCCCCTGGACCCTGCCCACCTTAGCCCCAAGCCCCACGCAGGTCCCGCCCACGCCACAGTTAAAAGACCACACCGACATCCGCGCTAAAAAATGTAACCCCCCACACACACACAAGTTATAAAAAGCTATTGATGGTCAGGGCCCCCTTAAAAGTAAAAAAAACTGAAGTGACAGAGCCCCCCATAAAAGTTTTTTTTTAATTGGTGACCAGGGCCCCCCTATAAGTAAAAAAAAATTGGGGCCCCAGAAAATATTTTAAAAAAAAACATTGGCGTCAGGGGCCTATAGAGTTTTAAAATAATACATCAGTGGCCAGGGGATTAAAAAAAAAACCTACATTGGTGCTCTGAAGCTCTGAACTCGTGGCTTCAGGACTTCAATTTTAGCTCAGTACACTTGTACCCCCTGTGTCCCCCTGATGGCTGCTCGCTCCCAACTTGTATGATTTTGACAGCACAACCTACAGTCCCAGATTGTCACTGAATTGTCCCGACTTTGTCTTTGATTTCCTGCACTGAACAACCAGAAAAAGATGCAAAGTTTCTAAAACTTAATTAGATGCATTTGTAACAATTTAAGATAAGCAAACTATAGTAACAATTTAAGGTCTCTTGGGGAAACAGGGGCTTGTAGCCTTAATTAGCAGAACTGTAATAACACATAACCTGACCATAAAACCCCTGGTAAGGTGTTCAAACTTTCCATAACCTGCCCAATTTTGGGGGGGCCCGGCTGCAAGTCCTGCACCAGGACCCGCCCCCCTCTAGTTATGTAACTGCTTTCTACAGACACATGGAACATTGCCGGTGTACTATCTAAATAAAGTGTTTGTAAGGTCAGTTGCTGCTAGCCATACATAGGCATACTGGGGGATTTTAGAAGAACAAATGAATGCTCAAATAGAGTTTAGCTGTTTATTTGGCCAAACCCCCCACCAAATGGAATAGAAGAGAGTGCCTGTTGCAGTCCCTGTCATTTATGGTGTGCATAGAAATACACAGGCACCAATGAAGTGTTGTACCTGGGCAAACTGATTGCCATGTGATAGCGTTGCTCCCAAGTGGCCCTGACATTCACCAGTGGTTATGCATTAAGCCTGAAATTGCCTTTAGCACTTTTTAGACCAGACTTTCAATGGTTAGAAACATAACATGACCATTATCTAAATATTTTAACACTTTCCAAAAACATGACTTACTGTCTGCTTTTCTAAAGTTTTTTTCTATTTGAAGTGTAACATTTAGCACAACAGATAGAATAAAGCAAGCATTTCCTGGCCTGAGCGTTCTCAATCCAAATGTCTGAGGATTTATATGGGTAGGCAACAGAATGGCTATTTTCCTAAGTAGTAGCTGTTCCATCAGCACTGAAAGGTACAAGGCGGCCAGGCAAGAAATTCTCATTTAGCTCATAGTTTAGCACAGGTCATCATTCTCTCAAGAGATGGAAAGGCAGCATTTCATTCTCCGACTGCGCTCCCTGACACACCATTCTCTGCCTTCATGGACCAACAGCTTTGTAATGTTTTCAGCAACAACCGCTTGATTTGTCTTTAGAAGCGAAACAAAAATATTTGTCATACCGGGATTTTGATTGCAGTAATTAATAATAATATAAGCAATATTCTTTTCATTTACAGTGTCATCGCTAATGACACATACAAAGACTAAAGGCATTATTTTATTAATAATTCTTGTGTCTGCTATTAGCACTGAATACTGTATTGCTGGCTGTTATTGTCACAGTCTGAGGAAGGTCATTTATTATAGTTATGTTTCATGTACTTGCTTCCTCCCTTTTTTTTAAAAAAAGAAAAACCAACAGTATGGTATAATATCATTGTACAAAGCTTCCGCGCAAAATATAGTACAGCATATGGATGCTAAAATTGTACAGTTGAGAAAAAAATGAAGAAAATTGTTATGGTTACATTTTTTATAGAATCTAATAGAGGTAAGGAATCCATTATCCGAAAACCCTTTATCCAGAAAACGAAAAATTATGGAAAGGACATGTCTCATATACTCCATTTTAAACAAAGAATTCAAATTTTTAAAAATGATTTCCTTTTAATCTGTAATAATAAAACAGCAGCTTGTACTTCATCCAACAGATGTAATTAATCTTTATTGGAGACAAAACAAGCCTATTGAACATATTTAATGTCTAAATGTTTTTTTAGTAGATTTAAGCTATGAAGATCCAAATTACAGAAAGATACATTATCCAGAAAAGTCCAGGCCCCCAGCATTCTGGATAACAGGTTCCATACCTGTACTCCCATGTGATCAAGCCTGCTAACATGTCTAGTAGTTTCTGATGAAGTGGCAGAGCCGCAAAACGCGTTAGGCTGGCAGCCAGGATTTATACTATGCTGCTGTAATGGGAGTTTTTATGTGGATTAAATAAACTTCTACTTTTAATTTTTATACTGGTCTCCTCAGTGCTCTGCCATTTGCCGTTTTCTTGGACAGGACTATAATTACTTATTAAAAAATTACTATATAAATATAGAGAAAGATATAAATGTATATTTATTTCCTGTGTGAAAATACATCCGATTTGTAAAGCTTGGTGTCTCCCAAGCCTACCAGTACAAAAAATTCATAGTTGTTTAGAGATTCCTGACTTGTATAGATCAAAAACCCGCTGAGCGTAGCGCTTTCAAAATACAGAACAGGAATTGGACCTATTATCCAGAATGCACAGGACCTGGGCTTTTCCGGATAACAGATCTTTCCATGATTTGGATCTACGTATGCAATGTCTACTGAAAATCATTTTAATATGAAATAAACCTAATAGACTGGTTTTGCTTCCAATAAGGATAAATTATATCTTAGTTTGGATCAAGTACAAGCTGCTGTTTTATTATTACAAAGAAAAAGGAAATAATTTTTAATAATCAGATTATTTGGATAAAATGGAGTTAATGGGATACGGCCTTTCTGTTATTCGAAGCATTTTAGATAACGGGTTTCCGGATAACGGATCCGATACCTGCAACAGAAATTAGCATACTTTAGATTGCGATGTAAAAATGCCACTAACAATAAATTTAACCCAGAAAATATAAATGCTGCATGTCCTTCTAATCCAAACTTCAAAGCTATTCTATATTTTGAAATTTCTGAAAATCTACTCAGAACGTCAACATGTCTACATCTTATTTCCCACAAATCCTTTAAAACAACCTATCTATGAATGCCAGGGGTCCCGATGTCCAGTATGCGTAGTTCTGCACTACCAAAGTGTGTGGTATGCAAAGGCTACTATAAAAAGGGGGTCTGCTAGTCTGACGTGTAAGTAATGTGGACTTTTAAATCGATTTTCATGGAAAACAAAATTCTGGGCTGTAGAAAAAAAGTGTTTTCTGACATCTCTGTATAGCTTTATTCCGTTTTCTATTTCCTTTTTTAATATGGTTTATAGCCAGCTACAGATGTTTAGAGGCTTTTCATGAGCCAACAGCAATAGATTTGCATCAAAGAAGAATGACTGAAATGACCGTAAACACTATGTAATGCTACAGATAATTGTTTTCATTTAGTTATGATGAAAAAAATGTTATCAACATATGTAATATAATTAACTCATAGTCCCAGAGATAGGAACATTTCCACTGTAAAATCTGAGACAATTATGTCTTTAGTCCTAGGGAAAGAAAACAGCTAGGAAGCTAACAGATGGTAATTTCACACATTTTAATTGAAATAATAATTCATGTCAGATGAGCAGCATTAAAATAACAGCTCCCTTTAGTCTTTAACACTAATGTTCTGCGTGAAGATCTACTTACGGCCTACTTATAACTTAAACATACATTAACCAGACTAAACTGCAATGGGCTTTGAGTTATTCCTGTAGTGAAGCACTGTTTTCACCTTTGAAAAAAAACGTAATATCCATTCAAAAAGTTGAACTGAAGAAGCCACTCTGATGAGTGTACGGAACGCATATTAGGACATCCTTGCGAAAAAGCGCTGTCCTATATGCGCACTCGTAAGGCTATTGAATGCGGCGTCCTATGTTTTTATACTCAACCGTCCTAAGAATCTTTAGTAAGGGATCGGTCCTCACTCCTCCGTCTTGCGTCGTCAGCCCTCCCTCCTCGTAACTCAGCCCTCCCTCCTCGTAACTCAGCCCTCCCACCTCAATAGTCAGCCATCCGAACTCAGCTCTCCCTCCTCCCAACTCAGCCCTCCCTCCTCGCAACTCAGCCCTCCCACCTCAATAGTCAGCCATCCTAACTCAGCCCTCCCTCCTCCTAACAGCCCTCGTTTTTCAGTTCTCTGCCTTTGGTCCTAGTAAATAAGTTAACCTCCGTTCTCATTCATAAGCCGCAGAGAACTGAAAAACGAGGGCTGTTAGGAGGAGGGAGGGCTGAGTTAGGATGGCTGACTATTGAGGTGGGAGGGCTGAGTTGCGAGGAGGGAGGGCTGAGTTGGGAGGAGGGAGGGCTGAGTTCGGATGGCTGACTATTGAGGTGGGAGGGCTGAGTTACGAGGAGGGAGGGCTGAGTTGCGAGGAGGGAGGGCTGACGACGCAAGACGGAGGAGTGAGGGCTGTTGCAAATTATCAAGCAAAAAATTAGGTTGGTCTGTTATATAAGCTGATGCTACAGGGCTGATTATTAACTTAGTCTGCTATTTGCACTGGTTTCTGTGCTGCTATATAGTAATTGTCTGTACTAATTACTAATCAGCCTTATATTGTGACATTTATATTCTGTGTATAGTGTATCAGTCCCTCAGGGGGGCACTCCTGTACCGAGCCTGAAGGGGGCCCCAGCTGTGCTGCACTTTTCGAAATAGGCAGGCTCCCCTTGATAGCGACGAAGCTGTGCCGCATCTCATCTCCTGAAGTCCCGAATAGCTGAGATGCCGAACAGACTAAGTCCCAAAGCAGCGAAAGGACCAGAAGTCCCAAAGTGGCGAAAAGACCCGACGTCACGAAAGGAGGCGAAGTTAGAGTCCTGAAACAAATAGTTCATTTAACTGAACAACAATGTGTGTGTGTTTTTTTTAATCCCCTGGACCCAGGGAATGGGGGGGGCGGAGGACTGCGGAGGGCCAGTCCTGGATTGCGGAGTCTGCGTCCTCTAGCAGGGCCGCCATTAGGGGGCACAGGGGGTACTCTTGTACCGGGCCTGAAGGGGGCCCCAGCTGTGCTGCACTTTTCGAAATAGCCGGGCTTCCATTGATAGCGACGAAGTCGTGCTGCTGAAGTCCCGAATATCTGAGGTGCCGAAAAGACTTAAGTCCCAAAGCAGCAAAAAGTCCAGAAGTCCCCAAGTGGCGAAAAGACCCGAAGCAACGAAAAGAGCCGAAGTCACAAAAACAGTCGAAATGAAAGTCCTGAAGCAGCGAAAAGACCCAAAGTCACGAAAGAAAAAGAAGTTGGAGTCAACAGCTTGTATAAATCACCCTCCTATTTAATTCAGATATTTAATACAGTTTATAAATAGTGATGGGCGAAACGGGCGCGTTTCGCTTTGCCGAAAAATTTTTCGCCGATTCGCGAAACGAGTCGCGCGTCTTTTTCGACGCGCGTCGCGTCAAACGCGACGCGTTGCGTCGTTTTTGATGCGCGTTGCGTCGTTTCCGTCGCGTCATTTTCGGCGCGCGTCGCGTCGTTTTCGTCGCGTCAAAATCATCATCAGCACATGCATCCTGCTGGTGTTGAATTGTGCTGCATCTGACTCCAGTGTGCTGCATCCAGTGCAACTGCATCTGATACATGCAACTACCTGTTCTTTGCTGTAGATCTGATTCAGTTATTCTGAATATTTTCTCAGTCTCGTTAGTGTCTGTTCCGGTGTTTGGGTCTCAAATGACATCTGCACCTGATTCTTTAGCTGCAAGTGCATTAAATCTATTGACACAGTGTGATTGGGGAACTCTTGAGCTACCACCTGATCAGGAGGTGCTGGAAGCTCCAAGGTTTGCACAACACCGTGTGGCAAAAGACACAGCAGTGCTTGATTTGGAATGGTAGGCAGGCAGGACTGGTCACTGTTGAACACAAATATATGGAAGTGTACAGAATGCATTTGGAAACAAGTACATGTAATGAAAGTGGTTTTACATTAACTGTGGAGAAAAGTGTAGATTGCCTACTGTGTCTGTGAATGTAAATGAGTCCATAGGCTGCTCTTTGTATGCTTATTGCTGCCTAGTTTTAAAAAAAAAAAAATTTAAATAGATAAATAATTTACTATACTTCCAGCTCATTTTTGATGTGCATGTCTCTGATTGGCAGAGGATATGCTTGTCTTCTATAAAGCAATGATCTATTTAGGTAGGTTTTGAGCCCAATACATGAATATCTAGTCTTTTGTCAACTGATTCCTTGTTGCTGGGCAAAGCAGTGCCACAGGTTATATGTCTCACAAGGGTAATAACACACAGGGAGCTTTCTGAATTTTACCAACCCCTGAACTGTCTAATAGATAGTGATGAAATAGCCGGTCCAACTACTACTAGTTTAAAAAAATGTAATAAAATGTTTTTGACAAGATCTAGAAACAGAAGTTAGGAGAGGAACAGTTACAGTGGCGATCCTGGCCCCATTGCAGCCCAGAGGCAGCTTTTGTTTTTGCCTTCCCCTTGCACAATCCTTTTGCTTCCCCCCCCCCCTTCCCCAGATATTTTGAAATATGCAGGCCAAGAATTAGCCACTACATTGGCATTAGCATCCTCTCCTGCTTGCACCTGGAACAACTGTGTTGGACCAGGTTCAGGCTATGGTTGCCACCTGGCTGGTATTTATCTGCCTGGCCGGTAAAAATTAAGCTTAATTCCAATGTTATTAAAGGACATGGCCGGTAATAAATTAATCTTAATTACAATGTTATTAAAGGACGTCAACCCAAAAAAATTACTTTTTGCATAATAAATGAAAACACAATTATAAGCAACATTCCAAAATTAATGTATTAAAAATTGTTGGTGCTTTAAAAGTTACTTGTAAATGTAAACGCTATTGAAAGCAGTATTTGCATAATTCCTGGTTGTTACATTTTAAATAATGTTGCAAAAGCCAGTCTTCCTGTTAATTGGTTGGTTTATGTTACATTGTTTCAAAAGCCAGAGCCACCAGTACAGAGAATAGTAAGGGACAGACAAACACTGTATTCAATAGCAAAACATGTACAAATTACTTAAAGGCAGGCCCGGACTGGCAATCTGTGGGTTCTGGCAAATGCCCGATGGGCTGCTGCATGTTGTCATAGAAAGTGACTGTTCAGTGGGCTGGTGGGGCCTGTTTGGGCCTCTTTGTAGCAGAGATGGCAGGGCCTATTCTGAATCCCAGTCCAGTCCTGCTTAAAGAACAAGGAAAAGCAAAAAAATTAAATCACATTTTTACTTTCTTTAATGAAAAAGTAATCTCTCTTGAATATACTTTAATTAAAACATTTGTACCGTTTTTATAATAAACCTGACTGTAAGCAGTGAAATTCTCCCTTCATTTACTGCTGTGAATAGGAATTGTCAGACGGTCCCTAACTGCTGAGCAGGGAAACACTCATACAGCCCCCACCTTTCTTCCCAGTCTTTCAGAACTGCAGCAGCTTTGTTTACCTGTAGAGCAGTCGGCAACTGTGTAGAGATTTGTATTGGATTTTATTTTTGCCTTTACATCTTCTTTACTGTTTCCAACTCCAGCTGCAGGGACAAAGATCATGGAGCCAGATTTAAACAGATAAACTGGGATTCTATTTGGAGAAAGTTTATATTAAAAAAGAAAGAAACTGCACATTTGGAGAAAGTTTATATTAAACCATACAAAACTATAAAATCCACATTAGATTACATGACAACACAGGATTATCAATCGGTCTTGCTGTATCCGCTTCTGGCAGATATAATTTGACTTGTGCTGTTTTGATAATTTATGACGATCCCTAAGCAGCCCAGGCCACACTGAGCATGTGCACACTCTATGTCTTGCAAAGATGTTTAACAAAGTTATAAGATGACAGCCCCCTGTGCCCTACTTTGAAAGCATAAATCATTTGTTTGATTAGGCTTGTGGTGCAGTAAGTTTATGTTTATTATACAAAATATAGCATTTCTTGCCTTATTCTATTTTAGACTTTCATTGTCCTTTAAAAGCCATAGAAATTGTGTAATGAATGTATATTGCAAAGTTGCTTGGAATAGTGTTTTCTTTTATTAGGAAAACAATTATTTTGGGGGTTGGCATGTCCTTTAACAGGGAAAAATGCAAAACAAATATAGAAAGGCCATTTTTGCTTTTTCAAGAAAATGTGGCAACCCTAGTTCAGGCACATGTGGCTGATTTCAGTGTGAGAATGTGTCAGCTGCGTGAGCCTGCACCCGTTCTGACTAGTGATGGGCGAGTTTGTCAGAAAAATGTACACATTTCCTGTGAAATTTGTGAAACAACAAAAAAGTTTTGTATTTTGAAACACTGAAATTGCCTGCGAATTTGCACCTGACGAATAAATTTGCTCATCGCTGGTTCTGATATAATTATTCTGGGTGCAGGACAGGAGGCTAATGCCAGCATAGGGGCTGATTCACAGCCTGTGTTTTTCAGCAGAACCGATTTTCAGCCCTGTTTGGCTTCAGCCTAAAATGGACTCTTGACAGTTTAGTTGCCATCAGTAATCATGCAGCCACATAGTAATAAGTTAGCAGGACGCTCCAATTACTCCCATACAAACTTTGCCCCTTAAACTCACTCCGGGGCTTCTCGCCGCCACATCCCTGACTGAACTAAACTGTACCCCAGGCCCAGACTGGCAATCTGTGGGTTCTGGCAAATGCCAGAGGGGCTGCTAAAAGGTCCCATAGAAAGTCAGTATGTAGTGGGCTGTTTGGGCCTCTATTTGGGCTGAGTGGGCCTATTTTAATTCTCAGGCTGGACCTGCTGTACCCCCTGACTGTTTCTGTATGAGACACAGTACTTGGCCTTTAAATATATTGCTCATTATGGAAAGTGCTGGTTGTTTTCTAAACACTTTGATTGACCAAATCTGCTGTTGTATTGTTATTTTTCATAACAAATTGTGGTGGTGAAAACTTGGAATGTACGTCACAGTTTTACAAATAGCTATTTCATTGAATTTGTTGAGTGTACAATTAAATGCACACAGTTATGAACACGTCCCCAGTGTCACACAGAGAAACTATGCGAGCACACATAAACATGCTACACATTATGCTCACACCAGCTCAACCTCTTGCATTTTACACAAACACACGTTGCCAGTAGCCCTTGTTACCTCACAGCAGCCTCCCTCAGTGTATCGTGCAACACACTGGTGGAATTAGCATGTCTCCGCCCCTCAATCTCAGCCAGCCCGCCCCTCCTAGCCCCGCAGCTTCAGGCTGCCTCAATACAAACACACACAGAACTGCTGTTAGTATCAGCCAGTGCAGCGGACCCTTCACATGCCATCATAGTGAGAACGAGAAGCCCTCTGACTCTGCCAGGACACCGGCTTGGCTCCCTGGGGGATAATGGGCCGGCGGAGTGCTGCCCCCACGTCTCCGTTCGGTAAGTCCTTTCATCCTCACTCAGATTTGGTCCATTCAGCGCATTGTGGAGGATGCTGCACAGCAGCTCTGTGTATCCCTCCGGCCTGTGGAGCTCATGTTGCTGCCATTGGGACTCAGAGTAGAGATGGTGAGTGGATGTGCCGCCGCTTGGTGCAACTGAGCCACAATAACAACCCCCACCTCGCCGACTGCCATTCCTAACTGCCCTCTTTTTTCGTGTGCACCTGAAAGTTGCAGCCAGCATACAATAGCACGACAGTGTCGCCGAGTGTGCTATTGCTGGAGAAGCGGTGGGACTCAGCTGGCCTGCTACTACCTGCTCTTGGGATATATCAGCACTAGGGTGCCAGGGACACAGCCGGGCCTGATAAATAAAAGTATAGAAACATTTCTTTTCTTTTACACTTATATAACTGTGGCACTAACTGAACATAAGGAATCCCATACACACCAGGATTCTTGCTTGGGTTTAGCCTTAAGGTGGATAAGTGCTGAATAACAAGCATTTGAAATGCAGCTATATACCACTTTAAAGGTTTTCCATGGTTCTTTAATCATTACAGCATGCATGTCATCAAATTGTGGCACAAAAGAAGTGTTACAGACTGTCATAGTATTGATGGTGCAAAGCAATTACCGGATCATTATTTGCGTGACAGCAAATACATCTCTATCAACACCTTTGCCCCTTTCCCATATCCTTAGCTCACCTGCTTTCATGTGGATACATAACTGCCAAATAAAAAATGTACAGGTATGGGACCTGTTATCCAGAATGCTCAGAACCTGGGGTTTTCTGGATAACAGTCTTTCGGTAATTTGGATCTTCATACCTTGCGTCTACGAAAGAAGTAAACATTGAATAAACCCAATAGGTTGGTTTTGTTTCCAATAAGCATTAATTATATCTTAGTTGGGATTAAGTACAAGGTATTGTTTTATTATTACAGAGAAAAAGAAAATCATTTTGAAAAAACTGGATTATTTGGAGAAAATGGAATCTATGGGAGATGGCCTTTCCGTAATTTGGAGCTTTCTGGATAACTGGCTTCCGTATAACTGGTCCCATACCGATACAACATTCTAACTATCATCATGTGCTATTGTAAAAACAAATATATACTTTTCAGTGAACGACTTTTTGTCATCAAATTGCAATCAATTTGCATCTATGGCAAAACAGGCATAAGGGTGGCATATTGCAGCAAATTAAAGAATGTCAGCACAAAAATGTTATGGGGGACATTATTTTTCATTTGTACTGTATAGAATAAAACACTAATACCTACTTGTGCAAATGAATTGCGACTTATGATGCACATGTAGAAACATATAGGGGTAAGATATTTCAGCAGTAAGAAGTATGATACTAAATATCTGAAACTGCTACAATACACTATATCATTTGTTGGGAGCATACCCCCAAAATGTATGTAGTCCCCTCATTTTAAGACACTTTTATAATAGATAACCTGTTTTTGATTTCTTATGTTCTTACGAGTGTACATAGATCTAATGTACATTGTGTACTGTCTTTGTTATTGATGTTGTTTTTTCTCACTATCCCTGCTGGGCACTGGTTGAACAAAACCATAACTGCAGTCAGGTCTGATTTATATGAGAGTGGGCATATAACAGTGGCAAGAGTGAAGAACAGGCTTATCTTGCCATACAGCTTTTTATAGCATTTTCAATAAGAAAGGGTAAAGGGCATTTGAAATAATGAGGGGCAAGGGAGTACTGGAAAAGAGATTGCCCAGCAGTCATAATGTAACCCAATATATTAAATCCTTATTTTGTTCACTTTATGATAAACAAAGTTGAATTCTATTAGGGTCATACTGAATTGCTTAAAAGAGTAGGCATACAGACCAATTGTTGTTCTGCCTTAAGCGTTTCATACCTCCCAGGTACCTAGTCATAGGAGGTACGAAACGTTTAAGACGGAACAACAATTGGTCTGTATGCCTATTCTTTTAAACTTTTGATAAATAAACAGTGATTTTTTCAACTTAAACATTTGATTTTTTTGGAATATATTTAATAAGTGAGTTATGCATGCCCTTGGAACTAGGGGCTATATTCCAATTTAATATGGCCTTTTAGACTGGCCCTATACGATTGCGGCATGAAAGTGCTATTATAACCGTGCATACAGAATCGCTGACCTAATTTATTATTTTTCCAAAGTAGCTCCTTAGATCATTGTTTCTAAACCTTTAGGCTGGGGACAGACAGGGAGATTCGGGGAGATTCTGTCGCCTGGCGTTTAATAGCAGGCGACAGAATCTCCCTGTCTGTCCCCAGCCTTACCGTACAGGACTCAGTTAAAGCAAGTTATGTGGTTTACAGGCTACAAGTTGTGCAGTTTTAACTAGTATCATCTACAAAGTAAATACATTTTATCTGCCTTGGATGAAATTTCACTGTATTATAAATAACCAGCAATAACCCTAAAAAGCATAGAAAACTATTTTGAATCCCAATTCCTTAAAGCTTTGTGTTAAAAGTATCCTTTACTGTATATAAGTATAATAATGGACCCCTTATAGTAAAATATAAGGATACTAGAGGTCATTCAGCATGACCATATTCTCATCCAAAGCACAGGCTTCCATTCATGGAACTTCAAGGTGACCTCTAATTTCAACATAAGTTACGATGGGGGGGGATACATTATTTTTTATAATAGAGTTGTTTCAAGCACTGATTATGAAGCTATATTTTACAGTTTATTTATGCGGCTTCATGCTTTTTATATGGTCACATAACTCCACGGTGACTTATATATCTTTAGAAATTACAGTAGGGGGTACATTATCCACTATATAATATACAGAACATTCATGGCTTTTGTGTATTACAGATTAGATCATCTGTCACGATAAATTAGATGACTTTTTAGATATGGGACATCTAATTTAGATGTCTTATGTCTACAAAGTCATCTAACTTACCGTAACACTATTACCAATGTATTTACCATGAGGTAAAACAATCCATTAGAATCCAATTGTAATACAAATTTATAATATTAATTTACAGTGTAATATTTTTCCAGTGATATAATGTTTACAGTTGCATACCTTGAAAACACAGGACCCCCTCCACAAATTTTTTATCGCACGGCCCAGAGAAGTCCCTCTTTCTGCCCCCTTCCTAGCGAAACAAGTGGATCTCTCCCTGTTATGCCCACTGATCCGATCAGGTCAGATTGAGGACCACATCGACTAACTGATGCAGCCCTCAATCAAATGGGATCAATCAGGAAAGCCCGTTGGAAGGCTGCATACACTGGGCATTAGCCCGTCTATTGGGGGCCTTAATTTATAGAATGTGTAATAATCGTTTGAGTCCCATTTTTAGTACCACATAATGTTGAACTGCAATCTTTTCTGAAGTTTTAGCATCCTTCCTCTGTAAATGGGTGAAGATACCATGGTGTGTGGGAATAAGAGGGCCTCTGAGAAAAGTATATAAATTGTCTTTAAATGCTGTGATTCATTTATACACTGATTTCAATACCTTATTAGTATCTTAAACCATTTGAAATTTGCTAGCCTCCTACACTAAATCCTACCTTAACACATGCAATGCCAGCCAGTGAAAGTACAACCTTGAATACCATAGTACAAGGTCACAAAGAGAAAATTACTTATATAAATGACATTGTTTGTAAATGTAACGTAATCTGCTAATTCCTGCTGGATGTATTTGCATACAATCTAATTTAGCTTTTATGAGGCATAATCATTATCTGCTTTGTGTCTGATGCATACATTTTTTCCATCTCTCTGAGAAAATATTATATATTAGCCAAAGTCTATTAACTGATACTGGGCTATAACAACTTGGATATAACAAGAGTTCCCTTGTGAAAAGAGAAGTGTTTTTCAGATGTATTATGTACAGTCAAACAATAGGGGCAACAAGGTACAGACTGGGATCCAAAATAGGCACTGGCATTTCAAGTACATAAAGACCCAAACAGCCCTCCACAAGTCCACTAAAAAGAGTTGCCACCTGTCCGGTTTTCACCCGAACAGCATGTTTTTCAGGAGAGCTCTTCGGGTGAAAGCAAATTAGGAAAACCAGAAAGGTATTTAAAATGAATGGCAATTGACCAGGCAATCAATGATTACCACATCATAACCCCACCCCCAGATTCATAGGCACACCCCCAGCCTGTCACCTATCCCGCCCCTGATGTCATTATGCCAACCCCATGGCTGGTCTCCACTAAAGATTTACTGTCTATGGTATCTTACAACAGTCCCTCTGGCATTTAACAGAACCCACAAATTGTCAATGTTGGCCTGTGTGAGAAGCTATTTTTTGTATTAAAGCAAAGGACATCAATGCATTTTCTCATAGGCAGAAATAATGTTCAGCTCCAACTCTTTGTCAGCTTTTTTTATAGGACCTTCCTGTTTAGCCAATAAGCTCCTGTTTATTTGAAGGAGATGGAAAGTTATAATAACTGGGGGTTCCAAATCTTGGGAAAAATATTGTGAAATATAAGGATATTATAATCACCAAGGAGTTCCATGACCATATAAAGGCACAAGAAGGAAGACCTAGTAATAAAACTGCTAGGCACTTCTAATATCTTCATATTTTACAACAGAGAATACATTAATTATTATAATACACAAATTGTAATAGTGACAAAAATGACATCACTGAGCACCATTTAAAAATATATAATGTTCAGGATATTCATGGTTCTTGTGTATTGTAATTGCTTACCTGAAGTCCAGGCTGATGCTCCTGTTTGGTTAAAACTGCCCCGGTCCAGGATATTTCTGTAGGCAGGCTCCCCAGGCCTCTGATCTCCTTCACCCAACAGACTGAAGGGGGGTTGTGGGGGTGCAGCGAGGGCCCCTTGGTCGATGCCCAGTTCTACCTTGTCAGTAGAAACTTATTCACTGCAACTTTCTTCTGCTTCCTTCTGCTTTTCTTTGGGCCCTGGCAGGCACATGCACAGTAGACTGAAAAAGTGGCTTTTGCATCTCTTTCACTCTATTGTGCAGGCACCTTCCCATACCGGAACAAAGAGAAGATGGAATTAGCTAAGCAATTATAATCACTGGGGGGTGACTTACATTTTGGCGCTCCAAGTGATTATATATAGTTGTTGCTCCTTTAAAGATAACATATTGGCTTTAGTGTATGCTTGTGATCAACAAGGAGATAACAGGGGGCATAGGACTATTGTCTGTGGGAGATGGTATAGTTATGGAGTGTTGTTCTGTGATAAACAATGTCACAATACCAGAATTTCCTATTTTCCTTTTATCGACATGTAGTATAGCAGCACGGTGCCTTCATATAGATAGCCTAAAGGGCTTAAGCTGGCATTTCAGAAGACTGAAAAGCAATGTTTGCTGCCTGTTGTTTTCAGCTTTATTTTCATGCCAGAGCCATTCTTATCTACTTACCAAACACCAAACAATTTAGTAGAAAATGGCTTCCCAATCTTGCTAAAATAGCACTTTTAGTACAGTTCTTAGTTACTGAAATCTGCACATACTGTGTAGGTACCAGTCAGTATACACAATTATGGGAGTGCAAAATAAATGTTTAAAGAACACTTGAGCTATGTGTACATTGTTTCCGTAGTCATTTATAAACATGTGAAAATGCCAGAGCTACAGATGGCAGAAATATATAGACACTGTGTTAATGCCTTGTGGATAACTAGTTGTAGCACTGTAAAGCAGATGTTACTAGATTTTGGGGCTGGCAATTCTGAGCAGTGGAGGGCTGATTCAGTGGAATGGTGAGCATCTGAGAGCTAATTCTGAACATACAATTATATTTTCTGTATTTATGTATTTTAGCTCATTTACCTCTTTATTGTATTCCTTTCCATTTGAAATGATTAATCCAAGTTTCCATCTTGCATCAGAGATAAAAGATTCAGAGGGGGTAAAATAACTCAACTTTTGGACTCACCAGTCCAAATTTTAGTTTCTATGCCCAGTAGTATTGTATTGAAATGAACAACACCCATTTCTCAAGTAGCTCAGAAATAATTACCCTGAAAAAATTTCACATCACAGGTTATTTCAAGTTACCTTATACATAAATGTTGTGGTGAACAGTATAATGTTGTCACAAAA
The DNA here is from genome assembly GCA_024363595.1 of Xenopus borealis. Classification (NCBI taxonomy): domain Eukaryota; kingdom Metazoa; phylum Chordata; class Amphibia; order Anura; family Pipidae; genus Xenopus; species Xenopus borealis. Next base: position 72,625,514 of record CM044437.1, read on the forward strand.
ACAGTAACTTGCGCCATAGGAAGTGGCAAGTAATAGTTTCCAAAAGAGTTTCTTCCTGTTTGAAGTCTATAAGCACTAAGTTGAAGGTGAAATGTAGCTTTCATAGCAGTTGTGTGCCACTCAAATGTTGCTGGAGTAACACACATAGTAACATACTAAATTAGGCTGAAAAAAGACACATGCCCATCAAGTTCAACCTTTAAATGAGAACTAAACCCCAAAAATTAATATGGCTAAAAATGCCATGATTTATTTTCTGAACGTATTACATCAGCCTAAAGCTCCAGCTTTTCAAAAGCAGCAATGTTCCAGGACTTCAAACTTGTCACAGAAGGTCACCATCTTGGAAAGTGTCTGTGACACTCACATGCTCAGTGGGCTCTGAGGGTCAATGCAAATTATCAAATAGAAAATTAGGTTTTATCTAGGCTTATTAGGCTTATTATCATGCTAGTTGCACTGGTTTCTGAGCTGCCATGTAGTAACTATCTGCATTAATTATCAGTCAAACTAAAATTGTGATATTTATATTTTATGTGTATTTAGAATCAGTCCCTAAGCTCAGTGACAGAAGCACAGAGCATGTGCAGTGAATCAGCAGAAAAGAAGATGGGGGGCTACTGGGGTTTCTTTGGAGACACAGATCTTTACTGCTAAAGGGCTCTGGTTGCCTTTGAATGGTACAAAAGCCCATAGCATAATGTAGTCTACTTCTTTAGTTAAGCTGTAGTTCTCCTTTAAAGTCTATGTATAACCTGCCTTACTACTAGGCGATCCAGAGGAAGGCAAAAACCCCAATCTCAAGCCTCTCCAATTTGCCTCAGAGGGAAAAAAAAAACCTTCCTGATTCCAAAATGGCAATCTGACCAGTCCCTGGATCAACTATGAGCTACAGTATCTTCTGTTACTGTTTTTGTGACAACATTATACTGTTCACCACAAACTTTTTTGCATAAGGTACAGTCATTTGAACTTGAAATAACCTGTGAGGTGATTCCGGAAATCGCCGCGCCGCGTGTGCACAGGCGCTGGCACTTTGTCATTTACACTAGCGGCAGACAGGGAGAAGGAAATTCGGGGAGATTGTCGCCTGCTATTAAACGCCAGGCGACAGAATCTCCCCGAATCTCCCTGTCTGTCCCCAGCCTTAGACAGATGCTCATTTCTTCTCATTTCTTCCTCTTGTCAGCTGGAAGGACCTACTGGTAAATAAAGCATTAGAGAGGTTATTTTACGATCCCCTTATATATTTATTCATAGTTATCATATCACCCCTTAAGCGCCTCTTCTCCAGCGTGAACATCCCCAGCTTGGCCTTGGTCTTTCCTCATAGCTGAGATTTTCCATACCTTTTACCAGCTTAGTCGCTCTTTTCTGGACCCTCTCTAATTTAATAATGTCCTGTTTGATCAATGGAGACTAAAACTGTATGGCATAGTCTAGATGGGGCCTTACCATAGCTCTATACAGTCGAAGAATATCCCCCTCCTCTTGTCAGTCTATGCCCCTTTTAATACATCTCAAGACCTTATTTTCCCTGGAAACTGCTGACTGGCATTGCTTGCTAAAGCCAAGTTTATTATCTACCAAGGTCCTTTTCCATAATGGATTTGCTTAGTGTAGTCCCATTAAGGATATAAGTGTCTTGGATATTTTTACATCCGAGGTGCATGACTTTACGTTTATAAACATTGAATCGCATCTGCCACAGATTGCCAGTTTGTAAAGATCCTGTTGCAAGGATGCCACATCCTGGATGGAATTAATTTGGCTGGAAAGTTTTGTGTCATCTGCAAACACTGATACATTACTTACCCCCCCCCCAAGTCATTAATGAACAAGTTTAATAAAAGTGGGCCCAATACAGAGCCCTGAGGGACCCCACTAAGAACCTTACTCCACCTTTAGAATGTACCATTAAGAACCACCCTCTGAACCTTTTTGACATGAGCCAGCTTAGATGGGCTGATGCAGAAAAGGTGCGTAAGCGATGTCATGAAAACGAGACATTCCACCACACTTAACTCTTGGGTTTGGCTATAAGGGGGGGTTACACTCAGTCTCTTAATCACCTTACACACTGTCAGGGTTTGTAGGTGGAAGAGATTTGTAGAAGGATGACCTCTCCTACACCTCCCACTGAGGAAGCAGGCACTGAGGTTAGGACAGGACTGCACCTAGTGGAGGAGTGGCAGGAGTGCCGGAAAATGTCCAAAGTCGATAACCAAAATCGTAGAACTGGAGAGTGGTCAAACAGGCCGAGGTCAGAGGGAGTAGAGCAGACAGCAGTATCCAGGAAACAGGCCGAGATCAGAGGGAGTAGAGCAGACAGCAGTATCCAGGAAACAGGCCGAGTCGGTACACAGGAAACTTCAATCGAATAGAATAGCTTGGTGACAACACAGGAGCGATGATCACTTCGCAAGGATTTCCAATAATTGGCGTCTATTTAAACCCCTTGCGCATGCGTCAGAATTGGCGCCAGCGTGCGCATTGACGCCCGCGTACGTACTGACGCCCGCGCGCGCATTGACGCCCGCGTACGTCTTGACGCCCGCGGCAAAGAAGCTCCATAGTCACGGACGCCATCTTGTTGAAGGGCAGAAGGAGGATCCTTATACACACAGGTTAGACTAACATCAGACACCCCAAAACACCAACACCCACAAAGTTCATCTTTGCCACCATCCATCATTAACAGGCGATAGAAAGCTAATGTGACTATTCCCCTGCCCTCTATAACAGGTAATAACTCACACTACACAATACATCAAAAACACTCTCTCCTATGGTAGTTAGTCAGGGTAAGATCCTATTAGTCCAACAAGCACTCCAGCAGCCAAAGGGTCAATTCAAAATAGGCAACTTTCCTTTTCCACACAAGAGTTCACACACACTTCATATTCATATTGGCTATGAGTTTGTTAGAGCACAAGGACAAATCGTATTAAGATGCTATTTAATATTAAAAATAACAGTGCATGTATTGAATATGATATTACAAAGATGGCATATAATTGCAAATACAGTAAATACAAATAAAATGGAGTAAAACCCAAAGAAAGCCCTTACTTTACCAAGTTTTGAAGTTTTCAGTTGCGTCCTCTGAGGCAAGAGTTAGGAAACTGGACATACAATCCACCGCAAAAATGAAGCCTCCGTGTATGACAATGTGATATTGGATCTTTTACCTTTTTATTTCCTGCTGGGACACTCCTCTCATTACCTTATGCATGAGGTAGGAGTGCCCAGGAACAAGTCATTTATGTCCTCCTGCAGGGGGTTACTACTTTCAGCCAATATTTCTTAATATAATATGGGTACTTGCCAGTACCCAATACAATAATAAAAACATGGGCAGGCTGTGATCCATATGTGGGCAAACAGAACAGTAGATTCCCATTTTCCAGTCCCCCAGGAAGCAGCCCTCCTAACTGGTGGGTATAGGCTGGCCCTTTTTGGTATTGTTAGGAAGCATATGACCTCCTCATAACCAATATGTAAGTTATGAGGATGTGAATCCTATGACACAGGAGATATGGATTCTTTCCTATAATCCATAATTTTCTCCTAACTATCCCCCCGCTGCCCTAGGTCCACAGCTCTGTTCATAATCAGCCAATCAAAGAACAAACTGGCCCAGCTTCCTTGCCCAAATGGTGTTGCTCCAAACCGTCTCAGAAGACAGACATGGATGTCACCTTTCCACAGACCCCTGGTGACATATGCAATCAAGGATCTCTGTGTGAGCCTGAGACTGAGTAGTTCCAGTATTAACTCTTAAAATGCCAGTGCAAGGTGGCCCTGGCATGACAAGCGCTATCTGAAAGGCCAATATCTGAATGGCCAATAAATAATGTTTTTACACAGACATACCTGATTCCGCAAAAGCCATGATACACATAAGAACCATTTCTGAAGCACTCATTAGGCTCACAGTGTCATGCATCCACCCCTCATATGTTGAATAGATGGATTTTGGGTACCACCCATTATGAAAAGCAAAGGGATTTAAAGTCCTAAAATCCATAAATAAATATGGAATGTATTTACAGCCCTTGGCAGACTGAGCATATAACTGTGTGTAACAATTTCACAGGTATGGATCTTCACTTTTATAGATCTGATGTATCTTTGAATTTTCAAAAAGACTTGTGCATAAGATATATAATTTCTACCCTACCTGATAACTCTATACTACATAGCTGCTTTTCAGTAGGCATGCACTGAAACTAGGATTCAGTTTGGGATTTGGCCAGGATTCTGCCTTCTCCAGCAGGATTCGGCTGAATCCAAGTTCCTAAATCCTTAAAATCATGTGACTTTTTGTCATACAGATAATTAAGTTATAATTGCATGTTTAGTTCTCTTTGACCCTTCCTGCCCCTAATTTGCATTTGCAAATTAGATTTATATATTGTACTGTAGACTGTACAGTATTTCTCTCCTGTTCTGGTAAGTTTCTGCCAACCAGTAACTACAGAAGTCTTCTCAGCTTCAGAACAGAGCACCACATAGTTGCAAAAGGTACAACATACTTGAATTGATCCTCCTGTGATTCATCTCTACATGCCTATTTTCCTAGCAATATATGCAATAAATCTTAAGTGAGTAAAGTCTGAAATTTGGTCAAGGCCCACCAAAAAACCTTACGCTAGGGGCCCACCAAAAAATCTTAGACCAGGGGCCCACTCTCAGTACTATTATTCTTCCTCTGTTCATTCAACCTCTATTCTCCTAGTGTATTTTCTTTACATACTATAATCTATTATTACATCTATTTAGCCTCTAGAAATAGGCAATGGTCATGAACTTGGCCAAATTAGCAGCATGAGGGCCCACTGACAACTGGGCCCACCAGGGCAGTCCGACACTGGGGGGCAGATTTACTAAATTCACATATATTTACATGAGGTATTCAAATATTTGATCGAATTTTCAAAAAGATTCGAATTCGAATTTTGTATATGCTAATTAGGCAAATTGAACCATCGAATATTCGAAGATTCAAATATTCAAAATTTAATTTTAATTGAAAACTCGATGGCCAAATACTTCCCCTTTAAATTCGATCAGCTACTTCGCCAGATTAAACCTCCCGAAATGGGGATCATTCCCTAAGATCGAATTTGAAAAATTCGATCGTCCTGTGCTTCTGGTTGCTGTGAAATGCACCAACCCAGGGTACTTTTGTAGGAGCAGTGTGCAATCTCCCTGCACTTCTTTTCCGTGCTGGTGCATGTGCAGAAGAATGTGTAAGGAAATCCACGTACCGTCTTCGACATGCCCTCTCCCAAGATGGCGGCTCTCCGTCGCCAGCGCTATTACGTATGACGCCAGCGCCATCACGTCAGCGTACCGCGCCAGAGCGTTCACGCCGGCGCCAAAACGCGCGCACGTCAAATCAGTGACGTCATCACGCCCTCTACGTTTGGCGCCAAACTTGGACTATTTAAAGGAGCCTGTGATCTGTAATCATTGCCCAAGTATAGGTCTTTATTGTAAAGTTCCTGGGTGTGACTTCCTGCTACCGGATTCCTGTTTTTGACCCTTGCCTGTTTACTGGACTTTGAACCTACTCTGCCTGGATTGACCCTTTTGCCTGGACTTTGACTACTCTCTTGTTTAACCCCTCGGATACCTTGTTTATATTGGATTTGCTTCTTCCTTGGTCCGCATCATCCTCCCCAGAGCCTTCGGGCCCTGACAGAATGAAAGCTGAACTATAAGTGAAAAGCTGCCCTTTTCACTCTACTGTGCAAGCTCTGGCCATTGAATATAATAATAATAATAAATAAAGAAGAGGATGATTGCTATGTGTTGCTCCTACAGAAATACCCCAGGTCAGTGCCCTTTTCAATGACAAAGAGCCCCTACTAAGGGTTAAATAAGATTTGGCATCCCCAATGATTTCACCTTGCCTTCTTTTTTAGTGTGCTGCATCCCCTTCTTGTCTATATGATGACTAATTCCCCCTTACTGACAAAGGCCCACTTATCAGGTGGCAGTATTACCTGTCGGCAATTTCTTTTGAAATCCTATATGCTTGTTTACGTGGGAGTTAGTTGTTAAAACCCTTGCTACTTTGGCTAGCCATATGTGTTGTACATTCTATTCATTCTGCAGCTCTGGCAAGTCTGATAAGCTCTGATAAATATATATCTTAAACTAATCGTATTTTCTCAATAAGATCCATCAGAATGCTGAGGCAGGGAATGAACATTATCACAGCTGAAATATTAGCTGAGGCATTACCAAAAAGAAAAACAACAAAATGGGTGTTGTTAGAGGGCAATTGGAACATTTTTGCTGGGGTTCCCTCCTCATCACATCAGTATACCAATCTGTTTCTTAATCCCACCTCTACTATCCACCTGTATTACTAAATTCCTATATGTGAGATTGGTAATTTACCCTTTCATACAATTTCTTTCTGCTTTTGTGATGATTTTGCTAAATATTTATTTTTAGTCTATGTAAGTATAGGAATAAAGGCTCCTACAAGCAGAATCTATTGGCAGATATCTGAATAAAAGACATGCCATCTATGATGTACAACACCGCTGCTCAGAAAGCACCAATAGAAAACAATGATTTTCATATCCTCAGTTCTGGTTCAGTATCACTATAGTTTTGCTCATGTTTCCCAATCAGTATGCCATGCTTGTCCCCCAGAATGCTGTATTTTCCTTATAATTTTATGTGTCTAATGCATCAAAATGCCCAGTGTCTGACTGGAATGTCTTGGGTCCACCAGGGCTGCAGCTTGAAGGGCTCCCCTTGCAACCTCAGGGGCCACCTTCCTGGCATCTGCCTCCACTGCCCATAAATACTGGCACACCAGGTTTTTTACTGGTGTCCCACCAGCACAGTGTGATCACCTTTACTTAGTGGGATGTGTGGAACAACCAAACTACATAATGTCAAGCCCTGGGCAGCTGTACCACAAAAGGTGTCATGCAAAGGCAAATGGGTCCTGGTTTGTAAAATGTCTCAGTATCCCTTTAATATGAGCTCTTTAAATTGTGCTTAAAAATTCCATGTATAGACATAGCATCAAATACATTAGATCATACTTCCATTTCTAGTACAGCTTGTTCTTATTATGTTAAAATGTCATTGTCTGTGTGATGATTCTGCCACAATGTACAGTACTGACATTTGGTACTGAATTTGTCTGGCACGGCAGCTGAGTATAAAGATACAAAGAATCATTGTTATCTGTGTTAACTTGCGTTTTTATTACAATAGTTTAACAATATAACACTTCTGTAACCGACCCAGAAATGATATTCCAGTATAAAGGAAAATGTTGTAAAGTTGCCCCAATTACTTTTAAAACAAGATAGTTACATAGTTAAATTGGGTTGAAAAAAGACAGAGTCCATCGAGTTCAACCCCTCCAAATTAAAAACCCAGCATACACACACACACATCTCCACTCTTTCACACAAACCATATATGCCCATAGCTATACTAACTGTAGAGTTTAGTATCAAAATAGCCTTTGATATTACTGTATGTCTGTCCAAAAAATCATTCAATCCCCTCTTAAAAGCATTAACAGAATGAGCCATCACAACATCATCCGGCAATACATTCCACAACCTCACTGTCCTGACTGTGAAGAACCACCTACGCTGCTTCAAATGAAAGTCCTTTTCTTCTAGTCTGAAGGGGTGGCCTCTGGTGTGGTGATCCTCTTTATGGGTAAAAAGGTCCCCTGATATTTGTCTATAATGTCCTCGAATATATTTGTAAAGTGTAATCATGTCCCCTCGTAAGTGCCTTTTTTCCAGAGAAAACAACCCCAACCTGGACAGTCTCCCCTCATAATTTAAGTCTTCCATCCCTCTAACCAGTTTAGTTGCACGTCTCTGCATTCTCTCCAGCTCATTTACATCCCTCCTAAGGACTGGAGTCCAAAACTGCACTGCATACTCCAGATGAGGCCTTACTAGGGATCTATAAAGAGGTATAATTATGTTTTCATCCCTTGAGTTTAAAAACATAATTATAGATGGGCATGATAATAAGGAAAATGATGAGTGCAATCTGCATAAATACTGAACAAGTGTGAGTAACCCTTAATACATAGCCCCATTAATGATGCCAATTTGGAGATTTTTTTTTTTTTGCCAACCCCAGGATTTAGGGTCCTATGGTCCATGCAACGCCTCTCTCACCTTTGTGAGGTGATGGATTTTGGCACTTGAAATTCCTCTGCTTTCCATAGTGGGTAGTGCACAGATTCTCTGGAAGAAAAAAATGATGATGAGAGATGTTATATTACATTGTGAGTCCACTGGAGATGGGGAACTGGTCCAGTGAGTAGAGTGACAGACTCTCCTGGTTTCCTTTCAATCTGTGGAATAAAATATGTCTGTATAAAAAATATAGTTTTGTTAAAAGTTCAGCCAGTGTTTTTGCACCTTTTTCACATACGCCAAGCTAAATGAGCTCATGTCAAAAAGGAGGTACTGTCTATTAAAGGGGTTGTTCACCTGAGTTAACTTTTAGTATAATATAGAGAGTGATATTCTGAGACAATTTGCAATTGGTTTTCATTTTTTATTGTTTGTGGTTTAATAGTTATTTAGCTTTTTATTCAGCAGCTCTCTAGTTTGCAGTGTCAGCAATTTGGTTTCTAGGGTACAAATTACCCTAGCAACCCTGCATTGATTTGAATAAGAGACTGGAATATGAATAAGGGATGGACTGAATAAAATAAGTAATAAAAAGTGGCAATAACAATACATTTGTAGCCTTAAAGAGCATTTGTTTTTAGATGGTGTCAGTGAAGAAAACTGCAAATCATTAAAAACGATGAAAAATAAATAATGAAGACCAATTGAAAAGTTTCTTAGAATTGGCCCTTCTACAATATACTAAAAGTTAACTTGAAGGTGAACCACCCCTTTAAGCAATGATGTAAACTACCTGTTTGTTTTTCTATGTACTTATAATAATGTCTTATTTTAGCAAACAGTTTTGGAGAGTGCTGGCCTGGTTTCATGAAACATATAACTTACTGTCTGAAAAGTAGGCTACCATATTTAGTGATTGTAAATTCTTTTGACACACTGTTGTTATTCCTTGTTACCCATAAATATATTACCACATGTATTTGGACACCTGCTTGTCCAACGTCTCATTCAAAAACCACTTAAAAGATTAGTAACTGCATAAATTTTGAATAATCTGTTTATCCAGGACCTACAAATAGATCGTATCTTGGCAGTAGATAGAATTATATCTATTCAGTAGTTCAGTTCCGTAAAGGGGTTGTTCACCTTCAAACTACTAGTTGTTCTCAGATAGATCACCTGAAATAATGCCTTTTTCCAATTACTGTCTATTTTCTATTTGTAACTGTTTTTCTAATATTGAAGTGTAAAGTGTCATTTTTCACCTTCTAAAGCAACTCGGGGGGGTCACAGACACAGTGTTCTAAACTGATACATTTAAAGGAACAGTTCAGGGTAAAAATAAAAACTGGGTAAATAGGTAGGCAGTGCAAAATAAAAAATGTTTCTAATATAGTTAGTTAGCCAAAAATGTAATGTAAAAAGGCTGGAGTGACTGGATATCTAATATAACAGAATACAACACAACTTCCGGCTTTTCAGCTCTCTAAATCTGAGTTAGTCAGCGACTTGAAGGGGGGCCACGTGGGACAGTGTAAACCAAGAGAGTTGAAGAGCAAGAAGTAGTATTGTGTTCTGTTAGGTTAGACATCTAGTCACTCCAGCCTTTATACATTACATTTTTGGCTAACTAACTATATTGAAAACATTTTTTATTTTGCACTGCCTATTTATTTACCTAGTTTTTACTTTTATACCGCACAATTCCTTTAATGGATACATGTCTTATCTTTGTCCCTGCTGAGCAGTATCTCTGGGTTTCATTACAGGCAGCTGTTAGAATTGATACAATAGTTGCTAATATTCCAGAGTTGTTGCTGTGAAATGTATAAAATGTTGCAAAATTGTATCAGTTTAGAGTCTGCACCTGAATTACTGAGCTGCCAGACTCAAACACCAGAGACACTAACATTCAACTTTAAACTTAAAATTTTGGAAAAACAGTAAAAGATAAATAATGGAAAGTAATTGAAAAAAGTCTTTATTTCTGGGGAACAATTTGAAAACAACTGAACAGAAAAAAGTATTTGGAAGGTGAACAACCCCTTTAAGTGACACTTTGCTATACCAGCATGCGGCCTGCAACCCCCCCCCCCTTGTGTGGCCCCCTTCTACCTGCTGTGTCTGCTTGCCATGTGTAAACTTTAAATGGTATCACTACAGAGATTAACTGGCCGCTGCATTGTTTAAACCTCAAATTCAGATTAATCCCTTGTATTGTTCACACCTGTGACACCTCCTTTGTTCACACCTGTAAAGTCCTGTACTGTTCACACCTGAGACCCAGACTGAAACTGCCCACATTGTTCATCTGTTCACACCTTATTCAAAATGCTAATGAGCACCAGCACTTTGTCACTATATGTAGTTTCCCTGTTTCCTGCTCTGTTCTGCATTCCCTATGCTCCCTGTTGGTGTCCTGCTGTGCCTGTGTGTGACATATTCTTCTTTAATGTGCCCTGCTCTGCCTGTGTGTGACATACTCTGCCTGTGTGTGCCCTACCCTGCCTGTGTGTGCCCCACTCTGCCTGTGTGTGCCCCACTCTGCCTGTGTGTGCCCTACTCTGCCTGTGTGTGACATACTCTTCTTGTGTCTGTCCTGCTCTGCCTGTGTGTTCCCTGCTCTGCCTGTGTGTGCCCTGCTCTGCCTGTGTATGGCATACTCTGCCTCTGTGTGACATACTCTGCCTGTGTGTTCCCTGCTCTGCCTGTGTGTGCCCTGCTCTGCCTGTGTGTGACATATTCTGCCTCTGTGTGACATACTCTGCCTGTGAGTGCCCTGCTCTGCCTGTGCGTGCCCTGCTCTGCCTGTGCGTGCCCTGCTCTGCCTGTGCGTGCCCTGCTCTGCCTGCTGTGTGTGTATTGCTCTGCCTGTGTGTGTCTTGCTCTGCATGTGTGTGACATATTCTGCCTCTGTGTGACATACTCTGCCTGTGCGTGCCCTGCTCTGCCTGTGCGTGCCCTGCTCTGCCTGTGTGTGTCTTGCTCTGCCTGTGTGTGTCTTGCTCTGCATATGTGTGCACTGCCTGTGTGTGACATACTCTGCCTGTGTGTGACATATTCTGCCTGTGTGTGCCCTGCTCTGCCTGTGGAACATACGCCTGGTATTTGTTGTGGAGGTTTGTTAGCATTTGAAAATAAATTATTGTAAGGGGGCCCCTAAGATGTTTAATCATGTGCTGGGGGAGCTGTGTTATCCACAGGGGAAGAGGAGGCATATGGATTTAAGGGTATGTCTTAATATGACAACTTTTTTTCACATGTGATAAGTGATATCCCTGCAGTGAGTTCCAACAATTTGTTTTTTTTTTGGTGTGCTACCACAATTAATGTGGACATAGTCTTGTGGTAACATTGGTGTGGTTTACAGTGGGTGTGGTTTAAAAACAGGGAGTGGTCAACATTGGCTTCCGTTATCGGCCCTCCACTATGTAGGCCAGAAAAAATTCGGCCCTCGGTACCACAGAAGTTGGACAGCACTGCCCTATAGGTATGAATTATCTTTGGACTGTTGCATGTTTTTTTTAGTTTTTTGCTAAAGTGGTATTTATTTTTGAGTGAGAAATAGTTTGCACTCAGAGGACATAAATTGTCCGTGCTAGAAGAGATTGAGCTCAGGGCGATTAGACTCTGCGTGTGTCAGGGCCCTTACAGTTGCCACAGAAATAAAATACAAAAAAGTACAAATGTTCCAGCAAATACATTTGAGCAGCAAACAGTTATATCAGTGTATTAATGGGGCCCACCTGAATAAACATAAGTAATACTTTCACACATCCAAGTTCTGTATGAATATGGTGATTAAAAAAAAAAAAGTTATTAGCACTGTTAGGTTATAGTTTAGACTTGCCAGCACCAGCAAGGGGAAAATGGGGCCTTGTTATCCTTGAAAAAACGACATTTTTGGCATGTATGATGTTTTTTCCCCTTGGGACTATAAATATCTCAGAAATTGTTAAATACATGTTTATATTCTAGGCAGTTTTAATGTACCACTGTTGTTACTAGTAGGAAGTTTTATTCATAGATGTCCTGGGCAGTAGGATATTTGATGCCAGCATTATTAATACAGGTATGGAATCCGTTATCTGGAAACCCTTTATACAGAAAGCACCGAGTTATGAAAAGGCCGTCTCCCATAGATTAAATTTTATCCAAATAATCTTCATTTTTAAAAATTATTTCCTTTTTTCTCTTCAATAATAACACAGTACCTTGTACTTGATCCAAACTAAGATAGAATTATTCCTTACAAAACCAGACTGTTGGGTTTATTTAATGTTTACATTATTTTCTTGTAGACTTAAGGTATGAAAATCCAAATTACAGAATGATCCATTATCTGATAACACTGATAGGTGGCAAGCATATAAATTACAATGGAAATAGTGCTTCAGTTGGAGTTCTGAGTTTACCCAATACATTTCCTTTAAAGCTGATGAAATAATTGCACAATTCTCAAGTTTTCAAGAATAGGTTGCATATGTAGGAATTTGAAACAAAATATATTGCAACCTCTGATGATCAGTTTCCAAAGCTGGGAGACTATTAGCCTTTTCTCATGAGCAACAGCTAGCACCGTACAAATGCTCATTGTTCATCACTAAGAAGGATTGTTCTGATTGTGTTCAGAACAAACTGCACATTTGTAATGGTTCATAAAATGCATAATGTATCTAGAGATACAAACACACAATAGTGGCTTAGTCATTAAATCTTAAAGGTCACTGTACTGTAACTCCATTTGTCACTACCACGGCCTTTGCATGTTTAGAAAAGAAGAGGGGAGCTGCATGAACCTTAAATAACTGGTAGAAAACCCACAGGCAAAATCACTGCACATCAATAGATTTTAGTGAGGGAATGGCTTGTGTATCAATAACCACATCAAATTCTGTCACTTTGTTCTATAATGTATGACATAAGATTGCTAAATGCATGCCACTATAGGGAACCTGTTTATGAAAATGTTTTTGTCCACTAATTCTTTTCTAATTTAAACAACCTTAAACCTCTGTTGATCCTACTGTACCACCCATTGCCAATAAATAGATGGTAGGGAGTAGATTGAAGCAGAAGCTGGAAATGTAACATCTGTGGACACTATGGTACAAAGTGTGCAGTCCGAGAGACTTAAAAGATATTAAAATAATTTGCATTTGCCTTGTCCTTCTTTTACAGTCTGTTACCATCTATTTGATGGTAGCGTTGTGAGTCAAAGGGACATTTGAGGCCTAATATTACTTGATTCCAGAATTATTGTGGCCAAGCACAGCATTGTGTTTTCCACCGTTGCATCAAATGCATCAAAATAAACTGCATCCATGGGTTTTGTATTTTGATGAAATGGACACTATTGTGTTTAAAGGAGAAGGAAAAGTTAAAACTAAGTAAGCCTTATGAGAAAGATCCACCTAAATATACCAGTAAACCCTCAAAGTAGTGCTGATCTGAGTCATCTGTCAAAAGAAACACTGCATCTCTTTCCTTCTATTGAGCAAACATGGGCTTCTGCATCAAACATCCTGCTTTCAGCTTAAACCTATTTGCCCCGGGCATGAGTATGCTCAGTTTGCTCCTCCCCCCCTCCGTCTCTGCTGTAATCTAAGCGCAGAGCTATAAGTAAGCAGAGAGAGACTCAGGCAGGAAGTGATGTCACACCAAGCTAATACTGCAGTTGCTATCCTAAACAAACAGAGAGCTTCTAGAGCTTTTTACTCAGGTATGCTGAAACATTCTACAGAATAAATATAGAAGCTTTCCTTCTCCTTTAAAATGTGACAGATTGGGGATTATATAACTTCTGGCTCTGTGTGTTATTATGACATTGGCATGTTATTCACTGGGTGCAAGTCTGCTCTCCCTATTGATACAGTCAGGGATGGGCCAAGTTACAGGCATGCCCAAGGCAGAGCAAACCCATCACCCTGCCCCCCCCACATGTGTGCGTGCACTTGTGCTCCCTCCTCTGGTTACCTCCAGTAGACAGAAGCACAAAAAATACAATTTCAGGAGCTGGAGTCTAGGGGCAACCAGGGAGAAAAGCTATGTGCATGGCACCCCTTCAGTTTTGTGTCCTAGACATGTGCCTCTTTTGCCTACACCTAGTTCTGGCCCCGGATACAGTTTATTGGAATCCTGAAATGAACACCAGCTTAAAGGCAAAATCAGCTTCTTTGTCAATTGGCGTATTTGTAAGCAGATTCAGAAGAGGAGGGAGGAAGGACCCACTGGTGCCAAACCCTTGTGAAATGCAAGGAGCATCTTTGGGCAAGAGAACCTGTAATGAATGCCTTAATTCCATTTTAAAGCAGATGCACTTGCACCTGTGTTCATAAATGAGCTCTAATGATAATAATTCAATATAAGAATATTTGGTAATAAGATAAATAAATGATACAATCTTTAGAAAATTGCATTTTTGCAAAAGCACCAGGCTAAAATGAAACCAGTCCTCTTTGCTTTGTTATCACTGTCTTCTTAATAATAAACACTACCTTCTCACAGCCTCATAGAATCTGTAGGTAAATGTCACACTAGGCAGTGGAGAATATGATAATAGTACCTTAATGCTGCCTTGTGTCCATAGTAAGGGGCATCTACTGCCTACAGCAAGCCATATATGAAGCTCTGTGTTTGACTATCCCTACATTTTTAGAGCTCCTTGAATTGCAGTTCTGATAGACCACCGTCTAATCTTATTGGCTCAAAGCTGCTGTGTGGGATGTGTAGTTTTATATACTGTATGTGGTCTCTTAACCAGTTCTGATGCCACACATCTCACATGACTCCTGCCCGGCCACACAAGATCTACATATTAGGCAAACAAACCTAAGCTGACCCTTTCAAACTTAGTCAGCAGTTTATCTTCCCATGTTTGGGGCTCTCTGACGTGCCTGCCTGACTGATATCTGGCTGAACATCAGGCAGATATCAACATCTGTGCAAGGGTCACATCGGCTAGTTTGCCTGATATTATGGGCTTATCATGGTCTACTAGTTTGGTGGCCTCATCAAATGAGCAGATATTTTAGTGTATGGCCAGCTCTACCCCATTATTTTTGCATATCAGGTATGGCACCTGTTATCCAGAATGCTTGGGATCTGGGGTTTTCCAGATAACGGATCTTTCTGTAATTTGGATATCCATACCTTGAGTCTACTAGAAAATCATTTAAACACTAAATAAACCCAATAGGCTAGTTTTGCATCAGATAAGGATTAATTATATCTTAATTTGGATCATGTACAAGATACTGTTTTATTATTAAAAGGAAAAAAAAAGAAAATGCTCTTTCCTTAATTCAGAGCTTTCTGGATAATGTGTTTCCAGATAATGGATCTCACACACACATATATATATATATATTTATATATGTATATATTTAATTTCTTATTTGTGCTCTTCTTAGTTTTTCAAAGAATCAGTAGCATTTTCTATTTTTCTGTCACTACCATATAATATTAAAACCATTTCAGCAAAGAGTTCAGCTTGTTGTTGCGCCTTCAAAGGACTTACAGTAAGGTGAGATCACAGCCTTTTTTTGGATGGATGATATCATTAATTTATGCACATGCTTAATATGGGATGTGTTGTCACCCATCACATAGAAAACTTGATGTCATCTCAACATTAGTACTATTTTTTGGAAAGGGGCCAAAAAGCAAAAGGTTCAGCTGTGATAGTTATGAGCCAGGGGTACGCTGAAAGGATTTAAGCCAGAGAGTGAAAAGCTAATGATAAAATGAGCTCATCCATTGTTACTGCAGTGTCTGTCTCTAATGATCTAACTGCTTTATGAAGAGAGTAGCAGATTCACATCATGATTTACTCAGCACCTGCCCCTTGTTTCTTTCCGTAGGTGTGAAATTTCTGTACAGTAATTAATTCATGAAAAAAAAGTATTTTTTTACTTAAAGAGAAACCTAATCACCGGTAAACAAGATAGTCATTTGTGAATGTGGAGAAAACATCAGTCAATTTCCATTTTTACTGTTGCTGGGAACAGGCTGATTATTGATTCTCGTTTTTCAGTTAATAGTCTTTGTCCCCACAATAGTATCACGACTGCACATTTCATTTCTATCTATTTTTCTTTCCAGGGGGCAGTGTTAGCTCTGTATGAAACACTATTTACCAAGTTGATTAACAGGACACTAGACTGTAGCACTGACGGCACTTGGACCTGACTTGAGTGACTTCTTGGAAAATGGACTGAACTTGGTAGCCATTGATAAGCTCAGGCCACTAGGTCTGATGTGGGCCAAACTAGATGAATCCTTAATGTCCCCTTATAATGAATTATTATGTTATTATAAAATGGCTCCAAAACGAAAATTCATGTTACATATGACTTATCATGGGGTTCAGCCTGTGGAAAAATAGAATATTGTCTCTTTTGGATTTGGGCTATCTTTACCTTTAACGTCTTTGTTATTGCACAAAATGTATTTTTCAATGGGAAAGTAAGTATAAAAAATAGTTGCCTTGTGTAATATTATTTGGGTCTAATATTTATCTGGAAAGCTGAATGATTTCCACTGACTTATTTTTATTTCATAATGTGACTGGTCCTTGGTTTTTAACCATCATATATGCAGTTTTTATCAGTTGTACATCCTTGTGATAGCAGAATTCTTTCTACAGAGAAAACAAGGTGCATTTCTTCATTCTTATGCCTTCCAGATGTAGCAAACAAGCCTCTAAAAGGGTGGCTGAGAACAAAAATGACATCATTTAAATTTTTGTTACATCATGTGTTAAGGTGATATTCTTAGTGAGAATAATGTGCTATACACATGTATATAGGTACATATTTTACTATATGGGAGGTTAAAATCCACCTTTCCAGAATCAATTTCGTCATTATAATCCAAAAAGAAGTATAGTCATTTTTAAGAAAACTCATCAATTTAGGGGCCTAGCATTTATGGAAAGAAACTGCAAGTCATTTATAAAAGCAACTATGCAAAAGGTTTAACTATAAAAAAGAAATCCATAAACAGGTGCATATTGTATATCTCAAACCAGTGCTGGAATTGGGGAGGGATGAACAGGGATGCCATCCCATCTCTTCTTTTATTCTCTAAAATAGTATACCCTCAGGGGGATACAAGTGTTTTGAATCCTGGAACTTTTTCATTGTAATACTGGATATTTCTTTTGCAGATGAACTCTTATACAGATGAAGAAGGTGGAAGCAAAAGAGGTTACAGCAAACAGCAGAGTAGAACAAGACAGGGGAAACAAAAAGAGAAAATGAAGATAGAGGGCAGTAGCAGATTAAGCAATGGGAAAGAATGATATATTATATATTAAATAATGAAGAATATGTTGGGTGTGTGACATAATACACAGACAAGGTGCTGTGTTTGCAGAGACTGAGTTGGCAGCCAAGAAAATCATATGCACAGTTTTCATTTTGGGGTCTTTACATGTTTAGGGAAATTTTGTAAACTGGGCATCAAAATGTTCATTAGAAAGAAATACCAAAAAGAAAATACTGTAGCAAAAATGATTTTGCTTTAAAGTGGCTTCAACCAGAAAGTGGTCAGTGAGGCTTAGTATAACAGTAGGTGTGGCTTATACTTGTGGGAGTGTCTTATTTTTAGCAGATACTCCCTCCGCTTTTTTCTCCCCAATTCAAGCATTGTCTTTAACCATACACTAAAGCATGTCCAACTTCTGTGGTACCGAGGGGCAGAATTTTTGTGGCGTGCATGGTGGAGGGCCGATTATAGAAGCCAGTGTTGACCACTCCCTATTTTTAAATCACATCCAAGTTGCCACAAGACCATGTCCACATTAATTGTGGTAGCACACCAATGCAGGGATATCTCTTATCAATCATATGTGTAAAAGTTAAGTCATATTAAGACATGCCCTTAATATCCATATGCCTCCTCCTCCCGTGTGGATAACACAACACACCCCCAGCACATGATTAAACACCATAGTGGCCCCTAGCAACAATGTTCAAATGCTAACAACCCCTCAAGAACAAAAAAACAGGCTTATGTTCCACAGGCAGAGCAAGGCACACACAGGCATAATATGGCACACACAGACAGAGTATGGCACACACCAGGAGCATAGGGCAGGCAGAGCACAGCACACCCAGGGAGCATAGGACAGGCAGAGTATAACACACAGGAAGTATAGAGCTGGCAGAGTATGGCACACACGGGGAGAATAAGACAGGCAGAGTACGGCACACCCATGGAGCATAGGGCACAATCAAGGAGCATAGGGCAGACTATTGCACAAACAGGCAGAGTATGGCACACCCAGGGAGCATAGTGAAGGCAGAGTATGGCACACATAGGCAGAGTATGACACACCCAAGGAGCACAGGGCAGGCAGAGTAAGGCACATCCAAAGAGAATAGGCCGGCATAGTATGGCACACCAAAAGTGAATACAGCAAGCAGAGTATGGGAGCATAGGGCAGGCACAGTATGGGACACACACAAGAAACATAGTGAATGCAGATTATGGCACACACAGGCAGAGTATGGCACACCCAAGGAGCATAGGGCAGGCAGAGTAAGGCACACCCAAGGATAATAGGGCAGGCATAGTATGGCACAAATGTAAATGTATTAAAGCTTAAAGTAGAGCTCACCCGGCAGACGTATGTTTCACCGCTCCTACGGCTGCTGTCGCGAGATGTCGGCACCTCAAAGCCGGCTAGTCCATTCACTCCATATGTATCCGCTTGCTAGCGCACATCAGGATTGCAGAGGAAACATGCTTAATGAAAATATTATGGCTTTATTGTTGAACACACCAACATCTTTGTGACAGTGGGAATGAGAGTGTGGCACAACCAAGGTGAATAGAGCAGGCAAAGTATGGCACAGCCAGGGAGCATAGGGCAGGCAGAGTATAGCACACACAGGGAACATAGGGCAGGCAGAGAAGGGCACACAAATGCAGAGTAGGGCACACAAGGAACATAGGGCGGACAGAGAATGGCACACAGGAAGCATAGGGAAGGCAGAACAGAGAAAGAGACATGGAAACCTATCAGAACCTATTCAGTCTTCGTCTGAGGTGTGAACAGTACAGGGTTTGGGGGTGTGAACAATAGAGGTGTTACATGTATGAACAATGCAGGAGTTTATATAATTCAATATGGAAAGATGTTCTTATTGCATAACATTTAATTAATTGCACTCATTGCAACCCTGTTTAATGGTATTAAAAATTAGTGGTGAGCACAATTTTCCCTTGTTTAGTTGATATGCATAAAAAAAAGGTTTGGTTATTATGAACACTTTGAACTGTACAGGAAAGCCCACAATACCAGGAAAAGAATGTATTCCTACCATGCACTGCAGGAGGCAAAAAGAGTTATTGTTTGTGCTGCTTTTTCTGCTGTAATTACTAGTGTTTATCTGCTAATGACATATTATTTGGTTATAATCCTAACCTTACTTCCAACATCATCTTTGAGTGGTTAATACTGGCGCAGATCAAAAGTGACTGCTGGTATGATATGTTCTGAAAAGTAATGCTTTTGGACAATGGACACATTTAAAGGGATACTGTCATGTGAAAACATTTTTTTTTCAAAATGCAACCGTTAATAGTGCTACTCTAGCAGACTTCTGCACTGAAATCCATTTTTCAAAAGAGCAAACTTCAATGTATTCAATTTTGAAATCTGACATGGGGCTAGACATATTGTCAGTTTCCCAGCTGCCCCCAGTCATGTGACTTGTGCTCTGATAAACGTCAGTCACTCTTTATTGCTGTACTGCAAGTTGAAGTGATATAACCCCCCTCTCCCCCAGCAGCCTAACAAAAGAACAATGGTAAGGTAACCAGATAGCAGCTCCCTAACACAAGATAACAGTTCCCTGAGAACAACACTCAATAGTAAAAGCCTAGTCCCACTGAGACTGATTCAGTCACATTAAGTAGGAGAAATCATACCTCCCAACTGTCTCGTTTTTAGAGGGACAGTGCCTTTTTTGACAGCTCAACCTACTGTCCCTCATTTGTACTGGAAAGTCCTGTTTTTCTCTGCACTGATTAGTTAGAAAAAGAAACAACGTTTCTAATTTAAAGACACCTGAAATTAAACTCTTTTTTTACATCTATTATAATATTGGCTTTGAAAGCTACTTCTAACTTTGCCATAAAGTATTTTCATGATGCTTTTACATGACCTGTCTGATACCCCGTGTTCCTGTAAGAGGAGGCTGCCATATTTGTGCAGCAGGAGTTTGTTAGCATTAGAAACTCTAACTGACAGGCTGAGATGGGACAGTCAGGTTGGCAAAGTCAGAGCTTCAAAGAGTAAAAAACAAACCTTTCAGCAAAAAAATTATCAACATGACATATAGGTAACATTTAATGTACATTTATATGTTGAAATTCATCACTTTAATTATGCTTCACTCCCCCTCAATATTATCTCAGTGACATCATATCCTGTATGCCGGAAACCCATAAAAGTTGTAAACAAATTCTGGGATTGCCTTCAAACATCTCAACTATTAAAGATTTTTGTGTTAACCATTTTTTAACCAATTTGAGCGGCATACCACATTTGTTTTAAGTTGAGCTTATTTCTAGGGCATTAGAGGATCTCATTAGTCTTTATTTTACTTCCTTGGACATTTGTGATAAGTGGCCATGTTAAGCATATGTACCTGCCCTATTCAAATTGACATAAGCGTAAGTTTACTAATGACATTTCGCTAGCCAGAATTGACTGCTGCCGAAAAATTGCTAAGAAATGCTTGTGCTGACTAATTAATGCTAGCGAAACTTTGCCATTGTTTGGCTGCTGAGACGCAACTTTGCATTTTATTAAATAATAGTAGTGTTAAAGAATTTACGCCTGGTGAAGTGGCATGATGTGTGGCAACAATTTGCCCCAATGTCGGATGCACATACATATATGATTAACTGTAGCTGCAAGAATGTTACATGGTGGATTTAATTAAAATAAATACATTGGTCCATCCTACCATTCATTGCTCTTTAAAAAATGCAGTTTCAATACAGAAGATGTTTATGAAATACTGCTTGACTAGGTAATTATGGTTCAGCTATAATTCATGGGACTGCAAAGAAGAAGCTGAAGCATGCAGCTAAATTGAGTACTAATAAGCCACCCAGCATGAGTGCTTTATAGAAACCTGACCCATTCACAGTTATAAGTCGGAGTCACTTAAAATACACCCTGAGAGATTTAAAAATATTGCTGTAAAAGATAAGGTAGCCACCTTTTCTTGAAAAGATGCATGCTTTTTATCTCTCACATTAATATTAAGCATCATTTTTACTGCCTGGGCTTTGAACTACTGGTCAGGTAACAACCCTATTTAAAGCTGACAAAAAGCATGTGTTTTTGTAGGTGCTCATTTAAAACCAAATACAGGTACGGGATCCTTCATCTGGAAACTCATTATAAGTATATAATGTTTATATATATTACCAGAAAGTAGGCTTTATGTTTTTTATTCATATTTTTAAAACCCATTCACAGACACATACAGGCATTTTTGTCATATTTATCAGGTACCAGTTAATCTATCTGTATGCTTTGGAGTGTAGGAGGAAACTACACTACTCAGAGGAAACCCAAGCAAGCACAGGGAGGACATGCAATGCATTTAAACTTCCCGCACTGCAAGGCTGTAGTGCTAACTACTGGGGCTGCCTATATTTGACATTTGTCCCATAAGGGGGAATTGATATGACCAAGAACTTAGGCAAGTAGGGGATGAGGGTTAATGGCACAATGTTTTTTATTTTCAGAAATTCGCCACGGCCAATTACTCATTACCTAACGTAGGTCTATTTCCTGAGTTTCTGGGTGTAATTCAAGTCTGATTTCTGGGGTTTGACCCCTGTATGCCCCTGACTACCTCTTGTTTACTTGCAGTGTGATACATGTAGTTTTATCCACTGGGAAACTCCTCCCGAATAAACAAACAGTACCTAAGCTTTCATTCCTACATAGATCTGAATCTTCCAAGAAAGTTAATATTTACACAAGATACAATATTGGTAAGTATATGGGTAGTGCATATAAGCCTCCATGATCCAGGAAGGGCTATAGCAATATCAGTTCTGCTTTACCCACTCCTGAATATACAATAGTATACTAAAGGGTTACCCGTTACTAAAGGTTTATTTACCAGCATGTATCATCCTCAAACTGATCTGGTATTTTACCATATGTCTCACTTATCTTTTTAGGGTCTATACAAATTATATGGCATAACACATACAGGCGTAATTTTGGTCTATTGCATGTAAGCCCTTTGGCTAACACTTTCTTTGTTTCTTGTATCAGTTATCAGGTGTACTTTTGTATGTAATCTGTATGTTCAGTGTATACACCCATTTATTGTACAGCCCATATTGTACATTTCCAAGGAATAATGATTAGAACAAGGGACAACCTATTCTAGAATTGACTTATGGTATCCTTCTGTAACAGCAATAACAAAGCTCAGGAATTTGTACCTGGTATGACGAATGCCCCATATATTTCTTCACATGTCCACTTATTGTCCATTGTTGTCCGTAGGGGACTGCACTGTTTTCTTCTGCCTTGCTCTCCAAATGGGTGAATCTTGCCCCACTATGTAGACCTTGAGTGGTCGTAGTGAGGACAGCATCATTGACCCAAAGAGGCTCTCAATCCGATTTTTAATCCTGCCTGATTGACACCTGGCCACATTTCATCCAAATATAGGTTGGGGAAGCTCGTTGGAGGGCCTCATACACTGGCCAATAAGCTGCCGACTTGGTCTGTTTGGTACTTTTATCAGCTTGTGTAAGGCCACCTTTATTCTCATACCCAACTGACCACATATATATATATAGATAAAATTAAAAAATTGTAAAAATGGCAGAGGTTTTGACTAGGGCTAATGGAAGAAACTTTAAATTGTAAATGTTTTAAAAATATGCTCCAAATATGTATACACTAAGGGGCAAATTTACTATTATTCCCCAAAAATAATTAGTTTCTATTCGATATTCGATTAGCATTCGATTTTCGAATGTTAATCGAATACTTCTAGGCTACCTTTTATTCGATATTCGATCATTCGACGATCGAATACAAATCTATTCGATCAGTTGAATAAATCATTCGACTAAACGAATAAATCATTCGATCATTCGAATGATTAGAACGATCGAACACTTCGATCGTACGAATCCTATTCGATCAGGACTTCCCATGGCTTCTATTGCAATCCGGTAGGTCCAATCTGCCGAAGTAGGCAATCGAATAAACTTAAAATTTTAAATCCTTCGCTGGTCGAATGATCGAATATTCGTCCATTCGACTCTATTCGAATTCGATCGTTCGACCATTCCCGATCAAATATGCCAAAATTCACATATTAGACCAAACGAAGAAATCCTACGTTCGAAATTCGATCGAACTTCGAATCCTTCACGTAAATATAGTAAATCGGCCCCTAAGACTCTCTCTGGAGCATTCCAATTTAAATATAAATATTACAGGGAGTGCTTTCTGGTTTCACATTGAGCATTATCTTTTCATGTATTTGTTGTTTTCAACTGTACAGTTTGAAGGTAGATGGCAACTCTGCTTTCAATGTGTGAAACAAAACCTGATGTTCAGTGTCTGTATCTTATATTGATGGCATTGTTTTATTAAGTAAATCAAATTTCCCTTTATATAAGAAAACAACATTATCTATCGATTTATATACAATATTCTATTTAAATTGTTAGTCTTTTGCTTGAAGGGAATGTTTAAAGGGGTAGGTCATCTTAACTGGAACTTGAATGCTGTAGACCAGTGCTGTCCAATTTATGTGGTACCAAGGGCCAAAAAATTTTCTGGCCTACATGGTGGAGGACCAACAATGGAAGTCAGTGTTGACCACTCCCTGTTTAAAACCACACCCATATTACCACAAGAACTTTTACGACTATATCCACATTAATGGTGGCAGCATAAAACCAAATGGTTGGTGCTCACTGCAGGGATATCGATCATTACTCATATGTGAAACAAGTTTATTAAACCATATTAAGACATACCCTTAAATCCATATGCATCATCTTCCCCTATGGATAACACAGCAACCCCTAGCACATGATTAAACACCTTGGAGACCCCCTAACAAGTATTTCCAAATGCTAACAAACTCCCACCAGGTTCATTTCCCGCAGACAGAGCATGGCACACACAGACAGAATATGGCACACACATAGGCAGCATAGGGCAGGCAGAGTATGGCTCATGCATGGAGCATAGGGTAGGCAGAGTATGAGAAACACAAGCAGCATAACTAATTTGCCCCCCCCCCCAAAATATGCAGAGGATGTCCTGTTTTACCAATACATATTACATATTAAAATGTTTTCATGATCATGATACCCCTGCAAGCAGGGGCGTAACTACAGAGAAAGCAGACCCTGCGGCCGCAGGGGGGCCCAGGAGGTATAGGAGGCCCATGAGGCTTTCGTTCATATACAATATCAATACATACTGGTAAAACAGGACAGCCTTTGGATATGTTGGGGGCCCTAAAATTAATTTGCTGTGGGGCTCAGTAACATCTAGTTATGCCACTGCCTGCAAGGATCATATGGCTGGCAGTATATGGCACACACAGAGAACATACGCCAGACAGAGTATGGAACACACACAGGGAGCATAGGGCTGGCAGAGTATGGAACACACACAGGGAGCATAGGGCTGGCAGAGTATGGAACACACAAGAAGTATAGTGCAGGCAGAGTATAGGACATAGGGCCTGGGCTGTATTTACATATTGGGCTCCCCAAGACCTGCTGTCATTCGTCGACCCCCTCCCCGTTATTTAGACAAATTTTCGGAGCAATGGGGATTTCTGCACTGGAAATTTGTAAAATTATCATATCTCCTGTGCGTCCCCAGTGTTTCTGAACCAATGTGGATGTGCTGCCCCCTAAAATACTGCCACCCTAGGCCCGGCATTGGTGGCCTTTCCACATGCATAGGGCAGACAGAATAAAGCAGGAGACAGGGAAAATTATCAGGACCTGGTCCCCCTTCAGCAGTTTGTCTGAAGTTTGAACAGATGAACAATGTGGGCAATTATCGTGTGGGACTGAGATGTGAACAGTACAGGGCTTTAGAGGTGTGAACAAAAGAAGTGTCATAGGTATAAACAATGCATGGGGATTACATGTGTGAACAATGCAGGATCTCACTGTCTGAAATTGTGGTGTAAACACCACCAGTTGGATGTACCTGCTGTAGACAGTGGTGTTCTAAGTCTATATGCAATTGTCTTTTTTTCATATTTTTGTGGGTTTTGAATCAGTGGAAACAAAAAAATAATGTCCCGCTTCAATCGGCGCCTGATCCAAACATCAAGCGAAGTCACTATATTGTATTTTGAAAAATGCGGCTTTATTCCAACACACAATGCATGTACATGGCAGTGGGTATGTGCAACAACTAATGCGTTTCGTGCCCTTGCGGCTCTCTAGTTGCTATGGTCCCACTGGCAACGAGGTTGCAGTTTGGAAGTAGATTGGGAGAGGTTCTCTGAGGAAAGATAAGCAATAAAGTTATAGTAATAATACAATTGAAGCCTCACAGAGAATTAATTTGGTTGCCTCGATCAGTGTCCCTGACAACTAGATAGAAACTGAAACTGCGATATGGGGATTCAGAATCGATGAAATAGTAAAGATGAATTCCGGTTGAAAAGTTGCTAAGGAAATATGAGAAATTCTTTAGGGAACTTTCGATTCCATCTTTGACTCCCGATCAAGTCCA
>CM044437.1:72656028-72702360 GCA_024363595.1 Xenopus borealis
ATGACTACCTGTGTATTTGTTGTATCCTGAAATTCAAATAAAAATATTGAAAGAGAAAAGTTGCTAAGGATAGGTCGGTCTGTATCATGTTAAAAGTTAACTGAAAAGTGCACTTGCCCTTTAACAGTCACAGCAGAAACTCCTAAGTGAGAGGTATGAATTATGTGAGCACAGACCCAGCCCAGCTTCCCTGTAGTTTCCTACTCTTCCTGGAGCAGACGGTGCCTCTCAGCCAGGTTTATTTTTAAGTTAGTTAAAGAGTCAATTGTACGTATGCTCGTGCACTGGAAACTGCAGCTAATACTTCAACTAAAAATAGCTGAAGAGAGAAAGCTGTGAAGAGAAGCATGGCAACTGAAGAGAACTACTATGGGAAACACGGTAACATATTAACAATCATTCTGCTATGCTTTTAGGTCACTGGCTAAAGTGCAGCATGGAAGGCATTACCTTGACTTTAATCTGCTAATTGCTTAAGCAGTTTCAGTTTATTAACCACTCTGTTACTCAAGAGGTGTGTGTGAAGTCTATTTTTGCCATTATCGCCAACTATATTTCATTGATTTCCCAGACCCTTGGCATAAAAAACATACTTGAAAAAAGGCATTTTAGCTATGGAGATCAGCACATAGAGTGTGTACTTTTCCTTCTATTTCCCAGGCACCATAATGTACCTAGTGTTCATGCATCAGAAAGAGCTACCGTGTCCAGATAAAATGTCCTTTCAACTGAAAATTGTGACTTCTCTTATTAGACATTACAGTATACAGAGCTGTAGGAGAAAAATCATGTTATGGTTTTATCATGTATTGCTGCTTTCATGGAACCTTCTGTTAAAATACATAGGTATTAGGTACACAGCAGGGAAAGCTACATTTGTCTTTTAGCCTTTATTTTGTTATAACGTAGTGGCTCATTTTCCCTTATAATCATTTATATGGATATTAGAAGTTACTGAGGCGTTCCATGATCATGATTTGCAGTCAGGTGCAACATGTACTGTACATGTTTTTTAAAACAACTCATGCTAAGAACAGTGCTTTTGATTAGTAAAAGACAAGTAAAAAATTTCAATGATAGTTTTTTTTTCTATAGAATTATAAGTGATTATAAATGATTATTATAAATAATTTTGTATAAATGTTTGTTTAGCATCTACAGATATTTTGAGGCCATGCAGGTTTTGCAGAATTATTATTATTAACTAAAACACATATTTATGAAACACCAGCATATTCTGCAAAACTGTACAATAGAAGGGAATAGAATGAATATATTAAGAATACTGTATATGCAAACTAACATAATCATTACTGAAAAAAGAGGTAACTAGGGCCCTAATCAATAGAGCTTACAATATAAAAGGAAAGGTGAGTATGAGACACAAGGTGTGATGAATGCCAAGATCTGGATCAGTGAGGGATGTGGCATTGCATTTAGCAGGTGGTAGTACAGGTATAGATCCATTATCCAGAAAGCTCCAAATCTCTTTTTAATAATAAAAAGTTATCTCCTTTTTCTCTGTAACAATAAAACAGTAGGTAGCACATGATCCCAACTAAGATATAATTAATCCTTATTGGAGGTAAAACCAGCCTATCAGGATTAATTAATTTTTCAAGGTTTTTTAGTAGATTTAAGGTATGGAGATCCAAATAACAGAAAGAGACATTATCCAGAAACGCCCAAGCATTCTAGATAACGGGTCCCATACCTGCATATAGTATATCATATAGATAATGTTGCACTTAGACACTTAAAGGAAAACTATAACCCCAGAATGTACCAACCAACAGTTTAGGTAAAAGTTAAATACTGGGTATTTGAAGTCACATTAGCTTTGGACTGGACTTATAAAAAATTAGTGTGTGCATTATCCTTTTACATTTGAACAATTATTTTGCCATTCATGTGATGTGTCAGCTTTGCTATCAGCTTTCGCAGACTTGTGATTCATAATATGCACAAACAGTACAAAACTCCAAAGATAAATATAGGAGAAGGTAGTGACATTATAATTCAGTTTGTGTGAAGTACAAAGTTTCTTCGTTAATAATTTACTAGTCTCAAATCAGTGCGTTAAGCCAGTGTCCACTGTGTGACTCCTGAATGACATCCAGTGTTCTATTATTAAAAGGATTCAGTGACCTATGATATAGAATGGTTACCTTTCATATACCACACCTGCTCTATTTTAAAGTTGTAATTTTGCAGTTTATAAAAACCCAGGTGCTACTCACAAAAAAAGTAGTAAATTCAGATCCATATGGAGTGAGTGCACACCAGGAACCTTCAAAAGTTTTTTTTTTTTTTTTTTTTAAACAATATTTATTAGGATAATTTAAAAACAGGCCTGTTTTTAATATGGTCATGGAACTCCTTGGTTATTTATAATATCCTTATTTTTTACAAAAGAATATACTTTATTGAGACTAAAATCTGTAGAAATAGATAAATTGTCTGTCTAGTGTCCATGTATATGCATTATCATATCTGCCCAGATACAGACAGATATGAGTATGACACAGACTAACCACCACTTACTTGTGCTTCTGTTCTAATAGACTTCATGTCCATACATGTCATTTGTTAAGACTTACTGAAGGGGTTGTTCAGTGATCTCCAGCCAGTGGTTTGTTAGTGGTTTGTTAGCAACATGTTGCTCACCGACCAATTTGATGTTGCTCCCAGGAGCCCATTTTAAATTCCTGGCTTATTGGCTCAATAACCATGTGCACCAGTGATGTGCAGGCAGAATACCTTGGGTTTACCCGCAGGACTGGAGGGTTCAGGCCTACCTCGCTGATCCTCTTGTGGGTCGCGGGCAGGTTCAAGTTAAGCTCTTCTGCCTGCTCTCCCTGCCTGGCTTCCTGCTTTATAGGTGTGCATCCACCCCTTTTGCCATCAACTGGGCGGGTTGGTGCATGTCTATAAATGGAGGGGGGAAGGCAGTTGTGTGTGGGTTCTGGTCGGGTGCCGGTTGAGGTTTTCTCAACCCGCACATCACTAATGTGCATGTTGTGTTTTGATAGCCAAGGATGAGCAGAGTATAACAGTGCTTTATTAGCAGGTTTATGCAGCCATTACACAACAGTAACATAAACTCTATACTTCTTAAACAGTGTAGATAGTACTGTGTATACACAGCATAACTCATGTGCACAGTGACCTCTGTAGGTGATTTGTATAAACATTACATATTCCCCCTATAGTAGGAAAGCATTTGGGCAAATGTAATAAACAAAAACAATGAAACAGTATGCACCTTAAAGCAATAATATACATTCTTCACATCACATAGTCCTTGGTCCATGCAGGTAGTTTTCTGATTCTTCACATCACATAGTCCTTGGTCCATGCAGGTAGTTTTCTGATTCTCTCAGTACGCCTTATAGGTTCACTTTCTTCAGGCCTATTGCAGTTGGCATAAGGAGTAGGAAAATGTCCTTCATCAAATGGAGCTTCTACAAAGTCATATCTAGCAGTATGGTCCTTGCTGGCATCTCACTTTAAGTGGTGTAGTAAATTTACATTGTCCTTGTTTCAGTATTCCTGGTTTCTTAATTCTCTCTAAAGATCCAGGCTGAAAGTGCACTTCTCTTGTACCATGTTTTCTGTCAGTATAAGCCTTGCATTTGTCTTGTTGACATTTGGCAATGTCAGCAGTAGATGATTTTGTAGGAATAGTATTTAGTGGAAGTTTGATGTCTGCAACATGTAACTTAGTGAGCATCTGTCTGCCATGTAATAATTCAGTTGGAGATAATTGGGTTGTTGCATGGCATGTTGCTCTGTAGTTATGTAGGAACTCTGTTGTAAATACTTTCCAAGATTTCCCAGTAATATTTGCTGTCTATAGTGCTTCTTTCAAACTTTGGTTGAATTGCTCGATTTGCTTGTGGGTAATACACTGAAGATTTCCTATGCACAATATTCCTCCCCTATTCATAGTCCAGTCTCTCATTCAAAAACCACAAAAGAAAAGTCACTGATTAATTGGCCCTTGCTTCAGGCTGTTTAGGTAGCAAAAGGTGTTGGCTACCATCTTTGCCCCAGTCCCGTCTAACTGGTAACTGCTGGAAAGACCATGGTGCTGGTTGGAAAGGTATAACTTCATCTACTGTAGGAAACTTTTTTGCAGCCAATGGACTTCTCTGCCAGCACAATGAAACTCTGTTATAATTAATTTTCTTCATCAGTGCCAGCTACATCAGGCGATGCCTTATAATGAGGGGGCATGCCATTCAGAGCCGCTAAGCCATTGGCGCAGAAGGAGTGGGCATCATTCCGCAATTGTTGACATTTTTCTGTAGTGCAGGCAGGTGTCTGAAAATGGCAGACAGGCGGCGCTTGAAGGGGTTGTGTCCTAGGCGGGTGGATTGTATGATGTGTGTGGCGGGGCGACAACAGCTGTCTACTACAGGCTGCAAACCCCTTTGTTGTGTTTTGATAGCCGAGGATGAGCAGTGTATAACAGGGCTTTATTAGCAGGTTCATGCCGCCATTACACAACAGTAATATTTAATAATTATTCTGTTCATTTATATTAGTAATTGAGTTTTTAATGATGATGTATGTTTTTATTGTTTACAGATACAATATGTGATTGACATCATGTCAAGCAATTCTGATATTTTTTCATTTATATGACAATTTTAACATTTTCCTGAGTTTCACCACATGGCAATGAAAATATCAACACCCTTGAGAGTGGGCACTAATGCTAAACACAGAACTAGTCTGGATCACGTGCTAGGTGCATGGTGTAGGAGGTAGTGAGATTATGTCAAAAAAAGTGCAACCCCACATTTTCAGCAGAGATATTGCTGATGTGGTGTCTGTTGAATATAACTCAGAGGCACGTGCTAGGTTACACCTGATATCCATAATGGCGGGAAAATGGCCATGCCCATTTTGTGGCCACACCCCCTAATTACCATGTTCATTTTACAAAATTTGGCAGGGGTATTAAAGTTTGAACACAGTTCTGTGTTTGTTTTTTTTAGTTATTACAGTTTTGCTAATGAAGGTGAATTGCCCTTTAAGATGCAAATCACAGTTTCCCCAAAAGCATAGCCACTCTTGCCATGAAGCAAGGCGAGATTACAGCTATGTCCGATGACGGCACTTCCGGTTTACAATGACAGCACTTCCTGATTCTTGATGGTCAGCGGGTCCGGGTTGCGTATAAGGTATTTGCGGGTCGGGTCGCAGGTCCAATCGGGTAAGAATGCAGGTCACGGTTCCGGGTTGTGGATTGCAGGTTGCAGGTACAGGTCCCAAAAAATGGACCCGCGCAGGACTCTAGTCTATATTGATTATTTTTTTTTTATATAGAAAACCTGCATACTGGGAGTAGCACATTGCTGCCTTGCAGTGGTTTTCAGTTATTTCTAACCAGGACATAATCTGAGAGAAGCTTACATGTTTTCCCTTTGTTTCTTTTGGTACATACTGGTTGGAAAAATTGCTTTAGATGAAATAGACCCTAGGCTGTGTGCCTGTGAAATTAGTTTGTAAGTGGGGCAAGGGCTGATGTGAATGATAAGCAATCTCTGCAAAGCTCTGCTTAACATGGCAATGCTATTTAAATGAAGGATGATAACAACAATATTAAACCTATGGGGACAGTAAACATTCTCTGTAAAGCACAATGAAATACGTTGGCACTAAACTGGATAAAAATAATTGCAGTCTTTCCAAACAGTTGTAGTTTGTGCGCTTGCACTTTACAACAGGAGATTTTAGGTTCCACAGCTGTTTATATTCTTTTTATTCTCCAGTAATAATTATTAATAAATATGTTGAAGGTGTTGCTAGATATATGTATCAGTAAAAACATATACAGTATTTCTTCAAATATTAAAACAAGATACTTCCAGCAGTATCTGAGAAATATCACCATCTGTCTATGAAAGCCATCCTTTGACATTAATATGATCTGTATAAACAATGGAGCTATTAAACTCAACTAGTATTAAAGGGCAAGGAAAGGCAAAGAAATAAAATCCCATTTTTACTTTCTTTAATGAAAAAGAAACCTATCTCCAATATACTTTAATTAAAAAATGTATACTGTTTTTATAAGAAACCTGACTGTATGCAGTGAAATTCTCCCTTCATTTACTGCTGTGGATAGGAATTGTCAGACGGTCCCTAACTTCTGGCAGGGAAACAATCATACTTATGAACAGCAGGGGGAGCCCCACCTTACTTACCAGCCCTGCAAAACTCAAGCTGCTTTGTTTTTTGATCATTTATGACGATCCCTAAGAAGCCCAGATCACACTGAGCATGTGTATGTAGTCTAGTCTTGCTGTAGATCTGTAACAAAGCTACAAGATGAAAGCCCCCTGTGGCCAACTTTGAAAGCATAAATCATTTGTTTGATTAGGCTTGTAGTGCAGTAAGTTCATGTTTATGTTTAGTATCCAAAATACACAATTTCTAGCCTTATTCTATTTTACACTGTCCTTGCCCTTTAAACAGAGCATTGCTTTCTTATTGCTTGACTTTGTGCCTGTGTCGTTCATGCATTCATTCAATACATCACTTTTGAATCCGGCCTATTAACAAATCCACCACAAAAGATTTGGTAAAAAATTTAACCAAATCCAAAAAAACGAATTAGAGTAGTCACATTTGACAAAGAAAAAGTGTTAAAACTGTGTAAAAAAAAAAATCAGGTGTGAACCAAAAACTGCCACATTCAGTTGTCGCTATAAGGGGGTGGTTCACGATTATATTAACCTTTTTTATGATGTAGATGTTGATATTCAGAGACAATTTGAAATCGGTCTTCATTTTTTGTGGATTTTTTTAGTTGTTTAGCTTTTTGTTTGATAGCTCTCCATTTTGGTATTTCAGTTCGAATCCTTCTTACCCTGAAAACCAGGCAGTGATTTAAATGAGAGCCTGGAATATCAACAGGCAAAGGAAACAATAGGAAGACAAGTAATGAAAAGTCAAAATAACACTATCCCACATCTAGATAACACATCCCAAAGCTAGAAAGAGGCAGAAAAGGACAGCAAGTATATATATAAAAAAGCTCTAAAAAATAAATAATGAAGACTAATTTCAACATTGCTAATAGGACATTCTATAACACTGTAAAAGTTAACTGAAAGGTCAACCACCCCTTTATAGTTATATGATTAATTTCAGTTAAACATTTAGGATTCCGAATTCTGCAACTGCAAGTGCTAGGTTTTAGCCAACTATCCTACAGAATCCTGATTTTGCTGCTTTCCCAGTCATGCAAAGGCACTGATTCCCAAATGAATGTCATATCAAATATATATGCTAATGTGTAACTAAGCATGTTAACTTACCCTTGTACTCAGGAGCTCTAGTAAACAGCAAATAGAAGCTGTTATGTCACAGATGAAGGTCCACATGAATGTGGCTCATTGTTTGAGCAGTTTGTTGACTGTGACGAATGTGCATCTTTTTTTAACGTTGCTTGATATAAAACTACTTTACCTGAGTATGTAATAATGCTGTGTCTTTGTTCCAGGTGAACCAAGGAAGTTTGACCCAAAGTTTAAAGGACCCATTGGGAAAAGGTAATTCTTTTAGTTTTTTTAGCCAATTAAATTACGAATCGTACAAATTTTTCGGACGATCGAAATGAAATTTCACGATTTGTTCGTGAAATCGAACGATCGGTATCCGATCGTATGAATTCATCGAGAAATCGGATATCAAGCAAAACGATAGCCTAAAACAATTCGATAAGCATTCGATGGTCGAATACTTATCGAATTGTGAATTTGGTTGAATTTATTATGAGGAATAATAGTAAATTTGCCCCTTAAACTAAGTTTATTCATTCTAGATCTAGACAATCTAGAACAGCAAACAGTTTTCTACATATGATTGGAAGATGCAAATACAGGTATGGGATCTATTATCTGGAAACTCTTTAGCCAGAAAGTTCCAAATTAAGGAAAGGCTGTATCCCATAGCTTCCCTTTTATCCAAATAATCCAAAGTTTTAAAAATGATTTCCTTTTTCTCTGTAATAATAAAACAGTACCTTGTACTTGATCCAAAGTAAGATATAATTAATCCTCATTGGAAGCAAAACCAGCCTATTAGGTTTATTTAATGGTTACATGCTTTTCTAGTAGACTGAAGGGATGAAGATCCAAATTACAGAATGATCCATTATCTGGAAAACCCCAGGTCCTGAGCATTCTGGATAACAGGTCCCATACCTGTACAGGAAAATAAAAATATATGTTAGTGTTTAATGACAGACATTTGATAAATTCTGTTTTGTTTTTGTTTACAGTAACAATACAGACATATACTAGTAGGTAAAAACATGTCAGGGGTTTAAAGACAAAGTGATTCAGAGCAGCAGAAAAGCACCCGTATAATCAAGCAATTAAAATAAGGATATACTCTATCTATAGTTTTGAGTGGTTCAATCTGTGTAAAGTGAGTCCCTTTTGCTACAGCAGCGTGCCCTGCTAAAATGACCTTGCCATCTAAAGCCTAAATCTAAAGTGATACAGGTTGGACTAGATTGTTGAAAGTATTTTTATGGCTTAAAGTGTCAAGGGCAAGTGCGCGCCATTAAGTTGTACATGTTTTAAAGTGAAACAGTGCGCCTGTAAAAACTGCTTTTTGCACTGATTTAATGAAAAATGTTATTAAAAGCCTTGATAGCACTGCTGAGCTGACTGATTTTCCAGGCTCTTAGTACCTTACAATCTAGTCAGACAATCAGCAGCTAGGCAAACAGTTTTCAAATGGTGCATGCACACCCATTAGTTCTCATTCAAAACCCACTGCATCCACTACCATTCCTTAACTTGTGCATTTGAGTGACTTACAAGTTAGGGGGACAAGTAGGGGGTGGGAAACCTAAATAATGTCCTGCTCTAGCCCCATATTAACACAGTAGAATGCAGACAGTGCTGTATTCATGACACCTGCTGCAGTTCATGTAGGCTGAAAAGCAGCATGCAAAGTGCAAAACACCAGATAACACCCAGTTTTTACACTTAACACCCTGCCTTCCAGTTTGTAAATAATCCTTTATATGTCCCCTTTATGAATGTGTGCCATTAAATGGGAAGGGATCTAGTATACTGTTGGAACACTCCTACAAATACATAATTCTCAGATGCAATAGCTTAATGTATCTCAGGCAAGGTGCCAAAGGAAGTGGAAATCAAGAAGAGTGAAGTGAGTTCTAGATGGGCATTGCTTTTGTAGGTTAGTTAGTTCACACAGTTCTTTCTGACCTTGTGCAAGTCATGCCTCCTCTGTAGAGCATTTTTGCTAATTAACAAATATATTCCATTTTGGACATAATTTCACATTTATATATTCTGATTGCATTTGCATATTAATTGACATAAGATTGCCCATATGTGCATTATATCATGCATTCATTTAGTAATTTGCACATCTGAATTGCCTGATTATGACATGCAATTCTTTAAATGTCTCATTTTTAATGTCGAACCTAGTCTTTAGTGCCTTCAAGTGCCTTTCCCTCTAGAATTACTTAGGCATTGCACAAAAAATAAAGTGGTGTGAAACAGTGAGGGCACCCAGACTTCATATAACTGTATCTTGCAGTCGTGGTATAAAATGTGATGGTATGGAGTTGTTGATTGCTGGACAACACATGGTTATAAACCCTTTGATAGTGAAGGCTATTTCACATGGGTATTTTAGGACTTAAATTTAAATGCTTGTTCAATATCAAAACATATTTATTGTATGTACTGTATGTTTATTTTTTTTTACACAATTAAGTGCATTTTTTGTTTGCCTATCCTGTTTATAATTTTAACACATCAAACAGACAGATGTTTTAGTTTTATAAAAGGCAATGAATAAAACGAGACTGCACTAAAATACATGATGTAAATCATAGTGGGGGGCGATCTAATTGAATAAAATGGCATGATTTAGCTGAATCATTTAAATGTTCTCAGATTGCTTCACAAACACACATATGCACGTAGGAGTAACCTTGTATAGGAGCCTACGTGTGAAAGAAGACAGTTAAAGTGTCTACTGCAAACCAGGTGATGGGGTATGTGAACGGTAGTGTATTTGGCAAGGAAATACTGTATGCTTTGGTGAATCATATTAGATTCTGACCACTTTCCTAGTGACATGCATTTGTTCCAAAACAACTATCAAGCTGTCTAATGAGCATTGTTTGCCAGAATGGGGGATTTTGCATTCCATATAACAGATGCCATAATATAAGTGAATCAGGAAGCATTCCAAAAATCTCTGTATTGAAATATTTTTCCATTGTAGCATTTATACCACACATTTCTTACTGCAAAAGCAATCTCTCTCTTGTCCTTTCCTGTTAGAAATATTGATACGGAATGGAGCTTGTATACTATATATTATGGGGCAGATTTACTAAGGGTTTAATTTCGAGGGTTAAAAACCCTTGAATTCGACCCATTATACTTTTCCCGAAGTAAAATCCGACGAAATCGTAAATTGAATTCGTAGGATTTTACCGCTATTTGATCTGTCAAACGATTGAATAGAAATATCTGATTTCTCGAAAAAATCGCACAAAATCCTCCAAAATCATGAAAAAATCATGATTTTTTCGATAAATTGGAGGATTTCTATTCGATAAAAAAAAACTTAGAAAAAGCCTATGGGAGCTTCCCATAGACTAATATAGCAACTAAGTAGGTTTAATCTGGCGAACTAGGCAAACGAAAACATTTTTAAAGAGCAAGTACTGTTTGATTTATTGTAATCATTCGATTCGATCGAATTTAGCAAATTCGATGGTGGAAGTAGCCGGAAAACAAAAAAATCGAAAATAGTAATTTTTGCATTCAAATCCTTCACCCGAGCTTAGTAAATCAGCCCCTTTATGTATGTGTTTTCAGATTGTCTGCCATCTTCTTTTTAACTGGTACAAAAATCTGCACTAATACAGCTTTTCTTTATATTTAATACATTAGTATCCAGGTATGGATTTCAGCTTATCTGTGGATTTTTATTTAACAGCCTAAAAGGTTACTATAATGCCTTTTTTTATTTTCCCCTGTAAATTTTTCCAGTGGATATATTGGCAATATACTTGTTCATTGATTATACAACTAGGGTTGCCACCTTTTGTGGCTGGAGACACCAGGCAGTGGGAGCACGGATGATGTTGTGGGCGGGCCATAAAGTGGGTTAGGGTTGATATATGCCAGGGGTGGGGTTAGGAAGTGGCAATCTCAGGTAGACTGATTATCCTGCCATTCACTTCAAAGCCCTGTCCAGATTTGAAAATTTCCCAAAAACTGTGCTGTCCAGGTTAAAAACCAGAATAGAAACAGATATGATAAGGTTCATTTCAGCGTAAATTTACTGATTACAGTTGTAAAAACTATATGTATAGTGGCTCTTTAACAAGTGGTAACCTCGGTGTTATGAGAAACTGAACTTGGGATAAGCAAAAGAAAAAAACAAGATTAGAAGAGGCAGAGGCACATGACATACTGAAGTGCAAATGAGAAGTACATTTCTGGTTTTGAAGGAAATGTAAAAAATGTTTGATCCGCTTAAGTAAGAGATATTCTTGCAACATGTTATTTTGCCATAGCATGATGTTGGAGGTGGCAATTACCTTTGCTCTTTATAAAAAAAGAACATATCCTTTCAGCCTTCATTTACAATTATACTTGTTTCTCAGACTTTTTTTTTTTTTTTACACAGTTTGTTTATTTAGTGATAGCTGTATGAATTTTCATTTGAATAAGCTGTATTGAATGTCACTTACAAAAGGAAGACTTATTTCCACATAATTCCTTAACTCAGAATCCTTCATATGTGAATGGAGTTGGGAAATTTCCTTCATTATTGTCTCTTCAACATCTAAAACATGGTTATTCAGTAACATAACTACCAGGAGTGCAGGGATGAGATACCGGGCCCGAACTCCCTTGGGGCCCACTGGAACCGCAATAGAGATTTTAAAATGCTCATGCCAGCAGCCCTCTGGCCTGAAATTCGTAGAGGGGGAGGGCCCAACAGAAGGGCTCAGTTGCCCATCCTGTACCAGGTAGAATTGGTAGGAAATACAAATTATAATTGCGCTAGTGATGTGCCCTCCTTTACATGTTTAGACGCAGACAGGGTGAGGGGGCAGCACTAGCTGGGTTGTCGCAGGGAGTCATGAACATTGAAGTACAGGGCTGCCTTGCTTCACCTAGATTCCTCTCTTTGATGGGCAGAACAATGCCCTAGATGTAAGTGCAGGACAAGCATTAAGGGGTATTACTTTGTGTTCTAGCACTTGCAGCTAGGGCTTTTGTAAATGACCCCTATTATTATTATCATGTTGTAAGAGGCCATTATTTGTGGTATTATGTATTAACAAAACACAGCAATAATATTCTACACAATTAAATTGTACACATGAATATCTAAATTAATTGTTACAAACAAACATCATTTTGAGTCAAGTGTTAAGCAAAAAAACTAGCAACTGTATGCACTCAAGTCATTTAAATAATTATCAGGTTTCTTACCTTTCATTTCTCTGTATGTTCATTGTCGGGGTTACCAACTTGCCTAATTTGGGATGGGCAATTATACTATAGGTATGGGCCAAAGCAGCCACATTCCTTCTTTATTGTGCCAGCACTAGTAGTGTAAGATACATTAGTAGCCAAAGTCTATAAAGAGGTTGTAGTTTAATACCAGTTATAGAAAATAGATTATTTTAGTTACAACTTTAGTGAGAGGAGATTTTCTATAGTGCTTATAACCTCTGATAGATGCTGCATCCCTTATATCCCTTATATACCTTATATATGTTTGTCAGTATATGTATGTCTGTCAGAGAAGTAAAAAACTTAATTTGTGCATAAATTATAATTAGATGAGCAGAAAACATTTCTAAAAAAATATAATATTGCACTTATGTTAAAAAGATTATACATTGCTATCTGGATACAGATATTAGCATAGGTATTGACATGCAATAGCTACAATTACATATATATATAATACCACGGAAAGCCGGCACTCTCAAATAAAAAGTTCATATGCCTGGGTGCAGTATCAAAATGTATTATCCACCAGAAAGGTCCACACTGACATATATCATATGTACCATGTAAAGCAAGGCACAGGACAGAACTTTAAAATATGGTGAAAAAGATAGAGTTTATTTATTATTCCAACGTTTCAGTCTCCCTTGAAACATTTGTCAAGGTCTCAAGGAAGACTGAAATTTTTGTGTGACGCGCCTATAAAAATAGAAGTCGGAAGCTGCCAGTGTAAGGTGGTAGGGTGGGAAGAGCAGGCAGAAGAACTCAACCAGAGCCCCGGGCCAGCCCGCACATTTCTAGAGCACGCCTCACCTCATCCAGCAGGTTGGGGAATGAAAAGATACTGAGCACATATGTACTTTTTTTTCATAAAATATGAAGAGAATCTTCATAGTCACACTTTGATGATATAGTAACAGAAGCTGTGAATGACTCAAAAGTTGCATTATGGCATAATTCTTGCACAAATCAATACTAACCCCCAAGACTTATGACCAAGACTTATGAAAGTTCCGAATTACAGAAAGGCTGTCTCACATAGACTCCAATTTAATCAAATAATCCAAATCTTTAAAAATGATTTCCTTTAATAAAAAAACAGTAACTTGTACTTTATCCAAACTAAGATATAATTAAACAAAAGCAGCCTATTGGCAGTTATTTCATGTTTACATGATTTTCAAGTGGACTTATGGTATGAAGATACAAATTACAGAAAGATCCATTATCCAGAAAACCCCAGGTCCCGAGCATTCTGGATAACAAATCCCCTACCTGTACTTGTTTTTTGTTTATAAACCCAGTAAGATTTAAGCAGGCTTTAATGAGATTACAGAATCAATATTTAGTAACATACATTACATTTTCTTTGCTTATCTAATGGCATATGTAAGATGTGATGCATGTGTGAGTTAAAGTGTTGGGAAATATTTAGGAATAGAACGGATGCCGTCAGCTCATGATAAAATCAAATAGCTTTCTTTTAAGTCGCCACACATATCAGCTTAGTTGCAGGCTCTGGCTAGAGTCTAATCATAGCCTGGCAGCTCTATATTTTACACATTAGCTCATTCTTCTAGAGGTGGCATAGCAAAAGAAAAATTCTGGATATTTATATATAAATATATGATTTTTTTCCCCCTATATCAATTTTAACCTTGGAGGCCAGTAAAAAAATGTGTTTGTACACTGTGAAATATCTTTATGCAATTGAAACTCCAATTCTGAGAGTTGCAGAGTAAAATGATTTTCAGCCAAATCTGAATCCTACAAAAAGAGCTGGGATTTTTATCCAACAAAACCAGCTGGAAATTCTGCATCTCTACTATTAGGATTTACTGGTGGAGTCAGATCTGTTGGGCACCCAGACACCCCTAGTAAGCAAAACCACTAAGCTTTGTAGACTGAGCATGGCACCACCATCTTTCTTCATCTCCCAGACTTCTTTGCACAGTAAACAAGGTCTTATAGGAATTGATATGCTACACTTATAAGATGTGCACTGACTAGGGACAGACATTTGTGCCCCAATGATTTAAGGTTTTCTTTTCATTTAATAAACAGCAGTTATATTAATCAGTTGTATTGTTTCTTTTTTTTATTTCTAGGCACTGTACGGACATCTTGTGTTGCATCATCTTTGTGGTGGTGATCCTTGGATACATTGCACTAGGTGTTGTAGGTAAGTAGATATTACATTGGTGTTGGAATTCTGGCTCAAGAATTTAAATGGTGACATAGTGCTAAAAAGGAATAGTATTAGACTCTTATAGGGGAATGTAATATAAGTCGGTAACGCAAAAACTATTCGCAATGCGAAAAGGTAAGCCGTTGGGCTAATAAATTTTGCTTTGCGAGAATGTAATATACCTTTTGCGAACCCGGAAACTGTTTAGCGACCAGTGGAAGGCCGCTTGCAAATTTTAAAGTTTGCGCTAATGCGCTGTCAATGAAATAAAACTGGGAGCTGCAAGTATTGAGTAATTTGGTGGACATAATTCAGTATCTGGGACTATGCTGCAGAATAAAGGAGGTATACAAATTGCTATATGTATTGTATAAAGAGGCAAAATAAAGATTATTTGAATTTTAAATAGTTAGGCAATTTTCACATCAGCTAGCAGGCTGGCCTTTGGAGTAATTCCCCTACAGGAGAGTATATAAGAAAGTGCAGATTGGGCCTACTTTGAATCTCAATCCAGACCTGACTGGGAGTGATGTACACATGTGCAGAAGCATACAATGACCTCAGTGGAGTGTTGTGTGCATATGCAGGGAGCAACAAATGGCTATATAGCAAATAAAGCCTCATATTCTGTAACAGGGGGTACTTTATTTATTATAATACACAAGTTTCATAAACTCTGATTATAACGATGACATCGCTAAGCACCATTTGAAATAAATTACAGGATATCCATTGCTCTTGTCATATATATATATATATATATATATATATAGTCCACTGAGATGCCAGTACTCAAAAAAAGAAGTTAATTTGCCTGGGTGCAGAGTCAGCAAATCATCCATAATACCC
Organism: Xenopus borealis; assembly: GCA_024363595.1. Taxonomy (NCBI): domain Eukaryota; kingdom Metazoa; phylum Chordata; class Amphibia; order Anura; family Pipidae; genus Xenopus; species Xenopus borealis. The sequence goes on from CM044437.1 coordinate 72,671,620, forward strand.
AAAAATGAGCCGCACTCACAGGTTTAAAAAATATTACAGAATTTGTTTATTGAAGGTTAATGTAACTGTTATAGACCTGCGCTGCCCCTTCCCACTGATGATGTCTCAAAAAGGGCGGGGCAAGCTGGTGTGTAGCTATGAAGTCGGGAGCCGACAGTTGAAGGTGGAGCAAAGGGGAGTGTGAGATCAGCATGAACCCGACCGACCCGAGGGTCCCGTGGGTATTGGGCCTGCCCGCAAATCACTAACACCGTGATTAACTATGCATGCTGTCATCTTGGTGATGCTGATATAATAAAATGTCAGTAATTATTACTAAAAACACTACTATGTAGCACATACACAAACTGTTATAATATGATTCTCTTCTGTTTTAATTAAAAAAGATTTCTAGAGCAGGTCATACAGAAAATCAGAGGGAGAAAGCAGAACTAGCCTTGCCTGAAGGCATTTAGTATCACAGAACTAGCCTTACCTGAAGGCATTTAGTATCACATGATATGAGGGAGATGTGTTCTATGTACTGGGAAGAAAATTGTGGAACTACATTGAACTAAAGTCTTTAACTGTGGCTTTCTTTGTAGCATGGATTCATGGTGACCCCAGGAAGATTATCTACCCAACAGACAGCTATGGGCAGTTTTGTGGCCAAAAGGGTACACCTAATGAGTAAGTACTGGAATTTTACCCCCCTCCAGGGGCATAACTACAGAGTAAGCAGACCCTGTGGCTGCTGGGGGGAGAGGCAGGAGGTATAGAGGCCTCATGAGGCTCTAATTCATATTCAGTTTCATTAAATATTGGTAAAACAGGTCAAACGCTAGACATGACTGAAAAATAATTTGCTGTGGGACCCTTTCTCTGGTGCCTAAAAATATGTTGCTTTATTTTGGAAACATATTTATTCTTTATCTGCTGTGATTAAAAAAATGTTATATATAAACTTTTAGAATACAAAACAATATTTTATTAACACATTTGGAATATATAACAATATTGTATTAAAACATTAAGGGGCAGATTTACAAAATTCGTGTGAATAATTTGAAGTTCGATCGAATTCGATCAAATTCCGATCAAATTCCGATCTTATGATTCTATAGAATATTCAAATATGCAAATTTGGCCACTTCGATCATCGAATATGCAAAATTCGATCATATTGAATAGATCGAATGATCGAATATTCGATCTTTTGACCATTCGATGATCGAAGTACTTCAACTTTGAAATTTTATTTGACTGCCTACTTCGCCAGATTGAACCTACCGAATAGCAATAGAAGCCTATGGGAATCCCCCCAATGGCCTTTTTTTCTATTACCTGTTCGAATACCATTTGTACGATCGAACGCCTCGATCGTTCAAATCGTACAAATTTTTCAAACGATCGAAGGAAATTTCATGATTTTTTCGTGAAATCAAACGATGCTGTTTGATTGTACGAATTTTTCGAGAAATCGAATAGCGCTCAAAAAATAGCCTAAAACTATTCGATTTCCATTCAACAGTCGAATTTCTGCCGAATTTCTGCCGAATTTGAGGGCTAAAAGCCCTCGAACTCGTGAATAATGCTAAATTTGCCCAGAAGAGTATAACTCAAACTATTAAGTAATGTTTTCATTTATATTCAAGGGAGCAAAACCACCTTGAAAGCTAAGGCAAATATGCTCCAAGTGCCCTTTCGAAAAGCATTGGTTCATGAGAAGTGAGGTTTATCGATATATGTTGAAACTGCTCATTCATTAGGACCTCACGGGACCCATACCTCCTGGAACCCTGTGCAGCTGCAGGGTGCTTCCTCTGTAGTTATGAGAGCAGAGCTTGGCAACACTCAGTGGAGAAGCCACCTGCAAAGTCAGCTAACCTGCAAAGCATCAGCACAGCATGCCTGAGAAATATAAATTGTAAAAGTGCTATGTAAGACACTGAGCGTATTTACTGTAAATTCCCTTTGAGGGTTTAAAGGGATCCTGTCATGGGAAATTTTTTTTTCAAAATCTATAAGTTAATAGTGCTGTTCCAGAAGAATTCTGCACTGAAATCCATTTCTCAAAAAAGCAAACAGATTTTTTTATATTTCATTTTGAAATCTGACATGGGGCTAGACATTTTGTCAATTTTCTCAACTGCCCCATTTAATGTGACTTATGCTCTGATAAACTTCAATCACTCTTTACTGCTGTACTGCAAGTTGGAGTGAAATCACCCCCTCCCTTTCCCCCACCCAGCAGTCTAACAAAAGAACAATGGGAAGGTAACCAGATAACAGCTCCCTAACACAAGATAACAACTGCCTGGTACATCTAAGAACAGCCCTCAATAGTAAAACCCGTGTCCCACTGCGTAATATTCAGTTACATTGAGAAGGAAAAAAAACAGCCTGCCAGAAAGCAGTTCCCTCCTAAAGTGCTGGCACAAGTCACATGACTGGGGCAGCTTGGAAATTGACAAAATGGCTAGTCCCATGTCAGATTTAAAAAATGAAATATAAAAAAATCTGTTTGCTCTTTTGAGAAATGGATTTCAGTGCAGAAGTCTACTGGAGCAGCACTATTAACTGATGCATTTAAAAAAAAAAAAACGTTTTCCCATGACAGTTTCCCTTTAAGAAAAGTAAACGTATTCTACATAAATAATTGACATTTCTCAGTACTTTAAGTTACATTGTACATTAGCGTACGCAAGAAATTCATTTGTTTTGGATGAAAAGGGATGAAAAAGTTTCCCGATTTACAAAAGCTAAATTACATTCAGATGCTGCATTACTAAAGCCGCTGAGCTTATACTTGGTTTAGTGCCACCTTGTGGACATTTTATAATATACAGGGGTGGATAAGAAAACAATAGACATGAAAACATACAATTTCAAGAACAAATTCTTGTTCATGTGTTGTTGTTTCAAGTTTATGATCATATCCCATGTCACCATACCAAATAAAAATAAATTCCACATGGTGGCCCTAACAATTTATTCATTGCTTTCTCTTTGTTTTTATTTTTTTGGGAGAAGTGCCTCCTTTGTAGTGCTTTAATTTTACATCCTCTCCCTGTAGATTTTAAAGGGGTTGTTCACCTTTGAGATAACTTTTAGTATGATATAGAGAGTGATATTCTGAGACAATTTGCAATTTGTTTTCATTTTTTGTTATTGAAGGTTTTTGAGTTATTTAGCTTTTTATTCAGCAGCTCTTCAATTTGCATCTTAAGCAATCTGGTAACTAGGGTCCAAATTACCCAAGCAACCATGCACTAATTTGAATAAGAGACTGCAATATGAATATGAGAGGGCCTGAACAGAAGGATCAGTAATAAAAAGTAGCAAAAACAACATTTGTATCCTTACATGGCATTTGTTTTTTTTTATAAGGGAGTCAGCAACGCCATATTGAAAGCTGCAAAGAGTCTGAAGAAAAATGCAAATAACTATAAAGCTATAAAAAAGAAATATTGAAAACCAATTCAAAAGTTGCTCAGAATTGTTCATTCTATAAAATCATAAAAGTTACCGTAAAGGTGAACCACCCATTTAATAACTCTAGCTTTTTATAGAGAATAGATATTGCAATTTATCAACCACTTAAAGGAACAGTAACACCAAAAAAATTAAAGTGTTTTAAAGTAAAGAAAATATCATGTAGTGTTGCCCTGCACAGTTAAAACTGGTCTGTTTGCTTCAGAAACACTACTATAGTTCATATAAACAAACTGCTAAGTAGCAATGGTGGAGATTGAAAAACGGCTATATGGCACAGGATTAGTATCTGCTATCTGCTGTGTAACTTGAGCCTCTTCCCCTTTGACTAGCTGCTCCCATGGCTACACAGCAGTTTTACCAGTGCAGGGCAACACTGCATTCAATTTTTATTACTTGAAAACAATTTCATTTTTTGATGTTACTGGTCTTTTAAAAAGCACAAGACCACAATTAAAAGGATGGTTGTGAAGTTCCTGCAACGGCATGGTAGTATAATCAACCTTACTGCTGAATGTTTTGAATGAGAAAACGGGACAGTCGCACTTCTATATGGTACTGTGTTCCAAAAATATATTAGTAATATTTTAGTTGTTAACTATGTATATCTCTGTACAGGAACAAGACAATTTTGATGTATTTTAATATTCTTCGATGTGCAAGTCCAGTTGTGCTTATAAACCTGCAGTGCCCGACAACACAAGTAAGAAAATTAACAATTTCTCCAAATACGTATACTAGGTATTATTATTATAATTATTACTCTCTCTCTCTTTTTATCTCTCTCTCTCTCTCTCTCTCTCTCTCTCTCTCTCTCTCTCTCTCTCTATATATATATATATCATAAAAATATATGTGTAACACATTATACAGTTTGTAATTTTAAAAAGTATTGTATTATTGTAAATATTTTAATATTGCTAAACTAATGATCATCATTTTATCTTTTAGCTCTGTGTCTCAAAATGCCCAGACAGATTTGCTACCTATCTTGACATGCAAGCCAACAGATTCAATAACAGCTATTGGGAATACTACAAGCAATTCTGTAAACCTGGTTTTGACAAGCCTCGAAAGGTAAGTGGATATAAAACAGTGCTAGTACAGGTATGGGATCTTTTATCTGGAAACCATTTATCTCTGAATTACGTGATGGATTTGAATGCATTGCAAACATAAAAAGATGTGCTATATAATCTATATGCATGCTCTCATGTCATGTGTAGAGCTTCCTTTTCTTTATATATGTACTCCGCACAGGGTCAGACTGGGGGGCCTGGGCCCCACCGGGACTGCTGTCCAGGGCTCCCATCACCCTACCCTGAAGTGATGAACGGCGCGCATGATCTAACGGCACTGCACAGCGCACATGCCAGTCACTCCCAATATTCTTTTTATGCTTCCTTCTCTCAACACTTCTATGTTCTCCCATTCATCGCAAATTAATTTTGACCCTCTCGTTCACAAACCTCTCTTCTCTGCTCTCTATTTTGCTCATCTGCACCTCTTTTATTATCCTACTAAATCTACTATATAGTTTACTATATATTTCTAAATAATTTAATAATACCTGATTTTTCAGTCTATTACAGAAGTGTTGCGGGATGAAGATTGTCCGTCTATGATAATTCCAAGCAGACCATGTAAGTGGTAGTTGCAGTTTTCAGTACTCCAGGTAAAGTTGTTGTACTGTGTTAGCCAGTCACAGGGCTATTCAGCTTGAAAAAGAAACTAAAATGCTCTGAAAGCTTGCTATGGTTATCTTAGTTAGCCAATAAAGGAATCACCTTTATACCACCTTTTTGTTATTTTTTTGCTTAGACACAAAGATTCGGCCGAATTCTTTATCCTGCTGAAAAAGCCCGAATCACGAACCAAATCCTGAGTTAGGCAAATGCACATGTAGCGTATTTTGCTCAGCCCAATGCCTCCTGTAATAAACATAAATGGAAACCATCCATCATTGCTTGTGGGAGATGTTTTTTTCAGACTATAACACACATTTAAAGGAAAACTATACCCCCAGAATGAATACTTAATGAACAGATAGTTTATTTCAAATTAAGTGGCATTTTAAAGAATCTTACCAAACTGGTCTATATATATTTAAGTAAATATTGACCTTTTATATCTCTTGCCTTGAACCACCATATTGTGATGGTCTGTTATTTGGCTCATGTGACCTTATATGTTTTTTTTCTTTGTTTGTTTGTGTGCACCATGAATCATAGGATCCCAGGGGGCAGCCCTTATTTTTTAAAATGGCAATTTCTATTTATGATTACCCAATGGCACAAACTACTAAAACAGTTTATTATTATGAAGATGGTTTATTTACATGAAGCTGGGTTTTACATATGAGCTGTTTTATTTACTATATTTTTATAGAGATCTACATTGTTTGGGGGTATAGTTTTCATTTAAGAGTTTTCAGGCCAATAACCGCCTCTCAAAGTTGTGAGGCACAAGTGGGGAGTGCACTGGGTGCTTTTCTGCCAGTTAAAATACCTTGTGCTCTATTAACTTAAATCTTAGGGCAGGGGCACACAAAGCTACTGGGGGAGATAAGTCGCCTGAAGAAGAAGCGGTTTGTCGCCTGATGACTAATCTCCCCAAACTGCCTAGATTGTAAATCTAGATTGTAAAGCAGGATGGCACTCAGAACGCTTTCTTGTGAGGCAACCTCAGGTGACTTTGGAAAACGAAGCGTTACGAGTGCCTTCCCGCCAGCAATTTACATTCTAGCCAGCTGGGAAGCAGTTCAGGGAGATTAGTCGCCCGAAGAAGAAGCAATTTGTTGCTGGGCGACTAATCTCCCCCAGTAGCTTTGTGTGACCCTGTCCTTACCCAACACCTGTGCTACAGGGAGTGATTTAATGGCAGATTTACTATTGGTCGAATTTCGAATTGAAAAAAATTTAAATTCGACAATGGGAATAGTTCGAGAATTAAAATCCATTGAATCCAAAGGATTTTACCGCAATTCGATTGGTCGAACGATCGAATTATAAAAATGGTTTTTTAACCATCCGATCGAATTTTTATAATTCGATCAAAATTCACCAAAGCCACTTCGGCAGATTGAAACTGGTGAACTAGGCAGTCAAATAAAAAAGGGGAAGTAATTAGATAATCGAGTATTCGAATATTCAAATAGATTTTTATTCGAATTATTCAAATCATTCGTTTCGATCAAATTTACTGAATTCACTGGTCAAATTTACCTAATTTGCATATTCGAAATTCGAATCTTTTTGAAAATTCGATAAAATTTCGAATCATTCATGTGAATAGATGTGAATTTAGTACATTTGCCCCTTAATGTTAATGAGAAGCCTTCTGTGTTTGTGGGGGTCTGGAGTGTCTGGGTCATTTAGTTTCTCAGCCTTTGACATCATGAAGAACGTAGAAGATACCTCTTGAGGAAACTTCGGGCGATTCCGGAAATCGCCGCACCGCGTCTGCACAGGCGCTGGAGCTTTGTCCCAGGAACGATCGGCAGACAGGGAGAAGGAAATTCGGGGAGATTGTCGCCTGCTAAAAATGCCAGGCGACAAAATCTCCCCGAATCTCCCTGTGTGTCCCTACCCTTAAGATTTAATTGAAATCCATGGGGAAATTTGGAACTGAATAAGGAGAAAAATAATATTCCTCAAATTAAATCTGGCCCAGTATGAAAAACTGTTGCCTCAACTTTTGATAATATATGCAGAGTCTAGGGAAAGTCCTGTGCTGAAATAGTTTTCGAGAGACAATTTAAGTTACACATGGAACTATACAGAGCAGGGACAAATCCCTAGGTTTTTTAATAACGTGTGTGAGAACACACGTTATTAAAAAACCTAGGGATTTGTCCCTGCTCTGTATAGTTCCATGTGTAACTTAAATTGTCTGTTCACACCCATAGAGATATTATACCATGTTACCTTGGCTACTAGGAAACAATACTGGATTCTAATGAGAAATTCTAAAGTGACCAGCTATTTGAGGCCCTAATGAAGCATGTGACAAGTGAAAATAAGTAGAAGAAGAAGAGAAAAATAAATATGCATTCAAGAGTTAATATTTCTGTTAGACAAATCCAAAGGGAAAGTAAAAATATGGTGTTGTGGTCTTTCAAATGCTATTTTATTATATTTATCATTTGTATACTCCTTTTTTAATTTCCCTATAGTTCTTCAGAGGTGCTTCCCAGATTTTTCCACTAGAAATGGTGTGCTAACAGTTGCAAACAAGACAGAATTCAAAGATGCAATGGGACACATGAGAAACGTAACAGATCTACGAGCAGCTGCCAAGTAAGCTATTATTTCTTTACATGATATTTTAAATTGCGTAACATGCCTTAATACATGAATCATCTCAAAATTCAGGGCTGATTTGTGAAAGCTGTAGACAGACAAAAACAATAATATATTGTTATCCCACCCAATTTACCTCTTCAATGAATACATAAATCATATCATTTCATAACTCCCAACTGTCCCGTTTTGAGTGGGACAGTCCCGCTTTTTTCAGCTCAACCCGCAGTCCCACAGATGCCCTAGATGTATGCATGGCTCCCCAGAACAGAAGCTCCATCCTGGTTCAGGGTGCAATTATTTGAAAAATGTTGTTATTTACCCCTGTCTGGATTGTGGGCTCTGTTAGCCTGCTCCTCTGGTGGTGGAAACAAATTGTATGTGATAGGTGCCCTTTAGGGAAATGCAATGTGTAGCATGAGGTGTGTAAATCCCTTCTGTTTTCAGAAGGCTTTCACCAGGAACCCTTGTGTTGAAAGCAGTACCCTAAAAAAAACATTTACATCTTTAGTATCTTACTGGAGGCCACCAAGATGTTATCCCTTACAGCAGTTTAAGACCATTATATGATATCAATAAATGTATACCTATTTTTTCTTTGCTTTGGGCTTATGCTCAGTATTCACATTTTCCTTTACTTTGACCACAACGTTTATTTATATTTTTTTAGCCATGTAACTACCATTCAGCACGGAACTAAAAGGTTAAAACCAAATGTTTTTATTCTTATAAATTGTGTTCTTCTAAGGCCTGTTCAGCTGGAACAAAGCAATACTTAGAACAGTTAACATGGCAAAATGTCAAGAGATATTATTATACATAATATGCTCTAGTGGAAGAGAATCATTAAATTCAGCATGATAAATCATGTATAAAATAATGTTTTGCAGGAACATTTTCATGGTTTGAATAGAAGGAACCAAATTAATTTAACTCATCCTTGCAAGAATGGCTTATAGCCATGTTTTTGTCCATTTTGTTCCATTGTGATAGCCATAGTTTTTTTATCTGATAGTTTAGGGCACTTTATGATTGCTGTGTTCTGCAGCTGAATATATAGGATTGCATGCAGCATGCCACTCCACAAATGATTGCTGTATTTCATGTTGGCATAGCATTTCAGTTAGTATTTAATTTACAAACTATTGTATGATGTATTGCACCCTGCAGAGGAAATACATCAAGGACTAATGGTGCTCTGCGATGCACTGGCTTATCTGCATGGCTGTGCTGTTTAACCTCCCGGGTGCCAGGGTATCCTAATGGCACTATGTTAGCACTTAAAAATGCTATGCAATAAAGAAAGCCAAAGCAAAATAATGTAAACTGTAATAGCAACCTATTGTTCATCACGAGATGAGGGAGAGATATTTGACATCTACTAACACTTCCATCTTTGTTTATATGTCATCTTGGGCCACACCGCTAGAGGATCATAGTATATCAGAATGGTCTGGATAATGCCAAAGAATCCATAGAACAAAAGATGGAGCAAAATATCAGGACAAATTGTGTTACAATTACAATAATGAGTAGGGCAGTTTAAAGGACAAGTAAAGCCCACATATAAGTAGGGCATTTCTTCCCCACTCAAGCCACATCATTTGTACTGCATATACCTCTCCATTTACCAGCACTACCGCATTTTCCTAAAACAAATAACAGCTTTAACCCAGTGGCCATTTTCTCTCTGACACATCAGTAACATTGACATCTGCAAACAGGACATGTATGCTCAAGTTCATGCAATGCAGAATGCAGGTTTACACAGGCACAGCATACTTTAATAAAAGTTCTGCTGGGGTTAAGCACTGTAATGGTTAAGCTGAGCTTAGGAGAGAAGGTTAGGAGAAATAAATAGGATCAGACAACTAGAGTTTCTAGGGGAACCAGCAATGCTAACTCTTCATTGGCCATTAGAGTGGAGGGTGTTTTTAGTAATCTGAGCGAGAAGAACTGAGCGTGCTCATGTGCCAACAGACAAATGAAAGGGGAACTATCACAAAAAACTTCCTACTGAAATAAGAAACTTTCTAAATACAACCAATGAAATATTCTGCATTGTTTCTAAACTAATCAAGTTTTTATTAACTATACCTCTCTCAGCATCTGTCTCTTTTCTCTTTGTGCAGCAGTTGTGTGTCCGATGAATGATCCAATATATCTTATAGGGATGCTTCCTTTTCCTCATACATCTTCTAGGCAAAAGGAGCCCCTCCCCCCTATAAGATATATTGGATCATACATCTGACACCCAACTCCTTAATGAAGACAGAATGAGGAGAAACAGATGCTGAGAGAGGGATAGTGAAGATAAACTTGATTATTTGAGAAACGATACAGAACTTTTAATTGATTGTATCTAGAAAGTTTCTTATTTCATTAAGATGAAGCTTATATTGAATTTCCATTTTCATGATAGTTCCCGTTTAAGTAAATTCCTGAGAACTGGGTCAGAGTAAGTTAGAGGAGGAGAAGGGATTCTAAGTGATTAAGGAGATGTTGCAGCCTTATTGTTAGGCAGGTATCTAAAGATTTCAAAGAGGCTCTTTACTGATTCAAATTTTGTGTGTGGGGGGGTTCACATGTCCTTTAAGAAGTTTGACTCAATTTAATTAAGTTCAGAAACTCACTTATGGTTTCTATAACTGATTGCTCAAGAACAGAGGCTGGAACAATACTAAATTTGGCCCTTTATATGTAAATAGGACAGATATTTAAACAATGTAAAAGGTGTAGATTTTAATCTTGTTTTATTCGAAGCCCAAAGAAATCTTTTTTTTAAGGCAACTATTTTTCACTAGGCTTTATGTTGCATTTATAGCTAGTTTGCCTTTGGATGCCTAAAATCGAAAAGGTTTGGTTGCATACGTTAGGATTTTTAAATCCTGTGCATACTAAATAATACAATGTGCTTTTTTATTATATGTTTCTGAAAGTAGTAGCCAGAACTAGCCTTTCTTTTGTATTTAACACATTGCATCCCTAAGGTTGCACTGCTTGTACTGTACATAACTAATGTAAGGGACTGATGCCTTTGCAAGCTTTTAACTTGAGCAGCCTGAGACTGTGCTTGAATGTAAAGCAGTTGTGTTCACTGCAGTTAGGGTCCATTGTTTTTCTCACTGCACACTCTTCTTTTTTTAACGGAAGTGGTATCAATAGTGTACTTGATGCAAGATCAGTTGGAATGAAGATTTTTGAGGACTATGCTAGTTCCTGGTACTGGATCTTGATGTAAGTGTATTTTTTCATTTTAAACTTTAACTAAAGTAAAGCAGGATATTTTCATCTTAATGATTCACAGCTTGAGAAAGTACAGGCTACAGACGGAGATGTTTGATCATGGGATGTGCCTGTTTAAATAAATCTTTGCACTTTTCTCTAAAGTTGCCTATCCAATATTCTCATTTTCTTGAAGGCCAGGTTAACTATAGTTCATCTTCCCCATTCTATTCAACAATCTGATGGTTGTTTTCTTTTCTGAATTTACTTTTTTTTTTGCTCAAAAAGTTTTTCTTTATTGAAATATAAAAGCAGAACAGATATGCATGCCTGTTTACATCCATAATATGTTGTATTAATAAACATTATTTACTCAAGAAGATTTTAAAGTTGTTTTCATTCATTTTCCTTATCTTTTATACAATTTCCGGTAAAAAATCCTTCTAGCATTGAGTTAGTTGATACATAGCATTCAGTTTTACATTCCAGTTTAATGCCCTTTTGTCTAAACCCATCCCCCAAATCATCTACTGTTGTCTGTCATCTGTCATCCCGGGAAGGGGAGGATATACCTGATAAGCTACCAGTCCAGTGACGCCATATCTGTATGAATTTTAGCATTTGGCCTTTTTTGTCCATAGCAGCTCTTTCAATTGCCGAAGTATCGTCCATTGCCCTTTTCCACTCTTGGAATGAAGGAGGGGAATCATCTTTCCAATGGAGTGTAACAAGTCGTCTGGCGTGAAAGAGTGCTTTTGTGATAAAAATTACAGTGTACTTGTCCAAATTAGTATCTATGTCCAGCGTCAAGAGACAGGTTTTGGCACAAGGAGATCCCCATCCCGGGATGACTTCAGACAGCCACGAACATATTTTACCCCAATAACCCTGGATCTCAGAGCACTCCCACATTGTGTGGACCAGATTAGCTATCTCTTCATTACATCTCTTACATATAGGGGATTGCACAATTTTCATTGCATGTAACCTTTGGATCGTGTAGTAGGCTCTGTGGATCAGGTACAACTGAAGTAATTTGTGTCTTTGTGAAATAGACACTACCATAGGTGTATTAAGTACTAGTTTCCATTGTTCATCTGAAATAATTCCTAAGTCCCTTTCCCATGAAGTTCTAGCTGGGATCTCCTGCTCTGAGTGAACAACTTTATGAAGTTGCTTGTAAATCAATGAGAGTTTACTTTTTTGGTTCGGATTCAGAAGTATGTCCACAATGGGGGAGTTTGAAAGAATTATAGTTTTGGCCTGGGATTGCTTTTTTAGAGCCGCAATGACCCTGTGGTACTCTAGCCAGCAGTTTTCTGAATTTACTTTTAACCAAACATTTTTCTTCTGTTCGATCTTTCAGAGCTCTTTTTATTGCTATGGTTGTGAGCCTACTGTTCCTTATACTTCTGAGGTTTACTGCTGGGGTATTTTTTTGGATTTTCATAATTGGCGTTATTGGAGTTGTTGGATACGGTAAGTGCCTTTGAGAAAGGCCTTGGAGAAGGCCGAAACATTAGGCACATCCTTTTTGCTTGTTATATATATATATATATATATATATATAAAAATATATTAATATTAAAACTATGAGTATGTGTGTGCGATATATATAGTATATTTCTTTTATGCCTTTCAGGAACAATCAAGGGTTGAAAACTGTTTTCAGAAATAGCACATTAGTACACTTATACTGTACTGTAATCCCTATTTAATCTCTTAATTATGGCAATATGGTATTATTATTGTTTTTAACCAAAGACCATTTGTTGGGGTCCATGTGAAGTTTAAAAATTAATGGTATCTAAGCTGTTCTTTAAAGGGAGATTTAATCTAAAATGAATTTATGGAAGTAATCTAAGCAACTCTGACTTTTTTATCTTCTTTTTTTTCTTTAAAATAATTTTTAGTAATCATTCTCTGCCATTATTTCCAGGCATCTGGCACTGCTTTTGGGAATATGACAGCTTGAAAGGCGTTCCTGGAGCTGATTTAACAATATATGACATTGGTTTACAGACAGATTTTAGGGTTTACTTGCAACTGAGACAGACATGGTTAGCATTCAGTAAGTGTTCTGTTAATTATTTCATTTTAATTTAGTACAGTTTGTAATAGAGATTATGAAATGCTCTATAATAACTTAATAAATTTTGACTCCTTGATGGGATTACAGAGAGGTTCTTTTAAACAGAATCCGAAGTTTCAAATACAGACATGGGATCTGTTATCTGGAAACCCGGTATCCAGAAAATTCTGAATGATGGGAAGGCCATCTGCCATAGATTCCATTTTAATTGATTCTCATTTTTTTTAAATGATTACCTTTTTCTCATTTAAAATAAAACAGTCCCAACTAAGGTATAACTAATCTTGACTGAAGTAAAAACAATCCTATTGGATTTATTTAATGATCTTGTCACAATACTGTACTATACTATATATATGTAATAATGATATTAGAAGCAATTTTCTTTATCTATAGATGAAACTTGGATGTTGACTAGGGTAATGTGACTTTGGTGAACAAAGGTTAAGAACTGCAGCAAAAAGAGGAAGAATTCTTTAGTGTAAATGCAGATTAAAGAATCCTTTAAGGTGTATTTGGGTTTAATATTCTTGCAGTCTTGAGTATTTCAATGCTAAAATATTAGATCTTATTGTGATTTTAACTATTTAGTTGTTTTTTACAGTGATACTGCTCTGTATAGTTGAAGTTGTCATCATACTGATGCTGATCTTCCTGCGAAACAGAATTCGAATAGCAATTGCCCTTTTGCAAGAAGGTAGCAGGTAAAGCATATAATATATAATATAATAGAATGTTGGAATTAAGATTTTTGCACAGTTAAAGGAAACTGTTTCTGACAATTTTGTTTGTACAACTAACACCATGGATGTAAAATGAAAAGGCAGTATATTGTAATCTGCCATATTATCCTGCAAGCAATTCCCACATGATCTTACCAATAGGTGTGATCACTCTCTGTACACTAGAAAAACAATCAATGGTTTCCTTAATTAGTTTGTATCTTTTTATGCTGAACTAGCTTAGCATGTCCTGACTCCTGATTTAAAATGGTATAAATAAAAATGTATGAGCTTTCCATTTCAGTAAGGTTAATGCAATGGAATAATTCAGTATTTACTATTAGTTAAATTGTCTTTTTTGTTATTGAGTAAAATATGGCTCCTTACCAGAGCGTGCACAGAACCTCAAATCAAGCATTTAATAGTGCAAATTTACCAAATGTAATTACATTGTGACAATATACAAATACACAGCAACCCACATGGCAGTATCTTCCCCCCAGTCTGCATACCTCATGTTAGCTGCTCCCTCCTGACCCGTATCGCTCCATCGGGCCCCTCATCAGAGGAGGTCCTTTATGCCTTAGAGAGGCTTAGTAAAAAAAGCCATATATCTCTTTTTTCCAGACATTTCCAGCCTTCGCGACAAATGGTTTATCACTGAACAGTTATTGAAAAAGAAAATGCCCACTCAAAAATAGATCATATTAAATCTAAGAGGAGGTCCTTTAACTTATACAGAATTTTCTGTACTGATAATGTATGTACTCATTCAGCTTTGTGAAATGTCAGATATGTTATTGGGCTTGCTTTTAATAATCATATATATTGTTTCCTCTACAGGGCAATTGGATATATCATGTCAACGCTGTTCTATCCGATCATTACCTTCATTCTAATTTCTATTTGCATTTCTTATTGGGCTGTCACTGCAGTGTATCCTTTCTGTCAGATAATATATTTCTGTTTATTTATAAGCACATTTGTGTATAGAAAACATATATACAGGGGAGCCATATGCTAATATTTAAGCATCTTTGATCTTAAAATACTTTCTTAATCAGGGGTCTACCTGTATGTGTGTGAAATTCTATGGTTACACCAGTGATGTGTTACTTGTTTAGTTAATAATGCAGGCAGCCAATTAGGGATCACAATAATGCAAACCCCGTGGTTAGATATAACCCATTAGCCAGACAACTAAATTTATTGTCAATTGGCTGACGCAAGTGTTGCTTAATTTACCTTTATATACACTTTTTACCAGTGCATAACTACATAGTATACACATTGGGGGTGTAATGAATAAAGTTTACCCTGGTGGTGCAGTGGTTCTCCCTGGTAGTTTAGTGGCTGGCGGGGATGTCCGCAGTGCCTCCAGCGGGGACTCTCGCCGCATGCGTCCTTTCTCCTCCTGAGCTGTGATACCTATGGTGTGCGCAGCACGCATTTCTGGGTTTTTTAGCGCATCGTAGCCATCATCATGATGTCATCATGCAATGGCACAAAATTCAAATTCTATTTAAAGGGATTCCAGTTTATTCTTAGTGAATCCTGATTGTTTTTCCTGGTTTTGAACTTGCCTGCCTGCTGACCATTCTGAACTCTCCAATCTAACCTTTTGCCTGTCCACTGACTCAGGGCCGGTCGTACCAAGTGCGGGGTCCAATTGGAACCATTTTGGCGGGGCCAACTAGAAGGAACTTTGCTGTCTGTCGCAGGGTCACTGAGCTGGATGGGCAAATAGTGCCTGCTTTCCCCTCTGTCCAAGTGATGGCTGCCAGTTGGGGATGGGGGCAGGCTGGGCAACTGGGAGAAAATGTTCTCACTTTGTTTAATCTATGTGCGCAAAAAATTTTTTGGTTAACACTGGGGGTGGGCTGGGCAATCATGTTCAGCTGTGGCCTGGGCCAATCGGGTTTTGAACAGGCTGGGCCAATCTGGATTAGGAATAGGCTGGGCTACTGGGAAATTAAGGGAATAGGAATCAGAGCTCGCACTGGCGGGGCCCCCATAAGTGCGGGGCCCAATTAGGCCAAATTGGTTCAATGGGCTTAAAGGAACAGTTCAGGGTAAAAATAAAAACCGGGTAAATAGATAGGCTGTGCAAAATAAAAAATGTTTCTCATATAGTTAGTTAGCCAAAAATGTAATATATAAAAGCTGGAGTGAGTTGATGTCTCACATAACAGAATACAACACAACATCCTGCTTTTCAGCTCTCTAAATCTGAGTAAGTCAGCGACTTGAGGGGGGGCCACATGGGACATAACTTTTCAGTGAGTTTGCCATTGATCCTCAGCATTCAGCTCAGATTCAAAAGCAACAGTTATGTCCCATGTGGCCCTCCCTCAAGTCATTGATTGGTTACTGCCTGGTAACCAGGGTAACCAGTCAGTGTAAACAAAAGAGAGCTGAAAAGCTAGGTTAGACTTACAGTCACTCCAGCCTTTATACATTACATTTTTGCCTAACTAACTATATTGAAAACATGTTTTATTTTGCACAGCCTATCTGTTTACCCAGTTTTTACTTTTATACTGAACAATTACTTTAAGACCGGCACTGCACTGACTTTTCTACAAAACTAATGCAATCCTTATCCCGGCCTGCCTAACTATTCTCTATTCTGTCTGTGCTGGCCTGGCCTGTCTTTCAAGTGCCGTACCTCCATATAGTATCCTTAGTGAGAGGATTGTGCCCCTTTGTTTGTCCAGAACCTTTAGCTCCCCTCTTAGTAAGACCTGAGAGTATCTAATTAGCCGAGGGCTCCTCCTGAGGTGAAAAGTGGCTGTTATAGGTAGAAGCAAGAGCCAAGACCTGGGAGCTTAGCACTGGTTCTGGATATAGGGTACCATTTGTGACAGGGGGTTATTTAAGTCACAATATTTTTTTATGTCTCAATATTTTCTGCTACAAACTCCGATCAAATCTGCTCAGGTTTTTAATGCTTATTTATTATGACATTTTCCCGAAAATTTGCTTTGCAGGACAAAATCTGATTTTCATTAATATTTCAGATTTTTTCAACCGATTTTCAAGTTTTTTTTTTTTTGTAATTTTCACCCGAAAACTCTGAATACTTCTGGGTATTTCACAAAACCCAGCACACATCAAAAAATCATTGGGACTTCTCCCATTGACTTATATGCAACCTCGACAGGTCTGAGATTCCGAGTTTCCAGATTCACACTTTTCCATCCTCTGGGTTTAATAAATCCTGAAAAAAATTTTAAAAGTCCAATTTTATAAAAAAAGAAATCACAAATTTGTTTTTATTTTTGCATTCGGAGTTTAGTAAATAACCCCATACTGTTTGATGTAATCATCAGCCAAACAGATTTTGTGAATGTTAGTTGCATAGGTTCCCTGGCAAATGCACCTTGAATTTAGTGACAGATTCCTGCCAAAACATCATGTAATTTGGTCCTATACAACAGTGTTGTCCCATGTGTGGCCTATTTTAGATGTGAATTAGTTTGTGGTGCAGTAGATACAATTACCTTGTAAATGCTAACTCCTGACAATAACAAGATTGTCTTAAACTAAAACAGGAAATTCTTGAACAAAGCTAATCCAATCCAGAGCATCTACACTGGGGTTGTGTAGAACAAACTAATGGATAAAAACAAGTTTATAGAATGATTGACTCCTTAATATAGATGTCATAAGATTCATGGCTACCTCAGGTGAAGCTGTATATAAAGTGATGGC
Organism: Xenopus borealis; assembly: GCA_024363595.1. Taxonomy (NCBI): domain Eukaryota; kingdom Metazoa; phylum Chordata; class Amphibia; order Anura; family Pipidae; genus Xenopus; species Xenopus borealis. The sequence continues at coordinate 72,689,148 of CM044437.1, forward strand.
CAATAAAACTTTGTGCAAATATGCAGATATCACTTGTAATCCTGAAGTAAGTACATATTTAAAGACAGCTGTAAATAAACATGCTTTAAAAGTATTCTTAATTTAGCAAGCCATTTGTTCACAGGAGGTGCCAGCAGAGGAATGCTATGGTTTATGCTGATGCAAAAGTGCCTTTCAATGTATAGCATTAAAGGAACAGTAAAACCAAAAAATTTAAATATCTTAAAATAATTAAAATATAATGTACTGTTTTGCTGCACTGGTAAAATTGGTGTTTTAGCTTCAGCAACTCGACTATATTTTAACAAGCTGATCAAGGCTCAGGTTACATAGTGGATAACAGATGCACTTTATATTCTATTACAGGGTGTATCTGTTATCTCCTAAATAACCTGTGCCTTTTCTCCTTTTTCAGCCTAAATGGCACTCCCCCATAGCTACTCAGCAGCCTATTTATATAAAGTATAGTTGTCTTTCTAAAACAAACTCATAACGTTTACCAATGCAGGGCAATAGTACGTTATATTTTAATACTGTTCCTTTAACATCTATCTATCTGAAGGTTGCCTAAATGTTCAAAAGATTATTTCAACTTTGAGACCAAACAAGCCCCACTAAAGGGTATAATATAGCATTCCAGAGAAAATAATCCACATTTGTAGATAAGAATAGAATTTATGCATGAAATTAGTATAGGTTAGGAAAATTGTCAAATATGGGAAACAGGGCCGGGCCAGGCCGAGCGGGTTCCCCAGGCAACCCAGCCAGCCAAGGCGCCCCCTCAATCACACATGCAGGAGACGCGCGCATATGCGCGCTTACCGGCTGCTTCATGGATGCTCTCCCCCTCCCTTCACGTATGCGCACCCATGCGCACGCGCTCGAACAGGCGCAGGACTGCCGATGAGCTGCTCTCCCCCTCCCTTCACGTATGCGCACCCATGCGCAAGCGCTCAAACAGGCGCAGGGTTGCCGACGAGCTAAGCCGGACTAAGGGGTAGGCAGCAGTGAAAGGTACGTCCCTGGCGCCCCCAAAGCTTTGCGCCCTAGGCACATGCCTACTCTGCCTACCCCTAGTTCGGGCCCTGATGGGAAATGTAGTATAATTTAAGACACCAAGATAGACACGACACGGAGAGCTTGAGACAGAACTGAGCTGTACTACTGTTATAATTAACTGTGCCCCATGGGAAGCTGTGATATATGCATACAACATACAGATGCTATACTTCACATCCTTCTTTTGTGTTAAATGCAATAAATATTTCATTAGTTGTTATAGATCCAAGATGGATAACATGAAAATGTTAAATATGTAACATGTAAAAACATTTTGGATAGTAGACTAAATATATTCAAAAGTTTCCAATAATCTACTGTACATGTAAATTGAATCTTTTATTTACTCTTTTCTGTTTTTCAGACCTTCAATACCACCAATGTGACTAAACTGTGCCCAGGGGCCCAGTGCACTTTTGCATTTTATGGCGGGGAAAGCTTCTACCATCAATACATACTGATCTTTCAGCTCTGTAATGTTTTTGTATTTTTATGGCTCGTAAACTTTTCCATAGCATTGGGTCAATGTACCCTTGCTGGTGCCTTTGCCTCTTATTATTGGGCTTTCAAAAAGCCTGCCGATATTCCAGCATGCCCTCTCTTTTCTTCATTTGGAAGAGCAATAAGGTGAGACAAATAGAAGTTCCTCTGGTGCAAAGAGCTGTGTTGTTTAATGCAGCATTGTGCTTTGGAAATTTGATGTCCGGAAACAATTATTTTCATCAGGTATCTGGTTTGCTGTGTCTTTTATGTCTTAACACACAGAGTAGATTTACATATATTAAGATAGTAATTATATTGCTAAAAAGACACAGATCCATCAAATGGTACAGTATTTTCAGAAAGTAACGAAAAAGAGGCCAATTTATTAACATTTTGGTTTTTTTTCACAATTGAAAATTTTTAGAAATAAAAATCTTCCTTGTGAACAATGGTTTCACAAGACAATGCTTTTGGTATTTATTAAAGGGAATGTAAAGGCAAAAAAATAAAATCCCATTTTTACATTCTTTAATGAAAAAGAAATCTATTTCCAATATACTTCAATTAAAAAATGTCTGTTTTTTTATAAGAAACTTGACTGTATGCAGTGAAATTCCCCCTTCATCTACTGCTGTGAATAGGAATTGTCAGACGGTCCCTAACTACTCTGCAGGGAAATAATCATACTTTCAAACAGAAGGGGGAGCCCCCCACCTTACTTCCCAGAACTCCAGCAGATTTGTCTGTTTCCCTGTAAAATAGCCAGTGACTGTGTTGAGATTTGTATCCATAAGCCCAGTGCAGTCTGTATATTCTGATTATTAATCTGTCTTGCTGTATTGGCCTCTATATTAGATATTATTTGACTTGTGTTGTTTTGATCATTTATGACGATCCCTAAGCAGCACAGACCACACTGAGCATGTGCGTAGTCTTGGTATTGCAGAGATGTCTAACCCCCTGTGGCCATCTTTGAAAGCATAAATCATTTGTCTTATTAGGCCTCTGCTGCATTAAGTTCATGTTTGTATTTAGTATACAACATACAAAATTTCTAACATTATTCTATTTTAGACTTTATTTACCCTTTATCTTTAAAAACCACAAAAACCTGAATGTAAACTAAACCATCTAGAAGCTGTAGAAGTCAATTGGAGCTGTCCTACTCCTTAGCACATTGTAAAATATTAACTTTTTTAGTAATTTCTTTCCTTGTAAATTCATGAAAAATGTGGAGTAAATGAGTATTTCAAGGTTTTCAGATTTCCTTCTCATTTTATCAATCCATGCTTTTTATATATTTGAATAAATAAAAAAGTAGACATTTGTGGGGGGTTTTTAATGGGAGATTAGTTGAAGTTGAAAAAACATTTGTAATTCCACAAACCCAAATTTTGTTAAATAGGATTCAAAGAGGGAAAAAAAAGTGAAGAACAATCTGCAGAAATAAAAATTTGCATTTCGCAATGTAATATTCTTCCTTAGACTGTTATTGCAATGGTAATATTATTTGCGCACTTCAAGAAATGCTGGAAGGGGCCGTAAACTTTTGGAGCAAACATAAAAACCTTTTCAGTAAGAAGTTTTATTACATTCACTGGGCAAACTATACATTTTGCAAATGCTTAACAGTTGCTAAAATGCTAAACAAGTCTTGAAAATCTGCTGTAATTCAGTGATCTTCCTATGGAACTTTGTGATTTTGCCCTTACTGTTTGTAGTGAGTGTTGTTTTTCTGTAACAGATACCACACAGGATCCCTGGCGCTTGGGTCTCTCATCCTTGCACTTGTTCAGTTCATCCGAATCATTTTAGAGTATTTGGATCACAAACTCAAAGGTAAAATATAAGGCACAATGCTTTCTGAGCTAGATTATTGTATATAGCTATGCGTTTTGAAATCCATGAAGACAGGAACCACTTTTTTTAATTATATACACATACTATACAACAGACAAAGAATTATATCAGTCACATCTCCATACTGTTTGTTGTCCCAAAAGAGGGGGGAAACAGAGCTTGTTTTAATAGTCTGGTGACAGTGAATTCAAATACTTGATGCCAACTAATAGCTAACAATATATTTTGCACTTTGATTGAACACTTTTCTGTACTCAGCACTTGCTACGTGTATAAATTATTCGCCTCCCCAGCTGGATTACACATCATGAAAGTCCCTTTACACTCTTTTCATTAAAGGGGTTATTCACGTTCCATACACTTTTTTTGAGTTCAGTTGTTTTCATATTGTTCCCCAGAAATAAAGACTTTTTTTCAATTAGCCTTTTTTACTGTTTTTTTTTTCGTTCAAAATCTAAGTTGAAATAAAATGTAATGTTCCTATCCCTGGTGTTTGAGTCTGTCAGCTCAGTAATTCAGGCGCAGACTATCAGTTGTTACAATTTTGCAACATTTACTTGATACAATTTTCAGCAGCATCTCTGGAGTATTAGCAACTATTGTATCAATTCCAACAGCTGCCTGTAATGAAATTCAGGGTTCCTGCCCTGCATGGCCAAAGAGAAGAAATGTATCAAATAAATGTATCAGTTTAGAACAGTTTACAGGGTCGGCTGTATCTGATTTAGAAAAGTGAAAAAAGACAATTTACATTTTAATATTCGAAAAACAGTAACACATACAAAATAGAGAGTAATTGGAAAAAGTCTTAATTTCTGGCGAATTATCTGAAGCCAACTGAACTGAAAAATGTTTTGGAAGGGGAACAATACCTTTAATTACTGAGGAATAGACTGAATATCCAATTAAAATAAATGTCTGCATCACACTTGATATTTTTTGTACAACAGTGACTTACTACACTGATATGTTTTACATTACAATTTTGTTTCTGCTCAGCTTCACAGAACTCCTTTGCTAAGTTCTTACTATGCTGCTTGAAATGCTGTTTCTGGTGTTTGGAAAAATTCATTAAATTTATGAACAGAAATGCATATATAATGGTGAGTATCGATTCCCCTCAGTACTCAACCACATTTCTATATCTGTCATACTTATTTTTGGCTATGTTTTTCTTACAGATTGCTATATATGGCAAGAACTTCTGTACTTCAGCAAAAGATGCATTTTTTCTACTTATGAGAAATGTTATAAGGTAAGTAAAAAAATAACAGCAGGTATTCATACAAAAAGAATATCATTGCTCTATCTTTGTACAGATAAAACTAGTCATACCTAATGCAAAATGGGTTAATGCAGTGAACCCTGTTCTTTTTGGATCATCACCATAATACCTTTCTGCAGTATACAGGGGGGGTTGTTACTGAGCCCCAGTGGTTAGCATGTGTCTAATTCAATTTTGTGTGATGTCCTCTGATGGGGAACAAGTTAAGTATATACAGCCCAGCCTACATCCTACAGCAGAATTTTAAAACACATGATTTCTCTCCATAGTACAATAATGTTACCGGCAGAAAATTCCTGAATACAATGTTTGACCAGCTTATTTATATATAGTGCTAAATATCCAGGGAAATATGTAATAGCCTTTCTTATATCTCTTTTCTCTTGTGTATTTTCAGAGTGGCTGTATTGGACAAAGTAACAGATTTCCTATTATTTCTTGGGAAAGTATTTGTGACTGGCTCTGTTGGTAAGATTGATGTATACTCTTTAATACGGCTCATGTCAGTGGCTTGAGAAACATATTGCATGGAATTATGGTTACAATTTCAGTTTACTCTTATGCATATGATACATTTCATTTACAGAGTTATGTATCTATATTTAACACGTGGTCTAATGAGTAATTTAGCGTAGTTTTTAGCATAATATATTTTGCATATTATGATCCTGATTTGCATTTCACATTTTCTCACAACTGGATAAATTATACATGACTCTTTGCTTCAGTTGACTGATAAAAGTTGAGCAGGCACACAAGTTTTTGGCCCATATAATGGAATGCCTTATACCTGCTTAAAAGGACAAAACTCTTGATGAAGCAAGAAAATGCTTTGCTAAAATGTATTGGGGGAGAAGTATGAACAGCTTTCATAATGTGAAAAAATTGAACCTGCTGGAAAATACAAACAATTAACAGGAAAAACAATCGGACCTTTGATAAGCATGCTCCTTATATTTATAGTATTTGTGCCAGACCAAAAGTAATGTCAAGCCCTGCTATTTTTAACATTGCATCTCTTGATTGCATAGGTGTGCTTGCTTTCTTCTTCTTCACAAGAAAAATCCCAGTGCTTACAGATGAAGCTCCAGCTTTAAATTACTATTGGGTACCTCTTTTGGTAAGTTTGTTTTTAACATGTGCTTGAATGTTTTATGTGATAAAGGATTCTGTGTTGTACAATGGTAGCAGGTATGCAAATATGTATATATATATATGGAACACAGAATTTTGGGTAAAACCGTCAAGACAATAACAGTTAGACCTAGTGGCACCTTGATACTGCACAGCAAGGACCCTATGCTTACATGGGCAAAATGTCTAGTTATTAGTTCACTAACAAACAGGGTTAGCATGGCCATGCAGAGTCTGGAATTTAGAAGCTAACACACTGAAGGTTCCGCTCCTAGCCCCAACTTCTATGAAACCACTCTTATGCTCCACACCAGGTGCTCTGTCCACAGTTTCCCAACGGCCACAAAGTCGCTAGCCAAAGAAAAAGGACGGAAATAATGTAATTGCCAAAATAGATGAGGGGTCATCCGTGGGTAAATATTTTGCTTTATGTTCCCTAAATGGGATTTAAGAATTAACTGTTAAAGTCATCCAACAGGTGAGGTTACTCAGGTAAAGATCTGATGCATTCTGGATTCTGAAATTGGAGACAAGAATACAGAAGGGGTTAAACACAAGACATGATATTACTTATTTGTATTGCGGTAAATTGATAGCACTTGGGGAAAATGCATATCAACCCAGATGGGAGTTTTTGGAGGACCCTGGGCTTACGATCTTACGAGTTTTATTCGATAATAAAACTTAAAAAAAAGCCTATAGGCATATATATATATATATATATATATATATATATATTCCCATAGGCATATATAGCAATTCGGTAGGTTTAATCTGGATAATTGGTCCATCGAATAAAAATTTTAAGGGCAAGTACTTCGAGCCAAACCAGTGGGTCTCTCCGCAAAATGCCCACCTTGAGGTGGGCGATATAGGGCCCAATGATCAGATCACAATGCAGGGTATGTGGGCGGTGGGATCGCAGGACCGCATCTACAAACAGATGCGGCTGCAATCTGACAGGATTTTTAGTCCCGTCTGATCGACATCTGGTCTGTCGGCAGCATTTATTGGCCTGTGTATAACCACCTTAAGGCTTATCACACATACTGGATGCTGCAATAAACCTGCTCTCTTTCTCCTGCCCTTTTTCTTTGGCTAGTGATTTGGCTTTGTAAGCATGTGAAAGACATCTTGATACTTCACCCAGTGCTTATACCTCTCTACTGGCCTATAATTACATGGTTTAGGTTGAACATAATTTCATATATATAAATATATATGGGATATTTAACCTCAAAATCATTAATTGCTGTTATAGACAGGGCCGGAACAAACTGGCAGGTCGCCCTAGGCACTCCATAAGCTATCCCCGCCCCTCCCCCTTGTAACGGCATGTTCGCACGCAGGTGACCGTGCGCAGGCGTGAATGCACATGTGCCATAAGGGAGATTAAGGAAAGGGGAAGGGCATGGTCATGACAAGGGGAGGGGAGTGACGAGGAGAGTGACAGGGGAAGGAGTGACGAGAGGGTGGAGGGGAATGATGAGGGGAGGGAAAGAGAGGAGCAGGGGAGCAAATGATCCGGACTAGGGGTAGGTAGAAAACTTTTAAACAGGCACCTACCCAGCACCCCCACAGCTTTGCGCCCTAGGCAGGTGCCTCTTCTACCTACCCCTAGTTCCGGCCCTGGTTATAGAACAACCTCCATCTTCTAATACAGCTGGTCTTTGCAAGGGATTGATGGAGTTCAAAGCATCTAGGATTTATGTAAAAATTATGCCTTCAAGTAAAGATACTTGTGTCAACATTATGGCATACATTTATGGATAAACGTGTTGATTTCTGCATCAGTCAAGTAATATATTGCATTTCAGGGCTCATGTTTAAAGAAAAAGGAACATATGTAAGTTTATTAAAGAAGAACTAAACCTTAAAAATTAATATGGCTAAAACTGCCATGTTTTATACACTGAAATTATTGTACCAGCCTAAAGCTTCAGCTTGTCAATAGCAGCAATGATCCAGGACTTCAAACTTGTCACTGGGGGTCATCATCTTGAAAAGTGTCTGCGACACACACTCAGTGGGCTCTGAGCAGCTGTTGAGAAGCTAAGCGTAGGAGTTTTCACTAATTATCCAGCAGAAACTGAGATTGGTCTATAATATAAGTTGATGCTACAGGGCTGATTATGAAATTCTGATGCTAATTGCACTGGTTTCTGTGCTGCCATGTATCTGTATTAATTACTAATCAGCCTTATATTGTGACATTCTATGTGTAAGCTCAGTAAGTGACAGCAGCACAGAGCATGTGCAGTGAATCAGCAGAAAAGAAGATGGGGAGCTACTGGGGCATCTTTGGAAACATATCTGTGGGCGGGTACAAAAGCACAAAACATGTACAACATTTCTAGCTACTTCTTTAGTTTCACTTTCATTGTCCTTTAAGGTTCAAGTTGTGTGTTCCATGAAAAGTCGAGTTTTCTAGGTTTTTTTTTGGTCAAAAATCAAATATTTGGGTTAAAAAAACTATTATTTTTAGATATTTACTATACCATGGCCTGGAAATGTATTGCATCTGATAATACACCATCTAAAATGTGTTGTGGTCATGTAGGAGTCAATGGCAGAGGTCCCTTGTACCATTTGAAGATGTTAATAACCTTCATGATGTTTGATTTTTTTTTTTGGAGGGTGTTGCCCGAACACTCAATCAATTTGAGCGTTTCGAGTTTTTCACTGCTGAGTTTCCCTGGATATTTAGCACTTTTGAGTTGTTAACCCTGAACTTGCTGATTTGAGTTTTTTTCCCATTGGAGGTCTAAAAAACCCCATAAAATTAGACCTTTGATAAATAACCCCCTTAAGTGGCAAACTATAGCATACACAAATATATAGTTTATTTTGTAAACTTGCGGGATCAAGTTTACAGTATAATTTATATTGAAAGTCTTTAGAGGCAATTCTTCTGTTCACCACAAGATGGCATGTGAGTTGGGTATTTTTATTTGACAATTTAAAATTTCGTAGCCCTACCGCTCTGCATTCAAAAAACAATTGTACTAGTGATTTAGTGATTCTGCTTAGTTCATTGTTCCCACCTTCTTAGTTTACTAGTCATTAGGCTTATAGATGTGTTTCCTGGGTAATCCTGCCTCTGATATTTAATAATAACTATCATTTTAGATATTTTGTATTGCTTGAAATAGTGCAATTTTTTTGAGATATCACATCCCTTTCCCTCCATCCTTTCTTCTGCTACATTCTTGTGGTTCAGTCTTTCTTCTCTGACTGTTGCAGCTCTTGAACATCCAGCTGTCACATAGGGCTGAAGGCCAGTGCACAAATCTGACTGTGTAAACAATGTCCTCCCAATACTTAGATCAAGATACTAATAGACTGCAGGTTAAAGACCTACCTGAGTTTAATCAGGTCGAACTGCAACATGCCTAGACCCACAACCTGCATTTTTATCAATGCTACTCAATCCAGGAACTGTTATCCTCATAAAATGGACGTGAGAGAGTGGGGTAAGGTAGAGGTAGAGAAGCATTCTTTGATATTCTTTGCCAGCTATTTGCAATTAGCCAACAAGTACTGATTTTAACTTCATATATGAACACAGTCATTTGCTACTAATGTGTAAAATAGGTACATTATGTCTACATACACTTAGAAGCCACATAATGCTCCATTATACAACACACAAGATTATACATCATACATAAAGTTACTGGTGAAAACTGGCTACATAGATTTGTTAGAGTAAAACCAGTAGCATGTTGAAGCAAAATGTTTAATTGAACCACAGATTCTGGCTGCAGAAGGACAAAGTGAAATTTGTTTCTGACATTACATAGTGAAAAACAGTAAATGCATTTGATAATATCCTTTCATTTTACATCTCTTTCTTTGCAGACCGTTATCATTGGGTCCTACTTGATTGCACACGGATTCTTCAGTGTCTATGCAATGTGTGTTGACACCCTTTTCCTGTGTTTTTGTAAGTATGTTTTTATTTTGGTAGGTCGGGCATAATCTTTTTTAATTAATATTTTAACATACAAATACTTCCTTAAATCTTCTCATGGTCACAGATATAATGCTGGCAGTTAGCCCCTATATTTTGAAATTATGGTCTTGACCATATTTTCTGTGGTCAGTATATATCTTTAGTACAGTTATTAAAGAAACATGGGTGCAGTTGGCTGTAGGAAGGCACCTTTTAAAAACTGAATAAGGGATACAAAGGAGATTGGAATGACTAAAGAAAAAGGTTTATGAAAGGGCAGAAAATATATGGGCAGTAGTGATGTGGCCCGAAGCGAGCAGGTTTTGGCACCCCACTTCCACTGTACGTGTTCCTTTTCATATACTTGCACGCCGACATGCCCCTTCCTTGATGTCACAGTGGGCCGGAGTGAGCATATAAGTAGGAGCTCACTGTGTGTTAGGGTCAGGTGTGGGTTTTCAGGGATCTGGTTAGGGTCTGGTGTGGGTTGAGGTTTTTTCGACCCACACATCACTAAAGGGCAGCATATAGGAGAGGGAGAGATTATAAGTACAGTTGATAGATAGGGGTAAATCAGAAGAAAATGATGTAATGGGGACACATGCCAGAGTCTTAACCAGTTGCATCTGTGCCTGTGACTGACAGAAAAGCATAACTTTGGCGGTGCTGATATTCACCAATGCCCTCTTGGGACCCTGTGCATTCTAATGCAACACCAGCAAGTATATTAGCAACTGATGTGTGTATACAAAGGCATAGGTGAACAGGCAAGCTGACATATTTGAGACTGGCATGTGTGAGTGCTGTGCTTACGAAGAGAATACAGAAGAGAAGGGGGTAAGAGGAAAGAAGAAGATACAATAGTATAAAAGGAAGAGAGAAATGTAGATGTAGCAAAGAAAAGATAAAAATGGAAGAGGGTAAGAATAAAAGTTATAAAGTAAACGATAGCAGAGCATGTTGACCTTGTGAAAAGAAAAATAGAATGAGAGATATGACAGTGTGCACAGAATAAAAAAACTATTGGAAATCTGGAACACGTGTATTTAAGGTGATATGTCTATAGTTATGCTTAAAGATACAAAAAAGGGCTTAACAGGTTGTGAAAGTGGATAAATAGGGCTGTTCCAGAGCTTCTGTGATCAGCAAAAGCTTACCTAGTACTTTATGCCCTACAAAATAACTCTTTTGGACGTACAAGCATTTTCATTGCTGCAAGAACTACAATATTCATTTTGGCTTGTTCAGATGTGTTTGGTGAACTCCTAAAAACAAAACTCCCAGAACTCCTAAACAAGGAGGACACTCCAAAGTCTATTAATTTAATTTTTGGTGCAAGAGTCTTAACCAAGAGTTGAGTTCTTCTGGGCTTACAAACCCTAAAATCCCCTTGACAAATTACTTGTGTCCAAAATGTTGGAGTATTCTCCTACATACAAACTTACAAACCTGAGTACTGCTTCTATTAATGTGACACTTTGTGAGGTACGTACCATAATTGACATCTAACTGGTTTTGTCAGAAATTTTTGGAACAATTTGATATATAAAATTATTTTTGCATACCAAATGATAAGGTTTGATTTGTTACAAATTCAGGGGCATAACTAAAGAGGAAGCAGACCCTCTGGCTGCATGGGGGGGGGGGCAGGAGGTATATATATATATATATATAAATATAAATTCAATTAATTATTTGCTGTGGGACCCATTAATATCTAGTCACATCACTGTAGTTTTCAGATGTTTTTCTGACAGTAGGGGGGTCTTAACATAGTAACATAGTTCATTTGGGTGGGAAAAAACAAAAGTCTATAAAGCACAGCCCTCCACATAACCTCAAGTGAATATTATATATATATATATATATATATATATATATATATATATATATATATATATATATATATATATAGACAGCTGGATGTCAGCACAGCTCGTATAAGAGTGAACAGTGCCTGGATGCATATAGCCTGAAACAATAAATGCAGGACTGAAAAAGGCTCACACTCACAGGTTTTATGAAAAAAACAAAAGTGTTTATTTAGCAAAATATGACTAACGTTTTGGCTAGTGCTCTAGCCTTTCTCAAAGTGCAAACACAAACAAGCTGCAACCATTTTAAACCAAAATGTTTAAATATAGAGTACAAACACAAATGAAAAATACACAACCAAAAAATGAAATATATACTAGTTCTTTTCGATAAATAACCTTGTTACCTTTTTAGACCTGAGAGTATGGTCATTGTTGTTCGATTATATATATATATATATATATATATATATATATATATATATATATATATATATATACACACACAAAATTATTTGTGTGGAATAAGATTTAGTAATTTTTCCCAGCAATTCTAAAAAGTTCCTCTGCAAAGTTCCTCCTGTGAATATCTTTTATTATTCTGAACTATTTTCCAGCACAGCTGGTGCAATGCTAATATTATGGGCACAACTGTATCTGACCTTCAAAAAGTGAAACTGTGAATAATTAGCCCACGGTATCTTGGAAAACTTTGGATGGCACTATATTAAGCTATACGTACATGCATACTTCACTTACGCCATCTCAATAAATCTGTTAACTGTGTAAAATTACACCAATTGCATTTTCTTGGCTTTTACACCTGGTAAAAGGGATTTATGCTGTGCTGATTTGATGCTGGCTTTAACCCTGATCACTTTGTTACTGTATTGCGTTCAAAATTACTTGCGCATTCTCTTCAAACATAGATTTATTCAGAGCCTTTATTTTTCTTTTCATATGTGACATGCATTGTAGAAGCAGCAGGTGGAAAAGCTTTACATTTTCACTACTTTTTTTTTTAGCATTTATTTAAACTCCTGTGCCACATAAGGTTGGCCCTTTCTTCTGAATCTGAATGCTTTTATATGTCGGTTTGACCACGTGCTCCTCAAGTCTTTGGAATTAATATTTTATATCCTTAAACTACCACCTTATAATGCAGTTCTTTTGTGCTATAAATACATTGCCTTATGCAAGGTAGTAGTTAGTTGGACTGTGTAAAAATGTCCTTGGCTTTTGCTCTGCTTCTTTTCTGAAATTTTTCTGACCTTTAGATTTTCCTTCTGCAAATATAACACATGTACCTACTGTTAAAATCATTATAAGGGGTAGAATTTGAATGTGGAACCCTGTGCTAGTGCAATATGTTCTTGATATGAAAAGCTCTTGTTGATTCACCTACTCTCTGTTCTGTCTCCATTTCCAACTTGCTCCCAATCCCCTACCGCTTGCTCCTGCCCTATTGCATCTTCAGGCGAAGATCTGGAAAGGAATAATGGCTCTTCTTCGAAACCTTACTACATGTCACCTAACCTACATAGGATTCTGGGAAAAAAGGAAATAAGCTCAAAGAAGGCAAAGCGTTAATTGATCTTGCACTCTAAAAAAAAAAAAAAAAAA